>JBBBVM010000055.1:7030187-7630187 GCA_037355625.1 Petunia x hybrida
AGTATGGAGGATAAAATTCACATGTATGTAGTGTGACTAGGTCCATACCTGGTGAATGAGTGTATGATCGTTGCTATGCAGCCAGATATTATATCACGCATTCAGGCATTTGCTTTATTACTTGAGGAAAGGAAGCAGAAACAGAGAGCCGACAGGGATAGAGTGTTACACAAGAGGGGAAGATTGTCTTGTTCATTTAGAGAGACATCCGGAGCGAGTAGGTAGCAGAGTGTTCGACAGAAACCAGCTAGTATACCTCCAGAGTCTCGTGGCCTGAGATCTGATAGACCTCCTCAGTCTAGATTTAGTCACGCATTACAGACTTCAGGATTTAAGCGCCGTGGTAATCTGTACAGGCCAGTCAGACATATCCCAAATGTCCAGATTGTGGTAGACACAACTTGAGACCATGTAAGTTAGGAGTTGATACTCGTTATATTTTTCAAAAGGCAGACCATTTCATGAGAGATTTCCCGACTAGGGGTGGTAGTGCTGCAGCCCAGCCAGCTAGATCAGCAGTTGCCTTCTTAGCACCAGCACGCCATCAGAGGCATGTTCTTTAGGATGGCACCTGCATAATTGAAAGGACTTAAGGAACAACTGAAGGATTTTTTAGATAAAGGCCTTATCAATCCCAACATTTCCTCGTGGAGGGCCTCGGTATTATTTGTGAAAAAGAAAAATGACTCTACGCATGTGCATAGATTATAGACAGCTAAATAAAGTAATAATATGGAATAATTACCCTCTGCCCAAGATTGATGACTTGTTCTACCAGCTTCAAGGTGTCAAGTGCTTCTCGAAGATAGATTTGCGATCAGGCTACAATCATATTAGAATCAGAGAATTTGATATACCTAAGACTGCATTCAGTACTAGGTATGGCCATTATGAGTTTTTAGTGATGTCGTTTGGACTCACTAATGCCCCTGCAGTATTTATGGATATGATGAATAGCGTATTCAGGCCTTCTCTAGATTTATTTGGGATTATATTTATTAATGATATTCTCATCTATTCAAAGTCTAAATCATAGCATGTGGAGCACCTACGCACAGTATTGGGTATTCTTCAGGACCGGAAATTATATGTTAAGTTCTCAAAGTGTGAATTCTGGTTAGATTTAGTGGCATTTCTTGGCCATATAGTTTCAGCAGAAAGAATTAAAGTAGATGACCAGAAGATCGAGGCTGTGAAGAATTGCTCCAGACCTATGACGCCAACTGATGTACATAGTTTACTCGGTTTGGCAGGTTATTACAGAAGGTTCGTAGAGGGTTTTTCCTCCATTGCAACTCCACTAACCAAATTGACACAGAAAGCAGCCAAATTTCAGTGGTCAGACTCTTGTGAGCACAACTTCCAAGAACTATAGAACAAGTTGATAACGACTCTAGTACTTACACTTTCAGATGGATCTGAGGGCTATGTAATTTACTGTGATGCTTCTCGAATTGGTCTTGGTTGTGTCTGATGCAGCACGGAAGAGTAATTGCCTATGCTTCCAGGCAGCTGAAAAAGCACGAGCAGAACTACCCTGCTCATGATCTGGAGCTTGCAGTAGTCGTTCATGCATTAAAGATTTGGAGACATTATTTGTACAGGGTTCATGTTAATATTTATACAGATCACAAGAGCCTCAAGTACATATTTAATCAGAATGAACTAAACCTACGACAAAGGTGATTGCTAGAGTTGCTAAAGGACTAAGACATGGAAATTCTTTATCATCCAGGTAAAGCGAATGTTGTAGTTGATGCCCTTAGTCATAAGTCCATGTGTAGTTTATCTTACTTCAGCCACAGAAAAGAGAGTTAGCTCATGCACTCCACCGGTTGTCCAGCTTGGGGGGTCAGATTAATAGATTCAGAGGACGCAAGAGTTATAGCTCAGAAAGCAGCCACTACTTGCCTAGTTACAGAAGTAAAATAACAGTAGTATGAGGATCCTGTTCTAGTTGAATACCAACAGATAGCCAGAAGAAAACTGAAATTACCATATAGGTTACTAGTGACAGGGTTCTTAGGTATAAAGAAAGACTTTGTGTTCCTGATGTTGTAGATTTACGTGGATAGATTATGTCCGAGGCATATTATTCCAGATACATTGTTCATCCAGGTTCGACAAAGATGTACCAGGATCTTAAGCAGATTTATTGTTGGGACGGAATGAAGCGTGATATAGCAGAATTTATGGCTCAGTGTCCAAACTGCCGGCAGGTTAAAGTCGAGCATAAAAAAAACCTAATGGCTTGTTACAGGAAATAGAGATTTCATCATGAAAATGGGAAACAGTAAATATGGACTTCATTACAGGCTTGCCCTGTATGCGGAGCAGGTATGACTCTATCTGGGTTATAGTAGACAGGCTTACTAAATCAGCTCATTTCTTGCCTGTTAGAACTACATATACAATAGAGGATTATGCCAGACTTTACATTTGAGAGATAGTGCGCCTACATGGTATTCCAGTATCTATTATTTCAGACAGGGGCATGCAGTTTACAGCTAATTTCTAGCGATCGTTCCAGACAGGTTTAGGGACACATATGAATCCGTGCACAAAATTTCATCCCCAGACAGATGGACAGGCTGAGCAGACCATTCAGATATTAGACGATATGCTTAGAGCTTACGTGTTAGATTTTGGAGGCAGCAGGAGTGATCATCTACTGTTGATAGAGTTTTCATATAATAATAGCTATCATTCTCGCATATAGATAGTTCCATATGAAGCTTTGTATGGGCGCAAATGCAGGTCTCTTATAGGATGGTTCGAGGTTGGCGAGTCTCAATTGATAGGTCCAGATTTAATCCAACAAGCCATTGATAAAGTCAAGTTGATCAGGGAAAGATTATTAGAGCAGACAGAAGTCCTATGCAGATAATCGACGTCGAGATTTAGAATTTCAGATTGGCGATTGGGTATTCCTGAAAGTATCATCTATGAAAGGCCTTATGAGATTTGAAAAAAAAAAAGGAAGCGTAGCCCTAGATTTATTGGTCCATATCAGGTTATCAGGCGAGTTGGGCGTGTAGTCTACGAGTTAGACCTTCCAGCAGACCTTCAGGAGGTACATCCAGTATTCCATATTTCTATGCTCACAAAATGTGTCGTATATCCTTCTATAGTTGTACCAATAGATGATACACAGATCACAGAGCAATTGACTTATGAAGAGGTGCCAGTTACAATTTAGATAAACAGATTCGTCGACTAAGGACGAAAGACATTCCTTTAGTTAAGATGGTATAGCAAAGAAATAATGTAGAAGAAATAACTTGGGAGCTGAAAATGACATGAGAGCCAAATATGCACATCTCTACATTACTCCAAGTATGTAACATATCGTTGCTTAATGCTTCTACATGCTTCATTTAACATTCGAGGACGAATGTTCCAAACAGGGGAAGATTGTTACACCTCGTATGTCTAACGTGACATATATCATTCTAATGAAATATTAAGAATGATTTAAGTGAGTTTAAAGTCATAATATTACCATATAAGATGTTTACATATTGAATATAAAGTTTGGGAAAAGTCGGATTTAAGTTGCGGAAAAACCGACTAAGGAACTGCCTTGTAACGAAGCTTTTTCAGCAATTAATTTCATGTGTTATATGAAGTCTTTTGGGGACATATCATATACCAAATTGAAAGTATTGGAGTATAGTTTCCAACACTTTTAACGGTTTGTTCATACAACTTATAGATAAAAAGATATGAGCGTCAGAAGTCAGGCCAGAAAAAGGGCCATAAGCGCAAAAGAGGACTAAAACTGAAATGTTTGAAGTATAAAAGAGGAAACTCATCATTTTCTCGTCATTTCAAGAAAATTCATGATAGAAACAGTGTGATCTTGGTTGTTAAAGGCATTTTGATGGTTTTGAAGAAAGAACATTGATCTTATCTCGAAATTGAAGACAGATTGCGTCAAAACGCTCTACGCGATTAGGGTAACATTATGCTACCTTCAATTTCGTCTATAGTTTGAGTTTTAGAATTACTTCATGGCTAAGTAAAGTACATATATTCTATTTTATAGCTTGTTTAAGCTTTAGAAGGTGTGGAATTCAAAGGAGACAAGGTTTAGAAGCGAGAAACATCAAAGGTATGTAAGGCTAAACCTTTCTTTTGGTAAGGCATGTATCTTTTAGTTTTTGAAGTTTTTCTTAGTTCTAAACGTAGTATTTCTTCTGAGAAACTTGTATGGTACCAATGAAACCTTGTATATACTTAATTTGGTACTAAAATCCAAGGTGAAAGACGTCCAAATCAGCAAGACAAAACGTTTCAAAATCTGGAAAATTATTTTGACCTTTGGACAGTTGTTAGTATATTGATCATAACGCCTTGTACAAAATTGATATTTAGATGCTTTAAGAATCTCCAGAATCCTAAGACATATATCTAAAACTTTTATGAAGACCATGAAGTCTATATCTTTGATCTACACCCTAAAAATTAGGTTGAAAGTCAGGACAGTGGTGCTGTCCAGATATTTATCTGCGGATTTGTTAGGTCATACAGTTGTCTCATCTTGATTATCCGTTTAACATGTTTATGTTATCAGTTTATCCGGGTATCCATTCCCGTGTATAGTATAGTGCTGGTTCTGTTTTGCGTATCATCCAGTTTCAGAAGACAGAGACATCGGAAACGATCCAGTAAGAAATTTCACTGCTTTGCAATGAGTGGTGTCGTTTTTTTACATTTTTGAAGGTCGTTTGGATGGAATTTTAGGTAATGTGCTGGATTTAAACGTGAATTAAATATGAAAAGTCATTCTATATATCAATTTTGGTTTATATTAAATTTGGGACATGATAATGCATGATTATTTAATATATGTTGATATATGATAGGAATGTAGTTCATATTTTATATTCTTAGAAACGTAAGAGTTGCACTGTTTTAATGAAATACAAATTTTAAAATATTTTGTTTGATCTTGATTCATGGATATCAAAAGGTTACTTGTTGATATATGATTTGGACAAGCAACGGATATATTTTGAACCCTAAAAACGTGAAAACAAGAATTATCCGAATTTGGTCATAGTTTCGGAGATCAGAAATTTTGACAGACTCCGATTGACCTGAAATTTGGTAGGTTTATCGGAAACGGCCCAATAAGAAAAACTCACTGCTATGCAGTGAACCATGTTGTTTTTCGGCAATTTGAGGCTGTTAAGGTGGTGTTTTTGGCGTTTATCTATTTTTTGGAAATTATTTTTCTAAGAAAAGTTAATGGTTGGCACCCAGTGGTAATAGGGATTATTCTATATGGTCTCCATGATCATATACTAGTATAAACAATAAGTTTACGTGTTGACAATAGGTCTTCCTCCCTAACGGATAAATTTATTGTTGAGTATACTTGGCTTAAAAGTCCTTATGATATCCATGATTGAATACTAGTATAAATGATATATTTACGTGTTGACAATATGTCTTCCTTCCTAACGGATAAATATATTGTTGGAATACTATATTTAATCACTAGTTGTTGATGACTTGTATATATCTCTCCAACTGAGAATTGCATGTTCAGTCAATGAGACTAGGGCTGTTCAATAATGATATTCACTTGAATTAAATTGATAGTAGACTCTCCAACTGAGTTTGATATTATTTAATTTAATGAGTGAAATCTGACATTGCATGTATATGGTGTATAAATAGTTACTTTCTCAACGAATTTGGCTATTCAAGCTGCATGAAAATATGTGTGATGTGTTTTGAATTTGATTATTCAATGTTACATGACCTGAGTTGATCTATTTAAATTGTTTTGCCTCACTTATTAGATATGTCTTTATTTCAATTTCCTAAGTGCTATTTTCTCACAAAGCTAAATGTTCTAAGATTTATTTTGTTGATGATAAGATATTAATTTAAAGGATGCATTATATGTACGTTGAGTTAGAAAGAATTTTGATTTCAGTTTTTAGCTTAATGAGAGGTGGATATTCAATTTATTTTACCAATAATTTTGGTATTATTGAGGTTAATAAATGTTTATCTCTTGTGGTACAATGTTGTAAAGCCTTTTCATTTAATATGTCTTCTGAATTTAACGATATTAATCTGCCCCATAAGAGAAAGTATTCTTTGAAATTGAATAACACTTATCTGTTGCTCATGTATCAAGGTCATATGTATTTTAATAGGATATTGTGGTTGGTTATGGATGGATCTTTAAGGTTCATTGAAAGTGGAGGCACTACCAACTCTGTGGATTCTTATTAAAAGGAAATATGACTAAGTGATACTTCCTCTTAAAAGGAGATAGAGCTAGTGATAAGTTAGAATTAATTCGTTCTGATTAGTATAGTCTGATGAACATACATGCAAGAGGTATTTTTGAGTATTTTTATGACATTCATAAATGATTACTCAAAATATGAATATATTTAATTGATGCATTATAAGTATTAATACTTTGAGAAATCAAGGAGTTTAAGACTGAAAAGGAAATGCGTTATTGAAAATATATTATGTCACTACGATCTGACTGTAGTGGCGATACCTCTTTGCAAAGTTTACTAATTACTTATCAGAATAAGGAATTATGTCTACACCTGGGATGCTATAACAAAGTAGTGTAGTAGAAATAAGAAATAAGAATCTTATGGAGATGGTTAGATCAATGTAAAGTTGTTCAAACTTGTTATTCACTTTCGTATTGGAATATGCCTTAGAAAATTTAAATTAAATCCTAAATGTAGTCCTTCTATGTTAGTACCTTTTAAAGGGAAAACTGATTAGTTGGAATCAAGAATGAATGTGTATATGTTTATTGGCCATCCAAAGGGTACGAAAGGAAGCTTATTTTCTTGTCATAATGAAAAGAAGGTATTTATTAGCATAAATACTAGTTTACTAGAATATGACTATATAATAAACAATGCTCCTAGAAGTAAATTTTATTTACTGGAACTGTGCAAAGAAATAACAAGTAATTCACCTGAAAATCCAAAAGTTCAATTGAAATCCAATCGACATGTTGGAATTGACATTCCATTGTATTTAAATAGTGAGAGAAATGTCAATAGACAAAAGATGATTGGAAATCCACTACTCCAAAGTAGTGTGAGTGAATTTTTGAAAAGTCATTAATATACACTACAAGATGAAGTTGTTCGTATTTTTATACCGAAAGGTAAGAAAAGAATATTGAGACTTAAGGCTCTAATTGTTGTGTGGTTTCACCACAAGAACATGGTAGTGTGACTTAGTAGTAGTACTTTGTCGTAGTGGGAGAAAAGAATAAATGGTTTGGTGTGCACTCTTGGGAGAGTTTCATGAATGGATCCCTGAAGAGGTTAAAACCGACCGGTTAGTATTGTAAAGCACTGTTGGACAATGATTGCATTTGGAACAACTTGGCTAGATCCTTTTAGTATTCATCTAGAATACTAAAAGGAATGCTTATGAAAGTTGTAGATGCATGGTTAAAAGTCTAAGTGGGAGATTGATGGGATATATACTATTAACCATTGTTTAGACATAGTATGTATTATAACAATGGCATGGTTATAAGTATAAGTGGGAGATTGTTGGAATATACTAATAACCATGTGGTTTTAGTTGGATTATTCCTAGTTGAACATTCGGTATTCATTTATTAAATATAATGAAGTATTATTTATTTAGATCAATTGTGTCATGTGTGTCCTATTATTTATATAGAAGTTGATTTAGTGTGTAGAGCCAAGCTTATACACGGAAGATTAAATCACCGGTTCTTATAAATAATAAAGTAATGTTCACAGTCTAAGATGGAAATTGGATAAAGCCATTGGTATGATTGTAGTACAAGATTATATATAATTTATCTTGATTATGGAAATGGTATAGTTCCAACTTCTTGTGCTAGTGCACTTTGTGTGCATTGAACGGACCAAGTAGAGATAAGTGTTTTTATACTGACTATGTAAAACAAACTCTCTAGCTCATCAAATGTACTTATACTCTTAATCTTGATATAGCTATTATTAGTGGTGTATATTATTCATTGTCTTGATTTATCAATAGGTGAGGTCCAGGATATTTGGGTCAAATAATTCCTGATAAGTTGGATAATGATAATATGCATTTGCGAAGTAATAGCTAGTTGATAGAATCCACGTCTCGATATAGAGATTGATGACACCCCTTTATGAAAGCTTATAAGTTTCTATGTGTAAATCTGGCCAGTGGATTTTGTATCCGGCACATGGAATAAGTTAAGCGGAACTCTAAAGGATATGTATATTTAGTCAATATATTAAATTGTCAGTAATTTGATATTATTGATTGGTGTCTGTAATATTAACGTGGGGAGTTAAATAAGATTTGATGGAAGAATTCGAAATTCAACTGAGGAGTGCAATTACGAATTTCTAGTGGAAATAATTTGTAATTTATTATGGAAAGATTAATTCTAGAGAAAAAGAATTAATTCCATAATTGGAAGCCTCATTAATTAATTCTGTGGTCCCTGTTGTGACCGAATCCAATTAGGACTAGGAGAGAGGTTTCTTGGTGGAAAAGAATCCTATACAGTTTTGGAAAAGAGTTTTACTCTTAAAACTATATAAAGGGGATTCTTGACCAAAAGGAAGGATACACAAATACAAGAAAAACCTAATAGTTTTTCTCTCTCTGAAATATTTTTTCCACCCAAATATTATTAGTCTGGGTATTGTTCGGGCACACGACAGAAGATCATGGAACTGGAGGACGATCCCGTAGATGATCTTGCTCGTGATTGAAGATTTATTTCAAGGTTGAAGTCACGCTTCAAGAGGTACTCCATTTTATGTTTATGTAAAACTAAATATACTCAACGTCAATGGAGTAATAATTTATAGCTTGTTTGGCTTGAAGTTACGCCATTATTATACCACTCCAATATCATTTTGCACGTGTAACATAACTTCAGTATTTATACGGACTTAATATGAAGTTATGAGAGTGTGAAAATAAGTTTCTAGCTATTAGCTCTAATATCATGTGAAAAATTCTAAGAATCCATCAAAAACAACTCTTAACACAATAATTCGAGTAGCCTAGCACCCTAGTAATTCCTAGCACCCTAGCCTAGCACTCTTAACAGGGAATTATGTTGTTCAGCCACCAGAAGGCATGAGATATACTCAGAATATTTTGTAAATCCCTTTTCACGGTATTGTTGCTGTAACACCATGTTCGATGCATGGAAAGTGGAGAGTGTCTTTTCCAACATCATAGCATCATCAATATTTTCTCCACATAATTTCAGTTGAGAACTGATCCTGAAAACAGCAAAATTATATTCGGCTACAGTTTTAAAATCTTGTAACCGTAAATGAATCCATTCATCCCGAGCCCTTGGTAGTACCATGGCTTTAAGGTGATCATACCGTTCTTTTAAGTTAGTCCACAATTCGAGTGGATCTTTCACGGTTAAATATTCTGTTTTCAATCCTTCATCAAGATGATGGCGAAGGAAAATCATGGCTTTAGCCTTATCTTGGCTTGATGTCTCATTTCCTTCTTTGATAGTATCACCAAGACCTTTGGCATCCAAATGTATTTCGGCATCAAGCACCCATGACAAATAGTTTTTGCCGGATATGTCAAGTGCCACAAATTCAAGCTTTGATAAATTTGACATAATGAAAACTATCAAAGAAAATAAAATAGATTAGAATTATTATCAATCAAAACAAGAATGTCTAATACTCTATTTTTTATTAGATGTAATATATATATATATATATATATATATGTGTGTGAAGATAAAAAAAAACGTTAAATAATTCATTGGTCAAGCAAGATGCTTCCCGTAATTCATTTGTAACATAAGATGTTCACTTTTCTTATTTATATTTTAATCTATAACAAAATTATACTTAGAGACATGAAGCTGAAAAAGATTAGTAGAAATTATACCTAGGCTTACCGTTGGGAAAGATTGAAACTTGACTTGTAGAATATTAGAGCTCTTCGTGCTGATAACGTGGTGTAAAACTAATAGTAAAATAAGAACAAGAAAAAAATATATGAGAGGAGAAGGAAGAACTTGTATTCTCAAAGTGTTTCAAGTGTATCTTCCATAGACAAAGTGTCCTCTATTTATAGGACTCCAATACATAGGAAGTTACAAGTCATCCCTAAATGAGGAATTAAGTAGGAGAAAGTGGGGTGAAATTAAGTAGGAGAAAGTGGGGTAGTAAATCCTATGTTACAAGTGAATAAATGGAGAGTAGTGGAGAGTAGTGGTCATCCACATTTATACTAATACATGTATTTGTAACAAGTGATGAATTCTTTACAAATTTTAGTGAATGGTGGGCATAGAGGCATGCCACATCACCTTGCTTATGTTCTCAATTAGTATAGACTAGGTAACTTGCCCGCACATTGCGCGGTCTAGAAAACATCTCTTGTGATCTTACAAAATGATTGTTTCCTAATATCAAATAGTATTAAGAATAACAAAAAAGATTAATCATTCATGTAAAAGACTAAAAAAATATGAGAGTATCTCATCATTATTTGAATGATAGTGTCTTTTGACATTCTATATTCTACAATAATAAAAATTTACATCGTTGATTGATGTTTTAATAATAATTAAGCATATTTCTTTCTATCCTTTTTGATAGCTAAGAGTATAAAATATTTAACTTTCATTCTAAGGAAATCTCTCATCGATTAGAAGATCTTAGAAAATTAATCTGGATTAAGAATAATGGTAAGTATTGATAAGTTGGAGACCTAAATTTGAGTCACATTTGATTTATTTTTTAGTATAACTACGTATATTTCACCAGAGTTCCCAACTGAAGAATTTACCACTTATACTTTTCCAACCAGTAAACATACTACTAATCAAAATAAAGATAATGATATTTAAAGAAAAGATGAACACACAGTAGTCATGAAAGAATAAAATGCATATACATTTTTTTTCTTCATACACACTTACATATAATTTTTGAACCGCTTAATTTATTTCCCGCGAAAATCCAGAAGTCAGATTTCAATACATGACCAAACAATATGTATACCATAAACCGAGTTCTTCAATCTCGACTTGTTCTTCTCAACAATTTTGAAATATTAAGAAACAGAATATGAATATCTAAAAGTTTGCAAGTCCACAAAGCATATTTTGTTCAGTTAAGAACGAAAAAGGCACAAAAAGAAAAATCAAAAGGGAAAAGAATAAAGCAAAATACTAAGAAATGATTTTTCTTATTATACCAATTCAAGTCTTTTTATATAAACCAACAACTCGCTTCATTGAGAAAGCTAGAAAAGTCTCCGATGCTTCAACAATTCAAACAATACATCATATTTTTCTCGATTAAGGAAACAACGGTTCGATCTTCGAGTTATTCCATAGTTTATAGTCAATCTCCGTTCACTAATTAACTTTTCTGGCAACTACTCTCTTCAAAGTTATTATGGTATTCTCAAAATGTTAAAATTATACAAGTCAACCTAATTCATGATGTTAGTAGAAATTAAGATTAAATGAGTACTATTTTTTTCATAAATGTCATTGTGAAGTAAAAAAGAAATGAATTAACTATCTTATGATAGAATAAGATGAAATGAAAATAAATTAGTATAAAAATGTTTACAGGCTAATTGTTAGGAGTGAAATGTGATCTTGCTTTTGTCGTGATAAAAGAAGAGAAAAGAGGCCAAACCTGCAAAGAGCTTTTTTTATCACTAATTAGTTGCAAAATCTAATAAAAGGAAAGCAATGGAACAAAAAGGAGAGAAAAAGATAACAAAATCTTAGCACATAACTAATTAGCTACAACTTTAATATAAGGAAAGCAAAGGACCAACACAGAGAAGGAGAAAACAAATTAAATTATAAGAAATCAGACTGAAGCACAATAGAGAAATTTTTTGTTAAAGTAATTAAAATATCATACCTTGATCCAATTGGTAAGCTGCAAAATTTAACAAAATGCTAGCAAAGGAACGTTAAAAAATAAGACTGAAGCAGAATGGAGTAAAATTTGGAAAACTAAATAAAATTCATACCTACACTCTTAGCGTCAAAATTTTAAAAATTATAAGCAGCAAATACTTCATCTAATGAAAAATGATTGAAATGAAGAGCATTTTGTGTAGAATAACTCCGCTCATAGAAAGATGTTTGTGATGAGCATTTTCTTATTTGCTAAGATCTTACCAAAATGATGAATTCTCATTTAGATAGGCGGCTCTTGTAAATAAAAAGCATAGACATTGATATACTTGATAGGTCAGTGCAAATATGTACATATTTTATGGCAGTGGGCGTTAGTTTTTCATGCTCATTAATGCCATGATCAGTTTCATATTTAATAATAGTGAATGTAGTGTAATTCGTAATATTCAATGCACATTAAGACACCATAGACATTAACGCACAATAAGGTCTTGGGAACTGTTTAGACTTATAGATAGAAGACATTTTTTATTTAAATTATGTGTGACATATGTTGTCTAGGTATACACTAAAGCTCGACGGTTCAAAAATATTAAATCTACCGATTGACCGAGTATATCCGATATATGTTTACTACAGAAAGTTCAAAGGGAAACCTACTTATCCCGATGCAATTAGTCCTTAGTTGCGAATCACACAAAAAAAATTTTCATGCATGTTTCTATCATTCCCCATTCATGTGGGGGATTGTTGGGGTTGAAGTGTGGTAGTGTGAATGGGAAATGAAGGAAGAAGATGAAAAGGCAACTTATAGATTATTTATTTTATATTAATATTTATGTGACTGTTAATAAAATTCCCGCTCTAGAAAACTTTCGCGTATTCTAGAGGGGCTGCTTTTCATGAATAGTTACTTGCAATATGAACAGCCACCCACCTGAAGGGTCGCTTTTCATGAATAGTCACTTGCAATGTTAACGGTCACCCACCTGAAGGGTTGCATTTCGTGAATAGCCACTTGTAATGTGAATATCCACCTTCACATCCTTTCATCCAGAATTTTGTTGGCTATAAATAGATAGCCATTCCTTCAGAATTTTTCACCCTGAAATTTTCTGATATATTTCCTCTTCCTTTCTGCATCATTACTTTCAAAACAAAGTAAGTCAGTCGTGTGATTTGCACCATTATTTTGAGTTCGCCGATAATTTAGTGGTTTGAAGTGCCGCTACCGCTAAGTTGAACGTTCCATTCTATCATGGGAAGAATTTATCCATGAACCTTGGGCAATAGTGAGGGGATAAGATTCTTTAAGGACGCACAAGAAATTTGTGGGCTCGAGACATATAACTCTGCATATTTCTGCTCATCTATTTTTCTGTTTTGATCATTTACGAAATCGGATTCCTAACAGTCTCAACTATCGAGTTTTGTCTTCATTTTACATTATGCATCATCGTTAAGTCTCAACAAACAAAGGAATGCCTTAAAATCCCCCATCCCCCCCCCCCCTCGAGAGCGCCATGTGACTTCATCTTCATTTTGATATGGCAACCTTCAGGAGAAGATGGAAAAATCCAACAACACAACATATTAAGATGAAATAACCAGATGTTCTTATTGTTGGAATATACTAATAACCATGCGGTTTTAGTTGGATTATTCCTAGTTGAACATTTGGTATTCATTTATTAAATATAATGAAGTATTATTTATTTAGATCAATTGTGTCATGTGTGTCCTATTATTTATATAGTAGTTGATTTAGTGTGTAGAGCCAAGCTTATACACGGAAGATTAAATCACCGGTTCTTATAAATAATAAAGTAATGTTTACAGTCTAAGATGGAAATTGGACAAAGCCATTGGTATGATTGTAGTACAAGATTATATATAATTTATCTTGATTATGGGAATGGTATAGTTCCAACTTCTTGTGCTAGTGCACTTTGTGTGCATTGAACGGACCAAGTAGAGATAAGTGTTTTTATACTGACTATGTAAAACAAACTCTCTAGCTCATCAAATGTACTTATACTCTTAATCTTGATATAGCTATTATTAGTGGTGTATATTATTCATTGTCTTGATTTATCAATAGGTGAGGTCCAGGATATTTGGGTCAAATAATTCCTGATAAGTTGGATAATGATAATATGCATTTGCGAAGTAATAGCTAGTTGATAGAATCCACGTCTCGATATAGAGATTGATGACACCCCTTTATGAAAGCTTATAAGTTTCTATGTGTAAATCTGGCCAGTGGATTTTGTATCCGGCACATGGAATAAGTTAAGCGGAACTCTAAAGGATATGTATATTTAGTCAATATATTAAATTGTCAGTAATTTGATATTATTGATTGGTGTCTGTAATATTAACGTGGGGAGTTAAATAAGATTTGATGGAAGAATTCGAAATTCAACTGAGGAGTGCAATTACGAATTTCTAGTGGAAATAATTTGTAATTTATTATGGAAAGATTAATTCTAGAGAAAAAGAATTAATTCCATAATTGGAAGCCTCATTAATTAATTTTGTGGTCCCTGTTGTGACCGAATCCAATTAGGACTAGGAGAGAGATTTCTTGGTGGAAAAGAATCCTATACAGTTTTGGAAAAGGGTTTTACTCTTAAAACTATATAAAGGGGATTCTTGGCCAAAAGGAAGGATACACAAATACAAGAAAAACCTAATAGTTTTTCTCTCTCTGAAATATTTTTTCCACCCAAATATTATTAGTCTGGGTATTGTTCGGGCACACGACAAAAGATCATGGAACTGGAGGACGATCCCGTAGATGATCTTGCTCGTGATTGAAGATTTATTTCAAGGTTGAAGTCACGCTTCAAGAGGTACTCCATTTTATGTTTATGTAAAACTAAATTGCCTGCTAGTTTGTCTAGATTACATGTGAGTCATGATCCTGGAATTGCTTCCGCTGCGTTTATATTCCTACAATTGGTATCAGAGCCTACTCACGTCTAACTAGATGGCTAGGGTTTCATAAAAAATAATTCAGTTTTTTTTTTTTTTGAAAAACATGAACTTGTATTGTTTGTTTTTCTGAAGAAAAAAAAAAGCAGTATTTTTGTGAAAACAGAAATTTCAAAATATGTGGTTGATCTTGATTCATGGATATCAGTTTATAATATGTTGCTGCATGATTAGAGTATAAACTAAAAATATTTTGAATCCTGAAACATGAAAAACGATTTTTCCTAACCAATTTGGTCACAGATTTGGAGTTTGAAAATTTTCAGACTCTGATTGACTTGAAATTTGGTGGGTCCATCGGAAACGATCTTCTGAGCAATACTCATTGTTTTGCAATGACCAAGGTCTGGTTTTGGCCGTTTGAGGTCGTTAAGATGGTGTTTTGGATATTTTTCTATTTTCTGAAATTTAATTTTAAGAGAAAACGTATCTGTGATAATCCTATGGTGTTAGGGATCAATCCCTGAGTTCTCTATGATTAAATTTTAGTATAAATAATATATTTATGTGTTGACAATATGGTCTTCCTCCCCAACGGATAAATATACTATTGGTATACTAGGTTTAATCACTAGTTTTTGATGACTTGTATATATCTCTCCAACTGAGAATTACATGTTGTGTCAATGAGACTAGGGCTGCAAGATAATTGATATTCACTTGAATTAAATTGATAGTAGACTCTCCAACTGAGTTAGATCTATTAAGTTTAATAAGTGAAATCTGACATTGTATATGGATCAGGAGTTTATGATGAATAAATGGTTACCTCCAAAGTGGAGTATTTATTCAGAATGATTGAAAATTCTTAAAGCTTTATACATGTGAAATTATGTCAATGGATGAATTGAGAGTTATGATTAATAAATAGGATTTGCGAAAGTGATCAATTCATTTGAGTCATTGTATTTTTTTTTCTTAATGTACCATGTATAAATTGTCTCTTGGTAAGTGTATGTTAGTGGTGAAATTTTATCTACTTGAAAAGAAAGATTAATTTCGTGATACTAGAAACGCTAAATTAATTTATGAGATAAGATATTGAAATTTTAACCTAATAGGAGAAAATAATATCTTGGATTCTCACGTGTATTAATTAGGAGGACAATTTGACGTAGGATGAGGTTTTGTGTATCTTAGTCAAAGAAGTAACACATGTATACCTTGTGCTCATGGGATAATTATAAAGAGAATGTAAACGAGCATCGTGTTTGCATTAATTCACAAAAACGCCTAAAAAGTTATCTTTCGAATTTGGTCATAGCTTTGCGATCAAGAATTCATGATCTCTGATTGACCTGAAATTCGAAAGAGACATCGGAAACGATCCAGTAAGAAATTTCACTGCTTTGCAATGAGTGGTGTCGTTTTTTGACATTTTTGAAGGTCGTTTGGATGGAATTTTAGGTAATGTGCTGGATTTAAACGTGAATTAAATATGAAAAGTCATTCTATATATCAATTTTGGTTTATATTAAATTTGGGACATGATAATGCATGATTATTTAATATATGTTGATATATGATAGGAATGTAGTTCATATTTTATATTCTTAGAAACGTAAGAGTTGCACTGTTTTAATGAAATACAAATTTTAAAATATGTTGTTTGATCTTGATTCATGGATATCAAAAGGTTACTTGTTGATATATGATTTGGACAAGCAACGGATATATTTTGAACCCTAAAAACGTGAAAACAAGAATTGTCCGAATTTGGTCATAGTTTCGGAGATCAGAAATTTTGACAGACTTCGATTGACCTGAAATTTGGTAGGTTTATCGGAAACGGCCCAATAAGAAAAACTCACTGCTTTGCAGTGAACCATGTTGTTTTTCGGCAATTTGAGGCTGTTAAGGTGGTGTTTTTGGCGTTTTTCTATTTTTTGGAAATTATTTTTCTAAGAAAAGTTAATGGTTGGCACCCAGTGGTAATAGGGATTATTCTATATGGTCTCCATGATCATATACTAGTATAAACAATAAGTTTACGTGTTGACAATAGGTCTTCCTCCCTAACGGATAAATTTATTGTTGAGTATACTTGGCTTAAAAGTCCTTATGGTATCCATGATTGAATACTAGTATAAATGATATATTTACGTGTTGACAATAGGTCTTCCTCCCTAACGGATAAATATATTGTTGGAATACTATATTTAATCACTAGTTGTTGATGACTTGTATATATCTCTCCAACTGAGAATTGCATGTTCAGTCAATGAGACTAGGGCTGTTCAATAATGATATTCACTTGAATTAAATTGATAGTAGACTCTCCAACTGAGTTTGATATTATTTAATTTAATGAGTGAAATCTGACATTGCATGTATATGGTGTATAAATAGTTACTTTCCCAACGAATTTGGCTATTCAAGCTGCATGAAAATATGTGTGATGTGTCTTGAATTTGATTATTCAATGTTACATGACCTGAGTTGATCTATTTAAATTGTTTTGCCTCACTTATTAGATATGTCTTTATTTCAATTTCCTAAGTGCTATTTTCTCACAAAGCTAAATGTTCTAAGATTTATTTTGTTGATGATAAGATATTAATTTAAAGGATGCATTATATGTACGTTGAGTTAGAAAGAATTTTGATTTCAGTTTTTAGCTTAATGAGAGGTGGATATTCAATTTATTTTACCAATAATTTTGGTATTATTGAGGTTAATAAATGTTTATCTCTTGTGGTACAATGTTGTAAAGCCTTTTCATTTAATATGTCTTCTGAATTTAACGATATTAATCTGCCCCATAAGAGAAAGTATTCTTTGAAATTGAATAACACTTATCTGTTGCTCATGTATCAAGGTCATATGTATTTTAATAGGATATTGTGGTTGGTTATGGATGGATCTTTAAGGTTCATTGAAAGTGGAGGCACTACCAACTCTGTGGATTCTTATTAAAAGGAAATATGACTAAGTGATACTTCCTCTTAAAAGGAGATAGAGCTAGTGATAAGTTAGAATTAATTCGTTCTGATTAGTATAGTCTGATGAACATACATGCAAGAGGTATTTTTGAGTATTTTTATGACATTCATAAATGATTACTCAAAATATGAATATATTTAATTGATGCATTATAAGTATTAATACTTTGAGAAATCAAGGAGTTTAAGACTGAAAAGGAAATGCGTTATTGAAAATATATTATGTCACTACGATCTGACTGTAGTGGCGATACCTCTTTGCAAAGTTTACTAATTACTTATCAGAATAAGGAATTATGTCTACACCTGGGATGCTATAACAAAGTAGTGTAGTAGAAATAAGAAATAAGAATCTTATGGAGATGGTTAGATCAATGTAAAGTTGTTCAAACTTGTTATTCACTTTCGTATTGGAATATGCCTTAGAAAATTTAAATTACATTCTAAATGTAGTCCTTCTATGTTAGTACCTTTTAAAGGGAAAACTGATTAGTTGGAATCAAGAATGAATGTGTATATGTTTATTGGCCATCCAAAGGGTACGAAAGGAAGCTTATTTTCTTGTCATAATGAAAAGAAGGTATTTATTAGCATAAATACTAGTTTACTAGAATATGACTATATAATAAACAATGCTCCTAGAAGTAAATTTTATTTACTGGAACTGTGCAAAGAAATAACAAGTAATTCACCTGAAAATCCAAAAGTTCAATTGAAATCCAATCGACATGTTGGAATTGACATTCCATTGTATTTAAATAGTGAGAGAAATGTCAATAGACAAAAGATGATTGGAAATCCACTACTCCAAAGTAGTGTGAGTGAATTTTTGAAAAGTCATTAATATACACTACAAGATGAAGTTGTTCGTATTTTTATACCGAAAGGTAAGAAAAGAATATTGAGACTTAAGGCTCTAATTGTTGTGTGGTTTCACCACAAGAACATGGTAGTGTGACTTAGTAGTAGTACTTTGTCGTAGTGGAAATAATTTATAATTTATTATGGAAAGATTAATTCTAGAGAAAAAGAATTAATTCCATAATTGGAAGCCTCATTAATTAATTCTATAGTCCCTGTTGTGACCGAATCCAATTAGGACTAGGAGAGAGGTTTCTTGGTGGAAAAGAATCCTATACAGTTTTGGAAAAGGGTTTTACTCTTAAAACTATATAAAGGGGATTCTTGACCAAAAGGAAGGATACACAAATACAAGAAAAACCTAATAGTTTTTCTCTCTCTGAAATATTTTTTCCACCCAAATATTATTAGTCTGGGTATTGTTCGGGCACACGACAGAAGATCATGGAACTGGAGGACGATCCCGTAGATGATCTTGCTCGTGATTGAAGATTTATTTCAAGGTTGAAGTCACGCTTCAAGAGGTACTCCATTTTATGTTTATGTAAAACTAAATATACTCAACGTCAATGGAGTAATAATTTATAGCTTGTTTGGCTTGAAGTTACGCCATTATTATACCACTCCAATATCATTTTGCACGTGTAACATAACTTCAGTATTTATACGGACTTAATATGAAGTTATGAGAGTGTGAAAATAAGTTTCTAGCTATTAGCTCTATATCATGTGAAAAATTCTAAGAATCCATCAAAAACAACTCTTAACACAATAATTCGAGTAGCCTAGCACCCTAGTAATTCCTTTGGATATCCTTATATCCATGGCATAGACGAGACATAATTATACTTGTAACTCAACAGAAAATATGAATTTTCAAAAGCACAAGTCCGGGAACCGATAATATACTATTTTTTTTTGGTCAAAATACGATATTTTATATATATTACGTGAGGCTAACAACAGGCCAAGCTACCTGTTGAGCATCATAGTTGCCAAAAGAGGCCAAAATATTACATGCTTCAAAAGAGAGATGTCTAGGGTACAAGCACCCTTCAGAATCCTTTAAATACAGAGATATAAGAGTAGCAGTAGTGGGTTGAACAAAAACTATTTGAGAAGCAGCCTGGCTATGATCAAGTCCCATTTTTGCTAGTTGGTCTGCCACCTTGTTTCCCTCTCTAAAGTAGTGTCTAAGCTCCACCATTACCATTGTTTCCATCAGCTTTCTGCAGTCACAGAGTAAAGCACAGTTGTTAGTATTAGGCTCTTTTATAGTAGCAACAACTTCAGAGGAATCAGTTTCTATTATGATGGGATAAAATCGATGTTCCTTAATAATATTAAGACCATGCCAAAGAGCTAAAAGTTCCACATGGACAGATCGGGTTGAGTAAATATGGTTGTAAAAACCCAATACCCACTCACCTTTATAGTTGCGAATAACACCACCTGTACCACCTTTATTATTTTTATTAGCTCCGTCAATATTTAGCTTAAAAAAACCTCTCGGAGGAGGATGCCATTTTATACTAAGGGTGATGGGAAGGGATTGTGCAGGAGACTTTTGAGTTATGAGGCTGTATTCCATGGTGCGTTTATGGATTAGGGTAAAGGAGACCTCGTTGGAAAGGTTGTTATGGTGATTATTGTTACGATTGGTCCAAATATTCCAAAGGAGAAAAGGAAAGAAAGTGGGCCAAGAATATTGATGGTGAGGAAAAACAACATGGCAATTTGAGATCCAGTCTAACCAGTGGGATGATTGGTTAAGGAAGTAATGAGGGTTGATGTGGAGATTAGACCAAATGTCTTTAACTTTCTTGCAGAGGAGGAAGATATGAGGGAGGCTTTCATCTTCGTTAGGGCAGGAGGGACATATAGGATTTATATTGATACCTATATGAGAAAGATAGGTCCTAGAAGGGAGTCTGTCATGGTAGCAAAGCCATAGGAAATATTTGATCTTATTTAGGGTTTTGAGGGTCCAGATCCAAGTGAAATCTTGGTATGGACCTGTATGGATTCCGTCAATAATATTTCTAACTGATTTTGTAGAGAACAAGCCATTACTCGAGAGTTTCCAGTAAGGTTGGTCTTTGGTAGTAGAAAGGGTGGGTAGGTTCGAACTTAAGATAGTTTTCTTTATGTCCTCAGGAAAGCTAAAGGATATACGATTGAGATTCCAGTTTCCCCTAAGATTTAGGTCGCTAATACAGAATTTTTCTTCTTCCTTCGTAAGGGGGCCATGTATCAGGGATCGAATAGGGGCATCTTTGATCCATTCAGAATGCCAAAAGTTTATGGATTTACCATTGCCTATCTGCCAGGAAATTGCAGACTGACAAAGGTTAAGGCCCGTCATGATGTTTTTCCAAGTGCCTTTATAGGAGGATTTAGTAGTCAAGGAGTTTGATTGAGTGTTAAAAGTAGTGTACTTTGCAATGAGCAGCTTGGCCCACAGGGAGTCAGGATTAGATAGGAGACGCCAGGCTAGGCTTGAAAGAAAAGCTAAATTTTTTTATTCTGCCTTGATTATGCCTAGACCCCCTTTGGCTTTTGGGAGAGTTATGGTAGTCCAGTTCAGGAGGTGGAGTCTAGATTTCTCATTGGTGGAACCCCATATAAAATTTCTTTGAATACGGTCAATCGAGTGACAAACTTTCTTAGGTAGTTTGTAAAGTTGCATAATGTGATTTGGGAGAGAGTTTAGAGTTGCTTTTGCAAGAGTAGCTCTCCCGGCCATATTGAGAAGCTTTGTTTTCCAATTTGTTAAGCGGTTATTCATAGAGTCCACAATAAATTGGAAATCTTTCGCTTGAGGAGTTTTATCAAGGATAGGAAAACCCAAGTATTTGCCAAAAGATAGAGAGGGTTTGATGTTGAGCTTTGAGGAGATGATTTCTCTAACCGTAAGGTCACAATTGTTAGAGAAAATAATTCTGGATTTGGCGTAATTTATCTTTTGACCAGATTGATTACAGAAAGAGATCAGAGTATGGTAGACAGAGTCACAATTCTTGCTATCCGCTTTGCAGAAAAAAGTGAGATCATCAGCAAAGAAAATGTGGGAAAGAGTTGGCCCATTTCTGGAAATCTTAATCGCATCCCAATTTCCTTCCATCACTTCACTATTAATCTTACGAGAGAGCATTTCAAGGCAGAGGATAAAAATGTAAGGGGATATGGGGTCACATTGACGAATACCTCTAGAGGGATAGAAGAAGTTAGTTTTCCTACCATTTATAAGGATGGAGATGGAAGAGGATGTAACACAGGACATAATAAGCTTGATGATATTTCTAGGGAATTGAAAATATTCCAAAGTTTTAAGGATGAAGCTCCATTCAAGGCGATCAAACGCTTTTTCAAGATCTATCTTAAGAATCATGTTGGCTACTTTACCTTTTTTGCTTTTAAAAGCTTTAACAACTTCCTGGATGATGACGGCACTATCAGAGGTTCTCCTGTTCTTAAGGAAACTACTTTGA
Source organism: Petunia x hybrida (assembly GCA_037355625.1). Taxonomy (NCBI): domain Eukaryota; kingdom Viridiplantae; phylum Streptophyta; class Magnoliopsida; order Solanales; family Solanaceae; genus Petunia; species Petunia x hybrida. Next base: position 7,052,408 of record JBBBVM010000055.1, read on the forward strand.
CAAGGACTAATAATGGAATTTAGAAAAGGCTTAATTCGATTAGCAACAATTTTAGTGATGGTTTTATAAATGGTGTTGCATAAGCCTATGGGCCTGAAATTTTTAATGCTATTAGCATTGGCAAATTTTGGAATGAGGCAAAGAAAAGTTTCATTTAGATAAGGAGGCATATTGCCTGAATTAAAGATATCATGGCATTGTCTCAGGAAAGAGGGGCCTACAATATGCCAATATTTTGTAAAGAAGAAGGGTTGGAGACCATCCGGACCTGGGGCTTTGAAAGGATTGAAAGATTTGAGTGTAGAAAATATTTCCAGGTTAGTGATGGGGGTATTTAGCTTATCGAGGTCTTTGGGAGAGAAGGAGCCGGTATTAGGATTTCCATGAATACGATAGGAAAAGGTTTCATCAGTTTTAAAGAGATTTCTAAAGTAATCCAGAATATGCATTTCAATGTCATTTTGATTAAAAAGGATAGTATCATTATCATCCTTGATGAAAGCAATTCTATTGGTTCTACGGCGGTTGAGGGTAGAGATATGAAAAAATTTTGTATTAGCATCACCCTCGTCTAGCCAATTTATTCTAGATTTCATTCTCCAGAAGTCCTCTTCATCTCTCAGAATATTATCAAATTGAAGCTGGAGATGGGATTCTAAATTTTGGAGGAAACGACTAGTAGGATAATGACACGACCCGGAATCCGGTTAGGCCGTGCGGGCACCCGACATCCTCCCCTAGACCGGTCGGGCGAACCCTTACCAATTAAATCAGGAAATTAAATATAACAATTTACAAATAAGGACAAGAGTTAAAATAGAAACACAGACATACTGATACCTCTAAGCTGTACAAAAGAAATTACAGCTGACTACCCAACATGCAAGGTTTAGGGCTATCCAGACCAGACATCTAAGAGTACAAAAGAAGACAGATACCTCCTGAAGGGAGCAAAATGCAACTGAAATAATGAACAATAAACTGGTGGCCATCCGGAATAAATCTGGCTCACCCTGACAGCTGAAGTCGTCTTCGCTCCTGAACAACGCGGCGAACTCAATCCTGGAGCGAACCTGCCGAAACGAAATAGATAGACAAGAGACAAACAACAAACAAGGGTGAGTCAAAAGGACTCAATAAGTGGGGCAGACTAGCCACCTAAAAGAATAAGGTAGCTAGCCAGGGAGAAGAAACAGATGCACCAAATTCCTTTTATTTAAATTACAAAAAGGCAGAGCCAGATAATAACTAGAAGCACGTATGAAACCTTAAACTCAGCCAGGACTACGAGCTAGAAACATATCAACAAATAAGCAATGCACGTATGAGCAGAACAGTAGTTATGTACCACAAGTCTACGCAATGGTATGAAAATGAAATGAAATGAGATGAAATGAAATGAAATGAACTCTGATGCAAAGGGTCACATGTGCCCGTCCTCCCATCTCGAAGCGGAATACTCCTGCATTCGAGGGAAATCCAATCTGATAACCAACTGGAGCGGAATACTCCTGCTCCTGGGGCGGAATACTCCTGCACCCGATATAATATAAACCAGAGGCGGAATACTCCTGCACTCTCCTGGGGCGGAATACTCCTGCACCCGATATAATGTAAAGCTGAGGCGGAATACTCCTGCACTCAATATCTGACATAAGAGCGGAATACTCCTACTCTTGGGGCGGAATCCTCCTACCCTCAATGTGATACAATGGAGCGGAATACTCCTGCTCCTGGGGCGGAATACTCCTGCCCTCAATATGATACAATGGAGCGGAATACTCCTGCTCCTGGGGCGGAATACTCCTGCCCTCAATATGATATGCAATGTAATGCATATGAATGCAATGTGATGCAATAACCCTTCACCGGTGCGGGACTCTCATCGACAACCGGGAAGTAGATGCCAACTCGCAGCCAGGGTACAATGCTCAAATCCTCAATGCAATACCAACAATAGGACATAACATATAATATACAATATAAATCCAAAGCTAAGGCGTAATGAGTACGCCTATCGGCAGCTACACACGTAAGGAATACGTGGTAGAAAATCCACGAGGCCAGGTGCCTCCAAAGAAATGGATATAAACACTTACCTTGTTACGAAGTTAGTACAGCCACTCAATAACCGCTTTGTCCTTTGGTTTTCTTGCCAAACGATCCCACTGTGTTCAATAACCAGAAAAATATATCAAATTAGGCTAAAGACTTCATTCCTCACATCTTAGGGCAATCCAGGTAGGAACCTGATACCCTATTCGCATACGCAATACGCAGGCCAGGCCTATATACAGGGTTTAAAGTCACGTAACCAAACCCCAAATAATTTACATTTATATGTTGCCCATAACTCACTGAGTACGAATATATAATCAATTTCATTATCGGGGTCCATTTGACCCTTCAAACTATCAATTTACGTCATTAGGGCGATGTCTAATATTCCTATTTTACCGCAAAAATATATTTAAACACACGTAATAAACTCAAATACTATATTAGGATCATTACCTGAATGTTTCAGGGTGAAAATTCTACTTTTTCCCGGCCCCTTTTCCTATTTTCTGGCATTTTTCCACTGCGTATTTTTTGTTTCGCGTCTCTCCTATTTTTGCTCAAATGCTCCTGTGCGTGTTGCTACTGCTAAGCTAAGGGATTAAATCCCTTAGCTTGACCGACATACATTAATTAATTTTTAATTATATTTTTTTTTGTTTTCTTTTATTATATTTTCTTTTCTTAACGAAAATTAAAATAGTACCCTACGATATTCGAAATAATTTCAACTTTTGCATACAAGTTATACAAAATATATGTAACATACTCGCGAAGGCGGATCTCAAATTGGACTCCCGAAACTCAAGATGCGAATTTAAATGAAAAGAAGTCAAATTATTTAACTTTCGGCATTTTAGCGGAAACTAGCCGAACAACATCGAAATTTACTTTCGAAAGTTCACCAAAGTCATAAATAATCATACAAACCCAACGGCGCTTTCGGATTTCGAATCGGAGCTCATTCGGCAAAAACCGAGCTCGAAAATCTCCTTTTAATATTAATCGCCAATAAAAACTGAAACCTTCTTCCGATGCCTACCAAACGAGGTCTAATTTAACTCAAATTTTGCAGACATGTCCCAATGGACATTACGAATATTTTAAAATTATCGGCACGCCAATCGGAGTCCTAGCTTCCGAAACGACTGACCGAGGTCGTTTCATTCTCCTCCACTTAAACTCTCGTTCGTCCTCGAACGAGCCTAAATCTAAAGCAAGATTTACGCAGATAACAAGAGAACTTGCACAACCTTCATAAACTACTCCACGGACATGATCTCATAATTACAGAATCAGAGTTATGACATGCACATCAAACCCTTGGATAAAAACATAGCTGGATAATATCATAACGTCATTGTCCAAGTTATTCTGACTAAACCGATCCTTCCTCGATCACGAGAGGAGAATTCTGCATTTTCGAAGCAAAGATATACGAAACTCTGGATGGACTAACATGATTCAGCCGAGAATCACCTTTTCGATATACCTTTCGATATGGAACAAGTCGATGAAACAAAGAATTAGCTTACGCTTGATGTAATAGGGGGAACTTTTGAAGTACCTTGTCAGTACATATTATAGAAGATTTGATGCAAGCTATAGTATTTTTACAAACACACTAGGCAACATCTCAGTTGATGTTAGTGTTGTTCCGCAAGCTCTTTGTGGGAATGTATTTACTCGCATCCTTCATCTGAACAGGGTCTATATATAAGGATAAGGATCAGGCAAATACTTCTGGATAGTATGATGCAGACCAGGAATGATCTCCAGACTGAACACCTACTTTAGGGTATCTTCTTTCAATTGAAAATATTATGACTTGAAAAAGTAAAAATAAAGGAGACATGTAGTTGGACCATGAGCTGAGGCAGAATACCAGCAACAAAGTTGATTACATGAGTACTTACAACGCTAAAGTAACCTCTCAAGGATTTGAGGTATAAATGAGATATACGCACCAATGATGGATTGTCGACAAGCTGCACTAGACCTTTAACTCTAAATTTACATGAAGTAAAACAGCGTCAGTATGAGAATCCAGTTCTAGTTGGATACAGACAGATAGCCCAAAGAAAACCGAAGTCACCATACAGGGTCACTACTGACGGTGTTCTCATGTATAAAGATAGACTTTGTATTTCTGATGTTGCAGATTTACGTGGATAGATTATGATGGAGACACATTATTCCAAATACAGTATTTATCCAGGTTCGACTAAGACGTACCATGATCTTAAGCAGATTTATTGGTGGTACGGAATGAAGTGTGACATAGCAGAATTTGTGGCTCAGTGTTCTAATTGTCAGCAAGTTAAAGTCGTGTCATCTTTCCAGACTTTATGCTTTCGGCAGGTAGGTACGTATATATGATCAGGTTGCCAGCTTATCTCTGTCATTAATAGATTATTAGTGGGTTTAGCAATGATCGACACTCATTGTAGATTTCTATCGTGGCCTTACTTTGGGTCGTGAGAAAAGTGGTATCAACACCTCAGAGTTTTAATATTACCATTCAGTATTTAGAGGAAGACTCCTCCACTTAAAGCACAAACTCATCCGCCATTTGAATAGGAATAACCATCCTCACGCAGTCTGCTGGACTAAAGAAGATTTAGCTAAAAGCTGAACGTAGGCAGACCTAAGCTACCAACTACACTTTCGAGTTGCCAAACAGCTGCAACTCTCAAGTTCACAACTCCATACCTTTGCCGTAAATACCACCGCCTGATGGATGGTATTTCTATATAAAAATTTCGGTAGAGTTTCCCCTGAAACTGGATGATCCGCAAAAACAGAATCAGCACTATACTATACATGGGAATGGATACCCGGATAAACTGATAACATAAACATGTTAAACAGATAACAAGATGAGACAACTGGACCAAAACAATAATATGCTTCCAAAACAATAATATGCTTACCCGGCCACAATAACACGTACTCTGGCTCAACACAGAGAACGTCACAAGCAGCTACCAATCGCCCAAGCTCACTAGTGCCGGACGAAGAAGAAATGGAAGTGGATCGAGGATAGAAATAATTAGAGCTTTAGGAAGTTCATCTTCTTATTTGCTTGGCTACCAAAGCTAGACTACTTTCGCGTCAAGCGAGCCAAAAAATCGCAATTGAAGAGATAGACATTAAATAAGCTTTATGGAAAAACACCCATACCAATTTAACCTCCCAATAAGAAAAAAACTCTGATAATTTACCAGAATACCCTTTTATAACTAAGACAAGCTTATAGAATAACATGACTCTACTAGAATCTCGAACCAAGAGGAGACACATAAATCGAGTATTACTTATTGATCACTTTACACCAGAAGAAACAATGACACTTCCTGATGGTGATAAATAAGAATCCCATCATCCTGCCAGCACTGAGTTCCAAAGAGAGGTAGACTGACTTGACATTATAACAGAAGGTGGCACAACAGGATGCCAAGCAAACAATAGCGACACTCACTGTCAAATCTCTCATATTTAGATTAGATAAACTAGTAGGGTCTCATAAATGCCAGGAATAAATCGTATCAGAAACTCACCCCTCTACCGCAACCAATTCTTAATTACGACAATATCCAAGGAAACCGTCGAAACATGATAAGACACACCATTTCCAGATCGATCGGAAAGATAAATCTTACTTACAGATAAGGGAAGAAGAAACACACGGGCCTACTACATCGGATGCCTCAGCATCCTGCCAGACTGGCAGTTCATAAAACAGCCTTTGCGGCTGAACTAAGCCGCTACACTGATAATTACTTCTAGAAGAACCACTACCACTGCGCTCTCGACCTCTACTGGATGGTGGCATTTCTCTGATTAATTAAAATTTACATGAAATTCCTGCGACTGTGCAGGTGCCTGAGGGCAAGAAGAAGGACGATTGTCTACTTGCTGGAGTAAGGAAAAACTCCTCAAAGGATAACCAGACTCGTGACAGTGATAACACCCTTTTCCCTGAAAATGGTAGCTGGAAAGATTGTCGATAGCTATAAAGAGAAAAACTGGGTCTAATCTTGATGAACTACTTGCACACTTTGAGAATCACGCTCTACAAGCTGAGATAACCTGGAAGGTGACTTCAAAAAAATAATCAGAACACTTACCTCCAAATGAGGTACCATGGTTGCCCACCAGGGCCACGAGATTTCTTGCTCTCCCGCTCTAACTTACGGTATGCCTCGAGCCTTCGAGCAATATCAACAACAATATCAAATGAAATCCCGACCTCAATCTCTCGAGCCATCTGGGATCTCAAGGAAAAAGAAAGGTCATCAATAAATCTTTGAATCTCTCGAAAGGCTCATGAACTAGTTCAAATGCATATTCGGCCATTTTATGGAATTCAATCTTATATTCTGAAACACCAACAGGCTAACTGACAGACTACCCTGTCCAATCCACTTGAACTGACAACATTTTTCATCTTGTTCGCTACTCGAAAGGAACTTTTCCACGAATCTAGAAGAAAAACCGAATCAAGTTAACTAATAAGAGAGCGGTCCACCAATTCAAGGGTGAACCCCTGAGACTGAAATGAACAATAACCAACATCATACCGCTCGATACAATCAAGAGCCTGAATGATACGCTCACATTATTTTATTTTTAAAAAAAAATCATGAGGTTTATCTAACGCATTGCTTAAGAATGTCAAAAGGTTCAACCGCGTAAAATAATGCAACCTTTTTAGACACTCGGACCGAACCTTTACCTCGGCTGGCTAACCAGCCAGAACAATTGGTGGCGCAACACATGCTGCTTCTAGAACATAACTTACTGAGGCAACATCAGGGACTGGAACAGGGGCTCCCTGAGACCGAACGTCTGTATCTGCGGCAACCTGATAAGTTGCCTAGAGAATAATAGGTTCTTGTGGTAGCTACATCACCGAGATTCTCGTAAAATATTGTAGAGAGCCAAGGGAACCATAAGGCCCTGCTCCCTTGCCCATCGCGAGCTCGTACAGCTGGAACCTCTGTAACTAGATCGTCAACACGATCAAAAACTCTCAGGGCTTCGTCAGTGCTAGCCCAACGCTAGACTGCTTCGTCTTGAACTCATACCGTTTGTTGATTTATCGCACGAGGGTTCACAATTACCACGAACGAATTAGCGAAAATACTTTTGCATCTTAGACCGACGGAAGATCAGAAAAGAAGGAAGTGAAACTTCCTAAATGCCATCATAGCCTCTCGTAGATAAGTACGGACGTCTACGTACCCATCACCGAGACTCTACTAGACACTGTCTTAGTCTGGATAGACTCTAAACTGGGCTCTGATACCAACTGACACGACCCGGAATCCGGTTAGGCCGTGCGGGCACCCGACATCCTCCCCTAGACCGGTCGGGCGAACCCTTACCAATTAAATCAGGAAATTAAATATAACAATTTACAAATAAGGACAAGAGTTAAAATAGAAACACAGACATACTGATACCTCTAAGCTGTACAAAAGAAATTACAGCTGACTACCCAACATGCAAGGTTTAGGGCTATCCAGACCAGACATCTAAGAGTACAAAAGAAGACAGATACCTCCTGAAGGGAGCAAAATGCAACTGAAATAATGAACAATAAACTGGTGGCCATCCGGAATAAATCTGGCTCACCCTGACAGCTGAAGTCGTCTTCGCTCCTGAACAACGCGGCGAACTCAATCCTGGAGCGAACCTGCCGAAACGAAATAGATAGACAAGAGACAAACAACAAACAAGGGTGAGTCAAAAGGACTCAATAAGTGGGGCAGACTAGCCACCTCAAAGAATAAGGTAGCTAGCCAGGGAGAAGAAACAGATGCACCAAATTCCTTTTATTTAAATTACAAAAAGGCAGAGCCAGATAATAACTAGAAGCACGTATGAAACCTTAAACTCAGCCAGGACTACGAGCTAGAAACATATCAACAAATAAGCAATGCACGTATGAGCAGAACAGTAGTTATGTACCACAAGTCTACGCAATGGTATGAAAATGAAATGAAATGAGATGAAATGAAATGAAATGAACTCTGATGCAAAGGGTCACATGTGCCCGTCCTCCCATCTCGAAGCGGAATACTCCTGCATTCGAGGGGAATCCAATCTGATAACCAACTGGAGCGGAATACTCCTGCTCCTGGGGCGGAATACTCCTGCACCCGATATAATATAAACCAGAGGCGGAATACTCCTGCACTCTCCTGGGGCGGAATACTCCTGCACCCGATATAATGTAAAGCTGAGGCGGAATACTCCTGCACTCAATATCTGACATAAGAGCGAATACTCCTACTCTTGGGGCGGAATCCTCCTACCCTCAATGTGATACAATGGAGCGGAATACTCCTGCTCCTGGGGCGGAATACTCCTGCCCTCAATATGATACAATGGAGCGGAATACTCCTGCTCCTGGGGCGGAATACTCCTGCCCTCAATATGATATGCAATGTAATGCATATGAATGCAATGTGATGCAATAACCCTTCACCGGTGCGGGACTCTCATCGACAACCGGGAAGTAGATGCCAACTCGCAGCCAGGGTACAATGCTCAAATCCTCAATGCAATACCAACAATAGGACATAACATATAATATACAATATAAATCCAAAGCTAAGGCGTAATGAGTACGCCTATCGGCAGCTACACACGTAAGGAATACGTGGTAGAAAATCCACGAGGCCAGGTGCCTCCAAAGAAATGGATATAAACACTTACCTTGTTACGAAGTTAGTACAGCCACTCAATAACCGCTTTGTCCTTTGGTTTTCTTGCCAAACGATCCCACTGTGTTCAATAACCAGAAAAATATATCAAATTAGGCTAAAGACTTCATTCCTCACATCTTAGGGCAATCCAGGTAGGAACCTGATACCCTATTCGCATACGCAATACGCAGGCCAGGCCTATATACAGGGTTTAAAGTCACGTAACCAAACCCCAAATAATTTACATTTATATGTTGCCCATAACTCACTGAGTACGAATATATAATCAATTTCATTATCGGGGTCCATTTGACCCTTCAAACTATCAATTTACGTCATTAGGGCGATGTCTAATATTCCTATTTTTACCGCAAAAATATATTTAAACACACGTAATAAACTCAAATACTATATTAGGATCATTACCTGAATGTTTCAGGGTGAAAATTCTACTTTTTCCCGGCCCCTTTTCCTATTTTCTGGCATTTTTCCACAGCGTATTTTTTGTTTCGCGTCTCTCCTATTTTTGCTCAAATGCTCCTGTGCGTGTTGCTACTGCTAAGCTAAGGGATTAAATCCCTTAGCTTGACCGACATACATAATTAATTTTTAATTATATTTTTTTTTGTTTTCTTTTATTATATTTTCTTTTCTTAACGAAAATTAAAACAGTACCCTACGATATTCGAAATAATTCCAACTTTTGCATACAAGTTATACAAAATATATGTAACATACTCGCGAAGGCGGATCTCAAATTGGACTCCCGAAACTCAAGATGCGAATTTAAATGAAAAGAAGTCAAATTATTTAACTTTCGGCATTTTAGCGGAAACTAGCCGAACAACATAGAAATTCACTTTCGAAAGTTCACCAAAGTCATAAATAATCATACGAACCCAACGGCGCTTTCGGATTTCGAATCGGAGCTCATTCGGCAAAAACCGAGCTCGAAAATCTCCTTTTAATATTAATCGCCAATAAAAACTGAAACCTTCTTCCGATGCCTACCAAACGAGGTCTAATTTAGCTCAAATTTTGCAGACATGTCCGAATGGACATTACGAATATTTTAAAATTATCGGCACGCCAATCGGAGTCCTAGCTTCCGAAACGACTGACCGAGGTCGTTTCAGATAATTAGCGGATTGTTGGATCCCATTAAGCCGGGCTAGAATGTTTTTGACACGACCCGAATTCTCGGTTAGGCCGTGCGGGCACCCGACCACCTCCCCTAAACCTGTCGGGCGAACCCTATTGACTGAATCGATAAAAACGGCACACAATTACCTTGAAAATGAAATTAAACATGACCTTAACAACATCAAATAACTCTCAAGGATAGACATATATACAAACTGTCTGGACAAAACAACTAACTACCCAGAATACACAAGTTTAAAGGTTTCCAGATCAGACATCTAAGAAGGCCAAAAGATATACACATCTCCCGAAGGGAGCAAAAGTAAGGAGAACTGTAATATCTGAAGTGGGTGGCCGCAATGAACAGGATGGCTCACCGTAGACAGCTGAGAACGTACTACTCCTCAATCACGGCGCGACTGGCTGGGTCCTGGAGCAGAATCTGCCGAACGAAAAGAAAACACAAGGACAAATAGGGGGGTGAGTCATGAGGACTCAATAAGTGTGAACAAACTAGCAACCTCGAAAAATAGATACACTAGTAAGGGAAACGGAATCAGACAACAATCAACAAATAAGCAGTACACATATAAGCAGAACAGTAGTCATGTACAGAAAATCTACATAATAGTATGAAATGAAATGGAATGAGATGAAATGAAATGATATGAAATGAGATGAAATGAAATGAAATGAAATGGGTCACATGTGCCAAATGAATGGAGCGGAATCCTCCTGCTCCGAAGGCGGAATCCTCCTACCCTCAATATGATGCGATGGAGCGGAATCCTCCTGCTCCGAGGGCGGAATCCTCCTACCCTCAATATGATGCAATGGAGCGGAATCCTCCTGCTCCGAGGGCGGAATCCTCCTACCCTCAATATGATGCAATGATAACCCTTCACCGGCGCGGGACTCTCATCGACAGCCGGGAAGTATATGTCAACTCATAGCCAGGGTACAATGCTCAGATTCCCAATGCAATACCAACAACATGACATAACATATAATATAGAATGTAAATCCAAAGCTAAGGCGTAATGAGTACGCCTATCGGCAGCTACACACGTAAGGAACACGTGGTAGAAAATCCACGAGGCCAGGTGCCTCCAAAGAAATGGATATAAACACTTACCGTATTTCAAAGCTGTCCTCTTACTCAACCACTGCTTTTTCCTTTGTATTAGTTGCCAAACGATCTCTTTCTATTCAATAAGCAGAAAAATTATATCAAATAAAGCTAAAGGCTTCATTCCTTATGTTTTAGGGTAATCCAGTTAGGAACCTGATACCCTATTCGCATACGCAATACACAGGCCAGGCCTATATACAGGGTTCAAAGTTCCATAACCAAACCCTAAATAAATTACATTTATATGTTGCCCATAACTCACTGAGTATGAATATATAATCATTTTCATCATCGGGGTCCAATTGACCCTTTAAACTATCAATTTACGCCATTAGGGCGATGTCTAATATCCTTATTTTTACCGTAAAAATATATTCAAACACACATAATAAACTAAGATAATGAGTTAACATCATTACCTGAAGATTTGGGGTAGAAATTCCACTATTTTTCCACCTCTTTTTCCCTTTTTTCCTCCTCTCTTTTCTAATTTTCCCTTTCTCTGTGTAAGTCGTACGTTTCTGATTATGTATCTTGGCTACTGATTATAAGGGAGTAAATCCCTAAGCCGACTTTCAATTTTTGACTTTTTCTCTTTTTTTTTTTTTTTTTTTTTTTTTTTTTTTTTAATATAAATTCGCTACGACGATTAAAATTAAAATGGAACCCTAGAGAAGTCGAAATGATCCCAAATTTTTCAAGTAAGCTATACAAAATATATGTAACATACTCGCGAAGACGGATCTCAAATCCGACTCCCGAAACTCAAGATGCGAATTTAAAGGAAAAAGGTCAAATTATTTAACTTCCGGCATTTTTTTGCGGAACTAGCCGAACAACATCGAAATTCACTTTCGAAAGTTTATAAAAATCACAAATAATCATACGAACCTAACGGCGCTTTCGGATTTCAAATCGGAGCTCATTCGGCAAAACTGAACTCGAAAATCTCTTTTTAATATTTATCGCCAATAAAAACTGAAACCTTCTTCCGATGACTACCAAACAAGGTCTGATTTAGCTCAAATTTTACAAACAGGTCCTAATGGACCTTACGAATATTTTAAAATTATCGGCACGCCAATCGGAGTCCTAACTTCCGAAACGACTGACCGAGGTCGTTTCATTCTCCTCCACTTAAACTCTCGTTCGTCCTCGAACGAGCAAGAGTCTAAAATATATTTCACGCCTCTGATGAGAATGCTTACACGAATTTTCAATGACATTTATTATGAAACCAAAATCATATACAATGATTGAACTTTTAGGCTTTAAAGATCAAGTTCGAACCTGAATCGTCGAAGAGGTAAGGATACCTCTCATGCATACTGGACTCAAGCTCCCAAGTATCCTCCTCATTTGGACGATTATTCCATCGCACTCGAACCATCGGAATCTGCTTCGAACGAAGCTTCCGGATATCACGCGCTACTATAGCAACTGGGAACTCCTCGTAAGCCAGATTCACATCTAGCTGAGCAGGGTCTAATTCGATCACTTCGGAAGGATCTCGGATACACTTCCGAAGCATCGACACATGGAAAACTGGGTGAACTGGCATAGAAGCTGGCAAGTCGAGCCGATAAGCTACCTTACCAATACGCTTCTCGATACGGAAAGGGCCAATGAACCTGGGACTAAGCTTTCCTTTCCTACCAAATCTCTTTACACCGCGCATCGGCGACACTTTCAAAAATACCATGTCCCCGACCTCGAACTCTAACTCTCGGCTCCTCCGGTTCGAATATGAAATCTGCCTACTCTGGGCGGTCCGTAAACGATCCTGAATAACACGAACAACCTCAAGAGTCTGACGAACCATATCTGAACTCATCACCTCGACATCTCGAGACTCAAACCAGCCAATAGGAGAACGACATCGACGACCGTATAAGGCCTCAAATGGAGCCATCTGAATAGAAGACTGGTAGCTATTATTATAAGAGAACTCCGCTAACGCTAAATGATCATCCCAGTAACCCCCGAAGTCAAGTGCACAAGCTCTCAACATGTCCTCCAGAACTTGAATAACCCGCTCGGTCTGACCGTCAGTCTGAGGATGGAACGCTGTACTAAGCTGCACCTGGGTCCCCAACTCTCTCTGAAAAGACTGCCAGAACTGAGAAGTAAACTGGGAACCACGATCTGAAATAATGGATACAGGAGTACCATGCAGCCTAACCACTTGCTCAATGAAAATCCGTGCCAGTCTCTGAGCTGAATCAGTTGTCTTTACAGGGATAAAGTGAGCTGATTTAGTCAGTCGGTCGACAATGACCCAGACTGAATCATGGCGCCGCAGGGTCTTTGGCAGACCAACTATAAAATCCATCGTGATGTGCTCCCACTTCCACTCGGGAATGGGTAATGCCTGAGCTAACCCTGCTGGTCTCCGGTGCTCGAACTTAACCTGCTGACAGTTCAAGCAACGAGATACATAATCAAATACATCTTTCTTCATCCCCTTCCACCAGTATAGCTCTCGGAGGTCCTGATACATTTTTGTAATACCAGGATGAATGGAATAACGCGAGCTATGAGCTTCACTGAGCACTGACTGCCTCAAATCCCCAACATCAGGAACACAGAGTCGACCATTAAACCGAAGAATTCCATCTGAATCAAGCTCGAAGGAGGGAACTCCTCCACTTAGGACACGACCACGCAACTCCTGCAGATGAGGATCCTCGAACTGTCTTCCCTTAATCTGATTGACCAAGGAAGACTGAGCTGCAATACAGGCTAAGACTCTACTGGAGTCTGGAAGAAGAAATCTCACGCCAAAGTCGCCAAGGGACTGCAATTCTCGGGCCAATGGTCTCATGTCAGCATAAAGAAAAGCCATGCTGCCCATGGACTTCCTGCTCAAAGCATCTGCTACCACGTTCGCCTTCCCAGGATGATAATGGATAGTGAGATCATAATCTTTAATCAATTCAAGCCATCTCCGCTGTCGGCCGTTAAGATCTTTCTGAGAGAGAAGATACTGCAGACTCTTATGATCTGTATACACCTCACACGGCTCGCCATAAAGGTAATGCCTCCATATCTTCAAAGCAAAAACCACAGCTGCCAATTCTAAATCGTGAGTCGGATAATTCTTTTCATTCGGCTTCAACTGTCTAGAAGCATAAGCAATTACCTTCCCGTGCTGCATAAGAACACAACCAAGGCCCACACGAGATGCATCACAATAAACTACAAATCCACCGGTACCCGAAGGAAGGGATAACACTGGAGCTGAAGTCAATAAGGCCTTAAGCTTCTGGAAGCTGGCCTCACACTCATCGGACCATCGAAACTGAACCGCCTTCTGCGTCAGGCGAGTCAGGGGAGCTGCAATAGTAGAGAACTTTTCCACAAACCTCCGATAATAACCTGCCAATCCAAGAAAGCTGCGAATCTCCGTCGGAGTGGTAGGACGAGGCCATTTCTGCACTGCTTCAATCTTCTTCGGATCAACCTTGATACCTTCACTAGATACTACGTGACCCAAAAATGCTACAGAATCAAGCCAAAACTCACATTTCGAGAACTTGGCATACAACTTACGATCACGGAGGGTCTGAAGAACCACCCTCAGATGATAATCATGCTCCTCACGGCTACGAGAATAAATAAGAATATCATCAATGAAGATAATGACAAAGAAATCAAGGAATGGCTTAAACACCCGGTTCATGAGATCCATAAAGGCTGCAGGGGCATTAGTCAGCCCAAAAGACATAACTAGGAACTCATAATGGCCGTAACGAGTCCTAAAAGCAGACTTCGAGATATCTGACTCACGAATCTTTAGCTGATGATAACCAGATCGCAGATCAATCTTCGAAAAGAACTTGGCACCCTGCAACTGATCAAACAAATCATCAATGCGAGGCAAAGGATACTTATTCTTGATGGTGACCTTATTTAGCTGACGATAATCAATACACATCCGCATAGTCCCATCTTTCTTTTTCACAAATAGAACAGGAGCACCCCACGGAGAAATACTCGGCCTGATGAACCCCTTATCAAGCAAATCTTGCAACTGCTCTTTCAGCTCCTTTAACTCTGATGGAGCCATGCGATAAGGAGGGATAGAAATAGGCTGAGTCCCTGGCACAATATCAATTCCAAACTCGATCTCTCGATCAGGAGGAAGTCCTGGCAAATCATCTGGAAACACATCAGGGAACTCCCTAACGACAGGAATAGAATCAAGAGATGGAATCTCCACAGTGGTATCTCGAACCATGGCAAGATACGCTAAACATCCTTTATCCATCATCCGTTTTGCCTTCAGGAAAGAAATAACATGCCCCCTGGGTGGCAAATAAGAACCCTGCCACACCACTGGTGCTGAACAAGGAAGAGACAACTGAAGAGACTTGGCATGACAATCTAATGTGGCATGACACGACGCCAGCCAATCCATGCCAATAATAACATCAAAATCAACCATATCTAGGATTAGAAGATCTACTAGTGTCTCACAACCCCCAAAAGATATGGTACAAGCTGGATAAACTCGATCCACGATGATAATGTCTCCAATAGGAGTAGAAACACAGAATGGATCACGAAGACACATATAATCAACATGGAAACCCGAAGCAAAATAAGGAGATACATATGAATATGTAGATCCTGGATCCACCAAAGAATATGCATCTCGACCACAAACAGATAAAATACCTGTAACAACAGCTGGGGATGCCTCGGCATCCTGCCTGGCCGGCAGTGCATATAGCTGTCTCTGCGGCTGAGCTGAGCCGCTACCCTGACGACCACCTCTGGAGGGACCACTAGGACCACGTCCACGACCTCTACCGGGTGGTGGTGCACCTCTAGCTGGCTGAGACCCTGGAGGGGCACCCTGAGGCTGCTGCTGCATAGGCGCTGGAAGGCGAGGGAAAGGGCGGCTACTACCCTGCTGAAGAAGATAAGGGCAATCCTTCTTATGATGCCCTAGATCCTGACAGATAAAGCACCCTGGAGAAAATCTACGCTGATCAAACTGAGACTGATCTCGCGGGCGAAACCCAAACTGACCCTGAGAAGAAGTAGGCTCGTTCTGAGAACTACGCGCTGGAAACTGAGCTGGTCTGACAGTAGGCCTACTCTGCTGCTGATAACTCCTACCTCCATACGAGGTACTAGAATGCCCTGGACCACGAGATCTCTTGCTCTCCCGCTCTGACTCCTCTATCTCCAATCTATGATAGGCCTCATACCTCCTGGCAATATCAACAGCGACATCAAATAGGGTACCAGCCTCAATCTCACGAGCCATCTGGGACCGCAAATGAGGAGAAAGCCCATCAATAAAACGTCTGACCCTCTCAGAGGGCTCCTGCACAAGATCTGGAGCATAGCTGGACATCTCTGAAAATAAAAGCTCGTACTCCGTGACTAACAGGTTGCCCTGTCCAATCCTCTCAAACTGTCTCCTCTTCTCATCCTGCTGACTGCGAGGGAAAAACTTCTCCATGAATCGATGAGAGAACTCACTCCATGTCAGCTTAGGTAAGCCCTGTCTAGCTGATCGGAGTGTGGTCCACCAAGCTAAAGCTGGACCCTCAAGCTGGAAAGCAGTATAATCAGCTCCATACTGCTCAAGATATCCAAGGGCCTCTAAGATACGCTGACATTGATTAAGAAACTCACGAGGCTTAAGCTTATCTGATTTCTGACCAGAGAACTTCGGAGGATTAAGTCGGGTAAAATAATGCAACCTTGCCGGATCATCAACCTGACCTGCTACCTGGACTGGCTGACCATCCTGAACAACTGGAGGTATAACACCCGCTACCTCTTGAACATAACCACCTAGAACATGAACTGCTGGGGCTACCTGTGGAGCTGGAATGGGGGCTTCCTGAACCTGAGAACCAATATCTACCGCTGCCTGAGGAATAGGAGCATCTACGACAGTCTGAGGAATAGGAGCATCCACAGCAGCCTGAGTAATATGAGCATCTACGGCAGCCTGAGGAATAGGAGGTCCCTGGGGCATCTGTGTCGCTAAGAATCTCATAAAAGCGTCATGAAGTGCGGGGGGAACGAATAAGCCCTGCTCCCCCTGCCCGGCAAAAGCTGGCACTACTGGAACCTCTGCAAAAGGATTAACACGATCCACCATCCTCGCGGCCTGGGCAACTCTACCTCTGCCTCGACCACGACCTCTACCGCGGCCAACACCGCGACCTGGCGGAGCAGCAGGCATAGGGGTGACCGCTGGCTCCTCCGCTTCTCGCCGAACATTCGCGCGCGTTCTCACCATACTGCGGAAAATTAAAAATATTTAACTTCAGATAAGAAGACTCACGCACGACAGGGAAAAAAGAAGGGAAACTGCCTAAATGCCATCATAGCCTCTCGTAGATAGGTACGGACGTCTCCGCCCGATCAGCGAGACTCTATTAGACACTGTCATGATCTGGAAAGACTCTAAACCTCGCTCTGATACCAACTGACACGACCCGAATTCTCGGTTAGGCCGTGCGGGCACCCGACCACCTCCCCTAAACCTGTCGGGCGAACCCTATTGACTGAATCGATAAAAACGGCACACAATTACCTTGAAAATGAAATTAAAAATGACCTTAACAACATCAAATAACTCTCAAGGATAGACATATATACAAACTGTCTGGACAAAACAACTAACTACCCAGAATACACAAGTTTAAAGGTTTCCAGATCAGACATCTAAGAAGGCCAAAAGATATACACATCTCCCGAAGGGAGCAAAAGTAAGGAGAACTGTAATATCTGAAGTGGGTGGCCGCAATGAACAGGATGGCTCACCGTAGACAGCTGAGAACGTACTACTCCTCAATCACGGCGCGACTGGCTGGGTCCTGGAGCAGAATCTGCCGAACGAAAAGAAAACACAAGGACAAATAGGGGGGTGAGTCATGAGGACTCAATAAGTGTGAACAAACTAGCAACCTCGAAAAATAGATACACTAGTAAGGGAAACGGAATCAGACAACAATCAACAAATAAGCAGTACACATATAAGCAGAACAGTAGTCATGTACAGAAAATCTACATAATAGTATGAAATGAAATGGAATGAGATGAAATGAAATGATATGAAATGAGATGAAATGAAATGAAATGAAATGAAATGAAATGGGTCACATGTGCCAAATGAATGGAGCGGAATCCTCCTGCTCCGAGGGCGGAATCCTCCTACCCTCAATATGATGCGATGGAGCGGAATCCTCCTGCTCCGAGGGCGGAATCCTCCTACCCTCAATATGATGCAATGGAGCGGAATCCTCCTGCTCCGAGGGCGGAATCCTCCTACCCTCAATATGATGCAATGATAACCCTTCACCGGCGCGGGACTCTCATCGACAGCCGGGAAGTATATGTCAACTCATAGCCAGGGTACAATGCTCAGATTCCCAATGCAATACCAACAACATGACATAACATATAATATAGAATGTAAATCCAAAGCTAAGGCGTAATGAGTACGCCTATCGGCAGCTACACACGTAAGGAACACGTGGTAGAAAATCCACGAGGCCAGGTGCCTCCAAAGAAATGGATATAAACACTTACCGTATTTCAAAGCTGTCCTCTTACTCAACCACTGCTTTTTCCTTTGTATTAGTTGCCAAACGATCTCTTTCTATTCAATAAGCAGAAAAATTATATCAAATAAAGCTAAAGGCTTCATTCCTTATGTTTTAGGGTAATCCAGTTAGGAACCTGATACCCTATTCGCATACGCAATACACAGGCCAGGCCTATATACAGGGTTCAAAGTTCCATAACCAAACCCTAAATAAATTACATTTATATGTTGCCCATAACTCACTGAGTATGAATATATAATCATTTTCATCATCGGGGTCCAATTGACCCTTTAAACTATCAATTTACGCCATTAGGGCGATGTCTAATATCCTTATTTTTACCGTAAAAATATATTCAAACACACATAATAAACTAAGATAATGAGTTAACATCATTACCTGAAGATTTGGGGTAGAAATTCCACTATTTTTCCACCTCTTTTTCCCTTTTTTCCTCCTCTCTTTTCTAATTTTCCCTTTCTCTGTGTAAGTCGTACGTTTCTGATTATGTATCTTGGCTACTGATTATAAGGGAGTAAATCCCTAAGCCGACTTTCAATTTTTGACTTTTTCTCTTTTTTTTTTTTTTTTTTTTTTTTTTTTTTTTTTTTATAAATTCGCTACGACGATTAAAATTAAAATGGAACCCTAGAGAAGTCGAAATGATCCCAAATTTTTCAAGTAAGCTATACAAAATATATGTAACATACTCGCGAAGACGGATCTCAAATCCGACTCCCGAAACTCAAGATGCGAATTTAAAGGAAAAAGGTCAAATTATTTAACTTCCGGCATTTTTTTGCGGAACTAGCCGAACAACATCGAAATTCACTTTCGAAAGTTTATAAAAATCACAAATAATCATACGAACCTAACGGCGCTTTCGGATTTCAAATCGGAGCTCATTCGGCAAAACTGAACTCGAAAATCTCTTTTTAATATTTATCGCCAATAAAAACTGAAACCTTCTTCCGATGACTACCAAACAAGGTCTGATTTAGCTCAAATTTTACAAACAGGTCCTAATGGACCTTACGAATATTTTAAAATTATCGGCACGCCAATCGGAGTCCTAACTTCCGAAACGACTGACCGAGGTCGTTTCAGTTTTTCTTTTTCTGAAAGATATTGCCAAAGTATTCAAGATTCCAAGAAGTAACCTTCTCTTAAAAATTTTAGTGCAATTATGGAAGTCATTATTATGGTCCCATGAATTTGCAATTACATTAATGAGATCCGGATGATTGCACCACATTTTCTCAAAACGAAAAGGTTTTTGGCTAGAGCTTATGTTGTGATTGTGTAATTGAATTAAGAGAGGAGAATGATCAGAGTGGGTACGAGGTAGGTGAGTAACTAAAATATCCGGAAATAGTTGGATCAATGCATCATTAGCAAAGCATCTGTCCAATCTTTCCAGAATATCTTACCAGGATGTTGCTTATTAGTCCAAGTGTATTTGCTACCTTTAAAGCCTAGGTCTTGAAGATGGCAAGAGTTCATACAATTCCTAAATGCATTAGCTCGACTAGGTTTAAGGCTTCTACCCCCCATTTGTCTTCAGAACTCATAATCTCATTGAAATCCCCACCCATTAGCCAAGGAATTTTATAAGAATCATAAAGGCTCATAATATTATTCCATAGAACTAAACGATCAGAAAATAAATTACTTGCATAAATGGCAGAAAATAAAAAGGGTTGGGGTAAAGAAAATACCTTCACCCTAGCATGGATTTCCTGCAGAAAATATACTATGTTTTGCTGCAGAGAATTTTTCATTTCAACTTGGAACTTGGCAGCAAAAGAGATTAATGAAAATCGAAGTTGTCTTAATAGAAGCATTTTGCATAACAAAAAATCCGCTGGAGCCATTCACCTAATAAAAAGGAAGAACCACTGAGTTTTTCAGTCTCACTATAGTTGAGAAGGAGTAAAATACTTAAAAGGTAACTCAACTTTGAGAAATGTGTGACCAAAGTCACTTTGCTTTGAATTGTACTAATAAAGTCACTCAACTAAAGATAATTCTCACCAAATGTCATTGTAACCGGATTTTGCATAGTCATCTCATCGGAAATATGACATGGCATTTTCATTTTAATTATATATACATGTGGCACACTTTAGTTTTCATGTAGGATTTTATAATAAGTTGATTAACCCAACTCTTAATTCATAACTCATTTCTCCTACACATTTTTTCAGATCCAGCTCCTTTTTCAAAATGGATGGTCTAGATTTAATGAAGTAAAACTAAATGTTTGACCATGGTTAGAAAATATATCTTCCCATTTTAAATTCAAAGCATCTAACCTATCTTATAATTTAGCAGCAAATTTCATCCCTCCTCCTAAATTATTTTTCGGTCTCCAAAATTTTCGTTCATTTATTGTTTTAATAAAATTTTATTTTTGCTAATCCAATCTCAAACATATAACAGAAAACCAAAAACAGTGTTAAACTATTTGCAAGTGATAACATCGTAAGAAATAGAATTAACAAGACAAGATTTAATAATGTCAATTTACTCAAATAACAATATACGAAGAAATTCTTTTCACACAATCACATCAGTTAAAACTAGTTGCGAAGATAGTACCTAAGATTCTGCTCATAGTTATTCACATTTTCTCTTGGAAAGAAACTTCCCAACCAATTCGTAATACTTATAGAAATCACATAGGTCTTCTGTACTTCTACATCTAAAATAAGATGAGTTTGTTTAACAATTAATGTAATTTTTATTTAAAATAATACTTAATTTTTTGAGTGCATATTCTCGAACAATAATAAAAAAAATTACTCCTATAAAGAGTTAAACTAAAAAGAAAGGTTAAGTTTGAGATGATCGAAATTTGGAGGGGGGGAGGGGGGGGAATTTTGCGGACGAGGATCCCCTCCATTTTCTCCGTTACATACTTAAATGAGAGCCATCTGTCCACTTTATTAATTAATGGTCCAGATTTAATTATCTTAATCATTTGTCTAACCATAGTTAAGAGACAATTAACTTCCTGAAAATCAGCAACAAATTATTTAAAGAGCTGATTGGTTTGATATTTAATTGGGGATTTCCGCCATAACCTCTATCCCCCTCCACACAACTGCACCTTCGTCACATTTTGGGTTGGATACTCTAATTTTGAACCACCATCACAACTGGAACTTATATAATTATATATAAGAAAAAGCACTGCAATAAAGAAATGAAAATCAGCAAGATAGAGCCATTAATTTTACTAATGCAAAACTCTGAAATATAAATTTTACAGAAACCAATCCAACTGAAATTGAGTCTCGACAAAGAAGAAGAGGAATATTAACTAATCGGTTCTACATTATCGCAACCAAGTTGGAATATAGTTTCAAAAATGAAGTAAAACTAAGAACTTCAATGAACTTTTGGCAATATCCTGATGACATTCATAAAAACAAGAAAGCATTCCAAACAAGAATTATCTTCGACGGTAAAATTGAAGTTAGAGAGGAATGGTAGTACTAATTATGCACTCTTCAGGCAACAAACAGTCTTAAGGCTTTTGGGACTAATTTAAAATTGTATTTGAATAATGATTTGTTTTTTCGTTTCCTTTTGGCCTGATTTTGTTGGATAAATAGAAATTAATTATCTCTTAACTATAATTAGCCAAGTGGTCAAGGTAATTAAGTTTAGACCATTGATTGACAAAGTAGATAGGTGGCTCTCATTCAAGTATATAATGGAGGAAATGGAGGGGATCTCATGAAACGACCTCGGTCAGTCGTTTCGGAAGTTAGGACTCTGATTGGGGTGGCGATAATTTTAAAATATTCGTAATGTCCATTAGGACCTGTCTGTAAAATTTGAGCTAAATCAGACCTCGTTTGGTAGGCATCGGAAGAAGGTTTCAGTTTTTATTGGCAATAAATATTAAAAAGAGATTTTTGAGCTCGGTTTTTGCCGAATGAGCTCCGATTCGAAATTCGAAAGCGCCATTGGGTTCGTATGATTATTTATGACTTTTGTGAACTTTCGAAAGTGAATTTCGATATTGTTCGGCTAGTTTCCGCTAAAATGCCGAAAGTTAAATAATTTGACTTCTTTTCATTTAAATTCGCATCTTGAGTTTCGGGAGTCCAATTTGAGATCCGCCTTCGCGAGTATGTTACATATATTTTGTATAACTTGTATGCAAAAGTTGAAATTATTTCGAATATTGTAGGGCACCGTTTTAATTTTCGTTAATAAAAAAATATATATTAAAAGAAAACAAAAAAAAATAAATAGAAAAAGACAAAGGAATAAAGTGGGCGGTGGTCCTTAGCATATATATGCTAAGGACGAATGAAATACAGAAACAGAGGGATTTAGATACAGAATCGTTAAACAGAGAAAGTGAGATGACGCAGTGACAAAAAAAATGCCAGAAAATGAAAAAAGGGGCCGGAGAAAAGTAGAATTTTCACCCTGAAACATTCAGGTAATGATCCTAATATATTATTTGAGTTTATTACGTATGTTTGAATATATTTTTACGGTAAAAATAGGGATATTAGACATCGCCCTAATGACGTAAATTGATAGTTTGAAGGGTCAAATGGACCCCGATAATGAAATTGATTATATATTCGTAATCATGGAATTATGGGCAACATATAAATATAATTTATTTAGGGTTTGGTTATGGAACTTTGAACCCTGTATATAGGCCTGGCCTGCGTATTGCGTATGCGAATAGGGTATCAGGTTCCTACCTGGATTACCCTAAGATGTGAGGAATGAAGCCTTTAGCCTAATGTGGTATATTTTTCTGCTTATTGAACACAGTGGGATCGTTTGGCAATGGAACCAAAGGATAAAAGCGGTTATTGATTAGCAATGCTAACTTTTGGAAGAGGTAAGTGTTTATATCCATTTCTTTGGAGGCCCTTGGCCTCGTGGATTTTCTACCACATGTTTCCTTACGTGTGTAGCTGCCGATAGGCGTACTCATTACGCCTTAGCTTTGAATTTACATTGTATATTATATGTTATGCCCTATAGTTGGTATTGTATTGAACATATGAGCGTTGCACTCTGGTTTTGAGCATTGCATATACTTCCCGGTTGGCGATGAGAGTCCCGCACCGGCGAAGGGTCATTATTGCATATACTTCCCGGTTGGCGATGAGAGTCCCGCACCGGCGAAGGGTCATTATTGCATATACTTCCCGGTTGGCGATGAGAGTCCCGCACCGGTGAAGGGTCATCATTACATATACTTCCCGGTAATCGATGAGAGTCCCGAGCCGGTGAAGGGTCATTATTGCATTACATTGCATTTATATGCATTATATGTCGTTCATATGCATTACATTGCATATCATATTGGGTGCAGGAGTATTCCGCCCCAGGAGCAGGAGTATTCCGCTCCATTGTATCATATTGAGGGCAGGAGTATTCCGCCCCAGGAGCAGGAGTATTCCGCTCCATTGTATTATATCGGGTGCAGGAGTATTCCGCCCCAAGAGAGTGCAGGAGTATTCCGCCTCTGGTTTATATTATATCGGGTGCAGGAGTATTCCGCCCCAGGAGCAGGAGTATTCCGCTCCAGTTGGTTATCAGATTGGATTCCCCTCGAATGCAGGAGTATTCCGCTTCGAGATGGGAGGATGGGCACATGTGACCCTTTGCATCAGATTTCATTTCATTTCATCTCATCTCATTTCATTTCATTTTCATACCATTGCGTAGACTTGTGGTACATAACTACTGTTCTGCTCATAGTGCATTGCTTATTTGTTGATATGTTTCTGGCTCGTATCTCCTGGTAGACGATGAGAGTCCCGCGCCGGAGATAGGTATCAGACATATGTGACTGCATTGCATCATACCGCACTCATCCCATCTCATTGCACCGCATACTGACTATTGTGTGTATTGTGCTGTGTTTTATATATGCGGTAGGTATACCATGTTGTGAACGTATCTCAGTTTACCTATATATCTCTGGCTCGTATCCCGGGTTGCACGCCGCAACAGTGTAAATATACGGATTGGGTTGCAAGCCGCAACAGTATAAATATATGGATCGGGTTGCACGCCGCAACAGGATGTATTTCTGATTGTCGACATGTTCAGGATATCTATATGTTCTGTCTACCTTATGTCCCTGGCTGTTTATGATTCCATACGTGTTTTCAGTTATTATTTGGCTTCGCCTGTTTATAGTTCAAATAAGATGGATTTAGTTTATCTGTTTTTCTTCTCCCTGACTAGCTATCCTATTCTTTGAGGTGGCTAGTCTGCCCCACTTATTGAGTCCTTTTGACTCACCCTCGTTTGTTGTTTGTTTCTTGTCTATCTATTTCGTTTCGGCAGGTTCGCTCAAGGATCGAGTTCGCCACGTACTGAAGGAGTGAAGACGACTCCAGCTGTCAGGGTGAGCCAGCTTTATTCCGGATGGCCACCAGTTTATTGTTTATTATTTCAGTTGCATTCTGCTCAATTCAGGAGGTATCTATCTTTTTTTTGTACTCTTAGATGTCTAGTCTGGATAACCCTAAACCTAGTATGTTGGGTAGTCAGCTGTAATTTCTTTTGTACAGCTTAGAGGTATCAGTATGTCAGTATTTTTTTAAGTCTTGTTCTTATTTATGAATTGAATTATATTTATTTTCCTAATTTAATTGGTAAGGGTTCGCCCGACGGGTCTAGGGGAGGATGTCGGGTGCCCGCACGGCCTAGCCGGATTTCGGGTCGTGTCAGTTGGTATCAGAGCCCAGTTTAGAGTCTATCCAGACTAAGACAGTGTCTAGTAGAGTCTCGCTGATGGGTACGTAGACGTCCGTACTTATCTACGAGGGGCTATGATGACATTTAGGAAGTTTCACTTCCTTCATTTCTGATCGTGCGTCGGTCTAGGATTCAAAAGTATTTTCGTTAATTCCTTTGTGGTAATTGTGAACCTTCGTGCGACAAATCAGCGAACGGTATGAGTTTAAGACGAAGCAGTCTGGCCTGGGGTCAGCACTGATGAAGCCCCGAGTGTTTTTTTTTATCGTGCCGACGATCTAGTTACGGAGGTCCCAGCTGTACGAGCTCCCGATGGGCAAGGGAACAGGGCCTTGCAGTTTCCCTTGGCTCTCTACGATGCTTTACGAGAATCTTGGCGGCGCAGATACCGTAAGAACCTATTATTTGCTGGGCAGCCTATCAGGTTGCTGCATGTGCAGACGTTTGATCTCAGGGAGCTCCTTTTCTGGTTCTTAATATTGCTGCAGTAAATTATATTCCGGAGGTAGTATGTGTTGTACCTCTAATTGTTCTGGCTGGTTAGCCAGCCAAGGTATCAGTTGGGTCCGAGTGCTCAAGGAGGTTTCATTATTTTACGCGGTTGAACCTTCCGATATTCTTAAGAAATGCATCAGATAAATCTTGTAATTCTTTGTAAAATAAAATGATGTCAGCGTATCCTTCAGGCTTTTGATTATATCAAGCGGTATGGTGTTAATTATTCTTCTTTCCAGTTTCAAGGTCCAACCCTGGATTGGTGGACTGCTCTCTTATTAGCTAACTTGGTTCGGTTTTCTTCTAGATTTGTGAAAAAAAAAATTCCTTTCGAGTAGCGAGCGAAATGGAGAGTGTTGCCAGTTTGAGTGGATTAGACAGAGTAGCCTATCGGTTAGCCTGTTAGTGTTTCAAAATATGAAATGGAATTTTATAGAATGGCTGGATATGCATTAGAACTAGTTCATGAGCCTTTCGAGAGATTCAGAGATTTATTGATGACCTTTATTTTTCCTTGAAATCCCAGATGGCTCGAGAAATTGAGATCTGGATTTTATTTGATGTTGTTGTTAA
Organism: Petunia x hybrida; assembly: GCA_037355625.1. Classification (NCBI taxonomy): domain Eukaryota; kingdom Viridiplantae; phylum Streptophyta; class Magnoliopsida; order Solanales; family Solanaceae; genus Petunia; species Petunia x hybrida. Next base: position 7,078,861 of record JBBBVM010000055.1, read on the forward strand.
TATTGCCTGAAGGTTCAAGGCATACCATAAGTTAGAGCGGGAAAGTAAGAGATCCCACGGCCCTGGTGGGCAACCATGTTACCTCATTTGGAGGTAAGAGTTCTGATTATTTTGGGAGGTCACCTTCCAGGTTATCTCAGCGTGTGTCACGTGATTCTTAGAATACGCCAGTAGTTCGTCAATATCAGACCCAATTTTTCTCTTTGTGGCTTTCAATAATCTGTCCAGTTTCCATTTTTAGCAAAAAGGTGTTATCATTATCGCGAGTCTGATCATCCTTTGAGGAGTTTTCCTGTTATCATTGTCATGAGTCTGGTTATCCTTTGAGAAGTTTTTCCTTACTCCGGCAAGCAGGCAGTCGTCTTTTCTCTCGTCATCAGGCACCTGCATAGTCGCAGGAAATTTCATATAGATCTCAATCAGCAAACGAAATGCCACCATCCAGTAGAGGTTGAGAGTGTGGTGGCAGTGGTTCTTCTAGAAGTACTTATCAGGGTAGCGGCTCGACTCAGCTGTAGAGAAAGTTCTAATAATTACCAGTCTGGCAGGATGTTGAGGTATCTGATGTAGTAGACCCAAGTATTTCTTCCTTACTTATATGTGTGTAGGCTTTGATTCTTCCGATCGATTTGAAAATGATTGTCTTATCATATTTCCATAGTTTCCTGGGATGGCGTTTCTATTAACAATCTGTTGCGATAGAGGGGTGAGCTTCTAGTATGATTTATTCCTGGAATTTGTGAGACCCTATTAGTTTATCTGATCTAAATATGAGAGATTTGACGGTGAGTATTGCTATTGCCTGCTTGGCATCTTGTTACGCCACCTTCTGTTATTATGTCAATTCAGCTTACCTCTCTCCTTGAAATTCAATGTTGGTAGGATAATGGGATCCTAATTCGTCACCGTCAGAAAGTGTTGTCGTTTCTTCCTGTGCAAAGTGATTAGTAAGTAATATTCGATATACGTATATCCTCTTGGTTCAAAACGCTAGTAAAGTATGTTATCCTTTGAGCTTATATGGGTTATAAAAGGGTTTTCTGGTAAAGTGTCAGAGTTTTATTCTTATTGGGAGATTAAATTGGCATGGATGTTGTTCCATAAGAGCTTATTTAATATCTATTTCTTCAATTGTGATTCTTGGGCCACTTTGACTCGTAAGTAGTCTAGCTTTGGTAGCCAAGCAAATAAAAAGATGAGCTTCCTGAAGCTCTAATTATTTCTATCACCGATTCATTTCCATTTCTTCTTTGTTCGGCACCGGTAAGCTTGGGCAGTTGGTAGCCGCTTATGATGTTCCCTGTGTTGAGCCAGAGTGTATGTCAAGGTAACTGGGTAAGCATATTATTGTTTAGGTTGAAAATCAGGACAGTGGTGCTGTCCAGACATTCTATCTGCGGATTTGCTATGTCATCCAGTTGTCTCATCTTGTTATCCGCTTAACATGTTTATGTTATCATTTTATCCGGGTATCTATTCCCATGTATAGTAGTGCTGGTTCTGTTTTGCGGATCATCCAGTTTCAGGGGAAACTCTGCCGAAATTTCTATATAGAAGTACCATCCATCAAGCGGTGGTGTTTACGGCAAAGGTATGGAGTTGTGAACTCGAGAGTTGCAGCTTTTTGGCAACTCAAAAGGATAGTTGGTAGCTTAGGTCTGCCTATGTTCAGCTTTTAGGTAAATCTTCTTTAGTCCAGCAGACTGTGCGAGGATGGTTATTCCTATTCAAATAGCTGCATGAGTGTGTGCTTTAAGTGGAGGAGTCTTCCTCCAAATACTGAATCATAATATTAAATCTCTAAGGCGTTGCTGAAGCGTAAGCTAATTCTTAGTTTCATCGACCTGTTCTATATCGAAGAGGTAATTATCGGCTGAATCATGTTGACCCATTCAAAGTTCCATGTATCTTTGCTTCGAAAATGTAGAACTCTCTTCTCGTAATCGAGGAAAGATCAGCTTAGTCAGAATAAGCTGTGATATGGTATTATCATATTATCCAGATATATTTTATTCCAAAAGTTCGGTATGCGTGTTATAATTCTGATCCTGTAATCAGGAAATAATACCCGTGGATAATTTCATGAAGGTCGTGCAAGTTCTTTCGTTATCAGTGTGAATCTTGCTTTAGATTTAGGCTCGTTCGAGGACGAACGAGAGTTTAAGTAGAGGAGAATGAAACGACCTCGGTCAGTCGTTTCGGAAGTTAGGACTCTGATTGGGGTGGCGATAATTTTAAAATATTCATAATGTCCATTAGGACCTGTCTGTAAAATTTGAGCTAAATCAGACCTCGTTTGGTAGGCATCGGAAGAAGGTTTCAGTTTTTATTGGCAATAAATATTAAAAAGAGATTTTCGAGCTCGGTTTTTGCCGAATGAGCTCCGATTCGAAATTCGAAAGCGCCATTGGGTTCGTATGATTATTTATGACTTTTGTGAACTTTCGAAAGTGAATTTCGATGTTGTTCGGCTAGTTTCCGCTAAAATGCCGAAAGTTAAATAATTTGACTTCTTTTCATTTAAATTCGCATCTTGAGTTTCGGGAGTCCAATTTGAGATCCGCCTTCGCGAGTATGTTACATATATTTTGTATAACTTGTATGCAAAAGTTGAAATTATTTCGAATATTGTAGGGCACCGTTTTAATTTTCGTTAATAAAAAAAATATATTAAAAGAAAACAAAAAAAAATAAATAGAAAAAGACAAAGGAATAAAGTGGGCGGTGGTCCTTAGCATATATATGCTAAGGACGAATGAAATACAGAAACAGAGGGATTTAGATACAGAAACGTTAAACAGAGAAAGTGAGATGACGCAGTGACAAAAAAAATGCCAGAAAATGAAAAAAGGGGTCGGAGAAAAGTAGAATTTTCACCCTGAAACATTCAGGTAATGATCCTAATATATTATTTGAGTTTATTACGTATGTTTGAATATATTTTTACGGTAAAAATAGGGATATTAGACATCGCCCTAATGACGTAAATTGATAGTTTGAAGGGTCAAATGGACCCCGATAATGAAATTGATTATATATTCGTAATCATGGAATTATGGGCAACATATAAATATAATTTATTTAGGGTTTGGTTATGGAACTTTGAACCCTGTATATAGGCCTGGCCTGCGTATTGCGTATGCGAATAGGGTATCAGGTTCCTACCTGGATTACCCTAAGATGTGAGGAATGAAGCCTTTAGCCTAATGTGGTATATTTTTCTGCTTATTGAACACAGTGGGATCGTTTGGCAATGGAACCAAAGGATAAAAGCGGTTATTGATTAGCAATGCTAACTTTTGGAAGAGGTAAGTGTTTATATCCATTTCTTTGGAGGCCCTTGGCCTCGTGGATTTTCTACCACATGTTTCCTTACGTGTGTAGCTGCCGATAGGCGTACTCATTACGCCTTAGCTTTGAATTTACATTGTATATTATATGTTATGCCCTATAGTTGGTATTGTATTGAACATATGAGCGTTGCACTCTGGTTTTGAGCATTGCATATACTTCCCGGTTGGCGATGAGAGTCCCGCACCGGCGAAGGGTCATTATTGCATATTCTTCCCGGTTGGCGATGAGAGTCCCGCACCGGCGAAGGGTCATTATTGCATATACTTCCCGGTTGGCGATGAGAGTCCCGCACCGGCGAAGGGTCATTATTGCATATACTTCCCGGTTGGCGATGAGAGTCCCGCACCGGTGAAGGGTCATCATTACATATACTTCCCGGTAATCGATGAGAGTCCCGAGCCGGTGAAGGGTCATTATTGCATTACATTGCATTTATATGCATTATATGTCGTTCATATGCATTACATTGCATATCATATTGGGTGCAGGAGTATTCCGCCCCAGGAGCAGGAGTATTCCGCTCCATTGTATCATATTGAGGGCAGGAGTATTCCGCCCCAGGAGCAGGAGTATTCCGCTCCATTGTATTATATCGGGTGCAGGAGTATTCCGCCCCAAGAGAGTGCAGGAGTATTCCGCCTCTGGTTTATATTATATCGGGTGCAGGAGTATTCCGCCCCAGGAGCAGGAGTATTCCGCTCCAGTTGGTTATCAGATTGGATTCCCCTCGAATGCAGGAGTATTCCGCTTCGAGATGGGAGGATGGGCACATGTGACCCTTTGCATCAGATTTCATTTCATTTCATCTCATCTCATTTCATTTCATTTTCATACCATTGCGTAGACTTGTGGTACATAACTACTGTTCTGCTCATAGTGCATTGCTTATTTGTTGATATGTTTCTGGCTCGTATCTCCTGGTAGACGATGAGAGTCCCGCGCCGGAGATAGGTATCAGACATATGTGACTGCATTGCATCATACCGCACTCATCCCATCTCATTGCACCGCATACTGACTATTGTGTGTATTGTGCTGTGTTTTATATATGCGGTAGGTATACCATGTTGTGAACGTATCTCAGTTTACCTATATATCTCTGGCTCGTATCCCGGGTTGCACGCCGCAACAGTGTAAATATACGGATTGGGTTGCAAGCCGCAACAGTATAAATATATGGATCGGGTTGCACGCCGCAACAAGATGTATTTCTGATTGTCGACATGTTCAGGATATCTATATGTTCTGTCTACCTTATGTCCCTGGCTGTTTATGATTCCATACGTGTTTTCAGTTATTATTTGGCTTCGCCTGTTTATAGTTCAAATAAGATGGATTTAGTTTATCTGTTTTTCTTCTCCCTGACTAGCTATCCTATTCTTTGAGGTGGCTAGTCTGCCCCACTTATTGAGTCCTTTTGACTCACCCTCGTTTGTTGTTTGTTTCTTGTCTATCTATTTCGTTTCGGCAGGTTCGCTCAAGGATCGAGTTCGCCACGTACTGAAGGAGCGAAGACGACTCCAGCTGTCAGGGTGAGCCAGCTTTATTCCGGATGGCCACCAGTTTATTGTTTATTATTTCAGTTGCATTCTGCTCAATTCAGGAGGTATCTATCTTTTTTTTGTACTCTTAGATGTCTAGTCTGGATAACCCTAAACCTAGTATGTTGGGTAGTCAGCTGTAATTTCTTTTGTACAGCTTAGAGGTATCAGTATGTCAGTATTTTTTTAAGTCTTGTTCTTATTTATGAATTGAATTATATTTATTTTCCTAATTTAATTGGTAAGGGTTCGCCCGACGGGTCTAGGGGAGGATGTCGGGTGCCCGCACGGCCTAGCCGGATTTCGGGTCGTGTCATCTCCACTGGAGGGGAGCTGAATCCGAATTTTGCTGCTAAATTATAGGATTCTTTAAGATAATTTGAATTTGAAATGGAAAGATATTTTGTTCAAACCATAGTTAAATACCTTTATTTACCCTATTAAATCTAGAACATTGGTTTTAAGGAGGGCCAAGTGTCATTCATCCAAATAAGAACTTGAGAAAATGGAGACACTAGATAACGGAGAGGAGCCCAATCCTTTTTTCATATCCACCTATTATCTATTATATAAAATATATATTTAACTAATAGATTTGCAAAAAATAATGATTCTAACCATAATTAATTAAAGAGTTAAGTACTTGAAAGAGTAGTAAAGCTAATATTTCGACAGTACCCATAGAAGTTTAGCAAGGACACAATATTCTATTATCGTAATAATTTAAAAGAACACTTTCCAAATCCTTAGAAAATAAATCAACTTATTATAAAATCCTATATGGAAAATAAAGTATGCCACATGTATATATAATTAAAAATAAAAATGCCATGTCAGATTTCCGGTGAAATGATTGTGCAAAATCCGGTTATAGTGACTTTTGGTGAGAATTACCTTTAGTTTAGTGACTTTGTTAGTACAATTCAAAGCAAAGTGACTTTGGTCACACATTTCTCAAAGTTGAGTGACCTTTTAAGTATTTTACTCTAAAACTAATACATTAAACTGAATGAGGAGTATTATTAGAGGAAAAACAAAGCGAGCAATTCTTTACAAACTTTAGTGAATGGTGGCCATTGAAGCATGCCACCTCACTCTTCTATGTTTCTCAATTAGAAGATATATAGATATAGATATAGATATAGATATAGATATAGATATAGATATAGATATAGATATAGATATATAGTGAATGTGACCGCGTTCACACGGTCATTATTAAAAAAATTTAAAAATATATAGCTAAATGATCATTAATATAAATTTTATAATAACATAATGAATGTTACTCTTACATTATTATTTTTGATATATACTCTGGCCGTAATGCTATCAATTATTCATTAATATATGTAGTTGTATTCTTAAGGCTGATTACTATTTTAAAAATTCTTTTAGTATGCTTTTCTTATTTTACGTATATGGAATTAGTGAGTCTCTTTAACTTCACGACATACAATATACTTTTCCTAATCAAAAACATCATCGATCGATATAAAGGCTTGGATTGGGGTGCAAAATTTTCTTGACGATGAAAATAAAATTAGATAATTAAGATGATGTCTGATTTAAGAAATGAAGTATTAGTTATAGAGAAATTATTCACATAAATCCAACAATCACCATTTCTCAAAGTGAAAGAAAAGAAGCCATAAATTTTAGTTCTTATCATACTCAAATTTTTTAACCCTAATCAAATCCATTCTTTATAGTATGTTTTCATTGGGGATATCTAAAAGAAGAAACATCACAATATTAAGCAGAAAAGAGCAAAAAACAAAACAAAAATTTCCAAGCACAAGGTGAAAGAATAACCCAAATTCGATCTATTTGATTACTTAATCTAAAATTTTCCAAAAATCTAATAAATATACCATATATCAATTCAGCTTATCTTGAATAAGAAGAAAAAAAACATAATGAAAAAGAGAAAGATGGTAATGTAAAATCTGGTCATTTAGACCTAACATGTCGCCTGCTTCCTTTTTCTTTCTCTAAGGCCCTTTTCTTATTATGAATTACTGATGCTTATGTTTTCACCAGATTGATACTTTTTGTTCATCTAAAATAAAATAAAATAAATAAAAGAAAAACTAAAAAGGAAATGATAAACAAAAGAAATTTAAAATAAGAAGAAAAAGGCCATCAGACAGACCTCAAATACTTCTATAAGCTTTTTGATTTTGCTATCTTTTTATTTCTTTAAGCTTGTGAATAATTATTTCAATCCCATTGTTCTTCCCATAGCAGCATATTTGCTAAATAACAATGACAAAATAAAATTTCACGAAAAAATTTAAGTACATGAATATATAATGCTAACTAAAAAATGGAATATCCGCATATAACATGTTGAATACATATGTAGAAGAGTGCCTCCACTTCTCTTCACTTTACTTCTTGCTATACCAAAATTTAACGAAGAAGCCTATAATACATTTTGTAAGGATATCTCTTGAACCTAAATGAGTATAATGATATCCCGGTGGATTCTCACTCAGATAAATACTTTGGAAAATAATGACAGTGAATCAACTAATTTCTACATGATGAGGCAAATTCCTTTTCGATATCCTTGTTCATATAGCACATCATGTAACCACCTATCAAAGAAACAACAATGGACAAAGTTAAAAAATATCTCCCATAAAATTATGAACGAAGAACAAATCAAAGCAAAATGAAAAGAATAAATAAAAAGGATTACATAAACAATCAATATGAACTAAATAGCCATCTAAATACCAAAATTTTAATTCTAAGCAAGAGAACGTACCTTCCATGTTGTAAATCCAGTAAGACACATTTTTATTGTTTGGTTCAATGTCCAAGCTAGCTACTCTTATATAGTATCCAAATGGGGAGACTCTGCAGTTTCCTTTCGAAAAATAAAACGTACAATTTACCACCTATCATTTAATTTAAGAATTACTCTCCGAAACTGTTACGGATGAGGGTCTATATCCGATGACTTTTTGGCTCTCTCATTGAAGACAATCAGCCTGGTTTTTATTATTTCATTTAATAGAGTAATAATTTTAAAAGTAATAACTATGGTTTTTTCTTTTTTTAATACTTCATTATATAGAAAGAGGATTGAGAGAAGGCTAAAGAAAAAGTGATGAAAAATGGCCAAAAGATAGCAATTTTGGGCCATAGAAGCATGCCACATCACTTTCCTATAGTTCTCAATTAGTAGGTATATAGATATAGAGATATAGATATAGATATAGATATAGATATAGACTAGTGAATAGGCATGCGCTTGTGCGGGTGTTTAAGTAAACTAAAATAAGATTTTAACAATTATTTTTTATTTTCATAATAAGAAACTACTAATATTTACTCTTTGATAAATTTTATTCTCTATTATCCTAAAATTATTCACCCTATATTTATTTCGCAAGGTTGATTGTTTTCTATTAAAGTATACGCTATGCTTTTTCTATATTTATGCATAGGGGTGTTGATAAAAAACTGAAAAATCGCACTGAACAAAAAACCAACAGCTTTTGGGTTTTATTTTTAGTTTTAAGAAACAACAAATTTTGGTTTGATTTTAAACAACAATAACCGCAATAAAGCGTACCAAATTGACTCTATATATATATGTTTAAAAATTTATAATTACATACATATATTTATATTTTTATATAAATTTTTAGAAAATTTCACAATAAATGCATTTTTGTTGTCTAAGTGAAAGACTTTTCCTATGAATTTGCTAGCTAGTTGCTGCCTTTTAACTTAAAGACTTTTCCTATAATGCTAGTTGCAGCCTATTAGTAATTAACTTAATAACTTTTCTCATGGTGTGGAAGTGGTGGTACAAATTATTCGTGTACGGTAGTTCGTAAAATAAATATAGGGTGAAAAGTTATAAGACCATCTTAAGAGAAACAAAAATATATTATAGTTTATTTTGATTGGAGTTTCTATAGAATGGACCAGCTCTAGCCAGTGGCAGTACCGAAAAATATTTTGATAATATCATTTAATCAATCACTTTTTGAAGGATTACACACAATCTAATAACATATAATTCGCCCAGGGTCTAACCGTATTTGTTTCGCTAGTCGGTAGTGCAATCACATGTATAAACACGAACTACACCATTAAAGTCACAGTCTAAAGTCGTACCTGAATTACAGATGAAGATTGTTCCGTGTTTCATAGAAGACTTTGTTCTTCTAATTAGGAATTTCCCACCGAGTTCTTCATTAAGGAAGAAGAGAGTTGAAGGAGTAAAGAGAGTTTTGAGTTCTGTATATTTCAAAAGAAAAAGAACGTAGACTTAGAATGAGATTAAGAAGTTCCAGACTCTTTGAACTTCTTTTATTTTTTCTATAAGACACAACTTTTCAGGATTTTCTAAAGGGTTGTGTCTGTTCTTTCTTTTTTCTTATTTTCATAACTAATTATATATAATTATATATTGGATATTTATCCGGGTTGACCCACACGGGTGGACCGAATCTAATTTCCAACATCTCCCACTCACAAATAGTGGGTCAATTCTCATTCCTATTCTGTAACTTCCATACATAACGACTAGACCGTGTGACCAGTGCATACTTCGAGAGCTCAGTTGTTATACATCTGTTAGGAATATATAACATCTCGATTACGGAACCTTGGAGTAGATTGCAGTATGCAGTACCCTAGATCATTTATCACATTCACATCTCTCACCATCTCTTTGTATTAATTTGAGTTCATCATTATGTTATTATGTTGTTGTCTCAAAGACAAACATAATGGGTCGACCAATGAAACACAATTAATGTGATAATACTCATTAATGATCTTCCTCATCTCATGAATCTCTTAATATCAATTTGACTTGCTTTTCTAGAAATGTCCCGCCAGACCGAATCATCCATGGTCTCTTGGCAACACCCTAAGATAGCAAACACCAAATTGAATCTCAAGAAACTGGTCAAAGTCATGAGGGTACAAAAGAAAGAAAGTTACTTATAATTTTCAGGGCTTCACACGATAAACAAGTAGAGATTAAACTTGTATCGCCCATAGGTCACTTTATGCATACGTGGTATGAATCACGTACCACAGTATTGACTCCTTTTCCGTGGAGCGTATGTGTTCACAAATGAAAAATACTGTGCAGATGGTAGTTCAGACAACTCAGGTCTAACTTTGAGTTCACACATCTACTCATATATTTTATCCTTCAGAACTCAAATCTGGCATTAAGACAGACTCATATTTAATCAAATGTGGTTAATCAAAAACCAAGCGACATTCTTATTATACTTCAAATTCAAGCTCTCTATTATTATCACCTCAGATAATACTAAGTTTATGATTGTCTCATCTCTATTAGTCACCTAGACAGTAGAGGTGATTGCCTGTGTGAATAGGCCAATCTTTTTGTCAGTCCGACATACTTTAAATTTATGTACTAAACATAAAATCATTCTATGTATATGAACCAACAACAAGCAACTTAGGCTTCAACTACATTAACTCCAACAATGCAGTTTTAATTGAACATGCTTGGAAAAAGTTTAAGATATAAATACATTGACATCTACGCAAACCCAATGACCTCACATATCATTCATAAGCACCAAATGCTATGGGTTTCACTATCGGATCTATTATCATATAATGTGTAGAGATGTATATCATGTCCACTTTTATATTTTTAAAAAATACAACTATGTCTCTAATGAAATTATACTTTATATCAATATGTTTTGTCTTCTTGTGATACATGGGACTTTTGTGTAAGCTATTGAGACTTGACTATCACACTTGATAGTCACTAATTCAATAGCACGCTATCCAACACACCCAAATTTATCATAAAGACATATAAGCCAAACAGCTTTGCACAGTTGCTGAAAGCGCTACAAATTCAGCTTTCTTTATAAATAAGGCCGATGATTGTTTCTTGCTATTCAAACAATATATATACATCGCTATTGTTTAGCAAAGAAGGACATACTCAGATTTAGATTTTCTCTTATCTAAATCTCCTTCTCAATAATTGTAAGTATAGCCTTTGAGTTGTAGATCCTTTCCTTTACTTTACAAGGATAATCACAAGTGCCTTTAAGATACTTCAGTATCCTTTAACTGCTTTTCAGTATTCCTTTTTATATTATATTCTTGTGGATTCACGAGGACACATCCTCCTACTAGAAACTTCACCTCTAGAAATAGGAGTATTAATGGGTTTGCACTATTGCATATTAAATCGTTCAAAAAAATTTCTTAATATAAGCTTTTTCTGAAAGAGTCAACAATCTCTTCGAGCGATCTCTTGAAATCTGAACTTCAAGGATTCACCCATATTTTTCGATACTACATTAAGTCTTTCGCATATTTTGAGAACCCCTTTGTTCTCAACGACGCTATGACCTATTAGTAGATCAATAAATTACAACTCTTGGTTTGGTTTCACTAACTCCATTTCATGTACCATTGTTCTAGATTCTTATCCTTAGCAGGGTATTTATAAACCTCATGTTATCTTTCTTTGCTCTTATTCGTCTTGTAGAGTAACTATCTATGCTTCCCCTTCGATCTCAAATCGACGATGGGGAATATGTAGACGACTCATTCGTCGAAATTGAGATTAATAAAATTGATTTATCAATTTGATAGTTACTCCCACTGGCACCAGCAATATTAAATAAATTCTTTTAGTCATCTTGGTGCTACACGGAACAGATCCATTATCATCAAAGTGACTCTTACTCGAATTCATTTGACTGTCATTAGCGGAAGCAAATTGATCCACAGTTTCATGAAGAGAAAAGCCATAACCAATCTCACCCTACTTAGGAAAGACATTCTCTAAGAATGTAACATCATGTGATTCAAATTCAGTTATAGTGCCTCTATCTTGTTCACATATGAACACATAAACCTTGGACAGAAAGAGTATCATAGAAAGACACATGTCCTTCCCCTTGGAACTAGTTTTCCATTTGGGAAAAATATTTATGTATAAAAGCAGTACAAGCCCAATAAAAATAAAATTGAGTTTTCATCTATCCATACCTTATATGGAATATGAATAACTAAACAATTTCATAATTTGGATCACAAACGTCATAATATGCCAGCTACAATGGAATACAATGCCATTTTCAGGAGACATCGCAAATATATCTAGAGCCTCTTGCTCTTTTAGGACATACTGGATTTTATTGTCACCGTTAACACTTTTGTTAAGCTCAGAACAATATTCTAGTAGCTGTTGACATATTGATATAAACTAGTATAAACTTATGGAGACAACTATGTACTGTCTTAGAGCCTAAAATTCATATACATACTATTCCTTAAAATAATATAACTATGTTAACATTTATTTCATATTAGATTCAGAATCGAAAGTTCACTATGTTTCCAATCATCATCCAAATTCTAATATTCCATAAACATAACATAATAAATAATTTAAGGAATACTTGTCTTAAATGACTAATATTCAAGACTAAATAAACAAGATAATTTCGCATACAACTACACAAATTATATGCATCTTAACATAAATTTTGCTTGTAACACATACTAGAAAAATACTATAATCACACGTATATGCATACAAAAGGTAGTGAACAATAAAGTTTTACACATAAACTTTATACAGATGTTAGGATAATTTTCAGAAATACTTTTTTAACATATACAAAACAATATAAATATCCATAAAACAATTAGCCTTTTCTTATGAAAGAATGACACAAAGGACTTTCACTTCATGAAAGAGAATTCATTGTCGAAAAAGGTGATCTTTCATCGTCGGATTCTAACTTTGAAAATTCTACCAATAATCTCAACATATGATATTGCAATTTAGCATTGCAGAGATAAGATTCTCACTAATATAATCACTTTTCCAATTATTACATATCATAGCAGACCAAGTCTGCCGAATTTTATCACAATAAAGTTTAAAAAAAAAACTCTTTTCTTTTGGTGGGTTAAAATTGGACTTCTCCTCTTACCTATTGCACACACCGTACCATAGGTCTTGCACATTTCTCAATTTCCCATCGTTTAGGCTATCGCCCTTTAAGATAATGCCAAGAAAGAAAAATTGGAATGAAAACACAATTTCATTCTCTTCAATTGAAGTTGAAGAAACTAATCAAGAATGGTTTGAAGCCAACAAAAGCTTTTTTAGGTCTTTACCCACATGACTGAGTCATTGATCTCATCACTAGAATAATATAGTAATTTAAGAAAGTTTATGCAACCTTCTACATACTGTTAGTAAATCAATTACCAATGTCATATACTTTTGTAGTCTTAATAAGACCCAACTAATGAGATGAAAAACAACAACAACGAAACATAGGTTTCATCATTCCACGAATATAATTGTGTTTTGTTGCTTTCATATTTCCTTTGCCACTAATGCGGCTAACCTATTTAACCCAGTAAATTCTCAAGTACTACAGGTTTTCTCTCAAAGTTTGGATATGGTAAATTTCTGCTATCCAAAATAATCACAGCCTGTGTTAAATGAGAATATTGGTCTCAGAAAAAAACTTATAAATATTTTCTGGTCCTACCATCTTTGTTAGTCACACAAAGACGATTAAGGTGAATAGTGCAAAGAAAATTACCAAACGATAGAATAGTTAATAAAACTTATTGAGTTTGGGTGGGAAACAGAAAAGAAATCCACTGGACACCTAATTGCCATCAATACGCAATCAAGTATAGATTAGTGGCATTACATACGACTGTACTTGAAATTCCAATTTTGTGTCACTTCAATAACGGAGACACAAGTTCTGGATAGGCTTCGACATAGAGTTGGTACAAGCAAGCAACTCCTATATGAAAAAAAAAACAGTGAAGTCGCTACCAAAATAAGCAGCGTTATCTAAGATACCAATACCTTATTTTGATTGCAGATTAGGAAACAAATAATCATGGCTCTTGATACCAATGAAGGATTACACACAATCCAATAACATGCAATTCGCCCAGTGTCTAACCGTATTTGTTTCACCAGTCGGTAGTGCAATCACATGTATAAACACGAACTACACCATTAAAGTCACAGTCTAAAGTCGTACCTAAGTTACAGATGAAGATTGTTCCGTGTTTCATAGAAGACTTTGTTCTTCTAATTAGGAATCTCCCACCGAGTTCTTCATTAAGGAAGAAGAGAGTTGAAGGAGAAAAGAGAGTTTTGAGTTCTGTATATTTCAAAAGAAAAAGAACATAGACTTAGAATGAGATTAAGAAGGTCCAGACTCTTTGAACTTCTTTTATCTTTTCTATAAATCACAACTTTTCAGGATTTTGTCAAGGGTTGTGTTTGTTCTTTCTTTTTTCTTATTTTCATAACTAATTATATGTAACTAATTATATATAATTATATATTAAATATTTATCCGGATTGACCCACACGGGTGGACCGAATCTAATTTTCAACACTTTTAAATTGTTTAGATGAATAACAGAAAGATCTTGAAATGGGTTCTAATGTGAGATTGTTTAGTTTACTCTTTTAAATTATGATAGAAGATTTCAAACTTTTAACATATAAATCAACTATGATTGTGTTAGGTCAAGTTACTTAAAAAATAATAAAAAAAATAATCATAAAAATCGAATCGATGAAGTTTTTACTAATTAGGGTTGGTTCGATTTACGATTTGAAAAATCGACTTACTTGGTTTGATTTTTTTTGGTAAAACACTGACACAATCGAGTCGAGAACACCCCTATTTATTCCCATGAAAGCATGGAACCTGTTGGCACCCAATTTTGTCCCAGAATTTTCAATTAATGTCTAATTATGTTTAAAATGAGGTTAATTTTTAGAATATATTAAAGTTCACAATTTTAACGGAAAAAGGGCCATAATTGTTCTTCATTTTGAGTCCCAGCCTATTTACGCAAGACACAATTTTCTTCCTAGCCCAATTTTGAAAATCCCTAACCCTCTGACTATAAATCCTAAAACCCACTCTTTTTTTTTACACTCACCCACACTATTCATCATCATCTTCACTCCCCTATGCACAAAATGAGATCTAGCATTTTCATCTTACACACACAAAAAATCAGAGACATCATCACTATCACATCTCCTCTGTCTCAAACCCACCATTTTTTTTTTGGATACATCTTCTCCTTACCTCCACAATAAAACACAAAAAATAGTCCAAAAACCATTACATACACACCACACTACAAAATCAGTAGACAAATGAACCAAGAACAAAATGAGAGAATAGAGGGGAAAGGGGAGTCGAGGCAGTAACAAAAACAGGGGAGAAACCAGATCGGGAAATTGGGGATTTGGGGAAGCGGGTCAGTGGTCAAAATCATCGCCACCACCGGAGTAGCAGCGACGCCGCTGGTGTCTTCTCATCGAAGAAGCCAAGCTGGCAGTCGCTCCTCCGATTCCGTCGCCTTGGTTATGCTCGTTGCTATTTAAAGTTTTCTAATGGTTTCTTGCATATTCTAACCGCCTGTTTGTGAAGGTGTAGAAGTTCTTGATGTAGGCTTCGATTGTTGGCGTTGTCGACTGTCACCTTTGCCTCGCCGTAAATTCCAGTAGTGGCCGGTTCCTTTACATGTGTTTTCTGTAACATTGATGATTATCTTATTAGCCTGTGACAATTAATCATTCGGTTGGATTGTGCTATTACACCTCAAGGACTATTCTCTGCTCTTACTAAGTTATTATTACGTTTTTCCTCTGCTTAATCTGTTGTTGACCAGGTTTTACATTTTATGGGGAATATTATATCTCTTTGGCACTGTTTGCTTTCGGCCTAGAATGGATGGTCTCACGCTGATCTGTTTGGGAAATTCTAGATTATTTGACTGGTTCTAAACAAGCATAACATTTTTTTACGGCTGATGAAAAAATATATATACGTATATTGAGGCCTCGGGACTGATTTGAATGGATACTACACCGTTAGGCTAATGACGTTTTGAGGCCAATAATTCCCGTCCCGTTACGTATAAAACGTCCCTTACGAACAAATAGGCGATGATGAATGTATGAATTTAATGCAAAGCAAGTCGAATAGAGTGGTGGGTTTCGTACTTTCCATGGCAACCGGCCCGGGCTCCGTGTTTGCAGCTGTACCAACACCCCGAGCCTCTACTCGATACGCCATACAAACCTGAGCCTAAATTTTACAAAAATAAAACCCCATTACTGTTATTATTATTATTATTATTATTATTATCATCATCATTATTATTATTACTATTATTATTACTTTATTATTATTATTATTATTATTTATTTTCATTAGTTATTACACTTTATTATCGTACTAATTCAATTTCATTTTCATATTTTTTTTGCGAGGTACATTTTGGCACGAACAACTTGGAGACAAGTTTGGCTAACTCACAAATGGGATAGTTCATTGACTTGGAGTCATTTGAGATCGACTTCGGACTCAAGCATTTAAGAAAATGAGACATTAGAAATTTAAAAAATACAAGACTCCCGCGAGTTGATCAATTTTCCGGGTTCTATCTTTAACTTTGCATTCCTTTTCTTAGATATTTATGCAAATAAATGTGTAAAAGATTTTATTTATCAATAATATTTGATTGATTCTATATTGCTTTATTTTATGCTCATTACCTTTTATTTTGAAGTCATAATTTAATTTATTGCAAATTGGGGCTATCTTAACAAATGCGTGCAAGTAAAAAGAAATATTTTGCAAATAAGCTTTTATTCGATTAATTATTATCATTATTATTACTATTATTATTTATTACTATTTTTAAATAATTCTTTCGCAAGAAAAATGCACTTGTAAATATTTGGAAACCTATCGGATTAATCATTGTTAACGGAATTTCGAAAGTGCCTTAAATACCTTCTTTCGAAGTTAACAAAACCTCTTACCTTTAGAATCTCTGAAAGAAAGACCGTCTTTTTATAAAAATGGAGTTTTGTACGGATTTGCTTAATTAGGTTCCCTGTTTTCCTTAAATTGGGCGGCGACTCCAAAAACTCCAAAAGAGATAGTCCATTTAGTCGATATTCCGGAATTTATCCTTTTCGGGGTAATTTTTGCTTAATTAGGTTCCCGCATAGGTCGAATCAGCCTCAACCGTTAGCCCACTCTTAGAAGGAGATTATGTCATACATGCATATACACCTTAGTTTTTCCGGTCCTTGGTACTGCCTCCAGGAATTAAGAAACCGCCCTTTTGTTGACGGGTTATTAAATCCCAACGACACTGCATATTATGTGATCGTGTGGATATTATAACGAATCCCAAACCATTTGTCATGTCAAATTTGAGAAGTTGACAATTATGTCGGTTTATTTTTATCTCATGTGTTGTATTGACAAATGGCTTGTGTCGTTATAATAACCACATGTGCGTGCACCTTGATGATTAGGCTTACCTCTAGCACAAAGAGGCACCTTACAGGGTAGGACGCGTTTGCATATTTATTTACGCTCAACTACTTATGATTGTCAGATGTTAATTGCCTGCCTTGCTTTATTTGCTCAAAATGTGTTAAATACTAGGTGTTGTTTACTTGTGTGCAATCTTATGAATGACATGCAAACTAAGATAGTTACCTTTTGAGGTTTCTTTGTTTGTTTATTTCTCTAGCAGAAGTTTGATTTGTAAAGTGGTTGACCATACAAATCACGCAAGATTCAAGATCTGATTGATGGTAGACACTCTAGCTCGTGAACAATACAGTACCAGAAGCTAATGGCATTGTTTGAAAGAACTTGGCGAAAGAACTTAGTAGCATTATTTTCAATTTTAATTCAGATTGAGGCCCTGAATTACATTGTACTTTAAAACTTATGTTAATCTGAATCAACTCATTTTGAATTTATGAAGGTTGAAATAAAATGCATCGCATTCTTATTATATTATTTACGCTTGCATTTATATTTGTTTCTGTTTCAAAATTAAATTGATAAACCTGCCAAAGATTTGCTTGTGACGTATAGCAAAACAACTGAACAGATTGAAATGACCCACAGAAAAGTTATTGTCTGTGCTATTTGGATATCGCATTATCTGTTAGAACTTCAACTGGGGCAGCTTTTATTTGTTGGTATATAGCGTTGAAATAGTGTTGCAGAACTACGCACGGTCTGATTCCCAAGGAGGGATACGTAGGCCCCCTATCGGGCTCGACCCTTTAGCATTTAAATTTTCATTTTTCCCCTCCCCAAGAAGGATAACTAGGGCAATTTTTTCAAAACGAGTTGGAGATGCGAAAGATAATAACTGGGGCAAAATTTTGCAAGAAGCAGCGTTGGATATTAAAGATAAGTTGGCAAGAACTCTGTAATTGGTTAAGCAAGCAGTGCAAGTCTAGCAAGAGGACGTTCAGTTTGTTTTAAGATATTTCACAAGTTTAAGTCAAGGCAAAAATTTTCAAAATGCATGACTTTATTTGCATGCTTGCTTTACTTACTATATTGCATTAAATTAATTTAACCTTGCCTCTATTTTTCTCAAAACACCCATGCTATTAAGTTCATGAGCCAAGTTTCTGAACATGATTCACAAATGCATGTCCGAGGAAGACAAGGAAACAGCAGTAGCAGCAACAACAAGATCAAGATCAAGCCAGCATGAATCAAACGCTTCCCCTTCCTCCCCAAAACTAACAGTTTTCTTTGAGAGCAGGAACATGAAATCTTCTAATGAAAGGATCATTCGCATTATGGATGAACAATTTATTGAACGTGCATTCAAAGTTGCATTGCAGATTGCATCGCATTGCCTTTTCATACCTTAAAAGCATTATGCTTTTGCATGAGTTATTGCCGAACAGGCGGCATTTCTACCCCTATGACCTTCATTCCTAATAGGCGACAAAGTCGAGGCTTGTTTTGTGTTTTCAAAACTAAGCCAAATAGGGCATCGCTTTGTTTCAGGTTGACCATCGACTACAAGGATTCCCTTTGTTGGACTATCTCGCCTATTGATTCGCCAAATGGCTCTTGCATTGCTCTACATTCCCGCACTGCTTTTTTGTGCACTTGCTTTAAATTATGTCGTCGCACTTACTTTAAAATTGATGCCTTGCTTTACATTTTTCAGGTTGACCACCAGGCGGGGCTGCTCTCTTGTTGGACTTTAACGCCTGTTGATTCGTTAAATCGCTTTTGCGTTGCTTTATATTTCACGCTAAATTGCTTTGCACTTGCTTCAAATTATGACTTTGCACTTGCTTTATATTATGAACCACTTTACTTTTAGCTTAACAGGTTACAGGTCAGCCCCGAGACCCTCCTTGCTTTGTGCCAGACCGGATTGCCAGTTTATTTGTCGACAATCAACCCCAAGACCCTCCTTGCTTCGTGCCGGACCGGCTTGCCAGTTGATTTGTCAAGATTGTTCAAATTGCTTTATACTTGCTTTAAATTATGCCTTCGCATTGGCTTTGTATTACGTCTTGTTTTACTTTTCAGGTAAGCCCCGAGACCCTTCTTGCTTTGTGCCGGACCGGATTGCCAGCTGATTTGTCGACAATCAACCCCAAGATCCTCCTTGTTTCGTGCCAGACCGGCTTGCCAGTTGATTTGTCAAGATTGTTGAAAATATTTTGCATTATGCCTTCGCACTTTCTTTATTGCTTCGCTAGTTGATTGCAAGACAACCTATCAGTGATATCGCACTCAAACAAGCTATTTTACCAATTATTTTACAAGTACCAACATGTTACACCCCGTATGTCTAACGTGACATATATCATTCTAATGAAATGTTAAGAATAATTTAAGTAAGTTTAAAGTCATAATATTACCATATAAGATGTTTACATATTGAATATAAAGTTAGAGAAAAGTCGGATTTAAGTTGCGGAAAAACCGACTAAGGAATTGCCTTGTAACGAAGCTTTTTCAGCAATTAATTTCATGTGTTATATGAGGTCTTTTGGGGACATATCATATACCAAATTGAAAGTATTGGAGTATAGTTTCCAACACTTTTAACGGTTTGTTCATACAACTTATAGATAAAAAGATATGAGCGTCAGAAGTCAGGCCAGAAAAAGGGCCATAAGCGCAAAAGAGGACTAAAACTGAAATGTTTGAAGTATAAAATAGGAAACTCATCATTTTCTCGTCATTTCAAGAAAATTCATGATAGAAACAGTGTGCTCTTGGTTGTTAAAGGCATTTTGATGGTTTTGAAGAAAGAACATTGATCTTATCTCGAAATTGAAGACAGATTGCGTCAAAACGCTCTACGCGATTAGGGTAACATTATGCTACCTTCAATTTCGTCTATGGTTTGAGTTTTAGAATTACTTCATGGCTAAGTAAAGTACATATATTCTATTTTATAGCTTGTTTAAGCTTTAGAAGGTGTGGAATTCAAAGGAGACAAGGTTTAGAAGCGAGAAACATCAAAGGTATGTAAGGCTAAACCTTTCTTTTGGCAAGGCATGTATCTTTTAGTTTTTGAAGTTTTTCTTAGTTCTAAACGTAGTATTTCTTCTGAGAAACTTGTATGGTACAAAGGAAACCTTGTATATACTTAATTTGGTACTAAAATCCAAGGTGAAAGACGTCCAAATCAGCAAGACACAACATTTCAAAATCTGAAAAATTGTTTTGACCTTTGGACAGTTGTTAGTATATTGATCATAACTCCTTGACAAAATTGATATTTAGATGCTTTAAGAATCTCCAGAATCCTAAGACATATATCTAAAACTTTTATGAAGACCATGAAGTCTATATCTTTGATCTACACCCTAAAAATTAGGTTGAAAGTCAGGACAGTGGTGCTGTCCAGACATTTATCTGCGGATTTGTTAGGTCATCCAGTTGTCTCATCTTGATTATCCGTTTAACATGTTTATGTTATCAGTTTATCCGGGTATCCATTCCCGTGTATAGTATAGTACTGGTTCTGTTTTGCGTATCATCCAGTTTCAGAGGAAACTCTGCCGAAATTTTATAGAAATTCAAAGAGTTGGACAAATTCTGAGTTCTAGGTTGTGTCTATAATTCTATCAAGAGTTTTCTTATCATTCCTTTGAGTCCATATCTATTGTTACCACATGTGTTATGCCTCATACATGCTTATGCTTATATTGTGATCATATTATGTGTGATTTGGAGTCCCCCATAGAGACTGGATATTGGACACACAGTCCGGTCGCGTGTGAAACTACCCGTCTGAGGGATACAGCCCCTCTGGTTCAGGCGGGAGTTGAAACACCTAGTGTGACCGGGTGTCATTCACACACTCTGACCAGAGAGACTAGATATTACTGGCTGGGGGGGATATAGCCCATAACACCCACCAGGTTTGTTATATACGCGTATATAGCCACAGTATACACTGCATGATTATACATGAGGCTAGTTCTGATTTTCAGTTACCTGATTTGGGGGGATACAGCCCATAACACCAGACAGGTACTAGTTCAGTTGTTCAGTTACCTGATTTGGGGGAATATAGCCCATAACACCAGACAGGTACCAGTTCAGATAACAGTTCAGTTTTAGCTCAATACCAGTTATCAGTTCTCAGTTTTTAACCACCAGTTCTTAGCGCCAGGATCAGTTGACAGTTATCAGTTCCAGTTTCTAGTTACCAGTTATCAGTCATATTATATTTATTTATCAGTATAGTTCAGCTCAATCTTCAGTTTCAGATTCAGCTAGACTTCAGTTTATATTCACCTTTAGTATGTTCTTTAGATTTCCAGCTATATTGCTGTGCTCCAGCTCATATTTACATATCTATATTCCAGCCTTACAGTTTCATTCAGCTATGATATATTATATGCTCATGCCTTATATACTCAGTACATATCGTACTCACGCCCTTTTATGGGGCACTGCGTTTCATGCCGCGCAGGTGCAGATAGATCAATGCTTGTACCATATTAGTAGGCCATCTATGAGCTATTGGAGTCACTCCGCTTACTCCCGGAGTTACTTATCTTTTGGTATGTGTACAGTCAGCCAGTTTGGGTATGGCGGGACCTTGTCCCGTCCTTTGTATATTCAGTTCATCACTCTTAGAGGCCTGTAGATATGTCCCTGTGTGGTTCTGTCAGTATGTTATGTATGCCAGCTTATGTTAGCCTTGTCAGCTTTTTGCATTGCATAATCCTTATCAGTTAGGTTTATGCTTATTATGTTTATCAGTTATATTCATGGTTAGCAGATTATCAGCAGGATTACTGATGATCGACAATTAGTGTTGGTCATCCATCGCGACCCTAGGTTGGGTCGTGACACAACATCAAATCTATTGGTGACAACCGAGGACATTTATTTATGAAGTCTACCGTAAACAATCGGAGACATCGCATTTACCAAGTATACCATAGACAATCGGAGGCGTAGTTCTTTATCAAGTCTATCGTATACAATCGAATTATCATTTAAAGCCTACCATAAGCAATTGAAGGCATTATTCTAAAGCCTATCATAGACAATTGAAGGTGCTTTTGTTATTGATCCTACCGTAAGAAATCGAGGGTCTTATTATCAAGTCTATCGTGAGCAAGCGAAGACATCATTATCATTTGAAGCCTACCATAAGCAATTGGAGGCGTTATTCTGAAGTCTATCATAGACAATTGAAGGTGCTTTTGTTATTGATCCTACCGTAAGCAATTAGGGGTCTTATTATCAAGTCTATCATGAGCAAGCGAAGACATCATTATCATTTGAAGCCTACCATAAGCAATTGGAGGCGTTATTCTGAAGCCTATCATAGACAATTGAAGGTGCTTTTGTTATTGATCCTACCATAAGCAATTGGGGGTCTTATTATCAAGTCTATCGTGAGCAAGCGAAGACATCATTATCATTTGAAGCCTACCATAAGCGATTGGAGGCATTATTCTGAAGCCTATCATAGACAATTGAAGGTGCTTTTGTTATTGATCTTACCGTAAGCAATCGGGGGTCTTATTATCAAGTCTATCGTGAGCAAGCGAAGACATCATTATCATTTGAAGCCTACCATAAGCAATTGGAGGCATCATTTTGAAGCCTATCATAGACAATTGAAGGTGCTTTTGTTATTGATCCTACCGTAAGCAATCGGGGGTCTTATTATCAAGTCTATCGTGAGCAAATGAAGACATCACTATCATGATGCCTACCATACACAATTGGAGGCCTTATTATGAAGTCTATCGTAAACAATCGAAGGCGCTATTGTCAAAAAAACCTACTGTAGAAAACTGGAGACTCGATCATGAGTCATTGCCGAAAGGCGGCATTTCTATTCCCCATACTTATTGAAAATTGTCAAGCATATTTATTTAATTTCTCTTTCACTTTATTAGTACACTTACTAAAGTCCTATTTTTATGATTTACAGATATTGCCAATCCTGTGGGCTCACTTTATAGTCAAGACCATTCCTCCGTGGAAGAGTTTAAAGAAGTATAACGTATTCACGTGTTCACGCTTTCGATAAGCGTCTTTATATTTCACACTTCCGGCAAGCGTCTTTATGTGTTCACGCTTCCGGTAATCGTCTTTATGTTTACGCTTTCGATAAGCGTCTTTATATTTCACGCTTCCTGTAAGCATCTTTACGTGTTCACGCTTTCGATAAGTGTCTTTATGTGTTTACGCTTTTGATAAGCGTCTTTATATTTCACGCTTTCGATAAGCGTATTTGTATCACCTCGAAGGTGTTAATCATTTGAATGCCTCTGTGGCGTAATTTTGTTGCCTCGATAGGCATTTTAATATTTGCCCCTTTCTTAATTATATTTTGTAAGCCTCCTGAGGCGTATATATATTTGTTTATACCTATTTTAATGACATTATGTTGCTAATAAATTTGTTAAGGCTTGCAGGATAATGAGATTACTTTAGACGTGTTCTCACTTTCGGTCAACCGCCAGTTTCCCGGAGATTGTTCGCCTTGTCGCATATGCACCGCAAATCTATTTCTTTCTTTTTCATTATAGCCTTTGCTTTATTATTCACTCGTTTTCTAACGCATTTACTTTAAAATGGCAGAAATTGAACATCCGATTCAATATGAACTGAAGGCATTCAACACTTTGCAGCACTATTAATACAAGCAACACGACCCAGCTTTGCTTATTTGTTTTGTATTATCTTGCCTTAATTAATCCAATTTGCAACTTTATTTCGCAGGCTGCTATCAAATTTAGGCTCTTTCGCCTTATAATTGAATGTTTTAGGCTCGTTCGCCTTATAATTGAACGTTTTGGGCTCGTTCGCCTTATAAATAAATATTATGTTACCTGCGTAGGATATAGATTAGCTAAGTCAACTTGAGTCATTATGTCTCGTTAGTCGACTTATTTTGCAACAACTTTATATTCTGCAATTCGTACCCGCTTTACTTATTGTCTTGCTTTATTGTTTCAGAATAATGATCAGCCTAAAGGTTCTCCGGGCGGAACGCCTTGTCAGTTGATCGAAGGAAGAACTTATCGATGATACCTCAACCCGCATTTAAAATTTTATGTTATCACTTTATCTATTTCTTATTCCAATTATTACATTTTATTAGCAGTTGCACGCTTACCGTTTGTTGAGATTATTACAGGATTTTTAGCAGCACCGCAGCAGCGTTTGGAGCATAACATGGAACTTTTCTTAGCGGTGAACTGGGGCAATCGTTGATATGAGCTAGACTCGTCAACAAAGACCTGAAGAATCGCACCCTCATAAGTCATCAACCCTAGAGGTAAGTCTCTCTTTTAACCCTAGAGTCTGAGGTTTGAGATTGAAGATAAGATGGCTCGATTATCGAGATGCAGTGGAAGCTATGTCCGTGTAAACCCCTCTTTATGGGTGTGTCGTCGACCACATCTTCATAACTTGGGTGATTACAAGCCTCTTTTCCCGCACTTGAGTAGTCGTTACTGTCTCGTATTTGATTTTCAAATCGCGTCGAACTACATATGGCCTGATTCTCATTCAGCCCTAGATATGTAGGCAACTCGGAAACCGAAGCTCGGCCATGTCCATAAGCCTCGTATTGTGATCCCAGGAATCAGAATCTTGGCTTTACCGTGACAAAATAGGTTTTCACGTCAACTTTCTTTATCCTGGAAACTCTTTCATCCTTTCCTGGTAAAGAGGGGCAGCTGTTGACACCCAATTTTGTCCCGAAATTTTCAATTAATGTCAAATTATGTTTAAAATGAGGTTAATTTTTAGAATAAATTAAAGTTCATAATTTTAACGGAAAAAAGGTAATAATTGTTCTTCATTTTGAGTCCCGACCTATTTACGCAAGACACAATTTTCTTCCTAGCCCAATTTTGGAAACCCCTAAACCTCTCCCTATAAATCCTAAAACCCACTCTTCTTTTTTTTTTTACCCTCACCCACACTATTCATCATCATTTTCACTCCCCTATACAAAAAATGAGATCTAGCATTTTCATTTTACACACACAAAAAATTAGAGACATCATCACTATCACATCTCCTCTCTCTCAAACCCACCATTTTTTTTTTAATACATCTTCTCCTTACCTCCACAATAAAACACAAAAAATAGTCCAAAAACCATTACATACACACCACACTACAAAATCAGTAGACAAACGAACCAAAAACAAAATGAGAGAATAGAGAGGAAAAAGGGGAGTCGAGGCAGCAACAAAAACAGGGGAGAAACCAGATCAGGAAATTGGGGATTTGGGGAAGCGGGTCAGTGGTCAAAAGCATCGCCACCACCGGAGTAGCAGCGACGCCGCTGGTGTCTTCTCATCGGAGAAGCCAAGCTGGCAGTTGCTCCTCCGATTCCGTCGCCTTGGTTATGCTCGTTGCTATTTACAGTTTTCTTACGGTTTCTTGCATATTCTAACCGCCTGTTTGTGAAGGTGTAGAAGTTCTTGATGTGGGCTTCGATTGTTGGCGTTGTCGACTGTCACATTTGCCTCGCCGGAAATTCTAGTAGTGGCCGGTGCCTTTACATGTGTTTTCTGTAACATTGATGATTATCTTATTAGCATGTGATAACTAATCATTCGGTTGGATTGTGCTATTACACCTTAAGGACTATTCTCTGATCTTGCTAAGTTATTATTACGTTTTTCCTCTGCTTAATCTGTTGTTGACCAGGTTTTACATTTTATGGGGAACATCAAATCTCTTTGGCATTATTTGCTTTCGGCCTAGAATGGATGGTCCCACGCTGATCTGTTGGGGAAATTCTAGATTATTTGACTGGTTCTTAACAAACATAACATTTTTTTACGGCTGATGAAAAAATATATACGTATATTGAGGCCTCGGGACTGATTTGAACGGATACTACACCGTTAGGCTAATGACGTTTGGAAGCCAATAATTCCCGTCCCGTTACGTATAAAACATCCCTTACGAACAAATAGGCGATGATGAATGTATGAATTTAATGCAAAGCAAGTCGAATAGAGTGGTGGGTTTCGTACTTTCCATGGCAACCGGCCCGGGCTCCGTGTTTGCAGCCGTACCAACACCCCGAGCCTCTACTCGATACGCCATACAAACCTGAGCCTAAATTTTACAAAAAATAAAACCCCATGACTATTATTATTATTATTATTATTATTATTATTATTATTATTATTATTATTATTATCATCATTATTATTACTATTATTATTACTTTATTATTATTATTATTTTATTTTCATTAGTTATTACACTTTATTATCGTACTAATTCAATTTCATTTTTCTATATATTTTTTTGCGAGGTACATTTTGGCACGAACAACTTGGAGACGAGTTTGACTAACTCACAAATGGGATAGTCCATTGATTTGGAGTCATTTGAGATCGAGTTCGGACTCAAGCATTCAAGAAAATGAGACATTAGAAATTTAGAAAATTCAAGACTCCCGCGAGTTGATCAATTTCCCGGGTTCTGTCTTTAACTTTGCATTCCTTTCTCAATAATATTTGATTGTTTCTATGTTGCTTTATTTTATGCTCATTACCTTTTATTTTGAAGTCATTATTTAATTTATTGCAAATTGGGGCCATCTTAGCAAATGCGTGCAAGTAAAAAGAAATATTTTACAAATAAGCTTTTATTCGACTAATTATTATCATTATTATTACTATTATTATTTATTACTATTTTTAAATAATTCTTTCGCAAGAAAAATGCACTTGTAAATATTTGGAAACCTGTCGGATTAACCGTTATTAACGGAATTTCGAAAGTGCCTTAAATACCTTCTTTCGAAGTTAACAAAACCTCTTACCTTTAGAATCTCTGAAAGAAAGACCGTCTTTTTATAAAAATGGAGTTTTACACACATTTACTTAATTTGGTTCCCGGTTTTCCTTAAATTGGATGGCGACTCCAAAAACTCCAAAAAAGTTAGTTCATTCAGTTGATATTTCTAAATTTTACCTTTTCAGGTAATTTTTTAGGGTTCGACAGAACCTTCAACTTTTTGTTATACTTATGCTCTTTCTCAACCTCATGAT
The DNA here is from genome assembly GCA_037355625.1 of Petunia x hybrida. NCBI lineage: Eukaryota > Viridiplantae > Streptophyta > Magnoliopsida > Solanales > Solanaceae > Petunia > Petunia x hybrida. Next base: position 7,106,188 of record JBBBVM010000055.1, read on the forward strand.
CAAGCGATAATAAGATTTGAATCATAATATAAAATCTTTGCTTATCTATACAACTACATTTAAACAATTTATCAAAAGATACATGTTTAAATGAATGATGAAATATTATTTAACTATTGGCTAGACCAAAAAACAAAGAAAAGCTACTGGCATTGGTGAATGAAAGGTAACAGTGTAGAGGAAAAATTCAAACTTCTTATGATAAATAGCAATGTAACTCTATTTGATATATTTTCGAAATTCACAAAAGATTATAGTTGTAATAAACTTTACAATATACTCTAAATTAGAATGCATCAATATCAAATTTTCTCCACAATATATAAGTGCTTTACTTTAAATTTTTTCAAGCATTTAATAATTTTGGGTTAAATCATTCCTTTGAAACTAATCCTTATCTTATACTCATTACTTTATTCGATTTTATTCGGTCATAACCTTAACCTGATTCAAGAACTTCTTTTGTATATTCTATAATAAAATCTCCGAGTTGATATTCTTATTTTAATATCTTGTACGTGCTACTCGATTTATGTTCTTAATTTTTTTGCTCATCCGACATGGCATAAATCAACAAACCTGCACTCATGAGTAGTAATGTTTAGAAATGTGCAATTCATTAAGTAAAAAATGCTAACCGAATAGTTAAAGATATTGTAAAAAAAATTCTTTATTACAAAGTACAAAAAAAATTAAACAAAGTTATCTCTGTGAAAGAATTATATAGGTAACCCATCACATTACCACCTTCATTCAATTGTAGTCTTATATCAAAAAATTTAGCTTCACGGTACATCTGTAAGGCTATTTGAAGTAACATAAGAAATACATAATTGTAAGCCCAATGAAGGCGAAGGGGACATTTTTAAGGAAGGGGATTCTGACTTACATAGAGAGAAGGAAAAAAGAAGTTACTTTCCATCTTATGCCAGCCAAATCCCCATTGTTCGTCTAACTTTTTGTGTAAAATTCTCATTCTTCTCCTCTTAAGTCTTACAATATCCTTAAAAAAATCTATTTCCTTGATTAGCTCCTCCTACCTTTCCAACACACATCAGTTTCTCTATAAATAAAAAAGATATAAATGGGAGAGAAAATACAGGAGTGAGACCATATAGGCACACCACGAAAATCTAAAACACGTAAAATCATTACCAAAAGATGATATTCAAAGAATTGTCAAAATTATTCTCATAAAACACATTTATATAGCAGCAAAGCTATTAAATATTTGATGAAAACAAAAAGAGAAGTAAAGTTTTCTTGAATTATTTGAATCGTTCTGAAAACTAAAACTCATCCGTAAGTGCTTTCCCTTGAAATGGTGACAGTGTGAGTTATTGTAAATGTGCTTGTGAGTACGTCCTCCATGTTGGAAGAGGTATCTATTGGGCCTGCCGAGTTTATATGGAAGATCAGCAATAGATTTGTATTGTCACTTATTCTTCAGAATTTATTTTGCAATCAATTGACTGTTACATGGGGAATATAAATATATGACGTTAAAGTTTATTAAGTAATGGGTTTAATGAGAAAATGAATGTGGGTGTAGAAGGAGGATGAAAATCAATACAATTAACACCCAGTGATGATGATTGTAGGGAAACGAGAAAAAGGCTCAAATTTTTTAACAGTTTTTCAGTTGTCTTTCGGAGGTGAAAACAAAGCGTACATTTCTTAATATTTGAAGTGAATGGTGGCTTTAGAAGTATGCCACATCACTTGCCTATAATTCTCAATTAGTATGTATGGGTGTGTCTATATATATATATATATATAGTTTGTAAGCTACATGTTGCTGACGTGGACTTTAAACTACATGTCACTTTCACGTGTTAATTTGCATGAAGATAGTGAAGTCAACCGGAATTCTATGTTAATTAAGTTGGATAAAAAGGACAAATAAGTGATCGACACTTTTATAAGGAGTACACTCCTTAAGTAAAAGTTTAGGAGCAAATTTAAATAATTCCTAATATAAATTGGAATATTTTAGCTTAGATTGGCCTGAAAGACCCCATAAATTTTGTTGCGACACGAGAAATTGTGTGTTTCGGTGGTTAATAAAGTGAATAAATATTAAGAAAGATCAACGTTTAATTAAATCCTAATTAATTTATGTGAGGAAAAAAATACTACTAAAAATCAAGGGATTTCGGATCCAAGATTTCGGACCAAATTTCGATCGGAACCCTCTGTCCCACCGCCGTGGTCGGATAATCTCGTTAACTTATATTAAAAAATTATTTGTTTATAACATCCGACCGCTGCAGTCGGATAACAATTAAATATTAGTTTTTTTTATAATGTCAGACCGACGCGGTCGGCTCCCCTAAAATAATTAACGAGCAGAGCCCCAATCTCCCCATTCTCTTTCTTCCTCTTTCTTTTACTTTCCCCCATTTTCTCTCCTCCTTAACCCGATCCAACAGCTCAAAAACATTCAAATCTCTCAAATCATCCATTAAATCTTCACCCCATATTACATTACATGTAAGTACTTCTAAAAAAATTTCATATTTCTCATTTTTTTCATCATATTTAGAAACCCTAATCCTTTTATTTTTTTCAGATCCGGCGGAGCAAACCACTCCGGCGCCGCTGCGGAGCAATCCACTCCGGTGGACCAGTTTTTCAGGTTAGTTTTTCTGTTTTTTTTTTTTCATGAAAAAATAAAAAGCTATGAAGCAAGTGGATGTTGTACTATCAGCAATGGTATATGAATGTGATGAAAAAACAAAAAGCTATGGAGTTAGTGGTTTTAGTATATCTAAAGTTGTGAATGTGACAAAGTGGACACTAGGAAATATGAAAACTTTGATTTGAAGCCTAATTATGGTTTCATGAAATTGTTGGGGTGTTTGTATTTATGAATTGTACGAAAAGAGTGGTGTTCTTTGATATTGAGATTTGAGAAAAGAGTGGTTTCATGAAATTGTTGTATGAGTGGGATGAGTGTTCTTTTCATGAAAGATTTGAGGATTTGTTGTATGGATTTGAGGACATTTCATGAAAGATTTGAGATTTTTTATTACACTACTAGAAAAAGAGTAAAAAGCTGCAGAATGGTTGGAGACGGAATTCCCTCTCCAATCAGTTAGAGAGGGAATTCTGTCTCCAATCAGTGTATTGCGTGTAAAATTAATTAAATTGGAAGAGTTTCCATCTCCAACCCTAAACAATTCCCAATTACTATACAGCGGGCTCCCAAAATTTTCAGACTCCGAAATATTCAAAACTCCCAAAATTCTCCACGGCCAAAAATCTCCACGCCACGGCACCCCCATTTTCTCCGGCCACCATTTTCATATGCAAGTAAGTTCCCTTTCGTCTTCCCTATTATTTTTTTCTTTCGTATCCCCCATTATTTCCCTCCCCATAATCTGATTCTTTGTACTAGAACTATTGATACAAGTAACCTGAAAATGAATTTATTCATGGTCATTTCATATTGAACTTCAATCTCTTGCCCAGAAGGCCATACAAATAAAAGCAAAAACTCGAATGGAGAGCTATGTAAAGCTTAGGCAAATACACAGAGCTGTAAGGGAAAAACGTATACAGAATTATACAAAAACGTAAAATAGTTCCAACTCAACCCAAAGAATAAAACAAATAAAAAGTCAAAATTTCATAGTACTAGTAGCAGTAGTATAGATTCATCAGATAGTTATGTGAATTTGGGATTTGTTTTCTTGCTTGGCCATGAGATCCCCCTTTTTTAATGCTTTTGGCGAGTCTGCATAATTGATAATATTGTGAAAATTACATAGGGGAAAACAGTAAGTTAGGGTTATTGTAGTAGCATGTGAATTTTGATTTTTAATAAATCAAATTATTGGCTAAACTTTAAAACAATAATTATATGCCTGGAGAGGGAATTCCGTCTCTAACAATAAAAATAATTTCGGCACTTCATGTTGGAGACGGAATTCCCTCTCCAAGCATTAAACACTCACTGACACAATCAGAAGTGCTAGTTAATTTTTGAATTGGAGACGGAATTCCGTCTCCAGGTTGGCCAACGATGCGCCAAAAGGCGAAGGACGCGCAGAAACGGAATTCCGTCTCCAAACTCCTTTTAGAGAGGGAATTCTGTCTCCAAACTGTGACGCAAAACAGATGATTTCTAGTAGTGTTAGTTTAGATTCGCCTAAGTTAATAAGATTCGCAAAGTATTTGAAACATTTGTTACTATGAATTTAGGAGATGGAGAAAATTTGATTATTTCCTTTTGGCTCAATATTTATTTTTATGCTTGTTTGTGTTGGTGGCGAGTTTGGCCTCGGTGTGCTTGTGTTGTTAGCAAGTGATATGTATTTTTTCAAATTATGGGAATTGAAAAAAGTATTATCTTGAATTGAAAAATTGCAATAAAAGTTTGTTATCTTGAACTAATATAGCTAGTTTTGATTTGACCATGTTTTAAGTGTTCAAATATTTTGGAATGCCAAGATGGGGGCAAGTAAACGCTGATGGAATGAATATAGCTAGTGAATGCCTATGAAGCTAATACAATAGCTTAATAAAATTTGTTTCAACTTAATTATATTATTAAAGACATTAATATAATACCATATTTCTAAGTAGAAACATAGTTAGAGAGTTAGGAACATAGAGAGAAAGTTATGTTCTTTTTATCTACTAAATTGCTAAAGTTTGAATCATTTTAACTATTTATTTAGAATGGGATACTTGTTTTACAAAGGGACAAATATAGAACTTTCCCGTAACATAAATTGTAAGTAATTGAACTACTATCAAACTTAACAATAATTTAAGAGACATTAGCTATAAGTAATATAGTAGTTACACAACTTAAAATTTCTTAATTATATTTGTAAATGAAATAAATTATTTCTAAAAAATTATTTTTAAATCTTTGATTCTATTTCATTTGATTCTTAAGTAGTGTTATTAATTACTAAATTATAATCTTACAGAACAAATTAGTTAGTAATATAAAAGTAATTGACTTAGATATAATACTACTAATACTAGTAAGTTGTACAATTACTTAATCTTATAAAAATTGGTAGTATTTCACAATAACTTTTTTTTTAATCTTTGCAATTTAATATGTATCTCAGACTTGTAATTTTTGTGTAGATATGGAATATGAAAGTCCTAGTTGGATGTATAATAGAAATAATCCCAAGTGGCAGGGATGAAAAAAGAATTTGCAGTAGGTGTTCAAGAATTTATTGAACAGGCAAAAACAGTTGATGATTTTATACGGCGTGGCCAGATTAAGTGTCCTTGTGTGAAATGCAAGTGCACAAAAGGACAAAGTTTGGTAGATGTTGAAATGCATCTTCATAGGAAGGATTTTATGCCAAATTATTCTGTTTGGGTTTATCATGAAGAGTCTGGTGATGTGGGCGGTAATGTTAATTTTTAAAATGCTTATGGCGGTGGGAGTGGTCTGTTTATGAAGAATGATCTTGATAATTATTGGATGAACGGTATGGTTAATGATGCCTTTGGGATGTACCCAGAGGAGCCATCCCAACCGGGTACATCGGAACCAAATGTTGAGCACGTTCATAATGATGATGCAAAGCTCTTCTATAAACGGTTGGAGGAAGCTAGTCGTCCATTGTATGAACACTCGGTGCATTCCAAGTTGTCAGTTGTTGTTAGATTATTAAGTATTAGATCTGATTGTAGTATATCTCAAGCAGTCATGGATTCCATTATTGGTATTATGAATGAACTCAATCTGACTAACATAGCATTACCAACTGATTACTACACTAAGAAGTTGGTTTCCACGTTAGGCCTTTCTGCACAGAGAATTCATTGTTGTGTCAATGGTTGCATGTTGTTTTATAAGGATGATGCAGAATTAGATACACGTAAATTCTGTGAGGAGTCTCGTTACAAATCTGGATATTTTTTTCTCCAGAAATTACAATATCCGAACAACTCGGTCGGAATGTTGAAGAAATATTTTTCTAGAAATTACAATCTCCGACCGAATCGGTCGGACAACTCAAGAAATAAATTTTTAGAAAATTGTCTGTGCGACTGTTGTCCGACCGAAGAGCAGTCGATATGTCGGACCGAGTTGGTTGGACGCCTTTTGTGCGGCCAACCATTATTCGACTGCTGTGTTTGGTCGGACATCAGTCCGCTAGCCGACCACATTGGTGGTTGAAAAACACCATTTTTCTAGTAATGGAAAGAGTTAGGTGCTTTTCATTTCCCCGAGTTTTGGTAAACATTGTTCCATTACCTTGAGTGATGAAAGATACTCAAGGTACTATAATAGGTGCTTACCAAATAAACTAATCCATGTGTGCATAAACTACTCTCTCAGTCCATGTATCTTACCGAATAAGCTGCTACAGCATATTTTTCTAATGTTATTCCGTCTTCACTAACTACTAGGATTTTATCTAGCATATTAAATGGTTCTCAACTTGATTTTGCGGCCAGCTTCTCCATTACTATTGTCCATATTCACGTGAAACATTAGTTAGATTATAAATAAATAGATAATGATCAGTGCCAAAATATTAGTGATAGGTCTTTTTCCTTGAGCTGTCTCAAAAGAATGACTTTTGGGACAAGAGAGAATTTAAGATTTAACTTTTGATAGGTCCAATTATAAAAGTTTAAAACATGAACAACCGTTTGTGAGACATATCTTTGCATTTGGTTGGTTATCAGAGGCAAACTAAATCATCAATCAATAAAATACTAAAAGAAATACTGAGAAGTTACATGAAAAGTGCAAGTTATAATCATGAATACTTAAATTTTGTCCAAGTTTTGACACTTATAGCTGCATCTATTTATGGCAACTTCTTATTGTGGCTCAGTACAAAATATTCTCAAACATTGAATTGAATCAATGGTGGCAATATTCACCAACGTAGGGATGCTACCCATGGCCTCCTTCACAAGATCATCTCCAACTACTTTCTCTTTCACTTCATGTGGAAAGTCGTCACTTCCATCAAAAGCATGTCTTTCTATAATTGCTGGTGGCATGAAAGTTGGACCATCACTTTGTCATTTTACTATTTCATGTAGTCTTTCATCCCCAGACGGAAATCCCACTATGCATCTAGTGAATGAGCCTACAACGTGGAAGAATCAATCTGAAATGGTATAATCTTTTCCTTATTATCCATCATATGATTTGACCTGTTACTAAGAGTTCCATATGATTTTTCTTTTTATACTCTCAACAATTTTACTAGTTTGACTAGACTCGCGCCTCGTTTGACTCAACAAATGGGAAGCATTCCTTACCTAGTTATTTCTTTAATTCTCGGCTCGAAATGTTCACTGTGGCGACTCCTATATTTCCTTCTTATGGGCTCTATTACCATCTTTTGGTAAGATTTGCTATCGTTGTTTCAGAAATCAAATCGATTGACTAATATTTCGTTTCAAAAAAATATTTTCCGACAATAACATAATAAAATATTTTCTATTAACAGGGAAAATGACTTATCAAAACAAAATAAAAGGATTCAATTGAGATGGTATTTCGCTAAGCTTATAAACTGGTCTATACGCATTTTTTGGCTTATCTACGTGTTTGGTATAAGCCAAAATCAGCCATTAGCCATAAGTTGGTCATTCCCAACTTATTTTTTTCAGCTTATAAGCACTTTTAGTTTGACCAAGTATTTTACTATTGCATCTAGGTGTGTTCACGGTTTGGTTAAAAACCGATCCAAAACGAAAACCAAACCAAACCGACTAAAATAACCGATACGTTCTTGGATATGGTTTGGTTTGATTTTCAAATTTTAAAAAACCGACATTACTTGGTTTGGTTTGGTTTTCATGAAAAATAACCGAATAAATAACCAAACCGAACCGACAAATTATTTATATTAATATAATAATTTTTTATAATGTAAATTAAGTATTTTATATATTTTCGATAAATTTTGTGGTAGGTTAAATGTAGTTAGATTTTACCTTTTTGATCAACTTTTAAGTTCATTTTAATAAAACAAACTCATTTAATCAAAGGATTGACTAACTTTTAAGTCTATTTTCTAAAGAGTCCAATTCATTCACTAAACTTATAGTTATATTAAGTTAGGTAAAAAAATAGGCTCACCGACACATAAACGCACCGATAAAGTCTAAAGGCAAAGCAAATTCTAGTTTTCACATCATCCTTTTAGTAACTATCGCATGTTCAACTTAATATATGAGTCATAACATGTCGAAAGAAGAAATATTCTGTAAATTTAAGTATACCTTAATTCTTTCTTTTGTTCTAAATATTTATTTTCAATTGCCCTAGGATTTTCTGTAGTGGCTAGATGCAACATCTTAGGTGTAGTTCAGTTAAAATTCCAAGTTGCTCAAAATACTATAAGACTAAGAACATATTTATAGTTTTCTTTATCATTTATTTTTAGAAAAAATTCTCTTTATCATTTATCTTTTTAGGAAAGTTCTTTTTATCATTCTTATTATTTTCATTGTTATTTTGTTTCTCAAAACCCGGCAAAACCGAACCAAACCGACAATAACCAAACCGATGGATATAACTTTTATTTGGTTTGGTTTTAAAAATTTAAAAATCGATTATATTGGTTTGATGGTTTTTACCAAAAACCAACCAAACCAAACCGTGAACACCCCTAATTGCATCCCTAAAATATTTTGTAATCTATGAAATATCATTTTTAAAATAAAATTTTCAACCTCTTCATTCATTTTGTATTCGTCATTTATCATTTTTAATGTAAAAATATTTCTAAATTTATTTGTTTCATAAATAACTTAAAGGACATTTTAATCATTTTAACAAAAAATGTACTTATCAGCATTTTTTTTTACCAAACACACAACTGCTTCTTACTAGTTTCAGCACTTATATCCAAACACATAACTGCTTATTTATAATATTAGCTTCAGCAGCTAAAAGTGTTTATCAACCACTTTAAATCAGCTAATCCAAACGGGCTTTAAGTCTTTACTTTACAATACTTGCTATAAGCCTCTAACACTTGCTCTTAATATTAGTACTCAAAAAAGTTTCATCATTAAAATTGCTATTTTGTTTATATTATTATATTTATCTTTATATTTTTTTTTCCAATGTATTTTCACCACCATTGCATATACTGATCCAAGTCCCAAGATACAAATGTTCTAGGTTTGGATTCTAAAGTACATTGCAACTCATTCATTTAAAGCTTTTTGAAAGATGAAAAGTATTTATTTTTTCACAAAAAATACTTATTTACAGTTAGAAAAAAAGTGATTTTGAATAAGAGCAGAACCTATTTTTTAGCTTTTAAGCCAAATTTGAAAAAAATGGCTTCTCCAAAAAATAAGTGGTTTTAATTTTTAGAACAAGAATAAATACATAAATGAATAGGAAACTACTTATATACATATCTTTTTTTTCATAATTTGACATTTAAAAATACATCTTAAAATATTTATCAAATATAAATTACTAATTAAAATATTTCTCACATATTTTAACCAAACACAAACTGCTATTTTTTTAAAGTACTATTGCTAAAAGGTTGATTTTGACAGTCTGGCCAAACATGCAAAATGTCGGTACTTATTTAGTAAATTCTAGTATATACATAAAAGGTCCGAACCAAAATTAATGAATTCATATTAACCCATAAAGTAGTTTAAGAAAAACCATTAAATGTGACTTCTATCTACCAAATACATGCAATTTATTTATGTTTTTACTTAATAGAATTGATATTTCATAGGAGTACTTATTAGGTTCTAGTACTTGTACCAAACAACTACTACATATTAAGATTCAATGCAACATTTCTAGCTATATTCCACGTGTCAAGCTCTATCATAGACTATAAATACCATTTTTTTCTTCCTTGATTACACAAAATAATAATCTGATCTAACACAGGTCTTTGTGCTTTTGATTAGAAATCAGAGAAAGTGTATAATACTAACAGAGAAATGGAGATCAAAGACATAGATGATCTACCAAAGAACGCTGCTAATTATACAGCGTTAACTCCCTTATGGTTTTTGGATAGAGCTGCTACTGTGTATCCTAATCGTAAATCGTTAATTCACGGCTCCGTTGAGTACACGTGGCATCAAACTTATTCCCGTTGCCGTCAATTAGCTTCCGCTCTTGCAAAAATCTCTGTCACCTCTGGAAACACGGTTAGTTCTCTGTCTTACACGTGCCATCACACGTGGCAATTGTTATTGCTTTTGTTACTTTCATCATGAATATTTTACTATCCGTGTAAAGAATTTTTCATAGTATCAGGTTAGCTAGAGGATATGTATATTTATAAAAAGTGAGATTTGTAATTTTAAAAATAAAATTAGGTTAATGTGACATGTCGATGTAAAATATATGTACATGGCCTACATAAAAAGTGAGATTTGTAATCTTTTTGAAAGTAAGGCATATTATTTGCTACGATTTGTAAATGTGATTTGATAATGTAGAAGTTACTTTACAGGGACCGTGTATACTGTATACAACTTACACTGCTAGAATATTCAAAACATAGCCAACTTATACTAAATTCCGCGCTTTTGTTGCCAGTCTGGTAAACTAATAAATAAAAATGAAAAAGATCATTTGTTTAATGGTGCATCAGATCTTATTTATTTATTTATTTGTGATTTTTGTTGTCTTAGTATAGTATCCAAAAAGTGTTTATGTCGATATTTGCTTTAACATTGTGTTTTCAATCTTGTTTGCTCCTTTTAAGCATGTTTACAAAATGTTATTTAAAAGATATTTCTCTTTAGCCGAGGGTCTATCGAAAACAGCATCTCCAGCTTGGTGGTGGTAAGGTCTGGGTATATCTCACCCTTTCGGTCCCCACTTGTGGGATAGTGTTGGGTATGTTGTTGTTGTTGTATAGTATCATTGGACCTGAATAGAGTGGATAATGTATGGAGACGTTATATAGGGGGCTCAACGGCAATATATATACATATAATGTCACAGAGATACATACATGTCATTGTTGTTATTAGGTCACTGAAAGGATACGTACAGGTAAGCCTCTATAAAAAGTGAGATTTGTAATACCGAAAAGAGTTTACACTGTTTATATAAATAATGTTTACACTATCAGTTCATATTTATTTGTCTGGTACGTAATTTGCAATCTCACTTTTTATGGAGATTACCTGCTCTACAACAGGTAAATGTGATTTCATAATGTAAAAGTTTTTTTACAGTGACAGTGTATACAACTTAAACTCGTATAAAATATTAAAAACATAGGAGTACGCAAAGTTCATACTGAATTCCGCGCGTATAGGACTTATTTATTTGTTATTTTGAAAATAAGGTATGTGATTTTCAAAAGTGAGATTTGTAATATTGAAAATAAGGTATCAGGTAAATGTGACATGATAATGTAAAAATTCTTTTTACTAACAGCGTATACAATGTAAATCTTCTAGAGTATTGAAAACATTATGAAGTTCTCCTGAATTCCGCACTTCTATTGCTCGTCAGTTATAATAAAATGAAAATGATCATTTTTTATGGATCAGAGTATTAGACCTTATTTATTTAACTGTGCTTTTGCAGTCTTAGTATAGTTATCATTAGACCTGAACAGAGTGGAATGTATGTAGAACTTATATATTGGAGCGCAGCATGTCATTGTTGTTATTATCATCTTTATCAGTATTAGGTTAACCAAAGGATATATACATATAAGCCTCTATAAAAAGTGAGATTTGTAACTTTTTGAAAATAAGGCATGTTATTTAATGGATCAGTTAAACTAATAAATAGAAATGAAAAGATCATTTTTTTAATGGATCGGTGTATCAGACCTTATTTATTTATTTGTGATTTTTGCGTAGTATAGTATCATTGGACGTGAATAGAGTGGATAATGTATGGAGAAGTTATATAGCGGGCTCAATGGCAATATATATACACATGTTACTGTTGTTTGGCAGTATATATACACATGTCATTGTTGTTATTTTCTGTTTATTCAAGTTGTTGTAGTTTTTTTGTCAGTGTTTGAGCTATCTTGGTATTTATTTTTTATTTTTTTTACCTTGTTTGTTTTCAAACATGTTTCAAAATGTTGTTTAGCCAAGGGTCTATCGGAAACAGCCTCTCCAACTTGGTGGGGTAAGGTCAGCGTACATCTCAACCTCCCCAAACCCCACTTGTAGGATAACACTGGATATGTTGTTGTTGTTGTCGTCGTCATTGTTGTTATTATCATCTTCATCAGAATTACCTTTCTGGATATGGATACATGTTAAAATCCTACTAAACTCAGCATCTTACTCAGTTAATTCTTCAAAAAAGAAAAAAAAAAAAAAAAAGGATCAGCTTCTAGTGTTGGCGAGTTATTATGTTAATTATTTTATTTAATCATTTTGTATAAGTTTCTTTGTCATTATAGTTTTATAGGGCCCAAACATAGAGAAATGGATGTAAAGGATTGATATAGCCGACACTAATCGGTTAGGGATTGAGACGTGGTTGATTGATGTATCGGAAGTTTCATGTCTCCCCTTTTTTGGAATGGTGTATATTGGGCTGTTTACTTCTTTTAGTCAATCAAGCTCATTTGGTGTCACTGAAGTTATGGTAATCTGTCCTTTTTGTGTAGAATACTAGTATGTGATCACTCTGGAATGATTCAAATTAGCTATTCTTTCCATTATTTATCCGGCGTATATGTTTTGGGTGGTGTAACATTTCCATCCTCTATTTTTTCATTGAAGACCTGCTAGTTTTTATTTAGGTGCTTTTGTGCTTTCTCTTGTCCATTCTTGAACTAGTTGTTACCATCTCCTTCATACGAGCTGTTGACTATCTGGAGGTGATTTCTGACTGAACTTTTTATATCAGGTCCTTGGATCATCACTTTAGAAAAGAGGCTATAATGCGTTCTGTACACCAGCTTTTATCTAATCTGTTGCTTGATGCCTGTTGCAATTTGTCTCTCCTGCTTTCAGTTAGTTTGTATGAATATTAGAATTCTCGTCCTCTTGATGAAATGCATTCTTCTTGTATTTCTGTGGATGCCCTATTAAGTCCTTGTTTTTCCGCTTCATTGGCAGGTTGCAGTTATTGCCCCAAACGTCCCAGCTCTGTATGAAGCTCATTTTGGAATTCCGATGGCTGGAGCTGTTCTAAATGCTGTCAATGTCCGTTTAAATGCTCAAACAATTGCTTTTCTTTTGGGGCATTGCTCTGCTGCTGTTGTCATGGTGGACCAAGAGTTTTTCCCCTTGGCTGAGGAAGCTTTAAAGGTATGGGCTGATAGCAGTATAGGAAAATTTAAGGCTCCACTTCTGATTGTAATTGCTGATAAAAACTGTGATCCAACCCCAGTCAAATATGCTCTAGAGAAAGGGGCAATTGAATATGAGAAATTCCTAGAAACTGGTGATCCAGATTTTGCTTGGAAGCCACCAGAGGATGAGTGGCAAACTATTGCTTTGGGATATACTTCCGGCACAACTGCTAGTCCTAAAGGAGTGGTGCTGCACCATCGTGGTGCTTACCTTATGGCTCTGAGTAATCCTGTTATTTGGAGCATGCAAGAGGGAGCTGTATATCTGTGGACTCTACCACTGTTTCACTGTAATGGTTGGTGTTTCGCTTGGACACTAGCTGCAATTTGTGGGACTAACATATGCCTCAGACAGGTAATTCCACCGAAATCCCCTGCCCAGGAGTCAATAGTGGCACTTTCGACTTTGCTTCTTGTGAGGTGGAACTCCCACCCTCTTGGTTGGAGGTGGTGTTCTCTTGCCACCAGAACTACCTCGCTTGTCATATTTTTGTTATTCAAACTGTGAGGTTACAGATTGTATCGTAGTTTATCTGTGAAATAGGTTAGTTGTCTGGATTATAAACAAATGGATCATTTCGTTTACCCTCTTTAACTTGTTGATATAGCAGAACTAACAAAGAACCTAGTTAAGCCCAAAATAATTTTGCTTGTGATGATCAGAACATTTAATAATTTGAATAAGCCAAAGTGAAAAAGGGGCCCTTGACTATCGAGGTCTATTGCTAAGTTAGAGGAGGTAATTAGAAAAGAAGAAAATGCTTGTCAGTTTGAACAGGATGCTCCTTTTTCTGCTTTTTCCTGGGATTTTACAAGTTTGCCTTCTGTTTTCGGGGTTTTCCATGTGCAGGTAACTGCAAGGGCTGTGTACTCAGCCATAGCCCATCTTGGTGTGACTCATTTCTCTGCTGCGCCTGTGGTTCTCAACACCATAGTTAATGCCCCAAAAGAGGAAACCATCCTTCCTTTGCCTCGTCCTGTGCACGTTAGCACGGCCGGTGCTTCTCCTCCTCCATCTGTTCTTGCTGCAATGTCACAACGCGGCTTCCGCGTCTTACACACTTATGGCCTTTCTGAAACCTATGGCCCCTCCACTGTATGCACGTGGAAGCCCGAGTGGGATTTACTTCCCCCAGATGTCCAGGCACGTTTGCATGCACGTCAAGGTGTAAGATATGTTGGTTTGGAACGAGTAGATGTTGTTAGCACCAAAGACATGACACCTGTCCCTGCTGACGGAAAAACAATAGGAGAGATTGTCTTCAGAGGTAATGTTGTAATGAAGGGTTACCTGAAGAATCCTAAAGCTAACGAGGATGCTTTTGCTGGAGGTTGGTATCACTCTGGTGATCTTGCTGTAAAGCACCCAGACGGCTATATAGAAATTAAAGACAGATCAAAGGACATCATCATTTCTGGCGGTGAAAATATAAGTAGTGTTGAGGTCGAGAATATCCTATATAAACATCCAGCAGTACTGGAGGTCTCTGTAGTTGCAAGGCCTGACGAGCAATGGGGAGAGTCACCATGTGCATTTGTGACATTAAAGCCTGATGTGCTGGAAACAGATCAACAACGGTTGGCAGAAGATATTCTGAATTTCAGTCGATCAAAAATGCCCAAGTACTGGGTTCCTAAGTCGGTCATTTTTGGACCATTGCCAAAGACTGCTACAGGGAAAATACAGAAGCACTTGCTGAGGGAAAAGGCAAAGGAGATGGGACCTGTGAAGAAGAGTAAATTGTAAGTGTAATGCTCCGCGGCTAAATAAATCATTTGAATCTTCTAGTTTTATCTTCGTGGCTTTTCTTTGTATGCTCTAGTAACGCACGGTCTCTGCATTGATCTTCTATCCTTGATGCTCAGTGTACAAAAATAAGATCTAAAGTATTACTAGAAGATACAAAAGAAGTTTTTCTTATAATGGAAGTGCTCATGTTTACTGCATTTGCCTTGAAAAGTTCTAAAGTCCTCGTGCTTCTAGTCAGAAGCTGCTTCTTCACGTGCAAGTCAACAGTTCAGCTGTCCTTGATGCAATACTAACTCACTACAAGTTACTCCATTTTAGTTACATTTTCAAGAAAAAATCATTCATAGTTACAAGTTTACAACTCCATAATTTAACTCTGCTCTATTCTGTCAAATTTGATGTCTTGGCACGCTAATCTTTTATATAGACTTTAATTTATGATACTACGAATTTGATGTCGTTGCATATTAGTCTTGCAGCTGGTTGAAAAGTTTGCTCTATGATACATTTCTCAATTTTGAGGCTGTTGCACATTATTTTGATACCTTTCACAAATCTGATGCGATTGTACATTATTATAATTTATATGATACTTAGATGGTTCTTAATGAGAATTTTCCCCCAATTGGACATCATTACTTGTTATTCTGTAGTAGATACTCGCACGTACGGAAATGATTTCAAGTACCATATGCTGCCACCTACCCCATAACATCATTGACACAATAATAAAAGGGTAAACTAATTGCATTATTTGTATAAAAATTAACTGCAGCAGATAGTTTGATTGCTCTGGTCTGGAGACAGCCACGTTTCCAATGTAGGAATAAACCCGGATTATGATTGATACCTCCCCAGGATTGAATTCTTTTAGGCTAAATAGTAGTAAACCAATTTACCTTAAACTTTTATTTCACGGAAAAAGGAACCAAGATAGTTACGTACATTGAATTTTCCAAGCTAGTGTTTGGACATAGATTTGGTTGAAACTTGAGAATTTGAGCTGAAAAATAATTTTTGAAACTTGAAGTTGTGTTTGGACATATATTTTACTTGAAAAAAAAGTTGAAGTTTGTGAGTGGAAAAAGCCAGTTTTTTGGTAATGAATTCTTGGTTGCCCAAGTTTTTCCAAAAAATGTTCCAAATTTATAAACAAACGGGAGCTAAAAATAATGTACTAGCAGTGTTATTTTAACTGTTGTTTGAAATGGAGTCATGATTATGACGAGTTAATTTACTGTAGTTACTCAGCTATTGTCTAATTACTATAAAATTGAGTGACCACGATAAATTTTAACTTTGATTATGACCTACACATGAGATCTTACATAAGTAATCGCAGTCTATTATTCAACTTTTAGTGCACTTGCATTTAATGCTGTGGAGATGATAGATCATGACAGTATACAAAGTGAAATATGTGGATTAATAAACTGATAAGTAAAATCAGGATAGTTAGAAAACACAGATAAAAAAGAGCCTCTTTATCACATCAAACATTGTCGCTATACTTTATAAAAGAGATTAATAAAATATATTTCAACTGTTCTGAAATGTATTTGATGTTGTCCTCTCAATAATGAAACATACCAATTAAACAGATTATCACATGATTAAATTTATAATACCTTTTGGAGGACACAAAACCCATACAACACGGGTCCAATTTTTCATTAATGGGAATCGAGAGCTGGCTAGATTCTCATTTCAGGTGCGTGTAATAGCAGTAATGCTACTAGACAAACAGTATAAAGTGGGTGTGTTGACCCAAGCCGCCAACATGTTTGAAGGAATGTGAAAACATGTAGTACTACACTTTTTAATGTGGTTGTCACCCAACCTACCTTTCCTTTTTCTCTTGTTCTTTTGTCTTCTGATAATTATAATAGTACTCCAAAAAGACTAGTTATATTTCTTTCTCTTTTTTTTTTTCAAAAAAAATTCACTAAGTAGGTTAATCTTATTCTTATAGTACTAGTAAATTTGAGGAGTAAAAAATATTTTCTCAATTTCAGCTTTTTGAACAAAGGAAAAAATGAGGTTTACCTTTGAGAAAAGGTATGAGCAAAACTATACCTGTCAATCGGGTCCGGATCGGCCCATTAAGAGTCGGCTCATCGGTCCTAGTACTGGTCCGGTCGGGTTCGAACCGGTCTTTTTTTCAAAAAATTTAAGCCCGGCTCGGCCCTAGCCGATTAAGCTCCGATCCAGTCAGGTCTTTTTTTTCATATTTTAGCTAAGCCTGTCACTTTGTACTTACAATTGGGAGGACATATAATCCTATATAAAAAGAGAAGGAAGGTAAAAGCAGGAAAGAAAGGATCAAAACATCTTGAGAATCATACAGTTTGACTCATTGATGGAAACCAAGTTTAATCACTATGTTAATTTGATACACTACTCATGAAGTAAAAGATCACTGTTATTATTCTAAGTAAGTACTATCTCATCATTACTATAGTACGCCTAGTCAAATAGATACAACTTTAATACTACAACTCAAGGGTGAGAAACTGAGACTATCAATTTCTCTTACAACCAAGAAGATCAGTTGTATAAAATACTTAATTAATATATATTCTTGATTTCTACTACTTGGTCTAACTTATTGACTGCTGCTTAGCAATGAAAAAATAGTACTAAATGAATATGTTCATTCATTGTACCTAATGAAGCTAAAAATATCTTTGATACTGCTGCATATTAAGGATTATAAAAGGGACTAGATGCTACATTAGATTTTATATGATTCTTGACAAAAGCATGTCTCAATTTCCCTCGACATATAGTATCATTTTTCTATCGAAAAATCAGATCGGTTCGGTCTGGTCCACCGGTGGGCCAAAGACCGTCTTTTTCTTAAGCCCGGCTCGGCCCGCAACCCGCTTTCTCCTTGTTCCGGACCGTTTATAATGAACCGATCCGGTCCGGCCCGATACCGGACTAGCCCGGCCCGATTGACAGGTATAAGCAAAACTAGCGAAGCAAAGTCCAAGCAAATAGTTGCTATATGACCTTAAAAAAAAAATCTAAGTTCCATATAGTTCATAGTTAATCAGTACAATGATTGCATTAAAGATCAAATAACCTAATTAACAGTTGTGCAATGCAACGGTGAAAGAGAAAAGATACCAATATGTAGGAAAAATGATTGGGATTTTTACCCCACATAACCATTCCCAACCCTTATCCACTTTTTGTAACCATATTTTGTCCTTTCTTTTTTTTCCTAGCATATTTATTAAATATAATTTGATGATATAAATATTTAAAAAATATAGAACAAATATATATGTGTATAGAAGGTATATATACAAAATATCAATCTATTATATTTGATATTTTAATTATAAATTAAATTTTAAATATAAATATTGTGGCTATATTATGTTAGTGCTAAATGATTTGTTAATATGAAATATTGTGAGCTATTTACGTGGAAATCCCAAAATAATTTCCGATCAATCACACTCTTTAAGGAAAGAGGGCTATTGTACATAAAAATTACATACATAATTCGATCTAAAAGCATATGAAAATCCTTTATCATCAAGGTAATACCTTTCATATTCTATCTTAGCCAACCCTCTACATTGCCTCGTTCACTATAACAATTCACAAATGCCATTACCCTTGATGATCATAGTGGATAAAGAGAGAAATAAAAGTATAATAGTTGAACTCGTAATTATTACTACTCTTCCACGATATCTTTAAATAATTAGCTTAAATAAGAGCGGAACTAAAAGGTAAAGTATGATTTTGACCGAATCGATATTTTTAGTTCAAACTTTATACTTGTACTAAAAAATCATTACGAAAGTATAAATGATATTCCTGTCATCTGATGACACTAATTCCAAAATTCAAACCCTGCCAATGTCTGAAGATTTACCTAACCCTTTACCGTCCATCGGGGCCAATAGTATGCACCATATCAATTCGCCTGACAATTCTATTACTAAACACCAAAAATCTTCCAAAAAAATTGTCCTCTCTCACACGCAATCGTGCATGCAAAATGCAACCCCCTCCTCTATAACTCCTACTCATTCCTCTACTATAGATACTCAACTTAACTATGAAACTCCCAACCTCAAAGAGAAAGGCTCGTCAATCAGTGAGGGAGTTACTCAAATCCCATCGCAAAAAATTCACAACATGAACAACATCAACAATGTTCCACCTATTCCACCACCAATTCCCATGAATCCACCTCTAATATTCACGATCCCTCCACTACAAAATCAGATTCCACAATCGTGGATAGAATCATCACTATGGGGATTCGCGATGGCCAACAAGCCTATGTGAAAATATAAGACCCCTCTTATCTAGCCCTAATTGTAAGCGAGGGGATGCACATGGCAATGCAAAATTACATGAACAGTACGTGGCCCCAGTTAATGCATGTGAACCAACAGGAATTTCCCTTAATCGATCTCCCCTTTTTTCCTCCTCGAGTGGCACCACCTCAACTTCCAATCTTCACCCCCTGGGATCTAGTTCAGGATCAGAACATGCAAGTTCCTTTGATGGTAAATCAACAGTTGATCCCTCAAGTTCCTCTTCCCATGCAAGTAGACAATCCACAGCCACCTGCTCCTCCATCATCTCCGGAACACCATCCCAATCCACCCGTACTAGAAGAAAACAGGATGGTGGATCAAGATCAAATCTTCCTAAGAGGGAGGGAGAGTCACACGGAATTTCTAAGCCTAAAAGAAATTTCAATTCATCTATTCAGAGAAAGGCTGGACAAGAAAGTAATTTTCACAAGTCACCACTTACTCTACAAATGTTCACTAGATGTGAGAGCCCCTGCCAACAAAGCTGTGAGGAAATATGTTGTTATGTTGAACCCAACACTAATGAATGACCCTGAACTAAATTTAGTTGTTAATGAAAACCCTAACCCTAACATGAATAGAAATCTAAATATCATAGTTTGGAATGTAAGAGGTGCTAATAATCCAGATTTTCGTAGGCATTTTGATGTCATTCTAGAAGTATACAGGCCAATCTTGGTTGCTCTCCTTGAAACTAAGATGGAGGATCATCATGAATTAAGGACTCTCTTTAACTTTACTGATTATGCTGAGGTTCCAAGCGTGGGTCGTTCTGGAGGTATTGTGATTCTTTGGAAAAATGACTTTATCACTGTCTCAGATGTTCACATTAACGGTAATGAAGTCCATGCTATGTTAAAGGTAAACCATGCTCCTTTCTCTCTTCCTTGGTTATTTTCTACCATTTATGCTAGCACATCTTCGATAATTAGGCGATCTCTTTGGACATCTTTAGCTACAATATATGACTCTTACAAAGGTCCTTGGTTAGTATGTGGTGATTTCAATCAAATTTTGAGCCAAAAGGATAAGTCAGGTGGTCGTCCCCTAAATTCTAAAAATGCAAGCTGCTTTAGAGATTGTTTAAATTACTGTAGCCTTATTGACCTAGGGTTTAAGGGACCAAGATACACCTGGTCAAATCATAGTAAATGTAGTAGTGGCCCGATTAGGGAAAGGCTAGATAGATGTTTGGCAAATGAAAATTGGGTATTTTTATTTAAGGAAGCTTCAGTTATTCACCTTCCCAAAACATACTCTGACCATCACCCAATTTTAGTTAGTCTTAATAAAAACTCCTTTTCTTCTCCTAACAAACCCTTTAGGTTAGAATCTATGTGGATGTCTCATCCTGGTTTTCCTCTCATAATCAAAAATGCGTGGGAAAATAGGAGTTTTTATGAAGCCACAAAAATTTTTGAAGATGATGTTACACTATGGAATAAAACAGTTTTTGGAAATATTTTCAAAACAAAAAAGAAATTACTAGCTAGACTTAATGGTATCCAATCTTCTATTCACTACTCTACTAGTTCTTTTTTACAAAACCTAAAGCAAACATTGCTTCTTGAGCTTAATACATTACTCAAAAATGAAGAGGAATTTTGGCGTCTTAAATCTAGGATTACCTGGTTAAATAATGGAGATGCCAACACAAAATTTTTTCACGTAACTACCCTGAATAGGAGAAGACACAACTCTATTACTCACTTCCAAGATGATAATGGGACTATTATTACGAATCAGGAGACAACTAAAAATCATGTGTTAAATTACTTTGGGTTGCTATTTTCTACAAGCCATGATTATAGTACCCTATCTCCTACTAACCAGAATATCAGTTGGTATAATGGTAATGACCTAAATTGCCTTGACAGGCCCTTAACTGATGAAGAGATTACTAAAGCAGTTTTTTCGTTTAAGCCATTCAAGGCACCTGGTCCGGATGGCCTCCACCCTTTTTTCTTCCAAAAGTACTGGAATATTATTGGAGATTCGGTGAAAATTTTTTGTCATAATGTATTTGATTCTGGCAAGATACCTGTTTGTGCTTATACCACATATCTTTGCCTAATTCCTAAATTTAAAAATGCGGTTCATTTAAAAAATTTCCGTCCTATAGGCCTTTGTAACACAATTTATAAAGTTGTTACGAAAATTATTGCTAATCGCATTAAACCTTTTCTAGATAGCCTTATTAGCCCTTGTCAATCTAGTTTCCTTAAGAATAGACGCGCCTCTGATAATGCTATCATTATTCAAGAAATCATTAATAAATTCCAGCATATGAAAGGAACTAAAGAGGAAATGCTAGTTAAAATTTATCTAGAAAAGGCCTTTGATAGAATCGAATGGTCTTTTATTTGTACTATGCTACATTTCTTTAAGTTTCCCCCCAATATTTCAAGTCTAATCCTTTCATGTGTTACTTCATCCTCTATGTCAATTCTATATAATGGCTCCAAGACTCCTTTCTTTTCCCCGACTAGAGGTATCAGGCAAGGGGATCCTATGTCTCCTTATATATTCATATTATGTTTAGAACTCCTTTCAATCTACATAAATCATAAAGTAGACTACCAGTTATGGAATCCTATTAAGTTATCTCCTAAGGGACCAGCTATATCTCATCTCCTCTTTGCAGATGACTTAACTTTCATGGCTAAAGCTGATGAAAAATCTTCTAGGAGCATTAAAGAAATCTTAGATTTATTTTGTACCTTTTCAGGAGAAAAGATTAATACTAATAAATCTAGAGTTATATTCTCTAAAAATACCAATTCAACCCTTGTTGGCCATCTTAGCTCAATACTAGGAATCAAAGTTAGCAAGTACTTTGGGAAGTATCTAGGGTTTCCTATTCTGAACCATAAACCTAAAGTGAGTGATTACCAGTTTCTAATAGATAATTTCCAATCAAGGCTTTCTAGCTGGAAAACTAACTTCCTTAGTATGGCTGGGAGGGTTACTCTTATAAAATCCACTCTCAATACTCTCCCAAACCACATTATGCAATACCATTCCCTCCCTTCCAAAATTCATAAGACTATTGATAAAATCCAAAGAAACTTTTTGTGGGGAACTACCAATACCAAGAAGAAACTCCATCTTCTCTCTTGGGATTGGGTTACTAAACCAAAACATCTAGGAGGACTAGCCATTACAAAAGCTAAAACTAAAAATATTGCTATTCTATCAGGCTTAACTTGGAGTTTCCTTTCTAATCATAACTCTCTTTGGTCCATGGTTCTTAGAGACAAGTATAAGAATAAAATGAATTCCCTTTCAAATTCTTTCATTTGGAACAATATTTTAAAAGGTTGGAAAATTTGTCAAGAGAACTCTCACTGGATCATAGGAAATGGCTCTTTTACTTCATTATGGAATCATAGTTGGCTTCCAAATAGGACTACCATTCGTCATCTCATCTCTGGCCCTCTAACACTGAAAGAATCTGACATTAGAGTCGCTGACATTTTAAACAATAATAGATTTGATATGACAAAGCTTTCTTTCCATCTTCCGGATTGCATTAAAAATTTAATCTTAGAGTCTCATTTAACTCTCAGCAATGAGATGGATTATCCCATTTGGAAAGCGACTTGTAATGGTTTATTTTCTCTAAAATCAATCTACCCTTTAATTGATAACCACATTTTATCTAGGGAGGACTTTGACTGAATTTGGGAAACTAATACCCTAAATAAGATAAAACACTTCCTTTGGCTTTGTCAGCATAATAGACTACCTTCTCGTTTATATTTGTCTAAAATTGGAATGAACATTGATCCTATTTGTGCAATTTGTAGAACTGAGGAGGAATCGATTGTTCATATTTTTATTAACTGCCCTATAGCAAAATAATTTTGGCACAGTTGCTCTTTGAATCCCTCTATTCAAGATGCAAAAAAATGGTTACATGAACTAAAAGACCACACCTATAGTATTAGCTCTAACCATTACAATTGGAAAGAATTCCTTGGTTTTGCTCTTTGGAATCTTTGGTTGAATCGCAACTTTAATAATATTAACAATATGTCTAGAAGTCTTTCTCATGCCACTGTTAACAACAAAATCATGGAATACACTCTTCTTACATCTAAGGAGCCTAAATTATCTCATAAAAAATCCATTAAAGTATCTTGGCATCCACCTAACCAAGATTTTATTAAACTTAATATAGATGGAGCTTTTAAATCACAGAATCTCGTTGCTAGCACAGGTGGAATTTTTCGCAACAATAAAGATGATTGGATACTAGGTTTTCACAAAAAAGTGCTAGGCCTTAACTCTACGCATGTGGAACTTCTAGCTCTTCTACATGGTCTTACCTTGGCTATTGATCAAAATTTTTTAAAACTAGAAATTGAAACAGATTCCTCGAAGGTAATCCAACTCCTTGATAATCCAAGCACTTACCACTGTTTCTCTCCCATTATATTAAAATGCAGGTCAATGATGAACCACTTGCGCTGGCCCGTAATTAGGCATACCTTCGGGCAGGGTAACAAGGTTGCGCACCTCTTAGCGCAAGGAGCTCCTGAGCAGTCCAAATCTATCTCCTCTTTCTATTATGCTGTGCCACCAAATTTTGTTCAACAAACTTTGCAAGAAGATCGTGTTGGCATATCATCTACTATTGAAATATCAGATAGTTCTTTCTTTTGCTTATCCAAATTAGGAAATATTAATGTAATTAATGCATCTGCTGTTCCATGTATCAGCCAGTCTACGACTCTACCTGATAGTCGTATGAACTCCTTATGTAATCCACCGTAATTTTCTATCTATAAATATCGTACTTTATCAAAAAAAAAAAAATTGCTTTGGTATTTCTTGTGACACCTATGTTATCTTCAGTTCCTATATGTTTTCTCTTTTTAAATATGTTTATAGATATTTCACTTTAGTCGAGGGTCTTTCAGAAACCTTTCTATTTTGGAGGGATAAAATTTATGTACATCTCATCTTTTCCAGACTCCATCGGTGGAATATCACTAAATATATTATTATTGTTGTTTCAAAATAAAAAAATTAAATCGTGACTCCACCCGTACATCCAGATATACAGAAGTAGGCTTTGCAAGTTGCAAGTACTATATGAAAACAAAACCCTATAAGAGATTTTAAAGTAAGAGCGGCAAACGGCAAAATACAAATGAAAAATTTGCCAAAATACACCAAACCTTCAAAAAAAGGTAATGGCGCCGTATTCAATTATACCTCTAAAACTTTTGTTGGCGGGTAGGTTTATAAAATCAAAAAATTTCACAACAAGGTTATTTCCGTCTTTTCATACTCCCGCCCTCCTAGGGTTTTCGTATATCCAACTACACACTCTTATAAACCCCCCGATTATTTCCTAAATCGGCTACGTCTCTTTCCTTTTTTCATAAGTCGGTTCTTTGCATTTCCTTGTCGGTTCATCAATATCCTTTCTTTTCTTACAACCTTAATTTCTTCAAATTTTTCATAGGAAACTCATTTCTTGTACCTTAAACTTTCAAAAGTTGATTCAGCTTGTTTTTTTAGGCCATTTTATGATCTGGGTTTTGCTTAGTTTTTGTTGAAAGTTAATCATTTGTGATCATTGAGCTAAGTTGATCAGGTGTTTGTTGGTTCTTTTTTTTTTAATAACAAAATGGTGGATTTAAGTGATAATATTAGTAATCACGAGGTACCCTTTTGCTCTTTTTTATAACTTTTTATCATAACTACTTTTTAAATTTCATTTTATTGATGTTAATTGGTAATTATGACTTTTTTATTAGGTTGAAGAAATGGAAGAGATGAGTGGACAAAATGAAACAGTAGAAAGGGTATCATCAGAAGGTACAAGTAGCCAAAGCCAGTTGAAAACTTGTGTTGATTGTGGTACCTCTAAAACTCCTCTTTGGAGAGGTGGTCCTGCTGGTCCTAAGGTTAGTTTTTTTGTTTCATTAATTAATTGTTGTAATTTTTTTTGTTAATTTGTTTATTTTATTTTATATGGAACTTGTGCGGTGTAGTAAGAAATGATATCTTGAAACTATGGTTTAAAAATTAATTGTGTGTTTTAGGTATTTAGAAGAATAGTTGAGCATAGAGTTATTTTGACTATTGTTAGTGTGAGGTAATAGGTATTTAGTGGAATAGTTGATGGTAAAATTATTTTGTACTTTTGCTATCTAGTTGGGATTGTTGAGGTATATATAGGCACATATAAGTTGATTCTATTTGTTAGTGTGAGAGGTTGAAGGTATTGAGTTGATAGTCGAAAATAGTGGATAATCAATATAATAGTGGATAGTCAAGGTATGTATAAACTGATCCTATTTGTTAGTGTGGGAGGTAGTTGATATCGAGTTGACTATCGAGGGATAGTCAAGCATGTATAAGTTGATCCTATTTATTAATGTGGGAAGGAGTTGATATCGAGTTTATTGTCAATACTAGATAGTTGAGGTATGTATAAGTTGATCCTATCACTCTCGTCTTAAAAAGATAATCAGTCAAAGGCATCATTACAATAGAATTGACTTCTTGTAATTTGTGTGTTACTTTTTTTTTTGGGCAATAAATTTTAGTCTGATGATTTGATCATGTTGAATGCAGTCATTGTGTAATGCTTGTGGAATAAGGAGCAGGAAAAAGAGGAGAGCACTTTTGGGATTGAATAAAGAAGATAAGAAAGCAAAGAAATCAGTTGTATCACATCAACAACATCAGAATCAGAGGAGTAACACCACCAGTAGTAGTACAAGCAGCAGTGGAGATAGTACTACTACACCTAGTAATATAGTTAAGAAGTATGAATCTTATCCATTGAAAAAAAGATTATTGGCTTTTGGTAGAGAAGTAGCTATGCAAAGACAAAAATCAAGTTCTACACAACATAGGAGGAAACTTGGTGAAGAAGAACAAGCTGCATTTTTACTAATGGCTCTTTCTTGTGGTTCTGTTTATGCTTAGGAGAAGATCAAAATAACAAAAATGAAAAATGTTTGTAGTACTATTTTAGTGTTAGGTGGAATGATAAGGTAGGTGTATGAGTAGAATTGAAAAAAAGAAGAGCTTAATCAAGTTGAGAGCTCTGTTCAAATGTTTGCATGTGTTTAAATTTTAATTAATTTTTTAATCTAGTTAGAGCTGTTGATTATGCTAATATTTTGATCATGTGTTGTGACATGGATGTTAATCATTTGAACAAGATGAATTTAGAGAGGGAACACACCTAATTGGGGTAATTGTTTATGCTTTAATAGTACCTTTTTGGCTTTTGTAATTTGCTAGAGTGGCAAGGTAGGTGTTAAAAAGAAATGATCAAAGGAGCTTAATCAGTTGAGAGCTATTAAACTTATTAAAAACGTGTAGGGTTGTTAATGGCCGGTGCTTTAATTTACTTAAGTACGTAATTGATTGTTCCACAATTATCATGTGTTGAGGATTAAACTGAAGTGCTTCTCTGACCAAAGAGATTCTTGAAACTAGATTGAATTGGTTTTTCTCATTCAGAACACGTTGCAGCCACATGAAAATGTTGATGCTAGTATAATACTAAGTAACATTTCAAAGGATATAGTACAAATAAAATCCACATTTTCTATTTGGTAATGTAATGATATGCGTTGTGCTCAACATCCACACTTTAATTTAATGATATATTTTTTCAATTGCTTACCAAAATCAGTTTTTTAGGAAAATAATTGTGAAGTTTTATTCAATTATGTAACTGTTTATATGCGATCAATACTTCAACTCACCGTCTAGCAGGGAAGACTTTTAGTGCAATTCAGAAGTATAAAAGACATGGACATGTGAGTTGTACAGTAAAATTTGTTTCATTTTGGATGCATTCGTCACGAGTTAAAGGTCAGCAAAGGTAGTAGCATATTCCCTTTCTATGTCATTTCTCTTTTTGTACTCTGCTCGCACACTGGTTTTCCAGCTCATGATTGAGGACTACCTATAATTTTGTGATGATCACCTTTTTTTTGGTTAATTCGAATAAAAATCTTTGAGAAAGTAAAAGAAATATTGAGTTTAAGATATTCGATACACGTGTCCCTCTGAGCAAACAACGACTTCGCTGTACTCTGGTCATGAACAGACTTAACATGTGTTAATCAATCAAGCTGGACTGATTGACCCAAATTAGTGGACAGAAGGCCCATTCAGTGTTGCTTTTCACATTGTGATTTAGTCCTAAAGGCCCATTTAGTTAGCACAACTGAATAAAGGGACTCTGATATGAAAGATAACTGGCAAAAGAGTTGTAAGAAAGTCTTGTACATACCTAGATTCAAAGTTGGATCGCAAGAAGAGGAAAATATAGGATATAGGTTAGTGGATTTAGAATGAATGTGATCTTATTAGATCTACTCATGCCGACTGTTTTTTATATGATAAGGAAACATATCCCCGTTCTAAATGAATGGGATATAGTTAGCGTGTTTATCTTCATATCAAATTAGAAACCATGCATATATATGAAAAAACTTTTTTTAAGTGTTCAAAATGAAGGTATGCTACAACTTCACGTCTTAGATGGGAGATTGTCCAATGGATCTTCCATCATCATCAAACTTAGTTTTCAACTGGTCCTAACACTTTCTACTGTTGCTTGTCAAATACTAATAAATGAAGGGCTAACGCAAAAGGAATTTAATTGGAAAATGTATGATTAATCAATGTCTGCACTTTCATGTTGTTGCTTGTCAAATACTAATAAATGAAGGGTTAATGTTAAAAGGTATGATTAATAAAGGACCTGAAGAGAATATGATTGGAAACTGTATGATTAATCAAGGACCTAAATTGCAATGGGTTTAATTTAAAACTTGAAGAGGAAAAAATTGAAAAATACTCTCAAATAGTAATAAATGAAGGGTTAATGTTAAAAGGTATGATTAATCAAGGACCTAATTGCGATGAGTTTAATTTAAAACTTGAAGAGGAAAAAATTTGAAAAATGCTCTCGTTGAGAGTCGAACTCAAGACCTCCCGCTTACTAAACGGGTGCTCTAACCAACTGAGCTACGAGAGCTACCTGGTAAGTGTTTCTCTTTTTTCTTTATATCAACCCAAAATGTTTTATAGTTGAACAACAGAAGTGCATAGTACACTGGTCCTTGAGGGAGGACGTAAGAATCACACTTGTTAGTTCTTTCTTTTAATGGACAAATGGCATGGGTCGAGGAATAACAAAATTGATATAGTAACTTTGCCCTATGCTTCTTAGGAAAACATCTCACCTTTACGCTTGAGAGATATTTAAACCATGGTTGAAAGGTAAAAGCGAACACTTTTTTCTTAAAGAATTTGGACATATGAAGTCCACGCAATCTTTGTTGAAATTTCGTTAATAATAGGGAATTAGAACAAATGCAATTCAATTTGCAGATAAATGAGCAAGAATCCAACGGCATGCAAAACTTGAAAATTTCATACGATACAAGGTTAAATTTGACTCTTTTTCAAATACTATTATGTGTCATTATTACGTACAGATTATGTTGTATTCAATTATTGATTTTTTACTATGTGTATAGTCTAATTCGTTGTATCAAATCATCAATGGTGGAGAGATATCATTTTAATTCTATTGACTCCATTATTTACTTGTACAGTTGTATACATGTACATGCAATTTACAAAATTAATCACAGTGAATAAGAATAAGAAAAGAAAACTTGACTATAAATAGGTGCATTGAACAATAGAGTAAAACATGGTTAAATTGACGACTTTGGATTTCATCTTGAAAGTTCATGCTAGTAACTATACTAATGAGCTAATTAGCTGGTTCACAGACCATGCATCTCATTCCAAATCGGATAAGGATAATATATTATGTTCGTTTCTAGGGAAACATGTTGTATTTTTTCATAAGTATTGTTCCAGCTCTAACGCTCTAATTCTTTTAAGCATGAAGTTTGGAAGGATGTACTCCCTCTGTGGTCAGTCTAGACCTACTCAGATAGCACTTCAGGTTACTTCCGAGGGACCCTCAGCCCCGAACAAGAGTTGTGCTCAGCGGATAAATCCGGAGAAGTTATTGATAGAAATTAGGATAAATAAAATGAAACGAGAATATTTACAAACTAAAAAAGCCAACTATAATTAAAGGTGTCGAATTCTAGATATTGAAAGTGAAAAGCTTCTAATAAATATGAGATTCTATCAATGTGTTCAAAGACGATGCAAATTTCGGTTAGTTAGATTAGTACAAATACTAAATATCAGTTTTGTCCGACAATTATATGACTAAATTTCCTTATAACCTATTCCAAAAAAGATTACTTTATAAATTTAAAAATAATTTAACAACTTCATTATTTATCTCCCTTACCGGAATTTTTTTAATTAACCACAAAACATTATGATATATTTAAGATTATATTTTTAAAAATCCTATAATCATACAAATATTATGTCATATTAAAAATGAGAAAGAAACATTTTTTCCATAAAACTTCCTATGTGATCAAATAAATTTTATAATAAATCAAGCAGTAATAAAAGAGTACTTAGAAGTCAGGTGCTGACATCTAGTTTCCAAGAATATACACATCATGATGAGTCAGTGAGTCAATGCAACTATGCCAAGTGGACAGTGGCTATTTCGAAATTAACTCCAACATCATGCCTTTATTCATACCTCAAACTATGTATAAATTCCCATCAACTCTTTCTTTACAAAAATTGGAGGCTTTTTCTCTTGCATTTCTCCTCCCAATTTCCCACTAAACTTCCAAAAAAGTAATTCCTCTTTTCACCCTAGGACTTTGATCTATTTATCTTTTGCACCCTAAATTTTTAATCTTTGAGCAATTTCAGTACAGGGAATGCAATTTCTTGAAACATTTGTAAAGATTTGAAAGAATGGATTCTGATTCTTGGATTCGTCTATCTACTAATTCTAAACGTTATCAATCTCGATCAGGTTAGTATTATCTCACTCACTTTCCTTTTTAGTACACTTTCCTTAAACATATTTAACAGAGGGTCAAATTATCTAACTTTTAATTGCACTATCGTGTCACCTTTACCTGTTGTGGTAATATACAACAATAATATAATAAGTATATCAGTAGTGTAATCCCATAAGTGGGGTATGTGAAGTAGGGTGTACGCAGTCATTACCCGTACCTTGAATAATGTAGAAAGGCTGTTCCCCATAAACCTTCAGCTCAAGTAAAATCATTTTTGAAAATAAGTTTGAAAAATACCATAGTAAGTTGTGGTAAGTAACATGTCTATCGGGTTACGAGTTATCTTTGTCTGTCGTAGTAAGTATTAAACTTAATTTGGGACTTGCTTATTTGATTTGAGGATAAAATCTATTTAAACCCGGGAAATGCGCGCTAAGTTATTGAAATATTAGAGACTAGAAAGTATTTTGTTGAGAGTCATGGGGTGTAGTCTATGCATAGCAAAAGTAATGAGGGCCATTGTTTAAATATGTTATACTTCCTACTATTTAAATATGTCAAAAAAGTTTCAGTTTTTAATGGATACTTTAAATATCTTTAAGGTGACCTGATAGTGTATTTACATGACAGTGTATTATTTGTTGATTTTAGTGATGAAAGGAGTAATTAGTTTGTGAACCGATAT
Organism: Petunia x hybrida; assembly: GCA_037355625.1. NCBI lineage: Eukaryota > Viridiplantae > Streptophyta > Magnoliopsida > Solanales > Solanaceae > Petunia > Petunia x hybrida. The sequence goes on from JBBBVM010000055.1 coordinate 7,137,174, forward strand.
TGGAATATGTATACTAGAAGATGAATGAATGTAAAGGGAAATCTCTCATTTGCAATCTTGGGTTTTAGCTTCTAGTCTTAGAGGTTTAGTGTTTTCTCACTTTCCTTTTCTTGGAAAGGGTTTGGGGTATGAGGGTAAAAGTATCTCATTTTATATTCGAATTACTCAAGATCGATTTTTTTATCCTAAATATGTTTGAACAATATTAAAAACAAAAAATTGGTTGATTCTGAACTAGTTAAGAGTGTTTTGTGAAGAAATAGTTTGTGAGCTGAGGTTAAAGGGAATATGTTTTGCACGAAATTGAATGAATGGAAAAGTAACCTCTACATTTGCATTTATGATTGCGCGATATTTCGCGGGTTCAAAGTAAGAGTTCCATGTCTAATTATCGATGAATATAGGCATTAGTTGTTGTTTATTTCAATTAATTCACAGTCAAGTTTTAAATTCTTTAAGATCTTTGAGACAATAATACTCCTACTATTTTACTCAATATTAAACGTGCCTTTTTTTTTTTTGGGTGGTGGAAATAGTAATTAGGGAGCTGAGGTGACATCCAATATGTTTACTAGATTGAAAAGAAATAACGCAAAGGAAAATACTGGGTATGTTGTTGTTGAATTATAACATTTGTATTGCTGGGTTTTTGGTTTTCGCATTATGGTTCGTTTAAATTTTCAGAAAGGATTGTTTATGCTTTTTTCCTATTGAAGTTGGTTATATGGTGTATTCTGCAGACTTTTATAATATAGAAGAAGAATATGAGGGTGAAGAGGAGTCAAGGCCAGAGTTTCTGTGTCCTTTCTGTGGCGAGGATTTTGATATTGTTGGGCTTTGCGTTCATATCGATGAAGAACATGCTATTGAGGCTAAAAATGGGGTATAGTATTCGCTCTTTATTTCTTTCTTTCTTTCTTTTTTTCCCTTCCTTTTAATCGAGCTAATGCATTGGGATTGAGGCGTATGTTGTTTATGAAAAGTTAGTTTCCACCTATGACGGTCTTATGTGCTGGAACACATCAAAGTTTCGAACTTTATTAACTTTCCAATTCCTATGTAGCGTAAGCATTTGTGCTTCTTTAGTGCAACATTGTTCATGGTGTAGTTGTTTTTTCCTCTTCCATGTTTCTTGTGCTTTACTCCTTGGAGTTTTCGGGTGGGGGTTATGGAGGATTCCTGGGGTATAGATGGTAATGAACATTCGCTATGTGAAATGTTGGCCTTTAGCTTTATGAAACGACCCTTTTCCATTAACTGTTGTCTATTGTAAAGGCTTTGAACATCACAATGCCAAGATTCAGGGCGGTAGTATCTTGTTTGCCCATACTCATCAAAAGGGGAAAAGCAGAATCTTGTTTTCTTTCCTTGTACACTAATTGGCCATTGGGAAGAGTAAGGGTTTACACCGTATAGGCTCTATATCGGAAAACATTAGTTGCATAAATGCTTCATTTTAGTTGGTTTTGCTCTGTTCATCTGCTCTTTTATTGCAGTTAAAGTCTATGACGGAATGCATTTTTCTAGAATTATTGTAGTCTTAGTTCTGTTCTTTTCATAAAGGTGGTGTCTGGAACAGGTTGTGCGCACCTTGGCTAATCCACTAGGTACCTGCTACCTCCTGCCTTTTCTTTTCTTCCTTTGAAGCTATACAATTTCTCATTTTTCATTGGAAAAGAAACTGCTTCCCAACTCCTTTCTGAATGTAATCAACCTCATTTTTGGAGTTTTCTGTTCGTGGTCATAGTGAATGTTACTAAGGCTTTTGGAAATGAAAGTCTTTAGCCTAGTAGGAAGGATCTTCCACCTCCAACCTTAATGTTATTGTTCGAGTCACCAAGGAGGCATAGAGGTAAATGACCACTGAACAGAAAGTTTTGGGGCGGGTGAGTTTGCCATATCAAAAAGAAAGAAGTCAGCTGTTATTTAATAGTCACTCTAGTCTGAATAGACTTATAATGGCAACCAGATTTTGGGGCTCGGGGCCAGCTTTGTTAGGGAATGCACACATGATATGAAGTTTTTTGCTTTCTGTTAGCATGAGCTTTGGTCTCATTTGGCCAAGATAAATTTTAACAAGGAATGCCCAGGTGTTCTAACTCACCAGCTAATAAATAAATAAACTGAAAATCTAGGGAAGAGCATCTGATAATTGAAAGCTAGCCGCGTCATTCAAGGTATTGAGAACGATGATCTCAACTTTGTCAAGGATTCTTAACAGATGTTGCTCATCTCTTTCTTAAAGGATTTAGTAGTTTTCTGGATTTGAACAAAGATAACAAACTAAGGACTAAGCTCTTGGTTTACTGACGGAACTAAAGTCAGATAGAGACTGAAGTTTGACCGACACCAACTCTCCATGATTATAATATGTAGTAAATCTACGTCTACCTAGGATTGTAAACCTCTTACTGTGAACTGTTTGTCAAATTAGAATGTTGCTATCTAAATGCTACAGGCTTGTGAGCTGCATGACCTGAAGTGATACTGTGGCACTTTGACTGTTAAATGTTTGTTGAAAATATCTGTGCTGATTATATATCTGAGTTATTCCGTGTCTTAGATAACTCATCTATATATGCAGATATGCCCCGTTTGTGCAAAAAGGGCTGGGATGAATCTGGTTGGCCATATTACTCAGCAACATGGGAATTTTTTAAAGGTATCCTTAATGGTGATTTTTCATATATGACGTAACTGGGATTTGAATGCGAAGACTTCTTTATTTTTCATTTGATAGTACTGTAGGCAATGTATCAGAAGCTCTTGCAAGAACTAAGCATCTGCACTTCTCTTGATATTACTGCTGGGCTCCATATAGTTAGTATGTTGTTGATTGTGTAACAGGTGCAGCGCAAGAGACGATTTCGAAGGGGCGGGTCTAATTCAGCACTTTCTATTTTAAGAAAAGAGCTGAGAGAAGGAAGTTTACAATGCATTCTTGGGGGATCCTCACGCTTGGTTTCTTCCTCCACTACAGATCCTGATCCCTTGTTATCTACATTTATTAACAGTTCAGCTTCGGTTGATGAAATTCCTGGAGTTCAACCTCTGTCTTCTGCTGAAGCATGCTCAACACAAGAAAGTACTGTTGAGAATTTGCCTGACAGGTACAGCAGCATCTATTACACTTCTGTTATATCCACTTCGTCATTGCCTTTGATGCTTGGGAAGTGGATGAGAAAATGTGGGTTAACGGGGAATGAAGTCTTTAGTAATGGAACATTTTAAGAATATATGTATGACCCTAGTTGGATTTCTGTTCTTCATGCTTGTTCCGCCATGGTTAATTGGATCTCCTTCATGTCTGTGTCTAATTAAGGTTCTGAATCTGCAGCTTTACCACACCACCCTCCCCTAGCACACACAACAACATACCCAGTGTTATCCCACAAGTAGCTTACCCCCACCAAAGTGGAGAGGCGGTTTCCAATAGACCCTCGGCTAAAGAAAAACATTTTTGAACACATTTTTGAAAAGAGAAAACAAGATGAAAATACCGTGGTAAAGAAATTACCGACATAAAAACTAAAGATAATCGAGGGAAACAGAAAACACCAATAGCCACAAAATAAAACAAGGTGCAATTACATGTGCTGCTGGTTGGTTGATTTGTGCATAAATGTTCTCTTTCCTTGTATTTTGGCATATTTTTACTATTTTTCTTGATGGAAACTCATCTTTAAGCTGCCAAATTTTGATGTAATTTTGGGAAAAAAGTATATGCATTCATATGGGAAGGTAATTAGCTTTTCCCATTTTCCATGCTTCAGTTAATTTTTTTTTTTTTTTTTTTTTTTTGAGAAACCATTTTCCATTCCATAGTAGTCATTTCTCAATAAAGTATTTGTGTTGAAGTCTGGCCAATGTTTTGGAAGGCATTAGTCATATTTTCGTGCTCATTATAGGAGTGGTAAATACTTTATATTGTTGAGAAGGCCTTAATGATGAGTGTCATGCTCATTTTGGTAGTATTATGTTATACATTTTGTTAGTTGGTGGTCTTCTTTCTTTGGGGGTTGTTTTCTTTTCTTTTGCTTTTTTTCTCCCTTTCTTTTTATCCAAAATTGGGGTTGGAGGGGTGGGTGGGGGTGGCGATATTGTAGCCTTAAAGCAAGGATCCTAACCTAGAGGACAGAATCCAGTATCATGTTGGAGTGAACTTGTTAGTGTATTAGTGATAACCACTATGAGAGCCCTAGTGTTAGGATAACCCTTAAATACAGCGTATCTGGAGTATGTTGGAGAATCCCTAGTGTTAGATTATCAGTATGGAGTATTGAAACATAATAGACAAAGCATCTATGTGAATTCATACAGCCGATCCCAACTAGCTTGGGATTGAGGCGTTGTCGTCGTAGTATTGGAGGCAACTTGTTCTTAAGTGGCTCGTTTTTGGACCTGAAATGTTTTTGCCTTTTCCTACTGACCTCTGTCTGAAATTATTGATCTTGGGTGTTGTGTTGAACAGAAATACTCAGCCATCTCCACTATCTGAGGAAGACCAAGAAGAGAAGGCTAGGAAATGTGAGTTTGTGCAAGGGATTCTGCTATCAACTTTTCTTGAAGAAGATTTCTAATGTAATAAAGGGTTTGTATGCAGTAGCTATTTATTCTGTAGTAGCTAGGCCAGGAGGAACTTTGAAAGTCCTACTATAATGTAGTCTGTATATAATAAAGACCGACTTTTCCACGTTCGACAGGATGCATTTCTAATTTAACCCTGTCCAGTTATAACTCTCCTAATAGTAGAGTAATGCTACATAAAGTTACTGTGATGAAGTATTCGAGCCAGCTTTGAGACTCAATAGGAAGCCTGATGAATCGATTCACTACACAGCCTTATTTGGATTTGCCATGAACTCCTTGTGCATTAGAAAAACAGGCAAAAGAACAAACTGTTGAATTAATAAGTTGGAGGAAAGTGTTCAATTGTTCTATGGTAAGAGTTCAATAAATCTTTCTAGTAAAAAAACTTCAAACTTACATCTTGGTGTTGTTCTAAAACAAAATTTCATGGTATTTGGGGTCTTCAAAGCATATCCTACTTTTATGGAGAATTTATTGCCAGCTGCCTCTTTTGTTGGTATGCTTCTTTCAAGTATCTGGCAAGTGGGGTGAAGTAATTAAAAATGGTTCAAATGATGGACTCACCATGTTAAGTGGCTTGAATGGGCTAAACTTAAGCTCCACTCCGCTGATGACACCAACATAGTATTACAAACCAAAAGATACAATAACGTACCTAGTATAATCCTACAAATGAGGTTTGGAGAGGCTGAGGTGTAGCAGATTTTATCCAGGATAAGCAAAGACACTGTCACTCCTTTATAAATGGATGTTATAAAACTAGTGAGTTTCTCCCTGTGATTTGTGCATTATAATCCCCCCTAATGCTGATATAGGCTCGTAAGATTTGATCTCATAATCTGAAAGGAAGGATCATTGTATTTGTGTTTCACGAGGAGGGATTTCAAGAATCCAGATTACAAATCACGGGAGGAAAAGGAACATGCAATTAACGTTCTTTAGCTCCTAACTGTTTAAGGTTTTGGCACATCAAGAAGAAAATCATTTATTTTGACAATTATTTGATGTCACTATGCATTATTCTCTCTCTTATGTTGACACAATTGTATCCCCTGAATTTGAGTTTACTAGCTACTAAATTTCTAGAAAGTTTTTCAGATACGTTGATCTTTCATTTGAAATAAGATAATTAATGTCTGAATATATATAAGCTAAAACAAAAACGATGTCCACATCCAGAAGAGAGGTACTAAAAATAACTGACCATTTAATGCACATCAACCCACCGAAATGGAAGGAGTGGTATCATTACTATCAGCACGAGCCCTGAAGACAATACAAAATGAAATTACAGAAAAGTAGTTTAGAAAAAGAAAGAAAGAATTTATCTTTTAGCATGCATCAAATATAAGCAATTTAACTCTAGAATAGTCAGGTTCTTGAATATTGAACACCGAATGGTTATATATGAGGAAAAAAAAAGCAACCACAAACTAACACGAACTAGGATTATGCATAAATCGAATGCAGGCAAACATTTTCCAGCAAAATGCTTTTATTTGTAGAGTGCCAATACAGTAACTAGTCAAAGACTCAATTGATATTGCTCAAGAGTCAATCGAATACTCAATTGAAATCGTTCAAGATACGATTGAAGATTCAATTGATATGGTACCGAAATCGGACTTGGATGATGATGTTGATTTACCGAAATTGGATTTGGATGAAGAAGTTGAAAAAGGAAAGAAATCAAAACAAAAAGTTCCAGACACAATGCTACGTATTTTTCTTCCTCACTATGTTGATTTGCCCGAATCGGGCTTCAATGAAAATGTTGATTTGCTGGAGTTGGACTTGGATGAAGATGTTGATTTGCCGGAATTGGACTTGGATGAAGAAGTTGAAGAAAAAAAATAAATTAATACAAAATATGTTGGACATATTTCTTCCATACCACTATTAATGTCCTTTTGTTAAGACTTTACGTTGCAGTTGTCTTTAATTGTTAGTAGTGAAACTTTATATTTGGAGTTGGATTTGGCATAAGTGTTATGTGCCTTTATGCTTAGGATTTAAAGTAAATGTATGGAAGGTTTAGTTGATGTTTTAGACATGTATTGGACTTGTGGTTGGTTTTGATAAACTTTTTTGATTGTTAGACTTCTTGTTGTTAAGTTTAACTTGTTTGAATCGTTATGAAGTGTTGATCTTATTTACATTGATAAAGTTTTAGTTTAAAGGCAATAAGTCTTGTTTAGAAAAAAATTAAGGTTTGTAGAAGCCTAATCTTTTTTTGGGTGCTGTTTTTACTGTTTTTTTACAGGTGGTGTAGCTCTAATTGCAGGTTTTACCCAGATTTCCTACTGAATCGGTCCGAAATCTGGGTATTTTTTGCCCAAAAATTGCAATTTTCCACCGCCGCGGTCGTGCAGCTCAAAAAAAATTTCTCAGATTTTTGCAACCTCCCACCGCGTCGGTCGCCTGCTTCATTATATTTTATTCCAGAAATTACACTAGGCGACCGGTGTCCGACAGAATTTCGGTCGGAACGTCGGACCGAGTCGGTCGATATCTTTGTGCGACCACCCTCTAGCCGACCGCCTCGTTTGGTCGGACAACGGTCGGCTAGAAAAGCCCTGATTTCTAGTAGTGACTAAGATATCGAGAAAATACAATTTATGAATATTATGTACTAGTACAATTTATAAATACATTTGGTCCAGTATCACATGATCAGTAAAGAGGACTTCAACCAGTACTACGTACTGTGAACTTAGTGGGAAATTTCAGCATCTTAACATACTATAAATAGAGACTAAATTTCATGCCTTTGCATTGCATCAAAGCATTTATCATAAACTAATTCTAGTTTCTTTCTTTTATTAACCAAAAAAAGAGCCAACAATGGGTGTTATCACTTATGAAACAAAAACAGTATCCTCAATCTCACCAGCCAAATTGTTCAAAGCCTCAGTTCTTGATGCTGACACCCTCATTCCTAAGATCCTTCCACAGGCCATCAAGACTGTTGAAATCCTCCAAGGTGATGGTGGAGCTGGTACTATTAAGTTGATCACCTTTGCCGACGGTAATAAGTTATATACATTTATTTTAAATCCACATATTGTTACAACTAAGTAGTTGATCAACGCAGTAGTATTTCACACTCGCTGACTTAAAATCTTAAATATGTATAAAAGATAAATTAGCTAAGTAGTTCTCATTATTCAATTGAGAAATCCAATTGTTGGACATCAAAGAATACAGAAGAAATATAACTTTTATTACTTCCTCTTTACCTGCCCAATTTTGAAAATAATAATAATGGTTTAATGAGTTATCAAAAGAAAGAAAAAGCACAGATTTATAGAAATAGGACGCCTTCTGGGTGACTTACAGAAATAAGATACTTTCGGGGCCCTCGTTTGAGATTTAGCCCCGGTAAATAAACTATTATAAAAATGACCTCCATAAGAAAGTTTCTGGTGAGCGCCAAATCATTGTAGTAGCAAAGATACGGTGATCTCCAGAAGCGTTCCTCTGGCACTCACCATCAACTTTTTCTAATGGAGCCTATTTTTTAAAGACTTTTCTTATGGGGTATAAAATTGTAGCAGAAGTGCCACAAGTGTCTATTTTGTGCAAAAACTTCCACTTTCTGGTGCCCCGTCAGAGATTTGACCCTCGTAAGGGAATCTTGCAAAATAGCCCATAAGAAAGTTCATGACGATCATAAGATCCTTCTATTAACAAAGACATGGAGACCACCAGAGGAATGCCCCTGGCAATTGCCAACAACTTTTCCTGACGGAGGGACATTTTTGTAAAACTTCTTTTACAAGGGTTAAATTTGTAGCAGCGGCACCAAAAATGTCTATTCGTGCCTAAATAAAATAATAGGAAATTTTCAAAAATAGGCAGCCCACTACCCAAAATTACAAACAAAAGGCCATATTTTTTTTTCATGCATAACACTCACCTCTAAAATTATAAATTTTAGCACTCCTTCATAAAAAATACCCTAGCAATCAAATCTCCTCCTCTCCAGCCACTAAGTCGCCGGCAGACACCCTCTCCCCTCAGTGGTGTCGTTACTTTTTTTGTATTTTACTGAATTTATGTTGTTTATTGTCTTTAAATCATTATTTTGGACAAGTTTATACACACAAATCTCCCAAAAAAAATAAATTATACATGAATATACATAGATAGATGCGTAGCAATGAGAGAAATACAAAAATATACACAAAAAAAGTAAAAATTCATATAAACATCCTTAATATTCAGATTTATTCACTCGCATATACACACTTATACAAATTTATACAATTTTATACATGTGTATAAAATTGTATAAACTTGTATAAACTTGCGGCGACTGCTATCTCGGGAAAAGGGTGACAGCTCAGGTAAGATTCGAAAATATGGGTCATTTTTGATAATTTTCGTCTTTTGCTTGTCTTTTAGTGTAATTATCTCTAAAATAACATAATGGTTTAATGATTTACAGAAATAGGACACTTTCTGGTCCCTGTATGGAACTTGATCAAGAGAAAAATCTTACAAAAATGGTCTTTTTGGCGGTCGCCAGATAATTCTATTAGCAAGGACCTGAAGATCGCCAACATGGCGGTCGCCAGGTTTTTGCTAATATAAAGATCTGACAATCGCCAGAATGGGCCAGTTTTGAAAGATTTTTCTTAAGGGGCTGAAAGTTGTAGAAGCAGTGCTGGAAGTGTCCATCCTGCGCAAAAATAATATGTGACACTCTTTTCTCACCTATTGTGTATTGTAGGCAGCGAATTCAAGAATATGAAACAAAGGGTTGATGGTGTTGACAAGGATAACTACACGTACAGCTACACAATTATTGAAGGAGATGCTTTAATGGATATTATAGAATCCATTTCTTACAACATCAAGATAGAACCATCTGCTGATGGAGGGTCCATTTGCAAGAACATTAGCACTTACCACACTAAGGGTGATGTCACTACTAAAAAAAACTGAATTTGCGACTACCAAATCGGTCGCCGATCGGTCGCCAGGTCGACCGATCGGCGACCGATACGGGTAGTCAGAAAATTGATGGTAGCAAATAGCCCTGCGACCGAAAAACGGTCGATACTTCGACCACCATGCGACCGAATTTCGGTCGCACAATAGCTCACATACAGTGACCAACTATGCGACCGATTTTCGGTCGCATACTTGGTCTCATTTGTGGGAATTAATGGTGACCAAGTATGCGACCGAAATTCGGTCGCACAGAATGTGCGACCGAAAATCGGTCGCAGACATGGTCTCTGTTGTGACCGCTATGCGACCGAAAATCGGTCGCCAAACCTGTAAAAACCTGCAATAAAAATCCTGCAATCAGGCACATCGCAACAGCAAAAACCAGCAAAAAACAGCACCTGGACAGCAATAAACAGCAATAAAACAGCAATTTATCAACTAAGTAAGCACGTCACAATCAGCAAATGATATTACGTAAATCATATTGTGTGTTTATGTACATTACAGTAGGTAATTAATAATAAACTACAAAGTACAAATTGGTTCAATCAACTTCATCATCCGATTCATAGTGACTAGCAATTTCATCCTCGGACGGCTCGTCACTATCTATGTTTTCATCAGCCTCGCAAGCCCTTGAAGTTCCTTCTCCAAAACTAGCCGGGTTTTTTGCACGACTAAATTCAGATGCAGCCACCGGGTCAAACGTCCCATCAATATGCCGCAAATTGTCTGCAAGTTCATTATCCGCTACCAATGGAACAGATGAGACCTCATTCTGGTATGCAACATCTAACCTATCAGGTACTTCAATTAATCCCACCGGTTTTCCCTTAAGAACCGCCCACCACTTGGATTTGGCCTTTGCTTTTGATGCGTTCTTCGTCCGAGGGTAAGGAACAAACCACACTTGTTTTACATTCTGTGCAATGATGAAAGGATCATAGTTTCCATATGACCTTCTATGATTAACCTCAACTAGCTTTGAACTCGGATCAACCCGCGTACCCCTGCTACCTGGATCAAACCACTTGCACTTGAAGAGAACCAATCTTTTCTGAGGCCATCCAACTCTATACTCAACCTCTAAGATCTCCTCAATCACTCCGTAGAAGTCAGATTCGGCCCCCTGGTCACCAGTTCCAGCACTCACGGACACACCGCTGTTGTAGGTTTTTTTACCCTCTGACCAGCTGTGTGTATGAAACTTGTACCCATTTACGAAGTATGTATTCATCTTTTTATACTCGTAATATGGGCCATGACATATATGTCGCAAAAAATCAAACTTGATGCCATTCACCGGATTGTTTACCTATATTAAAATTAAATGGATTAGAGTAAATTAACAAGAGTTCGATGACGGCAGTAATGTTTTTAAATCAAAGGAAAAATATATGAGTTTCCATAACACTTACAAATGCCGTAAACCAGTCTGTAAAATGATCAATGACTGCATGTGGACCAAATTCAGCAACAAAGTGACTGCGTTATGTAACGAACTACTTTACATTAGAAAGAATACTTATGTTAGGCACAATTTAGTGGTTACCATTAAAATAAAACATACTTGTAATAAGGAGTGACTTCGGGACAGTTCAACAACACATGTGTTGTAGCTGCTTTCCTATCCGTATCAGTGAACTGGTATTTTCTGGATGATAATGTACTTCCCCTCCCTGGTTGATTGAATATGGAGAATGCTGGGTAATTGGGATCATTATTATCTCCCACATCATGCCGATCCGGCCTAGTGCGCATACAGGGAACATCCTTGTCGAAGTAGTATGAGCAAAAATGTGAAGTTTCTCTTGACAAATATGCCTGGCATATCGATCCCTCGATTTGTCCTCTGTTCTTCACATCCCGCTTACACTTACCAATAATTCTACAAAAAGTAATCTGTTAGTACAAATATGTTGCGTAAAATAAATAGTACTTGAATAAGATATGAATAAATAGTACAAAAAGTAAGCTTACCTCTCGAAAGGATACATCCATCTGCAGTGCACTGGGCCTCCTAGCCGAGCCTCTTCAGCGAGGTGAACCGGTAGATGCTCCATCACATTAAAGAAGCCGGGTGGAAAGATCTTTGACAGCTTAGACAATACTACAGGAAAGTTCTGTTCCAACAAGTTCAAACTCTCTTCCTTCAAAGTCTTGCTGCAAAGCTCTTTAAAAAAAAGCCCTGTCTCTGTTACTGGTTTCAAAACTTTATCTGGCAACCCATTGAATGCAATTGAGATCAAGTTTTCCATAAAAATGTGACAGTCGTGGCTCTTCATGTGATGGAGTTTTAAGCCACTCATATCAACACACCTTTCTAAGTTAGATGCATATCCATCAGGCATCCTCAAGTTACTCACCCACTCGCAGATCATTCTTCTCTCATCTTCGTCGAAGGTATAGCAAGCCTTTGGAAGTAAAATGTTGTTGCCATCCCTGACCGCATGTAGCTCGGGTCGCCTGCAAAGTTCCTGTATGTCAAACCGTGCCTTCCAGTTATCCTTTGTCTTACCCTTGACATCCATAACAGTATTAAGGACCGCCTCGAAGAAGTTCTTCTCAATATGCATTGGATCGAGATTATGGCGCAGAAGGTTATCCTTCCAATAAGGCAAGTCCCAGAAAATGCTCTTCTTGGTCCAATTATGTTCGACCCCAAAACCAGGTGTTTTAGTTTGCAAGTTTTCTGTTACCTTTGGAAGGTCCTTAACCCTGTTCCATATCTCTATCCCTGTTAACCTGCGAGGAGGCTCCTCATAATCAACCTGATTCTTCATGAATGCATTTGTATTATTCCTAAAAGGGTGCTCCATTGGCAAGAATCTACGGCAGCAGTCAAACCATGTCACTTTACCTCCATTTTTCAATGTGAAGGCCTTTGTATCTTCCATACAATATGGGCACGCTAGCTTCCCTGCAGTGGACCAGCCAGACAACATCCCATAAGCTGGAAAGTCATTTATGGTCCACATCAAAGAAGCATGCATTTGGAAGTTCTGCTTCATTGATACATCGTAGGTTTCCACTCCTTCATGCCAAAGTGTCTGCAATTCATCAATCAAAGGCTGCAAATAAACATCAATACGAGTTTTCGGGTTATGTGGACCAGGTATTATACAATTCAAAAAAAGATATGGACTGGTCATGCACATTCCGGGAGGCAGGTTGTATGGTGTGACAAATACGGGCCAACAAGAATATGGCATGGACGAGACATCAAAAGGGGTAAAGCCATCGGAACACAGCCCCAACCTTACATTCCTCGGCTCGCTAGCAAATGACGGATACACTTGATCAAAGTGTTTCCATGCCTCACCATCTGAGGGGTGTGATAGAATACCCGCCTGCCTGGTCCGCTCATGATGCCACCTCATATGAGGAGCAGAACTCATGGAAGCATACAACCTCTTTAACCTGGGTATAAGCGGCAAGTAATGCATCCACTTAACAGGTTTCGGCTTCTTTTTTTGATTTTTCTCGGGCTTGTATCGAGGCTCCTCACAAAATCTACATTGCACGAGCTCTGCATCATCCTTGTAATATAGCATGCACCCATTAACACAGCAATGAATCTTATGAGAAGTAAGGCCTAATGAGGAAACCAACTTCTTTGTGAAGTAATAAGAAGTTGGTAAGTCCATGTTAGCCGGCTTTAGTTCATTCATGAGGCCTATGATGGAATCCATGGCAGCTTGAGAAATACTATAATCTGATTTGATACTCTGCAATCTGACAGCAACAGACAACTTGGAATGTACCGAGCCCTCATGGAATGGACGACTTGCTTCCTCCAACATTTTATAGAATTCACTTGCCTCGGCATTTGGAATGTGCTCAGTGTTAGGCTGTGATGTACCCGGCTGCATGGGATCATCATCCGGGTACATACCAAAAGCATCACGAACCATATCATCCATTCTATAATCATTACGGTCTGGTTCCAAAACCGGAGAACTAGTAGTGCCATGAATATTTTGAAGCATTTGAATGTGACCCTGCAAATCCCACGGCTCTCCATGATAACACCAAATATAGTAATCTGGCATAAACCCCATTTCTAACAGATGCACTTGCACGGTCGTCATATCTTGGATGGTGCAACATTTGCACTTTATGCATGGGCACTTAATTGTACCAAACCTTATAAAAGGTTCGGTTGTTTTTGCTAAAGCAACAAATTCCTTAAGACCCTCTTCAAATTCAGGCCTTATCCCCCGCCGACCGGGGAAAAGTCTATTGTCCATCCACAAACGACGTGCATTATATTCCATATCTACACAAAAATTGCCAAATTGAGAACAATCCCAACATATCCCAACAATCACTATAATTAATCCCAATAATCACAACCCTATATTTCAAGTTCATCAACCCAAAATAAAGTAATTATAACTAACAACTAACATGTTAACAACATATATAGGCTCTCCATTATTTATAAATATATATATATAATTAAATTCGGATTATTAAACCAAAAAAAAAAAAAAATTACCTCTACTTTGTATTGGATCCAATGGCAAGAAAGTATGAGTTACCAATGTGCTATCCACCAAAAAACTACAAAAAAAGTGCATTAAAAAGTCATTATATGAGTTTTTAAAAAAATAACAAAAATTACTAAAAAATAAAATTTACCTTGAATTTGTAGGTTTAGATCGTGTTAAATGTTAATATGGAGGTAATAGAGTAGTAATTTAAAGTTATATGGGGTTTATAGTGGTGGAAAGTTGATTATGGGGTGGGGGGGGGGGGGGGGGTTCGGTTTTTAGGGATTGGGTGGGTTTTGAGAAATTTGAAATGGGGAAGAAAGGGGTTCTGCCCCGTTTTTAGTAACAGTTATGCGACCGACATGCGACCGATTGTCGGTCGCATAGCTGTGACTAATTTTTCAGAGACCAACGTGCGACCGATTTTCGGTCGCCACTTTTTTTCGTTGAGTGTGCGACCGAAAATCGGTCGCACAACTGTGGAGACCGAAATTCGGTCGCATGATGGTGGTCTCAGATTCAGCTTTTTTTAGTAGTGTGTTGAGATTAAAGAAGAGGACATTAAGGCTGGCAAAGAGAAGGCTGCTGGATTGTTCAAGGCCATTGAGGCTTACCTCCTAGCAAATCCTGATGCCTGAATATGTACCCCAGCGCGGATTAATAAATTTCATCGGTATACATATAAGAAAAAAGTTTTACGTATAATTAATAAAGCCACACATTTATAGTGAACCCACTGAGTTTAGATCATGGACTCACCCTGCACGTACTATATATTGGTTGTGGAATGTTTCATTTCTTGTTGTGAAAGGCCAAAGCAGTGTTTTCACTAGTTCACATCTTTCCTATATTGTGTGATGGTCAGTGTATTTTACTTAAATACTTGTAATTTGCCAGTTATACTGGCAGAGCATTCATGTTATTTATCAAGGAAAAGCCTGTATGTGGTCTATGAACAAGTTTTGGCTGATTACTTTTCCTACTTCTTAGTATCAAGTTTTGCCTGTATTGTTTCCAATGGACAGGATAATTTTGAAAGGGAGTAAAATGCTACTACATGACTAAGAAAGATAGGAAAAAGCGTAGATCTGAAAGAAGGAAAGTATTGTTATGAATAATTTTCAAATGTCAAGTATTTTGAAGGGGAAAAAAAAAAAAACAGTTGGCCCAGACGACTAAATTTGAGACTAGATGTAGTGATTATATTCTTTCCTTTTACTCCACTTTTTACTTCAAAATGCAAAATAGAATTCAATCTAGTTATCGTCATGTAGTAATTGGGCCCCCCCCCCCCCCAAGACTTCTAGTGATTATAATAAGTCGATAACCATATGATCTCAATACTCAACTGGCCGGATAAAGGTTCTGTTGTTAATGTTGTTACACTTACATTAGGATGGATATGGACTAATGTGAGACTTAGAGAACCTTTGATTTTATTTGATAACAAGTTATTACTGGTATGGAAGAAATGAACTCAAAACAAACGAAATAGATACATAGGATATATTTATGTAAGTGACTCCAATGTCATTTACGCACCTAATTGTTATATTGAAAAGCCGAATAAATACCACCATTCATTCCTATATTTCGTTTATGCAGGCTAAACAGCCTAAACCTATTTATGTAGCATACACTATTTGGCAGTTGGAGAAGAAAGTTAGATTAATGATATACTACTATGTTGTAAAACCTAAAAGGATCGGACTATTAGATCCGTAGAAAGGATTGTTCAAACTTCAGGTAAAACTTAAAAGGATCACTCTAATGTATAATTTGTATTTTTGATAATGGTAGTTCTCATACTAGCTTGTGCTCATCTCAATTATTTTACCAAATAATTGTTACTTGTACAATTACCAAGCGCTTCTGTCTAATAAAGCTTAAATAGATGAAAAAAATTACATATGCAGTACATTTTGTCTTCCGGAAGCTCAGAAATCCTTTAGTTTTCTTATCCAACTATAGCACTACTGATGGACCCTTTAATCTATAGTTTAAATTGTATTTTAAGAGAATTCTACTCAATCCCTTCCCCCATCAAACAAACCCAATAAAAGAGAGAAAAAGATGCATCATATGATGGGTGGAAATTAAAAGGAAAAATTTTTAGTTGGAACAGAGTTTTACTCTTTTTTTTGTGGGGCACACATTTAAGAGAAGGTGGATCTAAGTTGAAGGAACAAGGTTCAGTTGAATCCCCACCGTTGAAAATTATATTGTGTAAAATTGCAAATAGAGCATAAATAAATTTTATGGTATATATAGACTGTTGAATTCTCTTGATAGAAAACATAATTTGGCAAAGGATGCTTAAAATAGCTTCGATCCTTAGTTCAAATTTAAAATTTGACATTTCTAATATCTTTTGGTTCTCCTTGTATGATATCTTAGCTCCACTACTTATTAAAGATCTCATTGTAGTAATAAAAAGGTTGGTGATACCTAGCTGAAATTTTTTGGTTAGGAGAAAATGCATTGCTAAACGCCGCCCTTCATTAAAGATTGTAGGCACACCTTTAATAAGCAAAAAAGCTTAAGCATATTAAAACACACTTCATTTCGAATGTATAAATACCAGCATGAATTAATCAACATCAGATCAAGCTCTACACTTCAAAATCTTTTTTGAGAGTAAAAACAAAAGTGATATCCATCATGGGCATTGTCACAATCACTGATGAGTTCACCAGCCCAGTTTCAGCTCCTAGATTGTTCAAGGCCTTCATTCTTGATGGTGACAACCTTCTTCCTAAAATTGCACCTCAAGCTGTAAAAAATGTTGAAATAATTCAAGGAGATGGAGGCCCTGGAACCATCAAGCAAATGAACTTTGCTGAAGGCAATATATTTCTTCTTTTTCTCATTTCTTTTGTTTAATTTCATCTACATTTTGCGCTCATTATTGAGATTTTGACTATAGCTCAAGAGTACATTTACATTTTACACTTAGAATCATGTGGTATCATGTGACACCTCTTCACCGAAAAATTTAATCAAATATATAACGTGAATGGTATTTCTCTTGAAAAATAATGTGTACGTACAATTTACCAACATCACTTGAAACATTCTGACAAGTAGATATCAATTTGGGGCAGGAAGTAAAGTATTAGGAGACCAAAACCCCGAACCCAGACAAATTAAATATTGTACAAGTTGAATTGTGACGATAGGTCGAAATTGCGTGTACAAATTCCTGCATACGCAACTGACTACATTGATCCTCTTTGCAGGAAGTCCAATCAAGTTTGTGAAGCATAGGGTTGATGCATTAGACAAGGAAAAACTGACCTATGCATACACAATAATCGAAGGTGATGCTTTGATGGACAAGTTTGAATCAATTTCATACGAGATGAACCTCGAGCCCACGCCTGATGGAGGATGTAAAGGTAAGAACACTAGCAAGTACCATACAAAACCTGGTGTTGAGATCACAGAAGAGGAAATCAAGGCAGGACAAAAGAACGCTGCTAGTTTCGTTAAGGCTTACGAGGCCCACCTCTTGGCAAATCCTAATGAATATGCTTAATTATTAAGCACAAATATGAATACTAGTTGTCTTAGTATTCAGTTTGTTTCTCCCTATAGTTTACTAATACATATACTTGGCTGGTAAATAAAACTTGTGTTTTGTGGGAGAAAGCATTTGTATTCACCAAAAGGGCACTATCAAATTGTGGTGAGGTTTTTCTTCAATGTCAGTTTATATGCACTACTTGCTCGTGTAATGTTTACTTATTGTACACAAGCATATAAGAAAATATTTCTTTTTCGTCATCTCTCTTTATCGAGTTTTTGTCTCGATATTATCAAGATTTATTTCCTAGGTTGGGAACAGAAATCCTGTTTTGCATCATGCATGTAAATTGTAAACCTAGGGCTTGTCGAAATGCAAAATATATAAAGTAGAAGCTACTACCATGTCACAATCACAAATGACATGGAATGGGTTACTTTATTGTCAAAGAAGGATAAATCAAGGGTCGCAAAAATGGTGCAATGTGCATATACAAAAGTTAATTTTCCACATTCTAGAGGAAAATGATTACAGTTTTTTTTTAAAAAAAACCCGAAAGAAAATAAAGAGCTTAGACATGACAGTTTCAGACCAAAACAGTTAGACTAACAAACAGTTGAAGAATAAAATATTTCATCCTTCTCAAACTTTGGACAACTCTGTATGTGATACTTCTCAGATACTCCTCATCGCTACAGCGGGCACATATTATCTGCATTAAGAGGTAATACAAGGATCAGGAAGACAAATTAATGGTCCACTTGAGCTAGAAAAATGCCAGCAATCTCAGGGAGCTTACTGCTGGATTGATGTAAAACAATGGGATTACCTAAATGCAGAAATGTGTAATTGTATTAGATAAAAGCTGACTGGACCTGAAAAAGTGACACGTGTCTACCATGTGGCACGAGCAGATATTTCAATGGACAGACATCCAACGGACAGACATTTATCACGAGCAGACCAAAAGGAGTTATGAAACACTTCAACAGTCAACACGATCTAAGTGAGCAGTTATTAACATGATCATCCACGATCATTCAATTAATGGTCGTTAAGGCAATCATTACAACCCAACGGTTATGACTCCGACGGATATGTGCCCAGCAGTTACTTATCCAGACGGATCCACGCCCAGCGGTTACGAATCCCGACGGGTGCCTACCAGGCTTATAAATAGCATTTGCCTTAATCGATTGTAAGACAACTTTACTTCCTGTCTACAATATCAATAAGAATACTCTCTCACTCTTGCTCATATTTTACTCATTACTTTAGTTCTTTGATCCTCTGAGTGCGATTGGTATCGAAGAGCTCTCCGCGAAGTCAAGCGATACGATACGGTAATTACTTCTCCTTGTTTCCGTTTATGCTTTACTTTTGTTAGTTAATACTTGCATCTCGTTCTCGTATTATCACCATCTTAGCTCGTCGTTCAAACTCTTAATCTCAACTATTGATCGTGACTTCGCAAATACAAATTTAATTATTAATTGGCCTAAAATCGGATCTAGGTTAAATAATTTGGCGACCACAGTGGGCGCCGGTCAATAGCGTTCGTAGGTTAATATTTTATCTTTGATATTATACCTATTTTCGTCAGTCTTTTTGCTCTATAACTAACATGGCAGAAAGCAACTCTCAACGAACTATCGTAGGCGGAGAACAGGTAAATACTCCTTCACTCAGTCCTAATTACTCTCCTGATTATACTCCTAATTACTCGTCCGATGGGCAGCAACAATCTTCCCAAGGACCGGTCAGGCAGCGATATAGGCGTATGCGCTCTCAGAGCACTACCCCACCCAGGAGACGTCGCCATAGGAGTCTCTCCCCTGGCCGAGGGAACCTTCAAGAAACACTCTTTACTTTCATGCAGGAACAGGCAGAAGTAAACCGAGGAATAAACGAGGCACTCACCTCTCTCCGAAGGAGTAACCCTTCAACTGCAAGGACTGACGCTGCAGCACCTGGTCGTGACGCACTTTCTTCACATACTTTGAGATAAGGTGGAGAGCAGAACAACGGTGGTACTGCAGATCCAACGACCCAAATCAATCAGAATCAAAACGGAGGGTCTATGGCGCCTACGGATGTGAGCCTTGTTGTGGAAGCTCTCACCAAACAATTCAAAGAAAGCCAGGAAGCACTTCAAAAGTCTCTCCACGAGAGAATCGACTAGATACCGGGCGCTCCACTCACGCTAAAGAAAGTCGATGTCCAACGATACTCCTAGCGACCCTGGAAGAAGGAGGCAGCCCCAAAAGCGATACCCAAGACGTTCAAAATGCCAAACATTCCACGATATCGCGGAACATCTGATCCCAACGATCATCTCATGATGTTCAACAACTTTATCAAAGCTAGCGATCTCACCGACGAAGAGACCGAATCTGTCCAATTGAATAAGTTCGTAGAAACCCTAGCAGATGGAGCTCTGCGATGGTACTCAATGTTGCCACCCAACTCCATTGGGTCTTTCGCAGAAATGGCTGAATTGTTCGTGAAGGCACACACAGGCGCTCAGAAGACGGAGACCCGCGTAGAGGACATCTTTGAGATCAAGCAAAGACCCGACGAGTCTCTCCGCAAATACGTGGATCGCTTCCAGAGAGAACGTATGATGCTCCCCAAAGTACCAGACAAATGGGCAGCAATTGCATTTACCAACAGCTTGGATATTAGGAGCTCAGAGGCCACGCGTAGACTTTATGAGTCTCTTCGCGAGTTCCCAGCAGCCAGTTGGTCAGCCGTCTACAACCGTTACAATTCCAAGGTACGTATCGATGAAGATAAATTGATTGGAACAGGTACTCGAGAAAGAGCTCAGGCACGTAGTAGTGGATCCGGCGGAAAGGCAGAGACCGAAAGAGCAGACGTACGTTATGAACCGTACCCTGATCAGTCACGCAGCCATTCCAAAGGACGCAACCGCAACAACAAAGGTTTGTCCCGGAGAGATGATTCAGAATCAAGCCTCCATGGAGCCCCAAGCCTGCCGAGTTTCAACGTGGAGATGCCTGAAGTAGTGGCAGCACTCAAAGACATGGGAGAGAAGGTCAAGTGGCCGAAAGACATGAAGACCGACCCAAGCAAGCGAAACCAGGAACTGTGGTGCGATTTCCATCGTGACCATGGTCACACCACCGAAGACTGCAAAGCCCTAAGGTATGAAATTGCTCATTTGTTGAAATAGGGATTCTTTAAGGAGTTCCTGACCGAGAAGGGAAAGCAGACTCACGCGAAGGCACATCAGAACAAACCTGGCCCTCCACGAGCATCCTCTCCAAGGAGGACAGTTAATGTTATTTCAGGTGGAATCGAGGTGGACTCCGTTACTTTCACAGCAAAGAAGTATGCAAAGGTTTCCATCACAAACAACAAGCGCCCACGATCAGAAGAAGTAATCACATTTGAGGACTCTGATGCAAACGACTCGCAATTTCCACATGCTGATGCGTTAGTCATAACGTTACGCGTGGCGGAGTTCGACGTCAAGAGAGTTCTCATTGATGCGGGCAGTTCTGCGAACATTATCCAATCACGGGTTGTCAGAGAGATGCAGCTGTCAGAAAAGATCGTACCCATATCTCGAGTTCTCTCCGGCTTCAATAATTCAAGCGAGAAGACTCTCGGAGAGATTACCCTGACGACTCTTGCCGAAGGGGTAGCGAAGGAAACAACTTTTCATGTTGTCGATGCGGATCTAGCCTACAACATCATTTTGGGTAGACCTTGGATCCAAGACATGCAAGCTGTTCCTTCGACTTATCATCAAGTATTGAAGTTCCCATCCGAATGGGGAGTACGTGAGGTCCAAGGAGAGCAACGCTCTGCCCGAGACTGCTATTATGTGGCTCTCAAACTACCCGAAGAGAACAAATAGCAATTACAGCGACCGGGGCCAGACATACCACCTGAAGAGGCTAAGTACGAGGTCCCGGAATTCATCACGAAGATGGACGAGAGAGAAAACCACATGCCAACCGTAGAAGCTTTGGAACCCGAAGAATTGTTCACCGACAAGCCGGAGCGGAAGGTGTACTTAGGGACTGAACTGAGCGAACTCCTACGGGGAGATATCCTCCAGTTCCTCAAGGAGCGGTATACAACATTCGCCTGGTCCCACGCATATATGACAGGTATTTCTCCTGACATCATTACTCACTGGTTGAACGTCGATCCGTATCACCGCCCGGTGAAACAAAAGACGCGCCAGCAAGGAGCCTTTCGGAACCAGGTCATCAATGACGAAGTCGATCGGCTGTTAAAAATCGGTTCAGTACGTGAAGTCAAATATCCAGACTGGCTAGCCAACGTGGTTGTCGTACCTAAAAAGAACGACAAATGGCGAGTCTGCATTGACTTCACAGATCTAAGCAAAGCCTGCCCGAAGGATTCATATCCTCTTCCCAGGATAGATCAACTGATCGATGTAACAGCCGGACACGAAGTGCTAACCTTCCTCGACGCGTACTCCGGATATAACCAAATATTGATGGACCCTGAAGACCAGGAGAAAAGGGCGTTCATAACCTGTCGAGGTACGTATTGTTATAAAGTTATGCCATTTGGGCTGAAAAATGCAGGTGCAACCTATCAGCGTCTAGTCAATCGAATGTTCCATGACCATATCGGAAAGACTATGGAAGTGTACATCGATGACATGCTGGTCAAATCCAAACGAGCAGAAGTCCATCTGGCACATCTGAAAGAAGCTTTCCGAATCTTGGATTAATATAACATGAAGCTGAATCCAGAGAAGTGTGCTTTCGGAGTCGGATCGGGGAAGTTTTTGGGATTCATTGTTTCTCAGCGTGGAATTGAAGTCAATCCCGCTCAGATTAAAGCCATTGAATCAATCCCAGATATACTTCATAACAGGAAAGATGTCATGAAACTGAACGGGAGAGTGGCAGCTCTACGCAGATTCATTTCCCGATCATCTGACCGTTGCAAGAGATTCTTCGATGTCTTGAAACAAAATAAGAAGTTTGAATGGACCCCCGAATGCCAGCAGGCATTGAAGGATTTGAAAAAGTATCTATCCAATCCGCCACTGCTCTCCACACCTCAGGAGGGTGAGCAGCTGCTAATTTATTTGGCAGTCTCAGAATCATCGGTAAGCGCTGTTCTAGTTCGGGAAGAAAAAGGTAAGCAACTTCCTATCTATTACATTAGCAAAGCTCTAATTGATGCAGAAACACGCTATCAACCTTTAGAAAAATTGGCATTAGCACTACTAACTGCTGCTCGTAAGTTACGCCCTTATTTTCAAAGTCATTTGATAGTTGTGGTTACAACCTTTCCTTTACGAAATGTTCTGCACAAACCTGAATTTTCAGGAAGGTTAGTAAAATGGGCTATAGAATTATCTGAATTTGATATCACCTATCAGCCTAGGGTAACAATAAAGTCACAAGTTCTAGCAGACTTCGTGGCAGACTTCAGCACTAATATATACCCTGAAGCAGAAGGGGAATCTATTCTTTATGTAGGGCAGGCTCCTGGCACATGGACCCTTCACACAGACGGCTCCTCAAGCATCAAAGGGTCCGGGCTTGGATTGGTCCTCGTTGCTCCATCCGGCGAGACGGTAAGGCAGGCTATCAAGTGCCCATTTATTACTAACAATGAGGCCGAATATGAGGATGTTATTGCAGCATTAGAACTAGCCCGAAGTTATGGAGCAACCATCGTCAAACTAAAAAGCGATTCTCAGCTGGTGGTTAATCAAATCAATGGAGGTTTCATTGCACGAGAATCCAGGATGCAAGTGTACCTCGCCCGGGTGAAAGAGCTTCTAGCACAGTTTGACGAATGGGAAGCAGTTCAGATTCCACGGGAAGAGAACCATGAATCTGATGCTCTTGCAAACATGGGATCAGTAGTAGAGATAGGGGCAGCCAGCTCTTCATCTGTTGTTCAACTTCTCTACACAACCATGGACAGAGAAAAGTTCGAAGTCAACACCATCAACGCTACTTGGGACTGGCGGAATGAGATAACAAATTATCTTATCCATGGAACTCTACCTGCAGATACAAGAGCTGCTCGCAAACTCCGAGTAAAAGCTGCTCGATATACAATTCTCAACGGTGAACTCTACCGAAGGATGTTTGCAGGACCTCTCGCAAAATGTCTCGGACCAAATCAAATCAATTATGTGATAAGAGAAGTCCACGAAGGCTGTTGTGGAAATCATTCTGGGGGCAAAGCATTAACCCGGAAGCTGATTCGTGCAGGTTGGGACAAAATGGAGAAAGATACGAACGAATTTGTCAAGAAATGTGACAAATGCCAGAGGTTCGCCCATCTTCTCCATCAGCCAGCAGAACCACTTCATTCAATAATTTCTCTGTGGCCCTTCATGAAGTGGGGAATGGACATCGTTGGTCCTCTTCCAACAGCACCTAGGGGGATGCGCTTCTTATTGATCATCACTGACTACTTCACAAAGTGGGTCGAAGCGGTAGCATATTCAAGGATACGACAAACGGAAGTTGTCGACTTCCTCTGGCGTTTTGTCGTATGTCGCTTTGGAGCACCTAAGGAAATAGTCATGGACAACGGCCCGCAATTTATCGGCCAGAAAGTAACTAGGTTCCTCGACGATCTGCACATCAAGAGGATTACTTCCTCTCCGTATCATCCTGTTGCCAATGGACAGGCAGAGTCTACCAACAGAATCATTGTTGAATCCCTTAAAGAGCGCCTCGAGCAGGCAAAGGGATGTTGGGTAGAAGAGTTACCTGGAGTACTGTGGGCCTATCACACAACAATAAAAATGAGTACCGGAGAGACTCCTTACTCATTGTTATATGGTGCAGATGCTCTAATCCCAGTTGAGATTGGAGAGCCCAGCCTGCGATATGCACATGTGATGTTAGGCTAAAAATGCATATATTTTAGTATTAGTTACATCATATTTTGGTGCTTTTGTGGATTATTTTAGTGTGAACAATAGTATTTTGTACTTATATTGGGTGTTTGAATGTGTAGGAATCAAATGGTATGAAAAAATGTTAAAGTTTGATGATTTGGAGCAAAATTGAAGTTAATTTACAGCGTTGTAAGGTGCCAAGGCCGTGGATTAGCCATGAAAGGAATTTGAAGACGAAATGTCACGGCCCAGCCATCGTAAAGCCATGATTCAGCCATGAAGTTGAAAGCAGAATTTCGCAAGTGCATGGCCCAGGCATCGTAAGGCCATGATCCAGCCATGAGACAAATTTTCTGGCGAAAAGTGACGAGGGGCAAACTTGTCCACGAGTTTCACACGAGGTATAAAAAGTTTTCTAACCTATTTTCAGCCCCAATCTTGACTTGGGAGAGCAAGACCACCATTGTGGAAGCACTTTGGACCCTTGGAGGCAAGGAACACACAAGGAGGCGTGGGATTAAAGACTTGAAGATTAAGAGTTCTTTCTTCCATTATTTCTTCTCCTTTGTAGTTTATTCATTCATGATTATTCTTGATTTGTTTTTGATGACCATGAGTGGCTAAGTTTCCCATTCTAGGGTTGATTGAACCACTCCAATACTATGTGAATTGATTAATTGATTTTGATGAATGAAACTTGATTATTCTTCCTATCTAAGTATTTACGTTTTGTTTGCTAATTGATTGGAAGGGCCCCCAATTGATTGTTCCCTTTATCCTTGTGCGTTTAGGAATAAATTCACGAGTTAGGGTTAAATGCTTAGCAATATTTCAACCTAAAACCAAGGAATTACTTAGGTTGTCAATAGGGTGAGTTGTGACCACCGAGCCCGATTGTGAACCATACTTGTAGTTCTAATCATCTTCATTAATTAATTGGAAGATTAGTTAGTGAAAGTCATAGCTAGTGCACGGAAGTGGTTAGTTGTGAATTTGGAGCAAGTGTTCAATAGGAAGAACCAAGTTGAATTCGTTGATTCATTAGTCAATCACATAGGTACGAGTCGGTGTAAATCAATTCTAGGCTTTTAATATCCTTGCTTGATTACTTTTTATTATTTTGCTATTTACCTTATTGTTATTTATTTTCTACTTTAAAACCATCATTAAGATATAAACTGTTGAAGTTGGTTGATTAGATAAATTAGTTAGATTAACGACTGAATTACGAGTGTTCTCTGTGGGATTCGACCTCGGGGCTTTAAATACCGAGCTATATTTGCCGCAACCGCTTAGTCCCTTTTATAGGGCGTAGTTGGGCGTGATCAAATTTTGGCGCCGTTGCCGGGGAACACGGTGCTATTTAGTTGTTAAGATATCTAGTTTATTTTTCTATTAACTTCACTCTTGTCATCTTGATCTCGTTTCTTTGGTGTTTACAATTGAAAGTTCAGATCCCGAAGAATTCAGGATGGCTCAAGATTTGGCTCTTAATGCGTTCGCGCAACCTGTGGCTGGGAATCTGGCGTCTGCTATTCAGCTTCCTACGTTCGAGGCAGAAAATTTTTACATTACTCAGACGATGGTGGCTTTGCTTGCTAATGCTGGTTTATTTGCAGGTAGAACTACTGATGATCCTCAAAAGCATTTGAAGAAGTTCGTAAGGATTTGTGAAACTCAAAAACAGGCTCGGGTGCCAGCTGAGGTTGTGAAATTGATGTTGTTCCCGTTCTCGCTAACAGAAGATGCCAGTGATTGGTTGGACTCGTTGCCAGTTAATTATATTACGTCATGGGATGACTTGGTGATAATGTTCATGAAGAAGTTCTTTCCTCCTAATAAGACTGCCAGATTAGTTGATGAGATACTTATGTTCAGGCAGACCCCGCTAGAGTCTTTGCCAGAAGCTTGGGAGCGATTTAAAAGTTATTTGAGAAAGTGTCCTCATCATGGTATTCCTGACCAAATGCTGGGGCAAAGGATCTACATGGGTATGGGAGATCAAATTAAGGGCACTTTGGATGCAGCAGCTGGTGGAGCTTTTTTGAGTAAAACATTTGCTGAAGCGAAGGCCCTGCTTGATGTGATGGCTCAAAACTCAGGTTGGCTTAGAAGAGATGCACCTGCTAGCCTAGGTACGGGGGCTTTAGCTATTGGTACTACTTCTGCAATGGAAGAACAGATGTCAAAGTTGCAGACTACACTTGATGGTGTGTCAAAACAACTAAACGAGAAGATGCTGAAACCTGTTAACCAAGTGGACTCACGTGCTCAGACTCAAGTCCTCGATCCTGGTAATTTTTTTGATCCTGAATTGCACTCTGATACTGAAGATGTGAACTTCGTAAATTATGGGCAACGCCAGCAATACAATCAACAGGGTCAATTTAGGCCAGTGCAACAATAAGCAACTTTACCCTTGCAGCAGGCGAATGATATAGCTGAGATTAAGACTATGGTGCAGGCTATGATGTGATCTAACAAGAATCTTCAAGACCAAGTTGCAGCACATGACACTGCTATAAAGGGTATAGAGACGAAGTTGGGACAATTGTCCCATGCTTTACATAATAGACCTCACGGTGCTTTGCTGGGCGACACTCGAGTGAATCCTAAGGATCCAAATCCTTATCAAGTGATGGCAGTCACCTTGAGGAATGGCAGAGACTTGGACAAGAAGCAAGAATTAGCTAAAGGAGCACTACCTACTATGCCAAACATTGAGCCTGCTGATGACTCTGCCAAACTGGCTGGCAATGATCATGCTGAGAAAGAGATCACTCCAAAACCTTTCCCTGGTACTGAGAAGGTAATTGCTAAAGCACCTAATATAGAATCTGATAGGGTGGTTGAACAAGGTAAAGTGTCAAGGGAGCAGAACTCTAAGGCAAAAATACCACCACCTCCTTTTCCTCAAAAGTTGGCAAAGCAACAAAAAGGTTTGAAATTTAATAAGCTTTTTGATTTGTTGAAACAATTGAAGCTTACTATGCCTTTTATGGAAGTTATGCGAGAGGTCCCTGGATACGCTAAATTGTTAAAAGACCTTTTGTCTAAGAAGGTTGAATTTAATGAGGTAGAGATGGTCGAGTTGAATAAGGTGTGTAGTGTTGTCATCACAAAGCCTGTTTCTAAAAAGAAGCAAGATCCTGGTAGTTTTACAATCCAGTGCTCGATTGGTGATCTCACAATTGGTAAGGCCTTGTGTGATTCTGGTGCAAGCATTAATCTGATGCCGCTGGAAGTATACAATAAGTTGGGTTTGACTGGTATGAGAGAGACTTCAATGCGAATCCAGCTGGCAGATAGAAGACAAAAGCACCCAGTTGGAATAGTTGAGGATGTACTTGTGCATGTGGGTAGTTTCATGTTTCCAGTAGATTTTGTGGTTCTTGACTGCCCCGTAGATAAAGATGTTCAAATTATCTTAGGCCGTCCATTCTTGGCTACTGGTAGAGCAGTGATTGATGTTGATAAGGGAAAGATGACCTTGAAGCTGTATGATGAAGAAATAGATGTTGACATTGGCAAAATGCTGAGGGGACATTGTGATGATGTGAATTGTTCGTGTGTGCATACATGCGAGCCTGGATGAGCCAGTGGTTGAGTTGATTGAAGTCGTTCCACGACTTTAAATAAGGCGCTTCTCGGGAGTCAACCCGTGATTGTAATTGTATACAAGTAAAAAAAAAAATTCAAAAATACAAAAAAAAAAAAAATGAAAAAAAAAGATTTAGATTTTAGCACATTTAATGTATTAATATTTGTTTTTGGAGGTGTTTTGCAGGATTGGAAGATAATTTGAAGAATAGGGAATTGATGGTTTTTAAGGTGCAATGAAAGAAAAAAAAAAAAACTCATGGCCCAGGCATAGCCTTACGATGGGTTAGCCATGAGGAGTAGAAAATTTCAGCTGAGTACGAAAAAAAGAAATTTTTTTTACAGCGTTGTAAGCCTAAAAATCGATGGGAAAAACGATGCCTCAGGTAAGTTTGGGTCAAAATATTTTCTAACTCCTACCCACTATACATTGCACACAAAAGAAACAGAGCACAGAACAAACGTTCAAAAGCCCTTCCCCTTACCCCTGCGATCCCCGACGCCCGTCCCCCACCCCCACCGCAGCTCCGGCGGCTCTGCTCTCGCCGGCGACGACAGGTAAGGCCTTCTCTTTTCTCTCTCTTCGTCTCTCGTTTCTCTCTCCTCTGTTCCCGTTCCCTTACCCCATTCCCCAATCGCTCCCCCCCTCTCCTCATTGATTCCTTCACTCCTCTACAAGTCTAAGGTATGTTTTCTTGATTATCATTATGAGTTTCACCTACTTGTGTTGGATTTCAATGGTGCCCTAGCCTTCATATACATGTTTTTGTTCACTAGTTCAACTAGCACTTTATCTTGCTTTTGGTTTATTGGGTGCATATACAATTTGAATGTGTTGTTCATATGGTTGGAGAGTGTGGTGATACACTAATTTTGATAGGAATAGTAAGCTCCCGGAGTTGGGAGGTGGCATCACAAACAAATTGCGCATATACATGTTATACATCACAGAGCACGCACAGTGTTTGACAAAATGCCCAAATGAGTTTTTTTTTGTGAATTCGGCCAAGTCTGAGTAACCGAATCAACCACGGGGCATATGTTGAATACATTAGGATTAAAATTTGAAGTTTGGGGGCTCGTCAGGAGCATCTAGCATCGTGGGATTATTTAAGGCAAGTTCTTTCAAATGACTACACTTCTATGGGATACTTGCTATGTGCACATTGTTTGATTTTCCCATGAACACAATTGTTTGATATGCTGGTTGTGGCTTTTATTTTTGCCTTCGTTATCGCTATGGCTTCACTTCTAAGTGTGGGGTGCTTGCATCCCATTTGAGCACACTAGTCGATTTAAATAAGTTTGTTTGCTTGAAAAAGAAATTGCGCGCTAGTGAGGGAAGTCTGAGTACCTCGTTTACCATCCCTTAGTTTTGTTTTTAATGCATTGAGGACAATACACAATTTTAAGTATGGGGTGGGGTATCTTGATTTGTAGCTGTATTTTTACTGCTTTAGTTTTTTTTTTTGTTTAGATTAGTGGCTTAATCTTTGGGTTTTCTTTTGACCACGGTTCTTTCCCGAGGATGCCTTTTGTTTTGAACCGGGTACTTTTGATGATTTTTGAATAGTAGTTAGTTGTAATAACAAAGAGAAGAAAGAATAAATTGCCTAGTTTGATTCATTGTGTCTGAAGCCTGATGACACATTGTACGATGGAAAAACGAACCATTAGGAGAGTAGAGAAGGGCCTGATTCCTAGCATTAACTCAAGCGCACTTGACTAAGTTTAGGGTGTCCACTATGAAATTATTGAGCACTTTGTTTTCCCCTATGTATGTTGGTAGTGTAAACATGACCTTTGATTAGCAAAGATGAAGAGAGTGAGCTTAAAAAAAAAACTGAGAGGTAAGTGAGCTAAAATGATTTAAAACAACCATTTGAGAGCCTATGAAAGGGTATGAAGCAAGGGGATAGATGAAAAAGAAAGAAAAAAAAAAGGAAAAAAAATTAGAAAAAAATTGTGCAAAGAAAGAAAAATTAGAGATGAACAAAGGATGGGGGCAATGTTCCTATGCTCGGTTAAGGGTGAATACAAAAGCCTCGAGTATGAACAAGCCGAAGGCACCCTAGTGAAGTTGAATTTCTAGGGCCCCAATCATCCAAATATTATGAAATGTATGAATAATACCCCATTGTTGACCCTTGAGGCTTGAGATGGAAGTTGTAATTTGAGCGTGTGATTATGAGTAAAAATATGTTGAATTTAGCGAACTCTCTATACACTTGCCGCTTAGGTCCGCTGTTTCATTATAGAAATTGTAGAGGGGAACGAGCACACACACACCGTGGACCCTTGAATGTATGGTACTTACGCAAGAGTTAAGCTAGTGCATCAATCTTGTTCTCAAATGTGCTTGATGGTTTGTGATCTTGATATTGCTGAGGGCTTTAGCATTTTGAGTTAGACTAAGGTATGTGAAAGAAGAACTCTTGTGTATTGAGCATGAATGAAGCCTGGTGTGTGGTAGTATCGTTTGGAGTCTTGTATTAGTGGTTGATTTGTCCAAGTGGGTTGTGAGTTAGATTGCTCGAGGACGAGCAAAATCTTAAGTGTGGGGTTGTGATGTTAGGCTAAAAATGCATATATTTTAGTATTAGTTACATCATATTTTGGTGCTTTTGTGGATTATTTTAGTGTGAACAATAGTATTTTGTACTTATATTGGGTGTTTGAATGTGTAGGAATCAAATGGTATGAAAAAATGTTAAAGTTTGATGATTTGGAGCAAAATTGAAGTTAATTTACAGCGTTGTAAGGTGCCAAGGCCGTGGATTAGCCATGAAAGGAATTTGAAGACGAAATGTCACGGCCCAGCCATCGTAAAGCCATGATCCAGCCATGAAGTTGAAAGCAGAATTTCGCAAGTGCATGGCCCAGGCATCGTAAGGCCATGATCCAGCCATGAGACAAATTTTCTGGCGAAAAGTGACGAGGGGCAAACTTGTCCACGAGTTTCACACGAGGTATAAAAGGTTTTCTAACCTATTTTCAGCCCCAATCTTGACTTGGGAGAGCAAGACCACCATTGTGGAAGCACTTTGGACCCTTGGAGGCAAGGAACACACAAGGAGGCGTGGGATTAAAGACTTGAAGATTAAGAGTTCTTTCTTCCATTATTTCTTCTCCTTTGTAGTTTATTCATTCATGATTATTCTTGATTTGTTTTTGATGACCATGAGTGGCTAAATTTCCCATTCTAGGGTTGATTGAACCACTCCAATACTATGTGAATTGATTAATTAATTTTGATGAATGAAACTTGATTATTCTTCCTATCTAAGTATTTACGTTTTGTTTGCTAATTGATTGGAAGGGCCCCCAATTGATTGTTCCCTTTATCCTTGTGCGTTTAGGAATAAATTCACGAGTTAGGGTTAAATGCTTAGCAATATTTCAACCTAAAACCAAGGAATTACTTAGGTTGTCAATAGGGTGAGTTGTGACCACCGAGCCCGATTGTGAACCATACTTGTAGTTCTAATCATCTTCATTAATTAATTGGAAGATTAGTTAGTGAAAGTCATAGCTAGTGCACGAAAGTGGTTAGTTGTGAATTTGGAGCAAGTGTTCAATAGGAAGAACCAAGTTGAATTCGTTGATTCATTAGTCAATCACATAGGTACGAGTCGGTGTAAATCAATTCTAGGCTTTTAATATCCTTGCTTGATTACTTTTTATTATTTTGCTATTTACCTTATTGTTATTTAGTTTCTACTTTAAAACCATCATTAAGATATAAACTGTTGAAGTTGGTTGATTAGATAAATTAGTTAGATTAACGACTGAATTACGAGTGTTCTCTGTGGGATTCGACCTCGGGGCTTTAAATACCGAGCTATATTTGCCGCAACCGCTTAGTCCCTTTTATAGGGCGTAGTTGGGCGTGATCAACATGCCACTGAGGAATCAAACTCAGTCAACCTTTCCAAAGAGCTGGACTTACTCGAAGAACGCAGAGAACTAGCTCTTGTACGAGTAGTCGCTCAAAAAGAACGAATCGAGCAATACTACAATCGGGGACTGCGCGTACGAAGCTTCCAGGTTGGAGACTTCATACTAAGAAAAGTCTCCCAGAGCACACAAGAGACAAATTCAGGGAAGCTTGGTCCTAACTGGGAAGGCCTCTACAAAGTAATTGCTTCAGTCGGCAAGGGATCTTATCGTTTGGCACGACCAGACGGCTCCACTGTCCCGAACAGTTGGAATGTGGTTCATCTCAAAAGGTATCACTTTTAAGTGGTAAAACGGTTAGTTATCTTACACTTACCTTTTATCTTTACGAAAGTTCTTACTTTTATTATATTTTCTCTCTAAATGGTACTAACGATCTAAACAAGGTCAGATCCGTTTAGCTCAACTGGTAGAGCTCGAAGTTCTTCAACTTCGCGGCTGTGGGTTCGAATCCCACAACGGACACACTCCTCGTTTGGTTATATGTATTCCATATTCAACTCATCGAAAACTCTTTTCATGTTATCACTTTACGTGCTCCAACATAAAAATAAGGGGGGTGGTGAGAGGCCCCTGTAGGGCAGATAAGACCTTCATAAAGGCAAAAGACCTTACCAAAAGGCAAAATTTTTAAAGTTTTTGAAAAACTTTTACGTGACAAAACTTCCACGAAAATAAGAGAAGTCGTTCACAAAACCAAACTTTTACGTGACAAAACTTCCACGAAAATAAGAGAAGTCGTTCACAAAACCAAACTTTTACGTGACAAAGACTTCCACGAAAATAAGAGGAGTCATTCACAAGGCCAGCAACTCGGCCAGAGCCAATCTACAAAGCCGTGCAACAACTTTCGACTATCAAAACGATAAGCAAAGTTATACGCACAGAGCAACGATTCGGCCAAAACTCTAACGACCACGACTCGGTCAGACTACTCACAACTTATGACCTCTTCCTAACGAAAGGCTAAGTTAAGAACATTTGGGCAAACTTTTGGAGACCAGAACTTAATAAAGTTCAAACTTCAGAAAATTCCCAATCTGTAAGGCACGAAAGCCATAACACATGCAAACAAAAGATCAAAAGTTCAGGCTAAATATAGTCATTGAATAGATATAAAATAGCCTATATACATTATCCTGTAAATTAATAAAATGCCGAAAACGGCTGACAGAAGTTTACAGAGTGATCAAAGGCCAAATGAAACCGGCCATACAAAGAGACCAGAAAGTCTTTACTAGACTTCTGTCCACCAACAAACAAGTCCGGCTCTCGCCAGACAATGAAAAATACATCAATCAATGGTTGAAAAAGGGCATTAACATTTAGGGCTACGACCAGAACTCGACGCACCAGCTCCGTCAGTTCTGCCATCGTCCCCTGAATTCTCGCCGTCATCTTCGTCTTCATCTTCGTCTTCGCCTTCAGACTCCTCAGGAGAGAGATTCAATGCTTGTCTTATTCTACGAACAACGCTTTTTGTTGTCTACAGCATCTCCTCGACATTAACTTGTCTAGCCTGAATCTGCACGAGCAATCTACGCTTGGCCTCAAGAGCAGCAAGCTTGGCTTTGATCTCAGACTGATCGCGCAGGTTTGCCAAGTCCTTGGTTAATGCGGTCTGAGCTCTCATTAATTGAGCGACCTGATCCTTGGCAGCCTGGAGGTCAGCCCTGGCTTTAACAGATCCTTCATTGGCTCTCTGCAGATCCATCTCAAGGGATGCGCGATCCGCAGTAGCACTGTTCAAAGACGTTGTACATTCTTCGAGCAATCTCTCAAGAGCCTGAGTAGAGCGTGCGAAACCTTATTTCTCTTCGAAGAGAAGGTCCTTCTCCCTGGTGAGTGCGTTGATCTGCTCAACACGTTCATTGTTGACATCAGTCAACCGATTAACCTCACCACCAAGGAGACCACACTGCTCTATCAGAGTCTTGTTCTCCTTCAGAGCTTCCAGCAACTCTTTCTTTATCTCGAGCACTTGATCAATGTTGTTAAGCCTGGAGCGAAACATGAGCTCGGCAGCCAGCATACTTGACTGAAAAAGCAAAATAAGTCAAGGTTAGAAGTCCGAGGCTAAAGTTATTCCCAAAGCAAAGCGGAAAAAACTTACCTGGGCAGAGTCAGCAGCAATTTGAAAGGCCAACTCCTCATCGCTTAGCTCTCTTAGCACCCATTCTTCACGGGGGCCGATGAGCAAAGAGACCGTCTTAGCCAAGCCGCGGGGCCCAGTTATAAAGTTAACATCAGGGGCAAGTTTCAAAGTATGCTCCCTCTCACAGAACTTAGGTTCCCAAGCCTGTTCAGAGGGATAATTTGGCCCAAACTTGTAACGGACACCCCTGATGTCCTTCAACTCTGTCCGGCACAAATCTTGACGATGAAAGGTTAGAATCACCTTCTACTCCAGGATTTATCGTCTCGCACTCGCGAAGACCGACAGGCGTCGCCCCCTCAGTAGCCACGTTCTCCAGGTCCTCGAAACAAAAAATACGAGGACCCCGGCTGCCCTCTCGGGGAACTTCTTCCCTAACCTCTTCTTTCACCTCTTCTTTTTTTTCTTCTTCTTCTTCTTCACCCACTTTTATTTTCCCCTTGTCTACACGAGAAGGACCTGCCTCCACCCCGTCATCAACTCGGGGACTCCTCTGCGGAGTACGGACAGCCTCCTCCTCGGCCCTTCTTCTATCACTACGAAGATGAGGCCTTCGCCTAAGGGGAACATCAACTTCGGCCTCAGTGTCCGAAAGATAGATAACCTCCTTGGCTAAACCCTCTTCCCGTGCAGACTCGGGAACTTCAGCATCAGCATTGGCATTCTCTTCTACGGGCTCCGGTACACTGGCCCTAGAAGAAGGTTCACCACTAGCCGACGAGGTTTGCCCGGCAGCCACGAAAGTCTTACGAGCAGACTTCTTCTGTGCTCCGCCCTCGCCCTGGCTCCTCTTCTTCCTCTTCAGGGAGCCCAGTCCACCGGACAAGAGTTCTTCCCCCCCTCTCTGCTGCGCAGTGCATCCACCGAAGCTAGTATAGCCTCAGCCTTAGCATCTAGGTCAGCGACAGGCTCGGAAGGCCCGTCTTGGGGGGGGGGGGAGGGGAGCAGGAAAGAAATCTCCTGAAGTGCCCAAACCCACAAAAAGGTAAAACGGTCAGACAGGGAGAAGTTTCAAAGAAGGAGAATGATCATGAAAGCAGAAATATTCTCACCATGATTTTGCACAATCAAACTTTTGTGAGCGGCAAAATACGCCCACTCTCTTCTCTCAGGAGCGAACTCCTTCAAAATTGGCTCAACCCACGCCGTCAGCTCTTCAACAGAAACGAGCCCGTCGTAGGGTTGCTTGGCCGCTACTCAAAGAAATTGAACGGAGTTAGCAGACGAGAAGAAGAAAGAGCACAAAGAATTTCAAAAATACTCGGGGACTTACGCTTCTTATTCCAGACTTTTGGAAGATGAGCCTTGACGTCAAAAGTCAAGGCCGAGGAGCGCGCGAACAGATACCGGTGCACCCAGCCTCGGTCACCAGTATCCTCAGAACTGCGCACCAAGCCCTTGCTTCCGCGCATCCTGGAATTTACATAGCCGTCTTTAAAAATTTGTTTACTATACAAAGAAATAAAATACTCGTAGCCAAAAGATTGATCGGTTCCTGACGCAAACCAATCTAAAAGAGTAACTATTCTATATATACTGGGGCTCAGTTGGCCCGGGCAGAGAAGGTACTCCCTGCAAAGCCTCTCCAGCACAGGGTGCAGGGGTAACCTACATCCCACTGTGAAAGGATAGGTGCACATGGCTGTCCACCCAGGCCTATGGGAAGTAATATTCTCCTCCTCGGAGACCGGCAAGAGGGGAACCTCATCGCCCCAAAGGCAGTCCGTCCTCACTCGTGGGATCACCTCCTTCGTGATCCCAGACCTAAACCTATACACTGGCCAGTTGCGCGTATCTCCCTCTCTATTATTAAAGGACTTAATGTTACAGTCCGCCTCCAGTTCACCCTATTTCTTGGGGATAATTTCTACAGCAGTAGCCTGAGTAGCCCAGGGCCTAAGAGTGGCCGTCGAGGAACTACCAGCAATATCAGTGCTTTGATTTTTCCTAGATCTTGAAGTCATGGTTTCAGCAAAAATATGAAGTTGTCAAGAAGAATTCAAAAGCTAGTTCAAAGGATTTTCAAAGAACAGCGGAGAAGAAATAAAGGCAAGTAAAAAGTTTCTCATCAAGCAAACCCCTATTTATAGGAGTGAAGATTCAGCCACACAACTTCCTTCGAGACACGTGGAGGTCATCAGAGAAACTACGATCAGATCTGGCCGTCGAAAGAAAGAATAGGGTTCATCCAAACTTTATAGTGTCATCATTATTCTGAAGAGTAGCGGTCACCTCGCGATCAAAAGACCACGTGTGCACGTGACTGAAGCGGTTAAAATCATTACTTTTGCCCTTGGGGCACGCAATAGTCACTTCAGAATGGACTGCAGTTCCGCAGGCGTGCCAGCTGCAATTACTTTTTTATACGGCGCATTAAATGTGCACGTCATAAGGGCTTGTCACATAGCTGATAAGGTTCGTACGTCATCAAGCCGCATCACACGAAGACAAAAGTTTACAGGAAATTCTCGCCAAAATTCATATCCACTCCTCGAACAGATACTCTGCTCGAGAAGTGCGGGGACTATCTGTATTGGATAAAAGCTGACTGGACCTGAAAAAGTGACACGTGTCTACCACGTGGCACGAGCAGACATTTCAATGGATAGACATCCAACGGACAGACATTTATCACGAGAAGACCAAAAGGAGTTATGAAACACTTCAACAATCAACACGGTCTAAGTAAGCAGTTATTAACATGATCATCCACGATCATTCAATTAATGGTCATTAAGGCAATCATTACAATCCAGCAGTTATGACTCCAACGGATATGTGCCCAGCAGTTACTTATCCAGACAGATCCACGCCCAGCGGTTACGAATCCCAACGGGTGCCTACCAGGCTTATAAATAGCATTTGCCTTAATCGATTGTAAGACAACTTTACTTCCTGTCTACAATATCAATAAGAATACTCTCTCACTCTTGCTCATATTTTACTCATTACTTTAGTTCTTTGATCCTCTGAGTGCGATTGGTATCGAAGAGCTCTCCGCGAAGTCAAGCGATACGATACGGTTACTTCTCCTTGTTTCCGTTTATGCTTTACTTTTGTTAGTTAATACTTTCATCTCGTTCTCGTATTATCAGCATCTTAGCTCATCGTTCAAACTCTTAATCTCAACTATTGATCGTGACTCCGCAAATACAAATTTAATTGTTAATTGGCCTAAAATCAGATCTAGGTTAAACAATAATCACTTGAATCGAAGTTACGTATTCTTTATAGTTAGAGAAACGAAATAGAAGGAAGGATTATCGAAGGTCTCACAGCTAAAAATCAAAACTCGTGTTC
The DNA here is from genome assembly GCA_037355625.1 of Petunia x hybrida. Classification (NCBI taxonomy): domain Eukaryota; kingdom Viridiplantae; phylum Streptophyta; class Magnoliopsida; order Solanales; family Solanaceae; genus Petunia; species Petunia x hybrida. The sequence continues at coordinate 7,174,640 of JBBBVM010000055.1, forward strand.
CCTCTCTATAAATGCTGGAATCTGGCCTATATAGAGAAGTAGTTAGACATCGGGAAGTAATCACGTCAAGATGACAACTTAAAACGGAATGATAATAAGATGTAGATTACCTCTGATCTCTGAATTTCAAAGATGCTATAAGAGTTTCACCGTCACGGCTCCACACTATTTCCTGGAAATATAGAAACATTCCACACAATTGAGGTCAGTCCTTAACAAATTTCAGGAGACTTGAGTAAAACTTGAAAAGCAGCAATATTCACAGTGATGGTTTTGCTGATACCTCAAATGCACAACTGTGAAATCACGCTAATTTCAGAGAGGTTTGTTAAGAATTTCAACAATATGACAACCAACAACTTGTTAGTTTAGAAAGTTGAGAATAAGAGATGAAGCTAAAAGATACAAAAGAATGATTCTTCATATAGCAGCTGAAATGGATAATTTTATTCAACTAAATACAACATATTTAAAGAGTTCAAACTGAACCAAAACTGAATTCTAAAATGCAGCCATGAATCTGTTAAATAAACTAACATAATCCTAAAAGCTAGGACTGACTTATTTATCTAAAATTAAATATCTACTAACAGTAAAAACACGTGCAGTCCAAAAGCAAAATCTAACACTCCTCCTTGCTTTAGGAACTGCAAACTCCAATCATTTGCCTTAGAAGCTCAAATTTGCTGGATGGAAGAGGTTTCGTGAATAAGTCAGCCAATTGGTCTTCAGAGTTGCAGTGAAGTAGAGTCACTTCTCCATTTTGATGCACTTTCCTTAAAACATAAAGCTTGACTTTGAAATGTTTAGGTTTCCCATGAAACACAGGATTGTTTGAGATGGCAGTTGCTGCTTGATTGTCAACAAAAACCTCTATGTTGTTCTTCTTTTCCATATGAAAGTCAACCATAATCGTTTTCAGCCATAAAACTTGATTAACTACTGCTGCTATGAATTCTGCCTCAGTTGTGGATTGTGCAGCGATCTCCTTCTTCTTCGAGGACCATGAAAAAACTCGCGAACCTAAGCTGTAACAATTACTTGAAGTAGTTTTAATGTCATCACTCGATCCAATCCAATCACTGTCCCAGAAGCCATACAACTTGAGACCTTTGCCCTTCTCAAACTTGACACCATAATCAACAGTGCCTTTGATATATCTTAATATTCTATTTGGTGCTCTTAAATGAATTTCACTCGCACAATGCATAAAACGAGACAAGAGACTTATAACAAATAGAATGTCCGACCTTGTTGCTCTGAGATACATTTACAACCAATCAAGCTTCTATAAAAAACTTCATCAACTTTATCGGAACCATCTTCCTTGCTTAGCTTCTCCTTTTCTCTCATTGGTGTGCTCATTGCTTTACATTCTTCCATGTGAAATTTCTTCTATATCTCTCTTGCATATATCATTTTTGCGTTGTCTGATTTTCATCCCAAGAAAGTAGGTCATAAGACCAAGATATGTCATTTCAAAGACTTGCATCATATCTTTTAAACCTCTCAACCAGCCTTGTATTGTTTTCTGTTACCAAAAGATTATCAACATAAAGCGACACAATAAGAATATCATTATCCTTATGTTTCACATAAAGGGTAGATTCAGACAAGCTTTTTACAAAGTCAAGGTTTAACAAATAATCGTCTATGCTGCTGTACCAAGCTCGTAGAGCTTGTTTTAGGCCATAGAGAGCCTTTTTTAGCAAGTAGACTTTATCTTCTTCCCCTTGCTTTAGAAATCCTAATGGCTGTTCGACATATGTTTCTTCCTTTAATATGCCATTTGAAAAAACTGGTTTGACATCTAAATGGAACACTTTCCAGCCCTTTTGTGCTGCTATTGCAAGCAACAACCTGATTGTATCCAATCTTGCAATAGGAGAAAATGTGTGAGAAAAATCGACACCATAAATATGTGCATACCCTTTAACTGCTAGCTTTGCCTTGTATTTGTTGATGGAGCTATCTGCATTCAGCTTTGTTCTAAATACCCATTTCACACTAATGACTTTTCTATTTTCAGGCTTGTCGACTAATACCCAAGTTTTATTTTTTTTCTACCATTGAGATCTCCTCCTCCATTGCTGTCTTTCACTTTGGGTCTAGAAGAGATTCTATAGGATCTCAAGGTTCATAAACTGCTACATTACATCTTTGATAGATGCCAACAACCTTGTTCCTTGGACTGGAGGATCATCTTCTAGTTCATGCTGCAACAACTCAGATCTCTGTTGTTTAGAAGGACTGCTACAAGCTTCTTATGAGGGATTACCTAGATTGTAAGGACTTTTCCAATCCCATTGCCCATTTTCGATAAAATGTACATCTCTCATAACTGTCATCTTCCCTGTTTGAGGATGATAAATCTTGTAGGCTTTAGAAACTTAATTATAGCCAACAAAAATACTTGAAATTGCCTTCTTGTCAAGTTTGTCACACTTGACCTGAGGAACATGAACATAATACACACAACCAAATACTTTAAAAAAACTTAGCGAAGGTTTAAACCCATACCAAGCTTCAAATGGTGTTTTGTCTTCCAAAGCCTCTGTTGGAAGTCGATTTTGCAAAAACACTGATGTATTCGCTGCTTCTGCCCAAAATTTTTTACGCAGCTCCTTCTCATGCAACATACATCTTGCCATCTCCATTATTTATCTATTTATTCTTTCACTAACTCCATTCTGCTCTGAAGTATATGGAGTGGTAAGTTGATGCACAATGCCAGCTTCTTCGTAGAACTGATTAAATTATGCTGAGGTATACTCTTTTCCATTATCAGACCTCAAAAATTGTATCTTGCAGCCACTTTTGTTTTCTACCATTTTCTTGAATTTCCAGAATACTCTTGGCACTTGTGATTTGAATTTCAAGAAAAAGATCCAGCGCATCCTCGTAAAATCATCAATGAAAAGAACATAATAGAGGCTACCTCATAATGATGGAGTTCTTTGAGGTCCTGCTACATCCATATGTACTAGTTGCAGCTTTTGAGAGGCTCTCCAAGTTGATTTAGGAAATGGATTTTTAAGTAGTTTACCAAATTGACATGCTCTACAATCTGGTAAATTGTCAGCAAGGTCCAGTAGGCCTCTCGACATGTCCATCTTCTTCAATTTGAGTTTTCTTTGAAGATGACAATGCCTTAGCCTTTTGTGCCAAACTTAAGTGATATTAGCTTCACTAGGAAAAACTGTGTGCTCCTTATCTTTTGAATCAAAGGCAAAGCTTTAACCTCTCATTTTTATCCGTAAAATCTCCTTTTCGGTAGCATCATAGACATGACAATATCGATTTTCAAAGGACACTTTAAAACCCATTTTAAATTAACTGGCCTACGCTCAACAAGTTCTGATCAATATCGGGTACATAAAGAACATCAGATATACTTTTTGTACCTGAACTTGTTGAGATTTCGACAGTCCCTTTTCCCTTGGCATAAATATAATCCCCATCTCTGATTATGACCTTCGTGATCCCTGTGGGTTTAAATTCTTTGAAGAGAGTTCTGTCATAAGTCAGGTGGTTCGTAAAACTACTATCAATTAGCCAGCTCTCTGAAGCATCACCTGTTGATGAGCATGTTGCCACAAAAATCTGAAGTTCTTCATCATCATCTGCGACTCTAGCCTCCTCTTCATGCTTCTTGAATGTGCTCTTGCAGATCACTGCTTCATGACCAAGCTGATTACTTTTGTTACACTTTGCATCCGGCCTTTTTCAACATCTGAAAGGTAGGGGTCCAAGTTTGTCACAGTGCTTACAAGGAGGATAGTTTTTCTTTTGGTTTCTAAACTTCTTGCGAGTCTGATTGTTTGCGGATTCTTTCTCGGGACACTTGATTTTTCCTTTTAAATTTCTTTTTGCTCTTTCCAGCTTCTTGGTGCTTGGCTGGCAAAGCTCCTTCAACAATAGGATCTTGTCTCATTAGACATTGTTGCTCTTGAGCTTGCAAAGCATTCAATAGTTCCTCCGAAGTAATTTTTGACAGATCTTTTGTGTTCTCCAAGGTAGTTATTGAAGCTTCATATCTTTCTGGTACTGTTACCAGAATTTTTGTACGATTCTTGAATTCAGAAACTTGGTGCCCAACAACCTTACCTTATTTGCGATGTCAAACAATCTGTCTGAATACTCCTTGATTGTTTCAGACTCTTTCATCCTTTGCATCTCAAATTCTCCAATTAAATTCAGTACCTGCATGCCTCGTATCCTCTCATCTCCTGCATATTCTTCTTTGAAATAATCCTAGACTTCTTTTGCTGATTTGAGAGACATAACTCTCGTAAAAACTGTTGTCGAAACAACAACAAATAAAGTTGCTTTAGCCTTGGATTTCCTTGTTTTCCTTTCCTTGTGATTTTTGATTTGGGCCATGGTAGGATTATTTGGCAGCAGAGGAATTTCGTAGTCCTCTTCCACAGCCTCCCAAAGATCCAACGCCTCAAGATAATTCTCCATTCGTACTGCCCAAAGCTGGTAATTCTCACCATCAAAGATAGGAGGAGCTATTTGAGAAAAATCGATTTCAATCTCCATTGCAGTCACAGGTCCCTTAAGAATTAGGCTCTGATACCAATTGTTAGTTCTAAAAGTTGAGAATAACAGAAGAAGCTAAAAGATACAAAAAGATGATTCTTGATATAGCAGCTGAAAAGGATAATTTTATTCAACTAAACATAGCATATTCAAAGAGTTCAAACGGAACAAAAACTGAATCCTAAAATGTAGCCATGAATCTGTTAAACAAACTAACAGAATCCTAAAAGCTAGGACTGACTTATTTATCTAAAATTAAATATCTACTAACAGTAAAAATATGTGCAGTCCAAAAGTAAAATTTAACACAACTGATACTTCCTCAATTTAAACAATAATTAGGCTGATCGTTCTTTCATTGTTACTTCTATTTTTGATAAAAAAAATGGTCTCTGAACCAAATTGTGTGCACCTCAACCAATTCACTTGGAACATGCTACATCCCACCAACACAGATACTAGATAAATCTATCCAACAAGTCGAGGACATTGTTGCTCCCAACGCACACGCAAGTATACGTGGTCGACGAGTACTAAAGTGATAAGTAGAGTATCGTTCGCACGAGGACTATTCAGACTGGACTCCTAACAAACAATTTTTTAAGAACTATTAAGGGATCTTTTTCCAATGGTTGAGATTTTACTAACTAAAACAATAATTAAAACAAATAACTGAAGTCAAGTAATAGAGCCAATTATAGGTTGTTATCAATAATGGAGAAACGGTCCAGGGTCAGAGCTACGAACAATCCAGTTGAGTTTTCCAGTTGATTCTACTTCTTGATTTCCTAGATTGCTAACTACAGGTTAAATGTACCTGTGAAAACCTTTCGATTCCTCACGGTCTATGCAGGCTACTCCAATCTCTATATGTCTATGGGTTGAATCACGTGCACGCATTAACGAATTCTGTGATTAGTTAAGCTAGGCGAGCAAGTATATGTCTATCCTACTCACAAATTGGTTCCCCGATGCCCAGGTTCACAATCGAGCTCTATTCTTTCTTATGTGCATTCACAAGTTCCCTCTGTCGAGTTCAACTTGTAAACCGTAGATAGTGTTCAATTATCAGGCCTCAATAACCAAACAATTAGGCTCAAGAAAGAATAAACAATCCGTAATGGTAAATCAACATATAGAAATCAACTTTCAAACATCAACCTTCATGTATTTACTCTAACCCTTGAATGAACAAACTATAGAATTAAAGAGAAGAATGAGAGAAAGAGAGAAATAACTTGTTTAGAAGACATCTAGGGCTCCTCCCCCCTCCTCCAAAACTTGCTCCAAAGTCTGAACTCCCTTAAAAAACGAAGTAAAAGAGTATTTATAGTGTTTACAAAAGCCTAGTAATAAGTTACACCTAAGCCTAGATGAAATAAGAAGTCCAAAAACGCTCCAGGGGCGCTGTAGCTGGCGCCCCGCGCCACCGAACGCGCGCAGACAAGCAGAACCCGTCGAAATCCAAGCGCCTTAGCCACACCCCGCGCTAAGAAACGCGCCAGAAGGCTGGGCGCCTTAGGGGCGCCCCGCGCCACCTATGGCGCCAGGCCATTTTCTCGCTTCCTTCGTTCGCAGCTTGCTTCGTGCCGTGCCTTCGTGTGCCCGATCCAATCCTCAATCAAATTCCAATCTTTTCTTGCTCGATCATGCTCTTTAAAGCTCTAATTGCACCTCACAATATCCTACAAGTCACATGACACAAAATCAGTGCAAAATCACATTCGTCAACTAGAAAACAGGCGAATAAAGTACTTAAAAGTGAGGAAATATTAAGGAAATATAGGCATAACATGCCAAACATCACCACCCCACACTTGAACCTTTGCTCGCCCTCGAGAAATTACAAATAACTTCCCAACCTAGGTAGAACAGGTTTGCGTATGACTATGGTTGATATCGACCATTGAACGAGTGCACACATGACTACTATGGGTCCAACAAACATGCCAACAATTTAACAATCATCAAAAACACGAGAACAACCACCCCAAGATAGCTCAAATGCACAAACTCAACTCATTACAACCATGCTCCCACAAAATCACACCTATCTACTCAACCAAGAAGCCACGACTTCACCTATTTCATGCAAACTATGTGCCCTCACCAAAATGAAGCAAGAGAGTGTCCCCCAAATATCACACACAACAATGAATATCAAGAATAGAAGGGGACAATAGCATAGAAAGAATTCACTCACTCTCATGTAAAGCTCACATGTCACACATGATGCACCATAGGCTTGCCCGTAGTGTAGAACTGCACTAATGTAAGCTCACTCCAATCGGGATTAACTAGGACTTTAAAAGGTTGTAATGTAGGCTAAGGGGCTGGTAGGATACATATGGGTAATAGTGACTACCTCCCTAAGCACTTTAATACATCACAATACAAATTAAGCACAAGTCTCATCAAAGCCATCCAATCAACAACTTTCACACAACCTTTTTCAACAGGTAGCAATTTTTTTCTTTTAAGCACAACACTAGCAAGGATGGATATTCTTTTCTTTTCTCTTTATTTTTTTTTCTTTTTTCAATTTTTTTTCTTTTTCTCTTCAAACCTTGCCAATGCTCCTTCAACTACTTCACAATTTATCAAGTATTCCCCTCATTAGTTCCACTCAAAAACCTCCCAATACTTCAACCACAAACTCCACAATAATATACAATTATCAATTAAAGTGCTTAAGGAGTAAAGGGTCAAAAGAAAGCAATTTAGAACAAGTGGGTAGGCTTGCAGTATGGGTGCCAATAAAAAGGTCAAAGAGATCACAACAATCAAGTCCAAGGTGTATATATAAGGGTAGGCAAATCAAAAGAAGGCCTGTATCATTTTCCGACTAGAGCAAACCTAGGATTTCGCTTTGCACACACACGGGGCAAGTTCTAGACACCAATATGCAAACATGGAACATAATAGAATATGTCTCACAACACACATTGCACACAGTCCACACAAGATGATTACAACTCTCAATCAAACAAATAAGGTGCAATTTGTGAAATTTAAGCACTAATGCACAAAGGTTCACAATAAAGTCAAGCGAGTGGACTCAAGCATCTCAAGGGGGTCATTCCATTTATTTGTCTAGGCATGCATCACAATTTAAAACCAAAGGACACCACAAATAGCACATGCAACAAGTTCAAGTCCACCGGTATCAAACAAATCAAAGGCACCTATTATTCTACCTATTTCCTTCGTCTAGGGTCACCTATACTAACTATTCTAATCCTAAAAATAAAAACTACCTGGTTCAAAGGCCTCCTCGTGGAAAAGAACCGAGGCCATAAGAAAAACCACGGGGTGGATGACATGTACCACTAATAAAGACTAAAAGGAAAATCTTTTTTGTTTCAATCTTTTTCATTGGTTTTCTAATTTTTTTCATATATTAAAGCAAGAAACAAATAAAAATAAATTCAAGTGACAAAAAAAATCCTAATGGTACATGCATCCCTAACCTCAAAAATAAAGGGGAATTCCCCCACCCCACACTTAAAATTAAGCAGTGTCCTCAGTGCGACAAAAAGAAAGTGCAAGAGTTAAAGGAACTTCCCTGAAGGCTAAACGACATAGCCTTTGGTGCGAGCAGTGGAACCATCTCCATTACAAACCCACCAAGCGTCCGTAGAGCAAGGGGTACTCAGACTTCCCCCAACAGGTCATCAATATTAGGCAGGGGTCAGGACACCCCACACTTAGACTCGACATTACATGAACGTGCAATCCAAAGAATCACCCAAAGCAATATACAATTATAATAATAATAATAAAAATAAATAAATAAAGCAAGAAAATTGGGTTGCCTCCCAAGGAGCGCTTGATTTAACGTTGCGGCACGACGAAGACAACTTCATCACTTTTGTCTCCACCTTGAACTAATGAATTGAATCCCCAGCTTTGCCTCAAGCTTGCGACTATGGTATTGGGGTGGTGGCAAAAATACAAAAGGACCAAGTAACCAATGTCGCATTTTACACTTCTTAGCCTTTAAATGAGGGATGTTGTTTTGTCTCCTTAACATCACAAACTTTAAAATATAGGCACCTTGTTCCTCCTCCTTTGGTTTCTTCATAGGCTCGGGTGGCTCAACTTTCATGTCACCATCCAAACACAATGTTGAAAAATGATTGGAATGAGGTCCAATGCGCTTCAATTCTAAAGTTACATTACTTTTGACACCCTCACTTGCACAAACACTAGAGTCTTCAAATATGAAGTTTTCTTTTTCCTCACTTGACTCTAATGTGATTTCCTCAACTTCGGCATCATCAACTAATATTGGGTCGAATGGTAGGAATTCCACTTTTTGCTCTTCAAATTGGCTTCTAAGCTCTTCTATCTCAAATCTACTCCACGACAACTGATAATTGGGCATTAGACACTTCAACCATATCACTCAAATTCGCCTCCAAGTCGTGAATAGTCAAGCCAAATTCGTCGATCTCTTGCCTGAGCACAACCCTTTCTTCCATAAATTGCCTCGTCATATTTGTAAGTTCACTCCTGAAATCCCCATAAGCTTCTAAGAGTTTGGCTTGCTCCATTAGCCAAGTTTCGCTAGCAACCTGCACTTTATCGCTCCTGTCAAACTCACAAACATCATTAGAATCATCACAAAAATTACTGGGGGAAGGAGCATGACACTTAGGACAATCATTCCACCGACTACCACACAATTTACAAAAATTTCAATCAAAGGTGCTGGAAAATTCACATAACCAGTCTCGTAGGGTTGAAAGAGTTGGAAAATTTTCCCACAAGTGGGTTCCTCTGCAAAGCAGACAAAGATCATCAAAATTAGAATTACAACCACTCGACCAATTTTCATTAAAAGATGCCATGATAAGACAAGAAAGACAATGCTAAACTTAACAAAAATTAAACCTGAATAGATAATAAGTAATCGTTCAAAAAGAAATCAGTCAATTTAGTCCCCGGCAGCGGCGCCAAAAACTTGTTGCTCCCAACGCACACGCAAGTATACGTGGTCGACGAGTACTAAAGTGATAAGTAGAGTATCGTTCGCACGAGGACTATTCAGACTGGACTCCTAACAAATAATTTTTTAAGAACTATTAAGAGATCTTTTTCCAATGGTTGAGATTTTACTAACTAAAACAATAATTAAAACAAATAACTGAAGTCAAGTAATAGAGCCAATTATAGGTTGTTATCAATAATGGAGAAACGGTCCAGGGTCAGAGCTACGAACAATCCAGTTGAGTTTTCCAGTTGATTCTACTTCTTGATTTCCTAGATTGCTAACTACAGGTTAAATGTACCCGTGAAAACCTTTCGATTCTTCACGGTCTATGCAGGATACTCCAATCCCTATATGTCTATGGGTTGAATCACGTGCACGCATTAACGAATTCTGTGATTAGTTAAGCTAGATGAGCAAGTAATACGTCTATCCTACTCACAAATTGGTTCCCCGATGCCCAGGTTCACAATCAAGCCCTATTCTTTCTTATGTGCGTTCACAAGTTCCCTCTGTCGAGTTCAACTTGTAAACCGTAGATAGTGTTCAATTATCAGGCCTCAATAACCAAACAATTAGGCTCAAGAAAGAATAAACAATCCATAATGGTAAATCAATATATAGAAATCAAATTTCGAACATCAACCTTCATGTATTTATTCTAACCCTAGAATGAACAAACTATAGAATTAAAGAGAAGAATAAGAGAAAGAGAGAAAGAACTTGTTTAGAAGACATCTAGGGCTCCTCCCCTCTCCTCCAAAACTTGCTCCAAAGTCTGAACTCCCTTCAAAAACGAAGTAAAAGAGTATTTATAGTGTTTACTAAAGCCTAGTAATAAGTTACACCTAAGCCTAGACGAAATAGGAAGTCCAAAAACACTCCAGGGGCGCTGTAGCTGGCGCCCCGCGCCCCCGAACGCGCGCACACAAGCAGAACCCGTCGAAATCCAAGCGCCTTAGCCACGCCCCGTGCTGAGAAACGCGCCAGAAGGCTGGGCGCCTTAGGGGCGCCCCGCGCCACCTATGGCGCCAGGCCATTTTCCTGCTTCCTTCATTCGCAGCTTGCTTCCTGTCGTGTCTTTGTGTACCAGATCCAATCCTCAATCAAATTCCAATTTTTTCTTGCTCGATCATGCTCTTTAAAGCTCCAATTGCAACTCACAACATCCTACAAGTCACACGATACAAAATCAGTGCAAAATCACATTCGTCAACTAGAAAACGGGCGAATAAAGTACTCAAACGTGAGGAAATATTAAGGAAATATAGGCATAACATGCCAAACATTAGACATACCAGAAGAAATCACATGCTAATTTTTTTTTGCCTCCGCTGGAATTTGAACCCATGTTTCACATGATCCATTCTAGCTTCATGGACCGCTAGGCTTAGACCATTCTTTCTTTCTTCCTTCTTTTGTTCAAACTTTCCACTTCTAGAAAAACAACTTAAAACGGCTATAGTAGAGACCGTTTTCAGCTTCCGGTTTGTTTTACCTTTTTAATGCCGGGAAAATTCGAACTTCAAAATTCTATTTTTTTATGCAAAAATATTCTAATTTATTGACAATCCATAAAACATAATCTATTTGTTTCAATTTATAGGAATCTGTTTGAACTGATACAAAGTTTAATAAAGTAAAACTTTTAAAATTCGTGTTCAAAAATAAATATTTGTGTGACTATAAATCATCTCATTAAAGGTACAATGGTAAATTTTGAGTTAAATTATTTTTAGATTTAGAAATGAGTCTATCTTTTTGGAACATACTAAAAAGAAAATAGGTACACATGAATCAAAGGAAGTAGTAATTTTTAGAGCAGAAAATGTGGTAGAGCATTGTTTTTTTGCTAATTTCAGTTTTGTTTTTCCTCTCTAATATAATGTCCTATGACTATATCAAGAAAAAAGTATAGCATAGCCATTTTATTTACGTTTTTCTTTTATTCTCTACACTTCTGAGCAAACCAAACAATATAAAATGTTGTGAAAAATTCTTTACACTAACAATGTACATCCTAAATGCAAGGCACCTTAGCTTGGTTTCAGGTCTAGCGATGCCATGCACGCTCGAAGAAAATAGGCGCGACATGAGCAAATACTCTCCGAAAGCCATTCAATTATGCCACTCTGAAGTTGATCAGATCTAGAAATGTACTCCGAGCACTCCGCTCTGTTCTACCAATTAACAAACACAACATTTAAAATGCCACATAGATAGAGTTCACCACATCATGAGATAAAGCATGTCTGTTAGACACTTTCTAAGTTAATTTGACTAACCATAACTACTAACGTACACAAAAATTATTACTTCTATATAATTAAAGAGTTGTAGGCTACATATACACCGCTAAATAATTTTAACGCACTATAAGGTTATATTTATATATTGTAGCAGCTAGCCTATTTTGTTTTAATTTTAATATTTTAAATCGACCTTTTATAAATACTTGCCTATAGATATCTTTTGAATAATTTGATAATGTTAAAGTATATTTCTACCGACAGTGCATTTATAAATTGCAATCTTTCTATATCAAAGTGGTTTAAAAATGAGTTTAAAGCCTTTACTGTCAATGCACATAATTTTTTAAACGAAAAATGGTCAAAAATACCCTAAACGTATTAGAAAAGATTTAAAAATACCATTCGTTATTCTTTAGGGTTAGATATACCCATGTTGTTAATCTTTAGGCCCAAATATACCCTCAACGTTTTATTTAGGCTCAAAATTACCCTTAAAACTAACGGACTTTTAAGAAAGTTAATAATAATTAAGAAAATAAAATAGTAGGGGATATTTCTTGCCCGTAATATTAAAGAAAAGCATTTCAAACCCATTGCCAATAGATAAAGAGAAGTTTTGGCCCTTTTCAGTTTAAAAATTATAGGTAAATTTTAAAAATTAGCTCTTGACTTATCATTTGTTTAGAAATTATTTTGCCAAAAGGTATTTACTACTCGCAGATATATATAGATAATATAAAATAATATAGAGAGTACAAATAAGTGCATATGTAATGTATGCAATATCTACCTATCATAAAAATTAATTGATGATTTTCCAATAGTATATATAGTTAATATTTTGTTTATAATTTTTGGATATTATACATTAATATTTATGTGTTTAAGTTGTACTTTATTATTCTAAATATGCTTCTAGTACGTTCTTTTTTTTAGTCGAGGGTCTACCGAAAACAGTCTCTCCACTTTGGTGGGGGTAAGGTCTGCATACATCTCTCCCCAGATCCCACTTGTGGGATTACATTGGATATGTTATTGTTTAAATTGTACTCTCTATTTTATTTTATATTGTGTATATATATATATTGGTGAGACCTTTTTAAACAGATAATAAATCAATAGCTAATGTTCATCTACCTATAATTTTTAAACGGACAAAGGGACAAAAACTTGTCCTAAATTATTGCTAATAGCTTTGAAATGTCATTTGTTAATATTATGGGCAAAATAAATTCTCTACTATTTTATTTTTTAATTATTTTTTTCTTTTTTTAAAAGTCCGTCAGTTTTTAGGGTATTTTCAGACTAAATAAAATGTTGAGGATATTTTTGGACCTAAAAAGTTAACGGCAGGGACATATCTGGCCCAAAAGATTAACGAAGAGTATTTTAAACCCTTTCCAATAGGTTAAGGATATTTTTGATCCTTTTCCTTTTTTTAAACAATATCACCCAACAACACTTCTATTTCAATAAAACTTGGACAGATAAAAAAATCACATGCATGGTACTTTTTATCTGCTGGAAGCTGTTAAACCCTTAATTTCCATACCCGACTAGCTTTATTGATAGTTAGACCCTATTTAAGAAAGAAAAAGATGACGGGTAGAAATTAAAAGGAAAAAACTGTCGGCATGTTTAGTTGGAACACACTTGTACTATAATTTTTGTGACACTCATTGAAGACTTGGTTGATCTAGTTACGTTGAAGGAACAAGGTTCAGTTGAATCCCACAGTTGAAAATTATACTGTGTAAATAGATTAAATTTAAAACTTTTGGTATATATATATACACACTATTAAATCCCTTTGATGGAAGACAAAATTTGACAAAGAAGGTTATAAAATTATTTAGATCATTAGTTCAAATTCTGTATTTCATAGTTCTAATACCTTTTTAAATCTCATCTTATAATTTTCTGGCTTCACCCCTAGCTGAAATTTTTGGTTAGGTTCAAATGCATGTCTAAACGCCGCTCTTCATTAAAGATTGTATGCTACACACTTTAACAAGAATGCTTAAGCATTAAAATACACTTCATTTCAAATTTATAAATACCATCATGAATTAATCAATTCAGATCAAGCTCTATACTTCAAAATCTCTGCTGAAAGAAAAAAGAAAAGTGATATCCATCATGGGCATTGTCACAATCACTGATGAGTTCACCAGCCCAGTTTCAGCTCCTAGATTGTTTAAGGCCTTCATTCTTGATGGTGACAACCTTCTTCCTAAAATTGCACCTCAAGCTGTAAAAAATGTTGAAATAATTCAAGGAGATGGAGGCCCTGGAACCATCAAGCAAATGAACTTTGCTGAAGGCAATATATTTCTTCTTTTCCTCATTTCTTTGTTTAACTTTATCTATATTTTGCTCATTATTGAGATTTTGATCATAGCTCAAGACTAAATTTACAGTTAATCAAGTGGTATTATGTGACACCTCTTCATCAAAAAATCTAATCAAATATACTAATGTTAATGGGACACCTATATTTCTTTTGAAAAATAATGTGTATGTACAACATGCCAACATCACTTGAAAAATTCTGTTAAGTAGATATCAATTTGGAATAGGAAGTAAAGTCTTAGGACACCAAAACCCCAAGCTCACATAAATATATTGTAAAAGTTGAATTGTTACTATGTTGAAATTGCGTGTGCAGATTCCTGCGTACGGTACTGACTACATTGATCCTCTTCGCAGGGAGTCCAATCAAGTTTGTGAAGCATAGGGTTGATGCATTAGACAAGGAAAAAATGACCTATGCATACACAATGATCGAAGGTGATGCTTTGATGGACAAGTTTGAGTCAATTTCATACGAGATGAACCTCGAGCCCACGCCTGATGGAGGATGTAAAGGTAAGAACACTAGCAAGTACCATACAAAACCTGGTGTTGAGATCACAGAAGAAGAAATCAAGGCAGGCCAAAAGAAGGCTGCTAGTTTCGTTAAGGCTTATGAGGCCTACCTCTTGGCAAATCCTAATGAATATGCTTAATTAATCAGCAGTAATGGACATTTGAATACTAATTGTCTTGGTATTCAGTTTGTTTCTCCCTATAGTTTACTAATACATATACTTGGCTGGTTAATAAAACTAGTGTTTTGTGGGATAAAGCATTTGTATTCACCACAAGGGCACTATCAAATTGTAGCGAGGGTTTTCTTCTATGTCATTTTATATGCACTACTTGCTAGTGTAATGTTTACTTATTTTACACAAGCATATACGCAAATGTTTATTTTCGTCATCTCTCTTAATTGAATTTTAATTTTGTCCCCATATTGTCAAGATTTATTTCCTAGGTTGAGAATAGAAATCCTGTTGCTTCATGCATGTAAAATTGTAAACCCAAGGTGAGTCGAAAAATCTATAAAGTAGAAGCTACTACCAAGTACCATGTCACAACCGCAAGTGGAATCTGTCACTCTATTGCAAAGACTCGAGGTTCAGAAAGATAGTGCAACGGGCATACACTAAGCTGCGAAAACCTACCCTTCTTCAAAATCACAAACTGTAACGTAGGACGTTTTTTGTAACCAATTTTTCTCATGTTGACAGTTTCAAGATCAGTTCGAAAATCATGTTAATGTTCCACATTATAGAGGGAAATGACAGCAGGGAAAAAGCAAAAAACTGAAAAAAGAAAGGCAGTCACAAGTCTAGAGGAAAAATGACTACAAGTCATAAGTTATTTTCAACATATAGTAATATGCAGTCTAGATCTGATGCCAATCACAAACATGTTTTGAGATAATACCAACCATTGCTGATACCTAATAACGGAGTTTCTCACCATTGGAGAAAGGTCTGTTCAAGCCTACATTTCATTGCTCTGCTTCAAGAATATCTTCAACTTCAGCAAAGAGACCTGTTATAACAATAATTAATTAACGAGTTAATCCCTAAAATGGTCACTGAACTAATGCACTACTAGAAATCAATGGTTTAACGAGGGAGAGTGGCGAGGGACATCCCTCTCCAAACGCGTAATGGAGAGGGAATTCCCTAGCAAGTGGTCCCTCGGAATACGGCTCGTAGCAGAGCATTTTTGGCGAGGGAATTCCTTCTCAAGCTGTTGTGTCAGTCCAATTTTCTTATTGTGTCAGATAATATACAGCTAAGGAATTCCCTCTCCAAATGTAGGAGAGAGAAAAATATTTTCTTCAACTTGGCGAGGGAATTCCTTCTCTAAGTGTGAAATATATTTGTTTATTCAGTTTTGGCTAGGGAATTGGAGAGGGAATTCCCTCTCCAAGTGTAAAAATTAAATATTTTTATTTCACTTTGCTAGGGAATTCCCTCTCTAATTTCATTAAAAATATTTTTAACAAGGCAAATGGCTAGGGAATTCCCTCTCCAAATATAGTGTACCTGAAACGCAAAAATCAGTAACAATACAAAGCAGCACAACAACAACAACATATAGAGCAAAAACAACATATATGCATATATACCTGCGCATTCAAATCACCAAAGCACCCAAAACATTCTAAATACCACAATCTGTCTAATCCGGACAATTAAACAAGTGTACGCATATGTTTTATACCAACTAACACAAACAAATAAAACACTAAAGTACTTAACAATCCTAAACACGTCCAACTTTCAAGTTTAATTCGATAGGAAAAACAACAAACTACCGAGGATCATTTTCATTTCCCCTTCCCATAATATAGTTCGCCATCAAGGACTCCAATTTTGCCATCTTTTCACGGTCAGCTTGGCGTTCAAGATCTTGTTCGGCTAGCCTTTTCTCTATCTCTTCACGTTCCTTTTCCTGTTCGGCTAGCCTTTTCTCTATCTCTTCACGTTCCTTATCTTGTTCCGCTAGCCTTTTCTCCATGTCATCGAATTTAGCTTGCAAAACTGGATCCACATTTTGTGTAGCACCAGAAGAAGAGAAAGAAGATGCGTAAGCATTAACAATACCTATTCTTGACGGCTTCTTGTAACGCGAAGGACCAAGACCGTAGGTTCTGTTTTTTTTGTTGTAGCCACCAGCGGCCTCCACGAAAATTGCAGCCTCTTCTTCCGGGGTGGGTTTAGCTGCACCTTCCTGTACCCCCGATCCTTGGCTTTCAGCCCATCGTTCATAAGCAGCTCTCCATGTACAGTCCACACTAAATAATTGGGCATAAATCCTTTTTTGTAAAGATGTAGAACAACGACATCTATTCGCTGCACGTTGCTACATTTGCATTTCAAACAAGGGCATTTGATTTTATCATCTCTCATATATTCCGGGAGCAATTTAGCTTTAGAAATAAAGCGCTTAACCCCATCTACGAATGATTTCCGCAAACCCATATTTTCATAAAATCTATTATACATCCAACTACGATTTTCACCGGATTCCATCTACACAAATGGTATAAATAAATATATTTAGAAAAAGCCAATAAAGAATATCACTTTTACACTAGTTGTTTTTAAATTTTATTACTTTTGCTAATTAAATCTTCCCTCGATCACTAATCAACCACTATTATGCACAATTGAAATTTTCAATTACAACTATTTCCATATCATTCAAATTTGAGGGATAATAATACTAAAAATTATTCAATAATTTTCTAAGACTATATATTTCCAAATTATTTTTCTAAGGTTAAACTAAGGCTAAACAAGTATTTCTAATTTTTTTTTTTAAATAAGGCTAAACAAGTAATTCCAAATTATTTTACAATTACAATAACTTCCTAATTATATTTCTTTCTCAAATCACAATAATGATAACAATTCCCAAGCATTCATCCACAATATTATTTCACGAATTTATGTGATAAACTAATTCATTATAGGATTCCATAACAATAACAATCGTAGAAGCATAAAAAAGTGTAATAGAAATATTTATCTTAATGGGGATGGGCTTGCAATGGGTTGAACGGGAAAAAAATTGAAATCGCCGGGGAGAGGGCCATAAAATAGCTTCTTACCCTTATTTTTATGTAAAGGATCTAGTAGGTTGGGTAGCTTTTGCTATCTTTTTTTCCATTTGGATTTTTTATGCTCCTAATGTTTTGGCCGAGTTGGAGACGGGCAGCAATGGGGAAAGGAATTTTGTTTGGAGGAGAAGAGAGTTGTGCGTAATACTATGCGTTTTGGCAAGGGGAAAGATGTAGTTTTTATTTACTACATGGAGAAGGGAGTCCCTCGCCATTTACCTACAGGTCTGACTATTTTTATTGGAGGGAATAATTCCCTCTCCAATAAAAGCAATTCCCTCTCCAATCAGGAAAGAGGAAATTTTGTCCTGCAGGTTGGCGAGGGAATTCCCAAGCCGGTGTTAACTTTTTTATTTTTTCGTTCGGGCGAGTGAAAGTACATGTTTGGAGAGGGAATTCCTACTCCAATTTTTGGAGATGGAATTCCCTCTCCAAACAGTCCCTCGGAATA
Organism: Petunia x hybrida; assembly: GCA_037355625.1. Lineage (NCBI taxonomy): Eukaryota > Viridiplantae > Streptophyta > Magnoliopsida > Solanales > Solanaceae > Petunia > Petunia x hybrida. Next base: position 7,192,846 of record JBBBVM010000055.1, read on the forward strand.
ATACTTAATTCTAGTAGTGATGGAAATGATCTAAAAAGGTCAATTTACTTTAGTTTAGGATAAAATATCACTCAACTTATCCAAATTACCTTTAAAAGTCATTCTCCCAAGTTGTGCATTAAAGTTCACATGAAAATGTTGTTGTGACATTTTATTTAAGTTATTTTTATTAAAAGTGGACCCAACAACTATTTTAAATTAAAAAAAAATTCAATTTATTTATTTATGAGAGATCCACATACTACCCGACCCAAAACCCATCTTTTTAAAAGGAAACCATTTGTTAAAAAAATTTGAAGTAAAAATTCTCAAGCAAAAGACTACTAGATTTGGTAGATTATAATATTCAACAAGGGATGATGAAGTATACTTATGTCTTTATCATATTTTATAAGATTCAAAGGGGAATTAAACAACAATGAAAAGCTAAAATAACAAATTAAATGAAGCAACAGTTAATACGAAACATTGATTACTTAAAGATTGTAGTAATTTAAGAACCAAGTTTTTATCAACAAGAAAGGTTACTGTTATAACTTTCTAACAAACAAAATTTGTCAAAATGTCCCACCCAACCCTAGGAAAATCATTATCAACAAAAAAGAACAACAAACCATGCTAAAATAAGTTTTATACATAATCAACTAAAAGTAAAGTCCAAAACAATTCAATCTAAATTTTGGTAGGATTTCGTGTCTTCTTCTGAACATCAAACACATATTCCTTCATAACTTTTTTCATAAATTGTCTTTCTCCAATTGGTAGCAAGAAATAATTGTTTCTTGCCAATTGCATATCTTCTTCCGAACGGTAAGAAAGTTATAACAGTAACCTTTCTTGTTTATAAAAATTTGGTTTATGAATTAGTACAATCTTTAAGTAATCGATGTTTCGTATTAACTATTGCTATATTTGTTATTTTAGCTTTTCATTGTTGTTTAATTTTCCTTTGAATCATATAAAAATATGACAAAGACATAAATATACTTCTTCATCCTCGTTGAATATTCTAATTTGTCAAATCTAGTAGTCTTGTGCTAAAATAATGAGAATTTTTACATCCGATTTTGTTTAACAAATGGTTGCCTTTTAAAAAGATGAGTTTTTGGTCGGGTAGTATGTTGGTCTTTCATAAAAAAAATAAATTGGGATTTTTTTTTTAAATTTAAAATAGTTGTTGGGTCCACTTTTAATAAAAAGAACTAAAATAAAATGTCACATCAACATTTTCATGTGAACTTTAATGCACAACTTGGAGAATGACTTTTATAGGTAATTTGGATAAGTTGAGTGATATTTTTATCCCAAACCAAAGAAAAGTGATTTGTTTAGATCATTTGCATTAGTTCAGTGATCATTGTAGGAATTAACTCTTAATTAACAACAACTGTATTAGAGTAAAATGAGAAATAGAAATTTCTGATGAAACAATTCTTTAACTTTTCTCCATAGCTGCGAATGAAAACTGTAAAGATAAACTTCTGCATTCAGATGATTCAGAATCTTTTCTATCAGTCTCCACAAGCGAAAGACCATAAAATTCAGCCCAAGTAAACCAAAGCTTTTGAGTTTGCCAAGCCGACTAACATTTGAGACTAGAAGTATTTAGTGATTATATCTTTTCTTTTATTTTTTATTCGAAATGCAAAAAAATACGGTTCAATCTAGTGATAACTGTATGCCCTAAATTCGATAATACAATTGAATTTGTTTAAGAGTTACAAGCAACTGATCGTACCAAGCTTAAACTATTGAGAGTAAGATATGAAATAAAGAACAAAAGCAATAGCAACAAAGATAAGTAAATGTTATATTATGATGAGAGTAAAAATTGATAAAGTTTGGATATATATTTGTGAATGCCATTACAAATGATTTCAAGTTTTATTTATAGTGCTGGCTGCTGAACTTCAATGCCCACATTAAGTGGCCACGTTCCCACATTATATCGTGGGAAGACGCACTATCTTGGGTGCATCAAACGTGCTGGTAGACAGTTACAAACTCGAAAGTTGTGGCTTCGAGTCAAACAGACACTTCACAAAGCTGGTTCCCGTAGAGTTTCATACGAGACCAAATCTACGGAGACTCACTGCTCGAGCCTCCGTGATCTTATTCGCCATTGTCTGATTCCCTGGTCCATTTCTTAGCTGCAGGACTGAACAGCTCTCCGTGATGGATCCGTATGCGTGCGACACGTGTCCGTAACACAATTATACCAATACAATAACTGTACGATCTCAATTCACAATCGACTGGAATAATGATTTGTTGTTATTGTTGTTTTACTTACACTGCATCCTTCCAAATTAGTTGACGCCTTCAGCTTCTGCACGTTCATTAAAAAATTAATACACAGGGTATATATTTTACTATTTTACCTCTATTGGCCAAATTTTCAATATTAGACTATTAATATTTTTTTTTAAAAAATACTTTTTTATTAAATATGGGCATAGTTGGAAAGAATTAGAAAAAAATGTCTTTAAATCCTAAAGGGTCAACTAATTTAGAACAAATAAATCTTGCTAAAGCGTCAATTAATTTGAGACGGAGGGAGTATTAAGTTGAATATGAACTAATATGAGATTTAGAGAACCTTTAATTTTAAAAAAAAATATTTTTGATTTTAAAACAAGTTATTACTGGCACTGCAAGAAATGAACTCAAAACAAACGAAATGGATATAAAGGATTCATATGAGTGACTCCATAGGCAATTAGCACGCAATTGTTTGATTGAAAAGCCAAATACCATTAATTCCTTATTAGTTTAAGCAGGCTAAACAGCCTAAACCTATTTATGTAGTTACACTATTTGGCATTTGAAGAAAGAAAAATTGATTAAGATATACTTAATAATACCATCGGTGATATATGTCGTGAAACCTAAAAGGACCACTAGCTAGACCCATAGAAAGGGTTGTTCAACCTAAAAGGATATTTGCTTTTCTGATAACGGAAATTTTCAAACTAACTTGTATGTACCTCAATTATTTTACTAGATACTTACTACTTTTTACAAGTACAAGTATTAAGCAATTCTATCTAGTAAAGCCTATGATTGAAAAACATAAAATCAATACATAGTATTTTTTGTCTGCTAGAAGTTTGAACCCTTAAATTTTCATATATTTTACTGGTTTTATTGACTGCTAGACCTTTTAATCTGTAGTATCAATTGTAGTTTAACGAAATTCTACTCAACCCCTTCCCCAACCAAACAAACCCAATAAAAAAGGAGAAAAAGAAGACAGGTGGAAAAGGTAAAACTGAAAAAGGCAGAATAGGCAAAATGACATTCAAACTTGTACGAAATTCTATTTCCGACCCTTTTACTTTACGAGTTTTCAACTAAACATTCCAAACTTGATCAAAGCACACATTTTAAACCCTTCCAACTCGCGTGTTTTCAAATGCACTGATGTGGATGACGTGTCAGTATCCACATCAGTATTTTGTGGGTCCAACAACAACATCCTAAATCATTTATCACCAAGTTAAATCGTATTTCCTCTTGAACTAGCATCGCCGCAACACAACCAGAGATCAAGCAAAAATAATACCTCAACCACCACAGTCCCACTGTAATTAACAGTCCCACCTTCTTCTAATTCGATTGCCCATTGGAATCTTCTCGTAATAGATACCAACTGTATTGGGTAAAAATCAGACGCAAGGCTGATCCACGTCAGCAGCTAAGTTGACACAACCCGAATTTTCGGCTAGACCTGTGGGCACCCAACATCCTCCCCTAGACCCGTCGGGCGAACCCTTACCAATTAAATTAGGAAAATAAATATAATTCAATTCATAAATAGGAACAAGACTTAGAAAAAGCACAGACATACTGATATCTTTAAGCTGTACAAAAGAAATTACAGTTGACTACCCAACATACTAGGTTTAGGGCTTTCCAGACTATACATCGAAGAGTACAAAAGAAGACAGATACCTCCTGAAGGGGGCAAAATGCAACTGAAATAATAAACAATAAACTGGTAGCCATCTGAAATAAAAGTTGGCTCACCCTGACAGTTGAAGTCGTCATCGCTCCTGAACAACGTCGCGAACTCAATCCTGAAGCAACCCTGCCGAAACAAAATAAATAGACAAGAAACAAACAACAAACAAGGGTGAGTCAAAAGGACTCAATAAGTGGAGCAGACTAGCCACCTCAAAGAATAGGATAGCTAGCCAGGGGGAAGAGAAGCAGATAAACCAAATTTCTCTTATTTAAATTATAAAAAAAAATAGAGCCAGATAATAACTGGAAATACGTATGGAACCAAAAACTCATAAACAACCAGGAACATAAGATAGACAGAATATATAGGTATCCTGAACATATCAACAATAAGAAATACATCTTATTATATACAAATATTGTTACGGCGTGCAACTCGATCCATGTATTTATACTGTTGCGGCGTGCAACCCGATCCATATATTTATACCGTTGCGGCGTGAAATCCGATCCATACATTTATACTGTTGCGGCGTGCAACCCGATCCATGTATCTATACTGTTGCAGCGTGCAACCCGATCCACATGTTTATACCGTTGCGGCGAGCAACCCGATCCCCGCAACCCAGAATACGGGCCAGAAATATATAGGCAAATTGAAATATGTAGACAATATGATATTCATACCGTATACACAAAATACAGCACAATAGTCACACAATAGTCAGTATGTGGTGCAATGAAATGGGATGAATGCAGTATGATGCAATGGGGTCACATGTGCCCGTAATCCCGTTCCGAAGTGGAATACTCCTGCATTTGAGGGGAATGCAATATACAGTAACCAACTGGAGCGAATACTCCTGCTCCTGGGGCAGAATATTTCTGCACCCGATATGATATAAACCAGAGGCGGAATACTCCTGTACTCTCCTGGGGCGGAATAATCCTGCACCCAGTATGATATGAATTAGAGGCGGAATACTCCTGCATTCTCCTGGGGCGGAATACTCCTGCACCCAATCTGATATGCAATGTAATGCATATGAATAACATATAATGCATATGAATGCAATGTGATGCAATAATAACCCTTCACCGGCGCGGGACTCTCATCGACAGCCGGAAAGTAGATGCCAACTCACAGCTAGAGTACAATGCTCAGATCCTCAATGCAATACCAACAACAGGACATAACATATAATATACAATGTAAATCCAAAGCTAAGGCGTAATGAGTACGCCTATCGGCAGCTACACATGTAAGAAACACGTGATAGAAAATCCACGAGGCCAAGTGCCTCCAAAGAAATGGATATAAACACTTACCTTATTTCAAAGTGCTACTAAAAAACCGCTTTATCCTTTGGATTCACTGCCAAACGATCCTGCTTATTCAATAAGTAGAAAATGTATCAAATTAGGCTAAAGGCTTCATTCCTCACATCTTAGGGCAATCCGGTTAAGAACCTGATACCCTATTCGCATACGCAATACGCAGGCCAGGCCTATGTACAGGGTATATGGTCACATAACCAAATTCTAAATAAATTATATTTATATGTTGCCCATAACTCACTGAGTACGAATTTATAACCTTCCCTTTTAAGCTTTGCTACTATACTTTGCCGCCACCACTTTCCCGTTACTGCCATTATAGCTATTGCGTTACTACAATTCCACCATTGTCTGGTTTGTTATGGAGGAGGGAATCATCTCTTTCAGCAGAGCACCAATCTTCGATCATAATACAATAAGCTTTACTTTTATTCATTTGTTTCTTTATAGTTTAATCAATCGTCCACTTATCTGTGTCGTTCTCTTTTGTTACTTGCTCAATTGTTTGTTAACTCGTCATATATTGCTTGTTCGTTTATCGACTGCTTGCTTCACGTTGTTTATCTGTAATTGTGATCGTCTTTGAACTCATAAACATATCTTAATCCGAAATTTGCTACGACAAAGTTATCGTTCGTTTATCGCTAAGAACTTGATGCGAGGCTTACTACCTCAAGGCCTTTCACTAGAAGTCAACCCAAGTTGATTCAAGACACTCATCTCCACTTGACTAGGAAGGACATGGAAGGAGACTCCGGGAGCGGCTTGAAGATCATGAATTGGAGTACCATGGATGGAGGATCACATAGGCCACTTGGAGAGGCATCCGGGGCATATTTGGAAGCATTTCAAGAGCTCCCAGGAACGGGCAGACCGCCTACTCAACTAGGTGGACCGCCTACTAATTGTCAACTCTCTGGATCTCCAACCGCCTGAAAAGGGGCGGACCGCCTAGTAGGGCCGCCTACTCTCTTCTTCAGCTTTGGAACAACTAGGCGGGGCGCCTAGTGCAAAGGGGTGGACCGCCCAGTCTCTGAAGCATTGCGGGATTTCTAGTTTTTATGCTATGCTTTGACTAATATAGCCCTACGTGGCCTTTATTATTTTAACCCACTTTGGGGGTATTTTAGGGCTTTCATTAGGTATGAGTGAAGTCTATAAATACTTCACTTGCCTTCATCAAACCTTAGCTTACTTTGAATATTGTTGAATGATGAATAGAGTTGAATTCTTGTTTATGAAGAAACCCTTTTGGTTGGCTTGATTTCACTAGCGGATCCTAGTTGATTATCGAACTGACACCCGATCATTCTACTTGCGAGTCCCGGGTGTGAATCGAGGGTGGTTGCATAGCGTAGGCCCTTCTTGACGCCGATACGAGGGTATCACGGAACAAGTTCTCCGTGGTTACCTTGTAGGGAGTTCGAGATGTGTCTCGTTCTCTTATCGTTCTTTTTGTCTTTTGATTTCGATCCTTATCATCTTGGTATCAGAGCAAGGCTCGGGTTTTATTTCTACAAACCCCCGACCCTTGATTCTTCATGCCTAGGTTAGTTTCTACGTTAGGTTCTTGTTTGTTGTTGAAGAAAAAGAAGAAAAAATACAAAAAAAAGTTGAAAACACAAAAAATTTCATCATGAGTTCTTGGATTGTTGGACCCGTTGTGTGATTGTTATTAGGGTTTGTTCCTTGTTGGAAACCCGTTCTTTTGGTACCCTAAACACAAGATTTGAAAATTTGAAACCCTTTGAAAATTTGAAAGTTTGAAACCTTAAGCTTGAAATTGATGAACATGATGGAATTCTTGTTTTTGATTGGGGTTTGATAAAAGTTGTTGGGGTTTGTTCTTTGTGATTGAAACAACATTGGGGCACCTTTGAATTGCTAAAACAACGTGAGACTTGTTGGATTTTTGGGTGCAAAACCAAGAAAACACGAGTTTGAACTGTGCTGAAACTTGCAGAGGGCGGAGCGCCTAGTCTAAGGGGCGGACCGCCTCTTTTGTGCGAGCTCTCTGGAATTTTGGGGCGGGGCGCCTAGTTGAAGGGGCGGACCGCCTACTCTCCACTGCAGGATTTCGGGCGGACCGCCTACTTCTGTGAAGTGTGGTTTAGGGTAGTTTTTCGTGGGATCTCTTGTTTCTTTGATTGCATTGCATCTAGCTAGTACTTCTTTGAGTAATCTTTCCCACTTCAATTGTGCTAGCCCTTCGAAGCTATTAGGAAACTCAAGCCTAGACTGGAGAATAGAATTTGAAGAAAACTCGTAGTGCCATTTGACTCAAGTCCGCACTTGAAAGAGCTTATCGTTCCCATAGAGTCACATCAACTCCACTCACCCCGGAGTGCATTTGGCTTTTGAGTTGAGTGATTAAGTTGAGGTTTGTTACTCAACTTAGTGAAGCTTTGGATTCAAGCTAGAGTGAAATATCCACCACCACTAAACGACTGAAACACTTGTGAGGGTGTAAGTGAGGTTATTTTACTAGCGTTTGTTCATTTTGTAGGTACGATGGCCAACGAAGGAGATGATTTTTCTAAGAATGCCCTTGCTACTATCCTTGCCAAATTGGATAGTATGAACTTGAGGATTGAAAGCCTTGAGAGGGTGACATCAAGTACCCTAGTTGAGCAAGGGACTTCCAATGTCCAATCGGAGAAAGGGACCCCGAGTGTCCAAGTTGAGAAAGGGGCCCCGAGTGCCCAAGTTGAAGCCGTTGAGGGCACAAGTAGTTCGACCTTTACCCCGGAAAAAGTTGTTGAGTTGCTTAATCAACAGCGGGTAAAGGAGGATCGTGATCGAATTGAACAATTGTTTGGCAATACCCAACGACTGACCATTCCTAACCTTATGGGCAATCCCTAAAGGAATGTTCCACTTCCCGGACCAATTTGAAATGTTCAACCTCTTGAGCAAGTTGCACAAGCTCAAGAAGGGGAGGAGGATGATTATGGTGATGGTGGGTATGATGCTCACTAATCAATTTAAGGGTCGGAATGTGGATAGGGGTAGAGGCCGAGGTCGAGGGCCACCCATGGGGTATTTTGGAGGGAATGCTAGGAGGGATCTTGGTGGTTATGGAGATTACTTGGTAGGCAAATTGTCCATGGAGCGGAAATTTGACACCAATGATATGCCCGAGGTGAAGAAGACCAAGTACGCAATATCTTCCTTTGAATCCTTTGCTTCTACTTGGTGGGAGTCGGTCAAGAGGAATAGACAGGACGGGAATGGCTATCAATCTTACTTGGGAAGAGTTGATCCGTGTGATGGATGAGAAGTACTTGACTAACCAATACCGAGTGGACCAACACAAACGTCTCTATGAGTTGAAGCAAGGTTACAAGTTGGTTGGGGAGTACTTCAATGAATTTGAGCAAGTCCGGATGAACCTAGACTTGGATAAGGAAGATAATGAGACGACCATGATTCGATTTAAAGGAGGCTTGAACCGAGACATAGCTTCACAATTGAAGTTTCACAAGTACAATGATCACTACAAGCTATGTGAAGATGCGGTTGAAGCCGAGAAATGGCTCAAAGAGGAGAAATCTCTTCGCTATAAGAGTAGTACTACTATTCCTATGAGCAAGCCAAAGGAGTGGAAGACTCCTACTACAAATGCAAGTGGTGCAAGTGCCAGCAAGGATGTGAAGAAGCCTTATGAGAAGTCTACACAACATGTGGGAGATAACTCTAAAACTCATTTGAGTAATCGTACTTCTACTTCTACTTCTACTCAATACTATAAATGTAAGGGTTAATGGATATATTGCCAAAGATTGCCCTACCCGAAAAACTATGGTTCTTGTGGGTGACTTGGTGTATAAACAAGATAGTGAACCCGAGGATGAGGGAGTAGAGGGTGATGAGGAGGTTGATAGTGGGGAGGATGCAATTGAAGATGATGACCCCCATGCCTTCCTTGTTATGAGGAGGAGTTTAGGAGCCATGTTTGTGGAGGATAGTGAGACTTTGCAAAGGGAAAATCTCTTCCATGCTATATGCCGAGTCATGGGTATTGTTTGCTCCATGATTATTGACTCGGGAAGTTGTGCCAATGTCATTAGCCAATCACTAGTTTTCCAATTGAAGATACCCACCTTGAAACACCCAAATCCCTACCGTTTGCAATGGCTTAGTGAGTGTGGTGAATTGAAGGTGGTAAAACAAGTCTTGATCAAGTTCAAGATAGGGAACTATGTGGATGAACACATGTTTGACGTGGTGCCTATGGAAGCATGCCACCTTTTCTTTGGAAGGCCTTGGCAATTTGATAGACATGTGGTTCATGATGGCCGTGCTAACACCTACTCGGTCAAGCACGAGGGAAAGAAGTTTGTACTTAGACCCTTGACTCCTAAGAAAGTTAGTGAAGATTACAAGCGTATGAAGGAGTTAAGAAAGGCGGAAAAGGCTAAGTCGGTTGTGGAGACTAGTCCTTTGGCCGAGAGCTTGGTGGCAATCCCACCATCTTCTACCGGTAGCATATGTGCCATGATGCAACGGGTGAACTTTTGAGAGGAAATGATGGCAACAAACTACTCATATGCCTAGTGCATAAAGGTATGATTCTTACATCCGATCTTGATTTTTCCACTAACCCTTTGGCTAGTGTGTTTGAGAATGTTTTGAAGGATTTTGAAGACATGTTCCTGGATGAAATGCCAATTGGTTTACCTCCCTTGAGGGGTACTGAGCACCAAATCGACTTTGTCCCGGGGTCTCAAATTCTAAACAAACCGGCTTATAGGAGCAATCCTGAGGACACCAAGGAGTTACAAAGGCAAGTTGATGAATTGCTCACTAAAGGCTTGGTGAGGGAAAGCTTGAGTCCTTGTTCCGTGCCCGTGATCCTTGTTCGAAAGAAGGATGACACTTGGCGAATGTGCGTTAATTGCCGGGCCGTGAACAAGATAACGGTAAAGTATCGTCATCCTATCCCTAGGTTAGATGACATGCTAGATGGATTGAGCGGTTCATGTGTCTTTACCAAAATAGACCTTAGGTCCGGTTACCATCAAATCCGGATAAAACCTGGGGACGAATGGAAAACCGCATTCAAGACCAAGTTTGGTCTCTATGAATGGTTGGTGATGCCCTTTGGGCTCTCCAACGCACCTAGTACTTTTATGAGACTCATGAACCATGTTTTGAAACCGTTTATCAACAAATTCTTGGTCGTCTACTTGGATGATATTTTGATTTATAGTAAGTCATTAGACGACCATGTTGATCACCTAAGGCAAGTGCTTGAAGTGTTGAAAGCCGAAAAGCTCTATGCTAATTTTAAAAAGTGTGCCTTTGGTGTTGAGAAGGTAGTCTTCCTTGGGTTTGTTGTGAGTACCCAAAGAGTGGAGGTGGATGAGTCTAAGGTAGAGGCCATTCGTGATTGGCCTACTCGTACTACCGTGACTCAAGTGAGGAGCTTTCATGGTTTTGCTAGTTTTTATAGACGATTTGTGAAAGACTTTAGCTCCATTGCCTCTCCACTCACTGAATTGGTGAAGAAGGACAAACCTTTTGTTTGGGGAGAGCCTCAAGAGAAGGCCTTCCAAGAATTGAAAAGTAGGTTGAGTACCGCCCCTCTATTGCAATTGCCCGACTTCGGAAAGGCATTTGAGGTTGAATGTGATGCCTCGGGGGTGAGAATTGGTGGTGTTATAATGCAAGATGGCAAACCCATAGCCTACTTTAGTGAGAAATTGAAGGGTGCATCCTTGAACTACTCTACGTATGACAAGGAGATGTACGCCTTGGTGAGAGCTCTTGCTCATTGGCAACACTACCTTTGGCCTATAGAATTTGTGATTAAGAGTGACCATGAGTCACTCAAACATCTTAGGGGCCAAGAGAAATTGAACAAGCGTCATGCCAAGTGGGTAGAGTTCATTGAGTCTTTTCCCTATGTTATCCAATACAAGAAAAGGAAAGACAATGTTGTGGCGGATGCACTTTCTAGGAAGTTTGCTCTAGCCACCACTCTTGCCTCCAAACAGATGGAGCCAACTGTCCCAAGCAAACGTTATATAACCTACATAACGATGTAATAACTGGGTGAACAGGAAGATAGAATCCAACGATGAAGGGGTAAGTTAAAATGACCTAATAACCCGTATGGACATCCAAGAGCTTATCTCCGATTGCTGGGAAAACTACCTCAATATACTTCCACCCACAACTCGATTTGATCCGATCTATATGCTCTAGCCAAACGGCGCATGTGTTGTCCGTGACTGGAACATTGAACTTGGTAATTACTTGCGCAGGCGTCTGAACCGACACGCTGTAATCATTATCAGTTCTAATCTCCTTAGGAAAGATTTCGTGAGGTTTTACTGGTGGCACTTGTTTTTTAACTTTGGGTTTTCTTTTTCCAGCTTGTGATATTCTGCCTGTGACGGTAGGTTGTGCTGCCGCAGCATTGGTGGTCACTTCTTACAAGGCGGGATCAGCGTCACCGATGTCGAAATGGTGAGAAGAAGCAATGTCTTGAGTTGCCATTAAATAATTTTGGGTTTTGATCATAAGAAATAGCTATTTTTTCGGCGATGTTTAGCACAGTTGTAGATGGAGAATTTGAAGTTAGGAAGACGATGTAAAAGTAGTAAGTGGAGTGAGAAAGAACCATTTATAGGGGAAAAGGTAATAATTGCTTCGGTAACTGGCGAATTTTAACCACCACACGTTTGTGTACACGTGGGTTTGATGGGAACTCGAAGTGACAATCGTCATTTTAGAAAACTATACTAGAAGCGGCCACGTCTTTTCCTGCCAAAATTTTTAGCCACTTGTCAAGCTCTCAACGGACGCTTCCTTGACAAGTGGGGAGATTATCTGTATTGGGTAAAAATTTGATGCAAGGCTGATCCACATCAGCAGCTACGTGGCAAGCGGAGCTTGGATATCGGAGTCGAGATGAGTGGCGCAAGGCACGATGTCAGCATAGTCGAAAGAATGGATCGGTCACTTTAAAATCGACCAATTATGTAACGGTCTCAACATCAGGATAAGCTCAGAACAATCTTATCGCTTCCGCCAAACTCGGAGGCCGTTGAAAAAGGATAGTGACGCTCATCTGATAGTGGAGGAACATGTGCGAAGTGCACATTAACTAGGGTTTGGACTTTTAATACTATAAATAGACCCCTCATCCTCTTGTAAATATTACATTCTTCTGAACGATAACCTTCCCTTTTATGCTTTCCTACTATACTTTGCCGCCACCACTTTCCTGTTACTTCCATTATAGCTATTGCGTTACTACAATTCCACCATTGTCTGTTTTTTCTATGGAGGAGGGAATCTTCTCTTTCAGCGGAGCACCAATCTTCTGTCATAATACAATAAACTTTACTTTTATTCATTCGTTTCTTTATCGTTTAATCAATCGTCCAGTTATCTGTGTCGTTCTCTTTTGTTACTTGCTCGATTGTTTGTTAACTCGTCATATATTGCTTGTTTGTTTATCGACTGCTTGCTTCACGGTGTTTATCTGTTATTGTGATCGTCTTTGAACTCATAAACATATCTTAATCCAAAATTTGCTACGACAAAGTTATCATTCGTTTATTGCTAAGAACTCGTATGCTTTATTCATTAATCAGCATTCGATCGTTTGCCAAGACATCGTTAGATAACAATACATCGCATGACCGCTCGATTTATTCAGTGAAACAATTATAGAACGACTGTTAATTTAACTGCAACCAGCATCATCTTGCCATCGTTGTCACAAAGTTATTGGCTTCGATCGATAATGTTTATCTGTTCGATTGCTATATTCGTACCTTCTACTATCTGTTCCATTAGCTATTTCATTTGTCACTGATTTAGCATTATTCTAGCGTTGCAAACCTGTTGTTGTTCGAATTAACCTTGCAAACATAAATCCACTAATCAACTGGTTAAATTTTAATACAAAATGGTCGCCTAAAGCTCAACTAAATATAAATTTAATTGTAATACCTGAAATCGAATTTTAGGATATACACCAGCGATTTGAAGCTCTCCGACTTGACTCTTACTTAAAGTCTCATGACTTTAAATCTTACGAATTTATCCAAAATCCATATGTTTTATTTGAGGAAAAATGGTTGGTGGGTCAAGGATTTGGGTTAATTTCATTGGTGAAGAACTTGGGTTTTGGTGGGTCTAGGATTCTGCTAAAATTCTTTGGAAGGTGGGTTATTTTAGAGAGCTAAGGTAATGAAAGTAAGAGAAAGATGGTTATTAAAATTTAGGCCCCGTTTGTCCATGATATTTGGGGATAGTATTTATAAAATACATGTTTGTTTGTAGAATTTGACCCAAATTTGATAAAATTTGAAATCACAAATTTCAAATTCCAAATCTTGCAAAAGACATGAATTTGGCCCAAATTCTAACTTTTTGTATAATCCATGTTTTATGTTGTTCATATCAGGAGTAAAATTTATTTCCAAATCTTATATCCAAAACAATTTCATCTTCAAATCAAACTTCACCCAAATCAAGTTTATCAAATAAAACTTGAGAATTTATGTCCCAACTCTAGCTTAGTGTAATGTTGTTTCAGATTTACTAATGAAGAAGGAAGAAGATGAAGAGGGACAGGGGACTGCGAGTTAGGTTTGGGGGTTTTTTTTTTTTTTTTTTTTGGGGGATTGGGGGGGGGGGGGGCGTGAATAAAAATTAGCTTGAAAATAATTTTTTTCATTTTATTTTATTTGTTTTCTGATTTTAAGTTTACTTAAATCAAAATCTCGGCCTTCACTCTCTTTCAATGCGTGTGATGCACACACTTTGTCCAACTTATCTAAATCAATGCCACATAAGGCTGATCAATGGTCAAAAGGGTTTAAAACATCTATTTTGATCATCAAGTTAAAGTCTAGTTTAAAACTCGTAAAGTAGAGGGGCCGGGATTAGAATTTCGTGCAAGTATGAGTGTCAATTTGCCTATTTTGTCATTAGAAAATAATTAAAAAAAAAAAAAGAATGTCGGCATGTTTAGTTGGAACACACTTACTTTACATTTGGTATGGTGTATAAGTTTAAATAATTCATGTATAGAAAATGGTATTATTGGCTTATATAATATTGGTTGTCATTTGAAATTTGGTATAACTAATTATGATATACCATACATGGAATAACTTATCCATATAGAGCTTATACATGGATAGAGTATGAAAATGACAAAACTACCATTATCGTTTTTAATTTCTAGAAAACAATGAAAGTTCAATATCCAATGGTAAAATTATAAACCCATTGATTTAAAACTTAAAAATAAATACATATTTTAAATATTATCTTCTACATCCAACTTTTAATACAATGAACCAAACATCAAATAAAAAATAATCTCCATATCACAATTCATGTATTATTAATCCCCCGTATTATTAATTCTTGCACTATAACAATGGATAACTTATCTTTCTACCAAACGATATATGTATTATGGTTTGTGGCACACATTGAAGACAGTGAATCTAAGTTAAAGGAAGGGGATTCGTTGAATTGCTGAAAAATTTACACCATGCATATAGAGCATAAACAAATTTCTTTTTTCTATAAACGTAATCCAAGTAAAATGTAGTGTCTCAGGAACTTTTTCAATACGGTGCGGATTGCTAGCTTCCGTTCATAGTTTTGCTACAGATGATACATGAGGAATCTTTTTATGACGGTTCTTCCTTCTAATGACAGGCATATCTATGATTCTTTTCTCCCAGATGAAGCAGGATGGCAAAGGCAAGTTGAAAATTACTTACATCATTATTTTAATTTTCAGGTTGACATTTTAATACCTTTTTGAATCTCCTTATTGTTGGGAAGAAACCAAGCAATCCACAATATTGCACGACGAGGTAAATGCGGAAGGAATATCCAAATCAAAACTTTCCACACAATTTGAATAAGAGGAGCAAACCAATCCAAGCACAAATAAAATATGGGGCAGCTACCAACAACAATAATAGGCTAGGCAAGTAACAAAGTAATCAAACGACAAGAGACACCAATTTTACGTGGAAAACCCCTTCAATGTGAAGAGGTAAAAAACCACGAGACCAAAGTCCACCAAAGCACCACTAATCAATCAACAAGAGTTACAAATGTTCTCCAAATTGTCCACAAACAAAGTTCCAAATAACGAGCAACAATACATAAAAGATAGCACCAAAACTAGGGAACAAAAGGAGAGAAATCACCCAAATTCAGCTACAGTTCGTGACCCAGAAACAGAAGCTACAAACTGCAAAATTCAATCTCCACCGTCCAGATCAAAGAACAGGATGTTGAGAACCCTCAGTTCAAATTTCAGCACGATCCAACGGTTAACGAGTCGGAAAATACAATTTGAAGCGGACTGCCTGAAGCAGAATTTTCTGGAGCAAAAGAACTAAGCTTTTCTTCTCTCAAAACCCCTAAAACGGCTGCTCTCTATATTTTTCTCTTTTGTCTAATTTCAGACCTAAAAGAGGTCTTATTTATATGTCTTGACATAGTGGGCTATTTGGGTAAAAGTGGGCTTGGTCCAAAATGTGCTTTTTATCCACATAGGAAGGGAAAGCCCAATAACCCCAACAATTCTCCCCCTCCCGATTATGTGAAGGAGACCGCCATCCCGGCGATCAAACAACATTCTTCAAACTTCCCTCTTGGAAAAGGTTTAGTAAGCATGTCTGAACCATTGTCATTAGTATGGATCTTCTCAAGTGAAAGGAGTTTAGCATCCAACACATCCCGAATCCAATGGTACCTCACATCAATATGCTTCGACCTACCATGGAATGTAGAATTCTTGCCAAGATGAATAACACTCTGACTGTCACAATAAAGCACATATTTCTTCTGAGCAAAGCCAATTTCCTTCAAAAATCGCTTCATCCAAAGCAACTCTTTACAGCCTTCAACAGCAGCAATAAGCTCAGCTTCTGTAGTAGATAGAGCAACACATTTCTGCAACCTAGATTGCCAAGACACAGCTCCCCCTGCATAAGTAATAAAGTAGCCAGAAGTAGACTTACGAGTATCAATATCACCAGCCATGTCTGAATCAGTGTAACCACAAAGAACAGGTTTCCCTGTACCAAAACACAAACTCTGACTAGTAGTGCCACAAAGATATCTCATTATCCACTTCACTGCATTCCAATGCTCTCTTCCTGGATTAGAAAGATAACGGCTAACAATACCAACAACATGAGCAATATCAGGTCTCGTGCAAATCATTGCATACATCAAACTGCCAACGGCTGAAGCATAATGAATTTTCTTCATATCTTCCTTCTCAGCAATACTGGAAGGACACTGCTCTCTGCTCAACTTGAAGTGCATAGCTAACGGTGTACTGACAGCCTTTGCTTTATCCATGCTGAATCTGCAAAGTACCTTCTGAATGTACTTCTCCTGTGATAACCACAATTTCTTGGCCTCTCTATCACGGACAATCTGAATGCCAAGAATCTGCTTCGCTGGTCCTAAGTCTTTCATAGCAAAAGACTTGTTCAACTCTTGCTTCAACTTCTGAATCCTGCAAGCATTTTGACCAACAACAAGCATGTCATCAACATAAAGCAATAAAATTATAAAGTCATTATCAGGAATTTCTGCACAAAAACACAATGGTTTGAAGAAGTCTTCTTGAAACCCTGCTGCTGCATAAAAGACCCAAACTTCCTGTACCACTGCCTGGGAGCTTGTTTCAAGCCATACAAGCTCTTCTTCAATCTGCAAACATAATTCTCTTTACCCTTGACTTCAAAGCCTTCAGGCTGCTCCATATAAATTTCTTCATCTAAATCACCATGGAGAAAAGCAGTTTTCACATCCATTTGCTCAACCTCTAAATCTAGACTTGCAGCTAAGCCTAGAACAACACGAATGGAAGACATCTTCACAACAGGAGCAAATATATCACTAAAATCAACTCCCTTTTTCTGTTTAAAGCCCTTGACGACTAGTCTAGCCTTGTATCGTGGAACTGGGTTACCATCTTCATGTTTCACCCTGAAAACCCACCTGTTTTTCAAAGATTTTCTGTCTTTAGGAAGCTTAACCAAATCAAAGGTATGATTATCATGCAAGGAATTCATCTCATCTTGCATAGCATCTAACCACTTTTCTTTTTCTTCACTTTCCATGGGCTCTTCAAAACATTCAGGTTCTCCCCCGTCAGTCAATAGTACCCACTCACCGGGAGGATACCGAGATGAAGGTACACTCACTCTAGAAGATCTTCCGAGTGAACTCTCTGGAGCATCAACAGTGATTGGTTGCTGGCCAACCACATTATCATCAACTGGAGCATCAACAATATCATCATCCTGCTGGTCATTCTGAACATGATCATCAACATGGTCATCAACCTGAATTTCAACATTTTCTTCAGGTGCAACAGTCACAGGAACTGGGTCAACATCAACTAAGCTCTCACTGCTCTGAGAATCAACTTTCTCAGCCTTGTCAAAATCTTCAATTGTTTGGTCTTCAAAGAACACAACATCACGGCTTCTAACAAGTTTCTTCTCAACTGGATCATAGAAACGATAGCCGAATTCATCCTGACCATAACCAATGAAGATACACTGCCTAGTTTTAACATCCAGCTTTGACCTTTCATCTTTAGGAACATGCACAAAAGCTCTACAGCCAAAGACTCTCAAATGATCATAAGGAACATTCTTACCAAACCAAACTCTATCAGGGACATCACCATCCAAAGCAACAGTAGGAGACAAATTGATAACATAAGCCGCAGTATTAAGTGCTTCTGCCGAAAAGGAATCTGGCAGCTTAGCCTCTGAAAGCAAACATCTAACCCTCTCAACAAGTGTTCTGTTCATCCTCTCTGCTAAACCATTTAGCTGAGGAGTCTTAGGAGGAGTCTTCTGATGCCGAATACCCTGCGCTCTACAATAGTTATCAAAAGGACCAATATATTCACCACCATTGTCTGTGCGGATGCATTTCAATTTCTTCCCTGTCTGTCTCTCAACCAAGGCTTGAAAATCCTTGAACACATCAAGTACCTGATCTCTGGTCTTCAAAGGAAACACCCAGAGCTTGCGAGAATGATCATCAATAAAAGTCACAAAATAAAGTGCACCACCTTTAGATCTTTCTTTAAAAGGACCACACAAATCAGAATGTACCAACTCCAGCAAATCAGGTTTTCTTGAAGGCAGATGACTCTGAAAAGAAACCCTTTTCTATTTACCGGCTAGGCAATGAACACATTTCTTCAATTTTGCTTGCTTTACACCCGAAAGCAAACTCTTCTTAGCCAAACAATCAATCTCCTTCTCACTCATATGACTCAGCCTTCTGTGCCATAACTCTGATGAAGAATCAGTCTCCACCAAATTTACCGAGTCATTAGAAATGGAGCCCTGCATAGAATACAAGTTACTAGACTTGTTACCCCGAGCCACGATCAAAGAACCTTTAGTCAGCTTCCACTGGCCACTATAAAATGTGCTACAATAGCCATCATCATCAAGCTTTCCTGCAGAAATCAAATTCAGGTGGATATTTGGAACATGTTTGACATTTTTAAGAACTAACCTCGAACCATTGTTAGTTTCCAAGCAAATAGTACCAATACTAATAACCTCTGTTTCACCATCATTACCCATTTTCAATACCCCAAAATTACCAGGAGTATAAGAAGAAAAGAACTCTTTCTTCGGCGTGACGTGATAAGAGGCACCTGTATCCACCACCCAGCTAGTCTCATGGCAAATAAAATTAATGACATCTTCATTATCACCGGCAAAAAGAAGATCAGCTTTGACAACAGTAGCAACACGATTATCATCGTCGCCCTCTTTCTTTTGTTGTCTCAATTCTTTCTTATATTTGAAACAAAACTTCTTAATATGCCCTCGAATGCCACAATGATCACATGTAAGATTTTTATACCTGGACCTCGACTTGCTTCTACTTTTATCTCCGTTGTTCTGACCTCTGGACTTGTTTCTCCCCCTATCTTCAGTAACCAAAACATCGAAGTGTGAAGCTGAAGAAGATGAGCCTTGAGATTTTCTTCTCATTTCTTCATTTAGAACACAACTCTTAGCATATTCCATAGTTACAACACCACTGTGAGCAGAATTAGTCAATGAAACCCGAAGAGTTTCCCACGAGTCAGGAAGATTATTCAAAAGCCGAAGTCCCTAAATTTCTTCATCAAATCTCACACCCATACCGGACAGCTGGTCAAGGACACCCTGAAAATCATTAATATGATCAGAAATAGGTCTGCCCTCTTTATATCTAATATTCATCAATTGATTCAGCAGGAACAACTTATTATTGCCAGTCTTCGAAGCATAAAGTGTCTCGAGCTTCTCCCACAAACTTCTAGCATGTGTCTCATTCACAATATGATTACGAACATTGTCTTCAACCCATTGTCTAATATAACCACAAACCTGTAAGTGTTCAAATTCCCAATCTTCATCTGACATAGCCTCGGGCTTGTTGGAAGCAAACACAGGTAAATGCATTTTCTTGAAAAATAGAAGATCTTTCATCTTGCCTTTCCAAATATGGTAATTACTGCCATTTAAACAAACCATCTTGCTCATATTTGCCTCCATCATTCAAATAGATAAACCACAATCAAATAGAACCAGAAGCTCTGGTACCAATATGTTGGGAAGAAACCAAGCAATCCACAATATTGCACGACGAGGTAAATGCGGAAGGAATATCCAAGTCAAAAATTCCCACACAATTTGAATAAGAGGAGCAAACCAATCCAAGCACAAATGAAATATAGGGCAACCACCAACAACAATAATAGGCTAGGCAAGTAAGCAAAGTAATCAAACGACAAGAGACACCAATTTTACGTGGAAAACCCCTTCAATGTGAAGAGGTAAAAAATCACGGGACCAAAGTCCACCAAAGCTCAACTAATCAATCAACAAGAGTTACAAATGTTATCCAAAATTGGCCACAAATAAAGTGCCAAACAACGAGCAACAATAGATAAAAGATAGCACCAAAACTAGGGAACAAAAGGAGAGAAATCACCCAAATTCAGCTACAGTTCGTGACCCAGAAACAGAAGCTACAAACAGCAAAATTCAATCTCCACCGTCCAGATCAAAGAACAGGATGTTGAGAACTCCCAGTTCAAATTGCAGCACGATCCAACGGTTAACGAGTCGGGAAACGCAATTTGAAGCGGACTGCCTGAAGCAGAATTTTCTGGAGCAAAAGAACTAAGCTTTTCTTCTCTCAAAACCCCTAAAACGGCTGCTCTCTATATTTTTCACTCTTGTCTAATTTCAGACCTAAAAGAGGTCTTATTTATATGTCTTGACATAGTGGGCTATTTGGGTAAAAGTGGGCTTGATCCAAAAGGTGCTTTTTATCCACATAGGAAGGGAAAGCTCAATAACCCCAACACTTATATAATTCCTTTGGCTTCTCTACCGATTAAGGGTGCGGTATTGCAGTCACAAAAGGGTTGGTGATAGCTAGCTGATTTTTGGTTTGGAGGTAATGCATATCTAAACGCCGCCCTTCATTAAAGATTGTATGCTACAACTTTAATAAGCAGACATGCTTAAGCATTAAAACACACTTCTTTTCAAACTATAAATACCATCATGAATTAATCAACTTTAGATCAAGCTCTATACTTAAAAATCATATTTGCAAGAAAAGGAAAGGAGAAATATCCATCATGGGCGTTATCACAATCACTGATGAGTTCACTAGCCCAGTTTCAGCCCCTAGATTGTTTAAGGCCTTCATTCTTGATGGTGATAACCTTATTCCCAAAATTGCACCTCAAGCTATAAAAAATATTGAAATAATTTCTGGAGATGGAGGCCCTGGAACCATCAAGCAAATGAACTTTGCTGAAGGCAATATATTTCTTCTTTTCCTTGTTTTCTTTGTTTAACTCTATCTACATTTTGCTCATTATTGAGATTTTGATTTTAGCTCAAGATAAAATTTACACTTACAATCAAGTGGTATCATGTGACACCTCTTCACCAAAAAATTTAATATATTAAAATGGACGGTATTTCTTTTAAAAAATGATGTGCACGTACAATTGGCCAACAGCGTTTTGAGAAATTCTGACTAGTAGATATCGATTTGGAATAAAAAAGTAAAGTCTTAGAACACAAGATCCCCAAACCCAAACAAATTTGTACAAGTCTGAATTGTGTCAAAAGTCTGCAACGCTTCTGACTACATTGATCCTCTTTGCAAGGGAGTCCAATCAAGTTTACGAAGCATAGGGTTGATGCATTAGACAAGGAAAAAATGACCTATGCATACACAATGATCGAAGGTGATGCTTTGATGGACAAGTTTGAGTCAATTTCATACGAGATGAACCTCGAGCCCACGCCTGAAGGAGGATGTAAAGGTAAGAACATTAACAAGTAC
This sequence comes from Petunia x hybrida, assembly GCA_037355625.1. Taxonomy (NCBI): domain Eukaryota; kingdom Viridiplantae; phylum Streptophyta; class Magnoliopsida; order Solanales; family Solanaceae; genus Petunia; species Petunia x hybrida. The sequence goes on from JBBBVM010000055.1 coordinate 7,214,560, forward strand.
TATACAAAACCTGGTGTTGAGATCACAGAAGAGGAAATCAACGCAGGCCAAAAGAAGGCTGCTAATTTCGTTAAGGCTTATGAGGCCTACCTCTTGGCAAATCCTAATGAATATGCTTAATTATTAAGCACAAATATGAATACTAGTTGTCTTAGTATTCAGTTTGTTTCTCCCTATAGTTTACTAATACATATACTTGGCCGGTAAATAAAACTTGTGTTTTGTGGGGGAAAGCATTTGTATTCAGCAAAAGGGCACTATCAAATTGTGGTAAGGTTTTTCTTCAATGTTAGTTTATATGCACTACTTGCTAGTGTAATGTTTACTTATATTACACAAGCATATAAGCAAATGTTTCTTTCTCGTCATCTCTCTTTATTGAGTTTTGTCCCCAATATTTTCAAGATTTATTTCCTAGGCTGGGAAAAAAGTTCCTGTTGCATCAGGCATGTAAATTTGTAAATTCAAGGTGAGTTGAAATCCAAAATCTATACTACCATGTCACAATCGCAAATGGAATTGGTTACTCTATTGTCAAAGAAGAAATCAAGGCTCGCAATGATGGTGCAATAGGCATATACAAAGCTAGGAAACTTAGCCTCCTTCAAATCACAAACTACAACGTAGGACGTCACTTATAACCAATTTTTCTACAATAATCATGTAACACCATTTTCCAGGTCAGTTCAAAAATAATGTCAATTTTCCACGTTCTGGAGGAAAATGACTACTACAGGGGGAAAAAACAAAAAACCGAAAGAAAAAAAAAGTGCTTATACAGGCCAGTTGCAGACAAGTCATAAGTAGTTTCAACAAAGAATATGCAGTCTATATCTGATACCAGTGACAAACATGTTTTGAAATACCTATCGTTGCTGATACCTATTTACGGAGTTATTCAGTAAAGCTACTCAATAATCTCAGTGACCTAACACAGAGATCTAAAATTTTGTCGTGTATTAAAAATGATGAACCACAAACTTCACTCATTCAGGTGACATCTAATACGATAACTAATCAGCAATGTCATTCAGCATCTAACTTATCCTCCATATCGGTCTTTTAGCAGTTCCGGAGGCTCCTCTTCCATGATTCCTGAACCGGTTGTTGCTAAGTACTCACGTATTGTAGTTCTACGGTCGCCAAGGAAGGTATGATCAAGAAAATTATCATAGGCCAGATCACCAAGATTTTGAGCTGCCAGAACACTACAAAATCACAATCAATCTTCAATCATTTGGTAGACTAGACAGGTCATTTTAATTCTATTAATTTAGGGTTGAATTAAATCTTTCACAAACAAAGAAGTTTTAAAGCATAAGATTAGTTTGACATGCAAATAATCTCAGAACTCAGTTTTGAGGAAGCAAGTTTCAAATAAGCATAAAGGTTTGCACTAATGAGTACTCAATAGAACTAACCAATGACGGAGATAGGCACGGCAAGGTAATATATCATCCCGCCAAATCTTGTCAATGTTGTACCTTCCATACCACTGGAATAAGATGTCTTTATCACCTGATGATAAAAGGAAAGACAAAACATTAAACTGTGACAAATACACAGAAGCCAAAATATGAAACAGAAAGCGGCGTGCAACTTAGGGCAGAAAAGCAAAAGAATTGCTATACAAAGAAAAACATAAGATTGAATCATCAGTTGCAGAACTTCTACCTCTTTGCCTTTTATATTGGCAGTTAATGCTCCTCCTTGGAGGTAGCTGTTTCCATTTTATTATCAGTACTGTTAGAAAGGTAGCTCTTAGGTAGACATTATACGATATGATGAAACTTAGCTTTTCCTTTAGTTTCACAACAACATTGTATTTCTTTTATAGAAAAGATCACCAATTTCCCAAACTAACAAACATAACAAAATAAGATGTATCCTCTTATACCACATAATGTCAAGTGAATCACTACACTCTTTTTTCATTATTAATCAGTCAGTGTTCTTTCTTGTAAATTTATTTTGTAAAAATACTCCCAACAGGAAGTATGGAAAATTAAAGCAGTTAGACTCGGAAACCGCACACAAGTAAATTGAAGCAGTTAGACTCGCAAAGCACGCAAATACCCCATGTTGTACATACTCATGTTGAAAAATACAATATTTCACCCTTCTCAACTCTGAACATCTTTCTATCAGTGATATACTAGTGATAGAGAAACTACCTTTGCATCTAGTTATCAGATACTCCTCATCACTATAGCGGGCACAAATTACCTGCATTAAGAGGTAACACAAAGAAGAGGATCAGGAAGACAAATTATTGGTCCACTTGAGTTAGAAAAGTGCCAGCAATCTCAGGGAGCTTACTGCTGGATTGATGTAAAACAATCCATTTAGTGTTTCTGCGAATACCTAAATACAGAAATGTTACTGAGGTTAATCACTTGAATCAAAGGTACGTATTCTTTATAGTTAGAGAAACGAAAGAGAAGGAAGGATTATCGAAGGTCTCACAGCTAAAAACCGAAACTCATGCTCCCTCTCAATAAATGCTGGAATCTGGTGTTTACAGAGTAGAAGTTAGAGATCAGAAGTAAACACATCAAGATCTCACTTAAAATGGATTCATAATTAAGATCATAATTACCTCTGATCTCTGAATTTCAAAGATAGTAACTATAAGAGTTTCACCTTCACAGGGCTCCACACTCAAGCTTGATATTTCCTGGGAAATATGGAAACGTTCCACACAATAGAAGTTAGTCCTACACAAATATCTAGAGACTTAATGTAAAACTCAAAAGCAGCACCAGTTCTTTTTTCTTTCACAATTATGGTCTTCTTGATACCTCAAATGCACAATGACGAAATCAAGCTAATCTAACTCTTTCATTTAAGAGAGATTTGTTAAGATTCTCAATGACAACCAAGGACTGATACTTTCTTATTTACTAAATTTTGATGAATTATTATTATTATTATTTTTTTTTGAATCATGACCAACTTGCGTGCAGCTAACTAATTCTCTTGTTACATAATACATCCCACCAATTCATGTACGAGATAACATTCTATCCAACAATGTGGCAGAGCATTTTATTTCTTTCTCCTTTCTACTATCCTATGAGTATTTCAAGAGACAAGTATAGCATAGCCATTTTTTTACTTTGTTTACTTATTCTCTGCACTTCTGAACAAAGCAAACAATATTTAAGGTTATAAATAAATAATTCTTACGCTAACACTGTACATAACTTAAACTCTTTTAGTAAATGCAAGGCACCTTGGTTTCAGGTCGAGCGATGCCACGTTCGAAGAAAATAGGCGCCACATGAGCAAATACTCTCCGAAAGCCATTCAATTTCGCCACTCTAAAATTGATCAGATCTGGAAATGTACTCCTAGCACTCCTCGCTGTTCTAGCAACAAACACAACATCAAAATGCCACATAGATAGAGTTTACCACAATCATGAGACAAAGAACTTTTTATAAGCACTTTGTAAGTTAATTTGACTAAGCATGAACTTGCCTTGTATTTAATATTACAACATCAAAATGACAGCGAGACACAGTACACCTCAATGATGAGATTAGCCACTTTCTTTTTGGCAATTTCGAAGTTACTTTGATTAAGCGTGAACTTCATTAGTTAATTTTTTTAAACTAAAATTCAGAAACTAAAGTACACAAAATGTATGTTATATTAAGATTATAAGTTATATATACTGTCAATGTAAAGAACTCGATCACCTTTGTAGCAGCTAACTTGCCTTGTTTTTTATATTATAAATCCCACCTTTTATAGCTACTCATCTATAGAAATCTTTTGATACCTTGAAAGTGTTAGTAATAAATTATTTGCACTAACAGTGTGTATATAAATTATAATTTCGCTATATCAAACTAGTTAAAAAAATATACTCTGACACTTATCGTTTTGGTCAGTCCAAAAAAGAATGACATATTTCTATATTTAGTGGATGATTCTCAACCATATAAATTTCTATAATTTATTTTAAACCACAAATTTCAAAAGTATTCCTTATTTCGTAAACATCGTGTCAAGTCAAACTAATACACATAAAATATCGGTATGGACCGATAGTATATATACAAGTAGTAAAATATTATACAAAATTGACCTGAGAGGAGAGAACCAAAGCCGCAAATAGAAATAAGTCCATCAGAGGAAACAATTCGATCAAAATCAGACTCATCAGAAAGTTCTAACGGAAAATTCAGCTCGTTATCGGCGGCGACGGCGGAAGGCATAGTAAATTTTGGCGGGAAAAGATATGTCCGGCGAGGAAATAGTAAAGAAGTAGTAGTAGTGGATGTGGAGATTGAGAAGGAGACATTAGTGGATCTTAAACAAGTTATAGGGAACAATGGAGGAGTCGTACAGTATGTATACATATGTATCACGTGAAGATTGTGAGAAAGATGACTATATTTGGTTGTTGGTGTGTGTGTGGGGGGAAATGGGAATGTGATTCTACGTTTTGAGTAAGAAAGATTGAATGACAACTTAGATAAAGACACACACTCATACGCCTACCGTCCCAATTTAGTGACTAATTTATGTGACTAGTTTCATTTTATATAAATCGGGATAGAAGAAATCCCAATTTACGTGAATAGTTTGACTTTACATAAATTGGGACGGGACGAGTATAAGGGAAATATTTCTTTGCTTACATCAAAACACTTTTGATTGGTTTACTTTGAGAGAATTATATGTAATCCTTTTGTTCTAATTTAGTGTCACACTTATTTTTTAGCGTGTATCGAATATAATGTTAGATTTTTTATTTTATTATTATTTAATAATATTATTTTTATTTTGTGGTACTTACTTTAAAAGTTACAACAACTTTTTAAATTATTTCATTGTAATTTTTTTTTTTTACAATTTAATAAGGTTAATTTTGAAACTTTCCAGGATCAATTTTTATATCTTAAACTCCGTGCAAAGTCAAACTCTACCATTATAAATTGGACAAAGGGCGTATATTATAGTAGAGTATTAGTTTAAGAACTTGTCAAAAATATTTAGTTTTGTAAGTAGGCATTTGGACATAGCTTTGGTTAAAATTTGAAATTGGAATTGGAGTAAAAAAGTTTTTGGACTCTACCACTAACTTATGATTTATTACCCCACTTTCTCCTACATAATTCTCCCCACAATGTCCTACTTAATTCTTGTAACCTTTGGGTTGATTTGTAACCTATGTATTTGTATCCTATAAATAGAGCACATTTGGCTCTATGGAAGATACACTTGAAATACTTTGAGAATAATACATGTTTTTCCTTCTCTTCTCATATATTTTATTTTGTTCTTGCACTATTTTACTATTAGTTTTACAACACGTTATCAGCACGAAGAGCCTCTAATTCAATCCTCCTCATGATTAGACGAGCCTCATTCAACACATCAGGTAAGTTACCTTGTCTCATAAGGCATTAGTGCAAAATAATAGTACCTCTCACATGAAGGTTTTCCTTCAACGAACTTGTACAATACAATTACTTTGAATAAGCTCTCCCCACTGACATTACTTTAAGTTTTACTAATGTCTATATATTAAGATGGTTATTTGAGTGCTAGACTTGAGGGTGAGATTTGATGTTCCGGTAAGAACCATCTTTGACAATTGAATTAAGAACAAAAGATGAGTTGGCTGCCATAATTTATGGTAAGATTTCTTACAATTTCTTTGAACCACATTAGCACTTATGCCATCAGTTGAAAAATGTCCATTTCATTGAGCATTTATCTTGTTCAAGGCTTGATAAAACTTTTGAATAACATATTTTTTATACGTCGTTTAATTTTGTCCACATAATGTTTTGTTCATTTTTTTTCGTTGGTGGTTTCATTGTTTCATTGTCATATCTTAGTTAAATAAATATTTACCTCTTGCTACTTCTTAATAAAGAAATACTGTGTTATGTTGATGTCCTTTTAAATATTTCAAGACATTGGATAAAATGAGACACAAAAGTGGATACTCACGGTACTACTAATTTTTGTTTTAGCACTCTACTATATACGAGTGTTGCACTAATATTTCTTTTAAGGTATATTTATGTGGTTTGAAAAGGTAAATATAAAATTAGGAATCATATTTTTCCTAACTGGTACATTTGTCTATATTTTATAGGGAGATTTACACAAATATACAACCCTAACACCATATTTACAAAAAATAACAATACTTTTCCACTTTACAAAATATAGCAATAGTTTTTTTTTACATTTCATATACAAACCTCCATTAAACCATACAAATGCAAGATTTATACCTCCCCAAGCCAGCTGCCAGTGCTGCCACCGCCGGCCGCCGGCTTGTCACCGCCTGCCGCCGGTGGCAGGTTGGCGGAAGTTTTTTTCTTTTTGCTTTTTTTTTTTAAAACAAAATCTGAAAGAAAAGCTTATCAACATACAAAAACATACTCATACACATAAAAATACTTGTATACAAAATTATACAAAATACAAAACTATACAAAAAAAAAATACCATACACTTGAAATACAAAAAATACACAAACATACAACAAACATACAAATAAAAACATATAGATATTCAAAAAAACTTAAATGTATTTGTACGCCAAAACACACACATACACATATATACAGTCTTATACATTGTATATACAAATAAATACACATACAAAACCAAAAATCAAAAAAAAAAAAAGGGCAGATCTGAATATGTCTATACGAAATACAAATATATATATAAACATACGTGTATTTACACATACAAAAGAAAAAAAAGGAGATTTGAATATGTATATATAAAATACAAATATATACATACATATACGGAACAAAAGGAAAAAAAAAAAAAAGCAGATTGGAATAATACAAACTCGCCGGAAAATACATAGATCGGAGAAGTCGCCGCTGTAGTGCAGCAGCGCGCCGTAGAGGAGCGACGCCGCTGCACTATAGCAGCAGCATCAACGATTTAGACGCGCAACAATGGAACAGTCTCGGAAGCAGCACCATCGGCGATGGTTTTTGCTGGAGGAGCAGATCGGCGATCGCAGGGCGTAGGGAGAGGGTGGCAGCGGCGGGTGGGTGATGGTGGAGGAGGGGAGAGAAGGAGAGAGAGGGAGAAGAACTAGGGTTTTATGTTTGGGGAGGGAAAATGACAAATATGGAAAACTATTGTTATGTTATGTAAATAGTGTAAAAGTATCATTATTTTTTGTAATTAAGCAATTAGGGTAGTTATATGGTGTAAATTTTCTTATTTTATATGACCATGCACTTCTTACTAGGTCAAAATTGATGGATTTTGGATATGTCATATCTTTCACATTTTTAGTTATTTAGCTTATGAAATCACATGACTTAAGTCTAATAGACTGCCTATTATTTAGATTTAAGTGATAAAATAATATTACAATACTCGTATTCAAAATAACCAATATTGCACTAAATGCATTTAAAGTCTTTTAAGGTATGTTGATTGAGTCAATCAAATGCAGTAACCTATAATCTATGATGAATGGTTATGTTAACATTTTAGACATTATTTGATATTATCTAATGCTCGACTTTTATGGTAACATTTTGCCAGCACACTTTCGCACAATAAGCCATTTATTGAGGTTCAAACGATGAGTAAGAGCCTCATCGGATCATTGAGGATAAAATGTTTGGATTCGGGTCTCAACATACTATGGCCTGAATTGGCTTTATATTGGTTAAGGATATTGGGTTTAAGTCCCAATGCATCATATTAATGACATATGATGACCGAGGCAAAATTATATGACTTATAAGCCCGTTCTATGGATATGCTCCATTCATAGAGGTGAATGTGGGAGCAATATATACTCCATTCCCTAAGATGAATGTGGGAGCACAACATAATGCTCCATTCTCAGATGTGAATGTAGTAGCAATACATAATATATCTGAAAGAAGACACAACATAATATGCCTGAAAGAAGGCAAAATATCTTTATGTCTGAAAGAAGACACAATATTTTATGTCTGAAAGAAGGCAAATAATTTTATGTCTAAAAGACGATAAATAATTACCATGATAAAGACCGTGGATGTGGACGTGGCAAGGGATGAAAAAATAGTTATCATTGTGAAATAAATAAGAGAACAATAAGGATTCTCAAAAAGTAACCGTTCAAACGGTAAATATAATAATGTCTTCAATGTATCATATGAGAATGAGGCAAGTCCAGATGATTATGGTCCATTCCTTGCAGTGAATGAGACAATTCATAAAAAAAAATTATGAATATAGACCCACTCACCGAAGTGAATATGGCAATATGTGATAAAATACTAAAATTCGCCTCCAGAAGAGGTTCGGAAAAGATGAATATGGACGTGCCCATGCGTGGTTGATAAAGTACCACAACTCACCTCTAGAAAAGGTTCGATTATAATAATTCTATTATTTATTGTGGCATAAATGGACATTGCTCTCGTACAGAACGTACGTCATAATTATGTATTATTATGAATTACATAAGAGCAAGTAAAGCAAGAAATTGATCTTGCCTATAATGATTTTACCATGAGAAAAATAATATGATTTTCTCCTTGAAAGGAGATATTCACCATATGGTTGGTGTAATAAAATATATGGTAGTATAAAGCTATTTGAGTGCTCCGGAAGAGCCAAAATATTACTACCTGGAGGAATGAAATTGACGAAATATTTATTGTAGTATGTCTCGAAAGAAACTTGTTAAGTTTCAAATACATTTGCCAAAATGGCTAAGAGACTAAATTTGATTGAAAGATATAAATATTTTTATATTACTATTAGAATGTCGGGTGAGATATATGTGCTTGAAAAGCTCCTCACATCTTCCTCGAGTATGTACTACTCAAAATATAAGTGTAGTAAAATCATATGTGCATGCCACAATAAACTTTTTGTTTATTGTTACAATGCCCATGCTATAGTAAACTAGAAGTTTACTAGATGAATAAACTTATAAGTTGGCATGACCGGTTTGACCATCCCGGTTCAAATATGGTGCACAAAATATATAAACGAGAATTCACATGGGTATATACTGAAGAATCAGGATTCTTCAAGAATTCTTTTTATGCTGCTTGTTCTCAAGATTAACAAATTATTAGACCAACTAAAAGGTGAATATGGGCCCGTTCACACCTGCCATGTGGACCATATAATTACTATAAAAAGATGCATCTATAATAAGGTCACATGTGCGTTTATTACAAACCCGCAATGGTACTTGCGAGGATAAGTATTTGCTCAAATAAATTTTATTATGAGCATATTTCCAGATTATGCAATCAAGACAAGTTATCTTGATAATGTTTGCAAGCAAATTTAGCAGATTCATATATTGAAACCCTCCAATTTCTAAACTATGCATATGAGAACAATGCTTAGGTATGAGGTATGATATATCCATAAAGCAGCACTTGTGCACGACATGCCATAAAATGAATTTCCCCTCATAATTCATTCAGGTCAGGAACCAAATATTTTCCATCTAATCATTGTTGACACCCAATTTTGTCCCGAGATTTTTCAATTAACGTCTAATTATGTTTAAAATAAGGCTAATTTTTAGAATAAATTAAGTTCGTAATTTTAACGTAAAAAGGCCATAATTGTCCTTCATTTTGAATCCCGGCCTATTTACGCAATACATAATTTTACTCCTAGCCCAAAATTCTTAAAAAGGCCCTCATTCCCCACTTACAAAAAACCATCACAAAAATCACATATAATAAGAAGACCCATTGTTCATCATCTTCATTATTTACAAAAATCAGATCTACAAAATCATATACACAAGACACCATTTTTTTTGTATTTCACCCACACAATATATAACACTTCACCATCTCCAATCCCTACACACGATTTTCCAAAGCAGTGACCACCTTCCCTTTCGTCTTCCTCCTCCTTCAAATTCATTTTTTACACACCCATAAAAAAATCAACACACACGCCCTGATCAACAACATCATAAAAATACCCACATCATTATACACTAAGATCCATATATACGCGACCAAGAACACTTCTTACCCCCTCGTTATCCCCTTCAAACCCATAAGCTTAATCAACGACACACACAAACAAAATCAGAGGAGCTATACAGACACAAGCAGATCGGAAACAAGGGAGAAGAAACGGGGCCAAATAGATCGAACAAAGGGGATTTTGGGACAGGAACACCCCAGTAGCACCGGCGGAGCTTGTCGCCGGAGGGGACTCGGAATCCGACATTGTTTCTGTGAGTAGCGATTAAAACAGAGCGGTGGGGTGGTAGCGACGCCGTTAGGCAGTCGCTCCTCTGCCTTTCATTCACTTGTTCCGTTGTTGGCTCATTACTGGTTGCGTTCTCAGATGTATTCATTCCATTTGCTCTGCCTTTGAACTTATTTCAATCACTTTCATGGCCTTTCTTTGTTTGGTCGTCGGTTTGGATTATAGTCATTCATTGCTGCTTATGTTGCTTTGACGGCCCCGTTTGACCGAGTTTTATCTGGCTTCACTGTTATTGTGATTAATTCTTCTTATCACTGGTGCAGTGTTTTGTTGAGGTTACTGATTTCATTCTGTTTTTGCTGCGAGGTCATGTGTTTTCTATGAAAGTTTATGACATTGTTATCTGCTGGAGGCTCCCATATTAAGTTGTTGTGGAAAATATTTGACTGATGCACTTGCTATACTTGGAATACGCTGGGGACTTTCTGATTTGAACAGATACTTGGTTCGAATTACTAAGCCTATGAAGATATATATATTTATTTGAGTTCTACACAAGAAATTGACGGACACACAATGAATTGACGGATACTATACCAATTATGGCCAATAAAAAATACATATACACGTATTGGGGCCTCGGGATCGATTTGAACATGATACTACACTTGAACAGTCCCGTTCCCGTGTCCCTAAAGCAAAAAGCGATGATGAATGTATGAAATTAATGCAAAGCAAGTCGAATAGAGTGGTGGGTTTGGTACTTGGCATGGCAACCGACCCAGGCTCCGTGTTTGCAACCGTACCAACACCCCGAGCCTCTATATGACGCGCCATACAAATCTGAGCCTAAATTTTGCAAAAACAAAACCCCTTTACTATTATTATTATTATTATTATTATTATTATTATTATTATTATTATTATTATATATTTTATTATTATTATTATTATTATTATTATTATTATTACTACTTTATTACTTTATTATTATTATTATTTTATATTCATTAGTTATTACACTTTATTATTGTACTAATCCAATTTCACTTTCATTTTTTTGTGAGGTACATTTTGGCACGAACAACTTGGGGAAGCTTTTGGCTAACCTGCAAATGTGGATATACATTAACCTGGACTCAAGCATTCCAAAATAAGACTTAGGAATTTTAGAAAATCCAAGGCTCCCGCGAGTTGATCATTTCCGGGGTTTTATCTTTAAAATTTGCCTTTCTTTCCTTAGAGATATTTATGCAAATAAATGTGTAAAATATTTTATTTATCAATAATATTTGATTGTTTGATTGATTGCTTTACTTTATGTTCATTGCCTTTTATTTTAAAGTCTTTAATTAATTTATTGCAAATTGGGGCCGCCTTAGCAAATGCGTGCAAGTAAAAGAATATTTTTGCAAATAAGCTTTTATTCGATTAATTATTCTTATTATTATTATTACTATTTTTTTGAATAATTCTTTTGAAAGAAAAGCGCACTTGTAAATATTTGGAAACTTGTCGGATTAGCCGTTTTTAACGGAATTTCGGAAGTGCCTTAAAAACCTTCTTCCGAAATTAATAAAACCTCTTACCTTTAGAATTTCTGAAAGAAAGACCGTCTTTTTATAAAAATGGAGTTTTTGCATGCATTTGCTAAATTGGTTCCCTGTTTTTCCTTAAATTGGGTGGCGACTCCAAAAACTCCAAAAGAGTTAGTCCATCCTGTCGATATTTCTGAATTTATCCTTTTTCGGAGTAATTTTTGGGGTTCAACAGCATTGCTACTCCGCTGGGGAGCAATAAAGGTTTTGACCATAAAGGTTTCCAATTGTTTGCAACTAGCATGCCTAATTTTTTTCTTTATTATATCTGTTTGTTTGGTTTGCCTTATAAAGCATGTATTATATTTATTTGTGCATAGTCTGCATTCTGTTCATATTTCCTCCCTCATGGAGCCTGTCAATTCTCTTTCATCTCCTCGATTTCATCACGGGGGGCCCGCGTGACGGGCAATAATACAGGAAGGGCATTGTCCTTCCTAAGCTTTTGAATTTCTTTCGTGTCACCAAAGTTAGTTGGGGTATGGTTTGCCTGGTTTTGTCATGGCCGGTTTTACTGGTTTATAGGGCCAGGTTTATCCCGCATAGGTCGAATCAGCCTTAACCATTAGCCCACTCTTAGAAGGAGATTAGGTCATGCATGCATATACACCTTAGTTTGGACCCGGTCCTTGATACCGTTTCCAAGAATTAAGAAACCACTCTTTTGTCAACGGGTTCTTGAAACCCAACGACAATGCATATTATGTGCTGTGTGATAACGAATCCTCAGTCCTAACCATGTTTTGAGCAAAATTAGATTTGGAATTTTGTCTCATATGTTTTCTTCTAGGTCAGAAAATGGAAGAATTTAGTAGAATTGAGACCTTAGACAGAATTGCAGTCCGGGGGAAGTTAGGCAGATTTGGTTGGTTTGTGTTTTGGATATGGCCTAGGGTAGTGAGATCTAAGAGGCGAAGCCCCTGGTGTCTTTAAAAGGATCAGTGGGGTCCCTCTCGTGAATGGCTTTGCGTGTGTGCAGGCCTATGTTGATTATCCAGCTGCAACTTTATAAAATTGAAGTATGCTTGTCGCATGCTAGGAGAGCGAAGTCCCTATGTCTTTGAATGACCAGTGGGGTCCCTCTTTGACGACCAGTGCGGTCTTGGCTACCTAGGAAACTGAGAGGCTTGATCAAAGCCGAAGACTAGTGAGGAGCCCTATGAACAAGGTCTGTGAGCCTTGCAAAACCTAGGAAGCTGAGAGGCTTGTCCAAAGCCAAGGACCAGTGAGGTTTTATTTTTGAAAGGCCAATTGGCGCCTTTCATGATTTGCAGTCTGGTATTTTGAAAGGCGGTTGGAAATTTCACCCCTGGATGTTATAAAACAATTGGGAGTTGTGCTTGGAGGAGCGAGGATGTTTGCAAAAGATGTGGAGGATTTTTTAAGGTTAGGCATTTGGGTTTAGAATTTTGTGCAGATGTTGTGGAGGGCTTGAGCTGTGTTAGAATTTTGAGTTGACGCCAACTTTTGGAAGATAGTTGGGAAATCGGAATTGCAGTGTCAAGGCAAAGAGGTGATTGTTATCAATTAACGTTATTATTTATTGCTTACTCTAAGTCTGAATTTCTCAGAACTGGCATGAACTATTTTCGTTACCACTTGTTTGCGCGTTTAGGCTTACCTCTAGCACAAAGAGGAACCTTACAGGGTAGGATGCGTTTGCATATTTATTTACGCTCAACTACTTGTGATTGTCACATGTTAATTGTTTGCCTTGCTTTATTTGCTCAAAATGTGTTAAATACTAGGCGTTGCTTGCTTGTATGCAATCCTATGAATGACATGCAAACTATCTTAGTTACCCTTTGAGAGGTTTCTTTTGTTTTGTTTATTTCTTGAGCAAATATTGGATTTGTGAAGTGGCTGACCATTCACCACGCAAAGGTTTTGAGATCTGATTGATGGTAGATGCTCTAGCTCGTGAATGATACAGCACCAGAAGCTAACGGCATTGTTTGAAAGAACTTGGCAATTGAACTTAGTAGCATTATTTTCAATTTTAATTCAGATTGAGGCCCTGAATTGCATTATACTTTAAAGCTTATGTTAATCTGAATCGACTCATTTTGAATTTATGAAAGTTGAAATAAAATGCATCGCATTCTTATTATATTATTTTCGCTTGCATTTATTTCTGTTTCAAAATTAAAATTGATAAACCTGCCAAAGCTTTGCTTGTGATGTATGGCAAAACAACTGAACAATTTGAAAATGATGCACTAAAATTTGTTGTCTGCGCTCTTTGGATATCGCACTATCTGTTAGAACTTCAACTGGGGCAGCTTTTATTTGTTGGTATATGGCGTTGAAGCAGTGATGCAGAACTACGCACGGTTTGATTCCCAAGGAGGGATACGTAGGCTCCCCCATCGGGCTTGACCCTTTAGCATTTAAACTTTCATTTTCCCCCCCCAGAAGGACAACTGGGGCAATTTTTGCAAAACGAGTTAGGGATGCAGAAGATTATAACTGAGGCATAATTTTGCAAGAAGTGGCGTTGGTTGTTAAAGATGAGTTGGCAAGAACTCTATAATTGGCTAAGCGAACAGTGCAAAGTTCAAGGCAAAGGACGTTCAGTTTGTTTTAAAATATGTTACAAGTTTAAGTCATGGCAAAATTTTTAAAAATGCATCTTTGACTTCATTGGCATGCTTATTTCACTCGCTATATTGCATTAAAATATTTTATCTTGCCTCCATTTTTCAAAATCTATGTTATTTGAGTTCATGAGCCAAGTTTCTGAAAGCAATTCGCAAATCCAAGTCCAATGAAGATAAGGAAGCAGCAAGATCAGGATGAAGTCTGCACAAATCAAACGTTTTCCCCTCCCTTCTCAAAACTAACAACTTTTCTTTGAGAGCAGGTACATTAAGACCCGCAACTGAAGATATACATCTTAGCAAGTCAATCTCCAAGATTCTCATCGCTAGGATCGCAATGATATTTGGATAAAGCTCGTGCTTCATGACCCGACGCTTTTTCTAATTTGCCGAAAGGCGGCATTTCTATTTCCCATAACTCTTGCAAATTATCAAGAATATCTATTTCATTTCCTTTCCCTTTATGAGACCACTTACTAACATTCCATTTCTTTTACAGATATTGCCAATCCTGGGGGCTTACTTTATTTTGTAGTCAAGACCATTCCTCCGTGGAAGAGTTCAAAGAGTATCATGTATTCATGCTTTCGAGAAGCGTCGGTATATCTCACGCTTTTGATAAGCATCTTTGTATTCTCACACTTCCGGTAAGCGTCTTTATGTGTTCACGCTTCCGGTAAGCGTCTTTACGTGTTCACGCTTTCAAGAAGCGTCTTCATATTTCAGGCTTTCGAGAAGCGTCATCATGTTCACTCTTTCGATAGGCGTAATATTATTGCCCCAGAGGCGTATTTATGTCACCTTGAAGGTGTTAATTATTTGAATGCCTCTAAGGCGTAATTTTGTTGCCCCGGAGGTGTGTTTATGTCACTTCGAATGTGTTAATTATTTGAATGCCTCTAAGGCAAAATTTTGTTGCCCCGGAGGCGTGTTTATGTCACCTCGAAGGTGTTAATTATTTGAATGCCTCTAAGGCGTAATTTTGTTGCCCCGGAGGCGTGTTTATGTCACCTCGAAGGTGTTAGTTATTTGAATGCCTCTAAGGCGTAATTTTGTTGCCCCGGAGGCGTGTTTATGTCACCTCGAAGGTGTTAATTATTTGAATGCCTCTAAGGCGAAATTTTGTTGCCAAGGAGGTGTATTTATGTCACCTCGAAGGTGTTAATTATTTGAATGCCTCTAAGGCGTAATTTTGTTGCCCCGGAGGCGTATTTATGTCACCTCGAAGGTGTTAGTTATTAGAATGCCTCTAAGGCGTAATTTTGTTGCCCCAGAGGTGTATTTATGTCACCTCGAAGGTGTTAGTTATTTGAATGCCTCTAAGGCGTAATTTTGTTGCTCCGGAGGTGTATTTATGTCACCTCGAAGGTGTTAGTTATCTGAATGCCTCTAAGGCGTAATTTTATTGCCTCAAAGGCGTATTTCTGTCACCTCGAAGGTGTTAATTATTTAAATTCCTCTAAAGAGTAATATTTTATGGTCTCGATAGACGTTTAATATTAGCACACTTTCTTGAGCACATTTTGTAGCCTCCTGAGGCGTTTATACATTTTCTATACATATTTTTATAGCCTTACATTGCTAATAAATTTGTTAAGACATGCAGGATAATGTGAATATTCCGGATGTATTACGATCCGAGATTGCATTCAAATTGACTCCTCATAATTTAAAGCATTATGCTTTGTCATGAGTTATGGCCGAACAGGCGGCTTTTCTATCCCTATGACTTTCATTCCTAACAGGCGACATAGCCGAGGCTTGTTTTGTGTTTTCATAACTAAGCCAAATAGGGCATCACTTTGTTTCGGGTGATAGTCCGCACAAGGCCACCCTTGCCAGATTGTCTCGCCAATTGATTTCTCAACGGCTATCGCACTGACTATATTTCCGCATTACCTTGCTTTGCACTTGCCTTGAATTATGTCTTCGCACTTGCTTTAAAATTAACGCCTTGCTTTACTCTTTCAGGTTGACTATCGGCTATGAGGATTCCCTTAGTTGGACTATCTCGCCTATTGGTTCGCCAAATGGCTCCTACATTGCTCTACATTCCCGCATTGCTTTTCTTTGCACTTGCTTTAAATTATTTTGTCGCACTCGCTTTAAAATTGATGCCTTTCTTTACGTTTTTCAGGTTGACCACTAGGCGGGGCTTCTCTCTTGTTGGAATTTCACACCTGTTGATTCGCTAAATCACTTCTGCGTTGCTTTACATTTCACGCTAAATTTCTTTGCACTTTCTTTCAATTATGCCTTCGCACTTGCTTTATATTATGACTTGCTTTACTTTTAGTTTAACAGGTCATCCCTGATACCCTCCTTGCTTTATGCCAGATCGGATCACCAGCTGATTTGTCGACAATCAACCCCAAGACCCTCCTTGCTGCGTGCCCGACCGGCTTGCCAGTTGATTTGTCAAGATATTTAAATTGCCTTGCATTTGCTTTCAATTATAATTTGCACTTGCTTTATATTATGAACCGCTTTACTTTTAGCTTAACAGGTTAACAGGTCAGCTCCGAGACCCTCCTTGCTTTGTGCCGGACCGGATTGCCAGCTGATTTGTTCGACAATCAACCCCAAGACCCTCCATGCTGCGTGCCCGACCGGCTTGCCAGTTGATTTGTCAAGATTGCTCAAGTTGCTTCGCACTTGCTTTAAATTATGCCTTTGCATTTTCTTTGTATTACGTCTTGTTTTACTTTTCAGGTTAACAGGTCGGTCCCGAGACCCTCCTTGCTTCGTGCCGGACCGGTTCGCCAGCTGATTTATTCGACAATCAACCCCAAGACCCTCCTTGCTTTATGCCCGACCAGCTTGCCAGTTGATTTGTCAAAAATGCTTTGCACTATGCCTTCGCATTTGCTTTATTGCTTCGCTGGTGGATGGGAAGACAATTTATCAAAGATATTGCAACTTGCACTTACAAATTACGTCATGCCTACCGTAAGCAATCGGGGGCCTTATTATTAGTCTATCGTGAGCAAGCGAAGACTTCATTAGCATTGAAGCCTACCATAAGAAATTGGAGGCCTTATTTTGAAGCCTATCATAAGCAATTGAAGGCTCTTTTGTTATTGATCCTACCGTAAGCAATCGGGGGTCTTATTATCAAGTCTATCGTGAGCAAGCGAAGACTTCATTAGCATTGAAGCCTACCATAAGCAATTGGAGGCCTTATTTTGAAGCCTATCATAAGCAATTGAAGGCTCTTTTGTTATTGATCCTACCGTAGACAGTCGGAGGCGTGGTTTTTTATCAAGTCTATCATATACAATCGAAGACATTATCATTAAAGACTACCATAAACAATTGGAGGTCTTTTATGAAGCCTATCGTAGACAATCGAAGGCACTATTGTCATTGAAGCCTACCGTAAACAATCGGGGGCCTTATTATGAAGTCTATCGTAAACAATCGAAGGCGTCATTATCATTTGAAGCCTACCATAAACAATTGGAGGCCTTTTATGAAGCCTATCGTAAACAATCGAATGCACTATTTTTAATGAAGCCTACCATAAACAATTGGAGGCCTTATTATGAAGTCTATCGTAAACAATCGAAGACGTCATTATCATTTAAAGTCTTCCATAAACAATTGGAAGCCTTTATATGAAGCCTATCATAGACAATTGAAGGCGCTATTGTTATGAATCCTACCAATAGACAACTGGAGACTCGATCATGAGTCATTTTCGAAAGGCGACATTTCTATCCTTATATTTTATTTAAGTCTACTTTATGTTTCTATAGACTGAAGTCCTTTATTGTTTTATATTCAGTCTACCAATGGCCCTGAAGTCATCTTGCCTCACAAAGCCGGATTTCTTCTAGTTGATTGGAGACGAGCTTGTCATTGACATTGAAACCAACATCTACAAATTTTATTCATTATCTATTTTTTTACTTCATTTATTAAGCCTTATTTGCAGTTACACGATTACCGTTTTCCGAGTTTATTACAGGATTTTCAACCAGCAACGTTTGGAGCATGGAGCTTTTCTTAGCAATGAACCGGGGCAATCGTTGATATGAGCTAGACTCATCAACGAAGACCTGAAGAATCGCACCCGCATAAGTCATCCACCCTAGAGACAAGTCTCTTGTTAACCCTGAGTCTGAGGTTTGAGATTGAAGACAAGATGGCTCGGTTATCGAGGTGCAGTGGAAGCTATGTCCGTGTAAACCCCTCTTTATGGGTGTGTCGTCGACCACATTTTCATAACTTGGGTAATTACAAGCCTCTTTTCCCGCTCTTGATTAGTCGCTACTATCTCGTCTTTGATTTTCAAATCGCGTCGAACTACATAGGGCCTGATTCTCTTTCAGCCCGAGATATGTTGGCAACTCGAAAACCGGAGCTCGGCCATGTCCATAAGCCTCGCATTTTGATCCTAGGAATCAGAGTCTTGGCTTTACCGTGGCAAAATTGGCTTTCACGTCAACTTTCTTTACCCTGAAAACTCTTTCATCCTTTTCGGGTAAAGAGGGGCAGCTGTTGACACCCAATTTTGTCCCGGGAGTTTTCAATTAACATCTAGTTATGTTTAAAATAAGGCTAATTTTTAGAATAAATTAAGTTCGTAATTTTAACGTAGAAAGGCCATAATTGTCCTTCATTTTGAATCCCGGCCTATTTACGCAACACATAATTTTACTCCTAGCCAAAAATTGTAAAAAAGGCCCTCATTCCCCACTTACAAAAACCCTCACAAAAATCACATACAATAAGAAGACCCATTATTCATCATCTTCATTATTTACAAAAATTAGATCTACAAAATCATATACACAAGACACCATTTTTTTTATTTCACCCACACAATATACAACACTTCACCATCTCCAATCTCTACACACGATTTTCCAAAGCAGTGACCACCTTCCCTTTCGTCTTCCTCCTCCTTCAAACTCATTTTTTACACACCCATAAAAAAACCAACACACACGCCCAGATCAACAACATCATCAAAATACCCACATCATTATACACTAAGATCCATATATACGCGACCAAGAAAACTTCTTACCCCCCTCGTTATCCCCTTCATACCCATAAGCTTAATTAGCGACACAACAAACAAAATCAGAGGAGCTATACACACACATGCAGATCAGAAACAAGGGAAAAGAAACGGGGTCAAATAGATCGAACAAAGGGGATTTTGGGACAAGAACACCCCAGTAGCACCGGCGGAGCCTGTCGCCGGAGGGGACTCGGAATCCGACATTGTTTCTGTGAGTAGCGATTAAAACAGAGCAGTAGGGTGGTAGCGACGCCGTTAGGCAGTCGCTCCTCTGCCTTTCATTCCCTTGTTCCGTCGTTGGCTCATTGCTGGTTGCGTTCTCAGGTGTATTCATTCCATTTGCTCTGCCTTTGAACTTATTTCAATCACTTTCATGGCCTTTCTTTGTTTGGTCGTCGGTTTGGATTATTGTCATTCATTGCTGCTTATGTTGCTTTGACGGCCCCGTTTGACCAAGTCTTATGTGGCTTCACTGTTATTGTGATTAATTCTTCTTATCACTGGTGCTGTGTTTTGTTGAGGTTACTGATTTCATTTTGTTCTGTTTTTGCTGCGAGGTCTTGTGTTTTCTATGAAAGTTTATGACATTGTTATCTGTTGGAGGCCCCCATATTAAGTTGTTGTGGAAAATATTTGACTGATGCACTTGCTATACTTGGAATACGCTGGGGACTTTCTGATTTGAACAGATACTGGGTTCGAATTACTAAGCCTATGAAGATATATATTTATTTGAGTTCTACACAAGGAATTGACGGACACACAATGAATTGACGGATACTATACCAATTATGGCCAATGAAAAATACATATACACGTATTGAGGCCTCGGGATCGATTTGAACATGATACTACACTTGAACAGTCCCGTTCCCGTGTCCCTAAAGCAAAAAGCGATGATGAATGTATGAAATTAATGTAAAGCAAGTCGAATAGAGTGGTGGGTTTGGTGCTTGGCATGGCAACCGGCCCGGGCTCCGTGTTTGCAACCGTACCAACACCCCGAGCCTCTACATGACGCGCCATACAAATCTGAGCCTAAAGTTTGCAAAAACAAAACCCCTTTACTATTATTATTATTATTTTTATTAGTATTATTGTTGTTATTATTATTATTATTATTATTATTATTATTATATATATATATATATATATATATATATATATATATTTATTATTATTATTATTACTTTATTACTTTATTATTATTATTATTATTATTTTATTTTCATTAGTTATTACACTTTATTATTGTACTAATCCAATTTCATTTTTATTTTTTTGTGAGGTACATTTTTTGTACGAACAACTTGGGGACGCTTTTGGCTAACCTGCAAATGTGGATATACATTGACCTGGACTCAAGCATTCCAAAATAAGACTTAGGAATTTTAGAAAATCCAAGACTCCTGCGAGTTGATCATTTCCCGGGTTTTATCTTTAAACTTTGCCTTTCTTTCCTTAGAGATATTTATGCAAATAAATGTGTAAAATATTTTATTTATCAATAATATTTGATTGTTTGATTGATTGCTTTACTTTATGTTCATTGCCTTTTATTTTAAAGTCGTTATTTAATTTATTGCAAATTGGGGCCGTCTTAGCAAATGCGTGCAAGTAAAAGAATATTTTTGCAAATAAGCTTTTATTCGATTAGTTATTCTTATTCTTATTATTACTATTTTTTTTAATAATTCTTTTGAAAGAAAAGCGCACTTGTAAATATTTGGAAACCTGTCGGATTAACCGTTTTTAACGGAATTTCGGAAGTGCCTTAAAAACTTTCTTCCGAAATTAATAAAACCTCTTACCTTTAGAATCTCTGAAAGAAAGACCGTCTTTTTATAAAAACGGAGTTTTTGCACGCATTTGCTAAATTGGTTCCCTGTTTTTTCTTAAATTGGGTGGCGACTCCAAAAACTCCAAAAGAGTTAGTCCATCCTATCGATATTCCGGAATTTATCCTTTTTCGAGGTAATTTTTGGGGTTCAACAATCATTCTAATGTGCGGTATTTTAGCAATTGCTCCACCACAATGCACAAATATGGATCCCATATAAGGTTGGGAACGAATGTTAGTTTGGCTAACATTAGGGGGAAGAATTAAAGCAGCTGAGGAATAAATAATTAAATTATCATTTGTTTATGATCCTCATATAAAGATAATTCAAGTCACTGCCAGACGCATTACTGACCCAAAGAAAAATATTATATTTCAGCTGTTAATGCTCCTGATGTCCTGGTGAGGCAATCTATTTATGTCAATGAGTCTAAGGCACGCCTGAAGCGTGGTAGACCATTCGGTTCCAAAGATAAATCTTTGAAAAAGGAAAGGAGCAAATGATTATGATGGTCAAATAAGGAGGCAGGGCTAAAAAATAGCCCACGACATAACACTTCATAAAACCTCATCAGGAGAGGTTCAGGTACCTAAAAATTTATAAATATGAAGAGATCTCAATATGTTATGTCGGATTGGGAACTGAGATATGAAATTATCGTCGACGATATCTTACATATATTATAAAATCTCAATATTTATATGATTATGAGGATCTTGAGCTTAAGTCTGTTAGGAATACATACATGGAATTATTGGCCAAAAATAGCAAATCGCATTCAAGCAAAATTGGCTTCACTCGAGTGACGTGAAGTTTTTGGACCTATAGTCCAAACATCTGAAGATGCAAAGCCAGTGGTATACAAAGATATTTTTGTGCAAAAATATTGATAATAATAAGTCGTTAAATATAAAGAACGACTTGAGGCACAAAGATCTGACATTGATTATATGGAGCTATATTCCCTTTTGGTGGATGCAATCACCTTCAGCTATGTTATATGTCTGGCAGTGCATGAAAGACTTGATATGCGTATGAATGTTGCAACAGCCTTTTATATGGCTCATTGAGCAACAATATATTTATGCTTGAAGGATTCAAGATCCTATAAGCATGTAAAGGTTCCCGGGAAACCTATTCAATGAAACTTCATAAATATTTATACGGATTAAAACAATCCGGCGCGTTTGCGAGCTTCTTGATATTGAAATATTATATTTTAATGAAATTGATGCGTTGAAGTATCTTACCAAATATACTCCACTGGTTATAGCTTTTGTTATAAGCTTATTGGTAAAATTTAGTTCTTCCTCAATGCGAAGACATCAGAAGAATACATGGTATCTACTTGATCCACGAAGGCCCGATATCAACTTGGTATTTATTTGTTGTGGTAGAATACCTATATTGTGGAATTTTATAAAATCAATTGTTGTTGCTACATCTTCAATTTATGAAGAGATAATAGCCATGCTTGAAGTTATGCGGCAATATTGGTGACTGAGATCAAGGACTCAACATATTCAACAACAATGTGGTATTTCTTTGAAGACGAAGATTCAGCAATATTATATGAAATATTGCATGGATAATTCAGCTAAAATGAAGATACAACTAAAGGAAATGTTTATCCAGCAAAATTATTTTGCAATGGTGATCCTCAAAAAGAATGATGAAGTTAATGCTGAAGAATTCACTTCAGTGATAGTTTGGCGGATTTGTCCACTAAGTCATTGCCAATCTCAATATTTGAGAAGCTGATTTACAAGATTGGAATGTGTCGTCTTCAAGATATTGAATGATGTTTTCATCAGGGGGAGTAAAATACACGCTTCACTCTTTTTTTCTTAACAAGGTTTTATCCCACTTGGGTTTTACTTGTAAGGTTTTTAATGAGGCAGCTCTAAAGGTGTATTATAGGAAGTGTGTACTCTTTTTTCTTCACTGGACTTTTTCCCACCGGGTCTTTCTTAGTAAGGTTTTAACGAGGCACATTACCTTCAAAATGGTCTTCCAAGGGGGAGTGTTGTAAATCCATGTATTTGTGTTAATGTGGATGACCACTACTCACCACTAACTTATGATTTACTACCCCACTTTCTCCTACATAATTCCTCTCCACTATGTCCTACTTAATTATTGTAACCTTTGGGTTGATTTGTAACCTATGTATTTGTATCCTATAAATAGAGCACATTTGGCTATATGGAAGATACACTTGAAATACATTAGTTTTACAACAGTTCTTGTATTGTGAGAAGTGGAAGGTGTTGGATGTACTGGTACTTTGGCGTTAACTTTACTAGCCAATTGATACTTTGGAGTTTGACATGTTTAGTTCCGTCTACCCGATAATTAAACCGTTATACTTGAAAACCAATATATACGAGTCATGTGGCTCGTACTTGAATCAAAGATATGCGGCCTCACAAATGCTTGTTACTGCTTTTTCATCTGCACTTAAAGAATGTTTTAGCAAAATGACCTTTATTTCATTCGGAAATCAGAGGCAACACTTCATATAAATCGACAAGAACTGCCTCTTCGAAAAATATCAAAGGGAAAGTATTGCATGCGAGAATGTGGGAAGAAATTGAAGGTGCAAGTGCTGCCCAGACAACATTTTAAGTTATCTGGGAGAATATGGGAAGAGATTAAAGGACAAGTATTGCCTATGCAAGAGGGGGTCAAAGTCAAATGACAGCATTTACAAGAAAGGGAGAGCGTCATTATGAGATTTTATAGGGATATTGTTGTCCAGAATTTATTCATTAAAATCAACGGAGGTCATTCTTGCAAATCACTGTTAACAAGGTCAAAAGGGCACATCATGCTTATGGTGTCATAGCTTTGCAATTCTCACCACTTGAACTAAGGCACATAATTGCGTGATACAATGGAGATTAGAAAAATTGATTTTCAATATCATTACGGACAGAAAAAGAAAACTTTCCAAAAGAATTTTGATGGGCTAGAATATGATGCTTCTTCTGTTCTTCATAGTCAAGCGCCAATCTTATCGAGCGAGTGGAGCTTTTGTCATTATTCTTTTCTAATCACTCCTCTCTTTTGCTTTTTTATTTTTTTTTCTTTTGTTGATCAATGAATTTTCGTTGGTTGCATTTGTCACATCAAGAACTAGTGACATTCACACATTTAGTCGGTTTAGAATTGTGTAATGTGTTCAATGTTGGAAAATTTGTAGTATCTGAAAAGGAAAGATTCATCATGTTGATATTTGATACAACAAAATGTCCAAGTTCATCATACCATATTAATGACTACTTATTTATAGGTGTTATTAAGGGTGACTAATGGTCCGGTTTTGATCGGACCGGGTCGGATTCGGGCCGAAAACCGGCTCGGACCGGTTGAGACCGGACCAATACCCCCCTAATGGCCCCCGACCCCGGTTTGAAGAAAAAAACGGATGGACTGGTATAAAAATGGACCGGAACCGGAACCGGCCGGACCGGACCGGACCGGTAAAAAAAAAAGAAAAAATCAAATTTTCAGCCGTTAACTAGCTGTTGGCAACGGCTCTTTTGATCCCCTAGCCATTGTCCAACGGCAAAAAACGGCCATTTTGACCCCTCTACCACCCCATAACTACCCTTAACTATTTTTTTCCTATAAATACCCCATTATTTCATCATATTTTTCACACAAATCTTCTAATTCTCTCTAATTCTCTTAAATTTTCTACAATATTGCTATTATTCTACTTTGACTATTTGTTAAAAGTTTATAATTTGGCTACTTTATCAAGTTCTAATTGGAGTTGCTATCAAAGTTTTATTTGGCTATTTGGTGAAGTTTACAAATATCAAGTATTGGTCAATTGGAGGCGCTACCTGGTTGAAATATCAATTTGGCTATTTTTACAATTTTCGATTATCAAGTATTCAACTAATTAATTGAAGTGGAGGCTCAAGTTTCAACTTCACCTCAATTATACGGTTATATTTGGTTGGTCGTTCCTACTTCTACTCTTTTATAATTTTTTTGTCATATATTTATTTTATTTGCTATTATTATGTCTCAAAGAGGTTCAATTGGAACTAGTGGTGGGGGGCGGGCACGTGGTCGTAGGGAAAATAGGGGTAAAGAAATTGCTTGTAGTTCTAGTCAGTTCACCCACATAGATGATTCTCAATTTTATCATAATGTTAGCGCTGATAATATACTTGATCACGAAATGTTAGAAACGCGATATGGGAATCAAAGCGGGGTTAATTTAGAAGAAACACCTGAATTTCAAGCTAGTCCACCCGAAGTTCAGTCTGACTTGCCTCCTGTACCTCCAACTAGAATACCGGTTAAAGGTAAGGAAAAATCTGAGGTGTGGGAATTTGCAAAAAAGAGTGTTGAATCGCAGATGGCCATGTGTGGTATTTGTGAAAAAGTATGGGTTTTTAAAATTGGGGGTAATGAGGGTGGGACTGTAACACCCCAGCTAAGAGTTAAGTGTCCCACATCGGCATAACACATGAGATATGCTAGGTATATAAGTTAACTGGCCTTAGACCCTAGTGACGCGTTTTAAAGCCGTGCGGGCCTAGGCCCAAAGCAGACAGTATCACTAGCGGGCTTGGGCTGTTACAGGGACGGGTAAACTTAGGGCCCACTTACAAAAGAAACATCCTAAAGAATGGTCAATGCGGGCGCGTGGTATATATTTAGGGACCGAACATGGGGGAGTAGCGCATGGTGAATCTTCGGGTATCCAAACAAGAATTAACCAAACAACAGGAGGGCTTCTTACTTATGATAAACAAAAGGATAGGGAAGCTATTGCTAAACTAGTTGCCCTCGAGGGTTTACCTTATAGTTTTCCTTCTTCTACTGGTTTTGTTTGTTATGTTCAGTTATATATAATCCCTCTTTTAAAGGTTATCCAAGAACTACTGTTAAAAATGATATTATTAAATTTAAGAACGAATATCAGGATTATTTGCGATATATGTTTGATAACTTTGACACTAGAGTACGTCTTACTATGGATATGGGTCGTTCTACTAATGGATGTGATTATATTACTGTTATTGTTCACTGGATAGATTCTGATTGGGTATTTCAAAAACGTATTATTGCTTATAAAGTTATTGATGAACCACACACGGGAAATTATATTTGTAATAAAGTTTCATCAATTTGTCGTACATACTGTTTAACTAACAAAGTTTTTAGTATTACAGTAGATAATGCTATAAATAACACAAACGCACTTAGGAACTTGATACCTATTTTGAACCCCCCTTTGCGGAATTTTTTCATGTTAAGTGTGCATGTCATATTTACAACTTAGTAGTAAAAGATGGTATTGACTTGTTTAACGACATTATAGCAAAAGTTCAAATAGCTATTACTTATATTTTTAGAAATAAAAATCAAGAAAGAAGACGAGGATGGGAAAGAAAATGTGTAGAATTAGGAATGCCAATTAGGAGAGTCCCAAAGGAAGTTTGTACTAGGTAGAACACTTTATATGATGCATTGAATTTTGCTTATGAATATAGAGTGCCTATTTCTCAAATGTATAATAAATATTTTATGGAAATCTATCACCTTAAAGATGAGGATTGACAACTTGTTCAACATCTTCTTTAGTTTTTACAAAAAATTTATCATGCTACTTTAGAATTTTCCGGTCAATATTATCCAACTACTCCTACCATGTTATAGTATATAGCTAGAATATCAGAATTATTGAAATTATATAAGCAATATGAAATTTACAAACCGGTTGTATAGAGAATGATTGAAAAATTTAGAAAATATTTTTTTTCCAATTCGTCCTCTTTTTTACATTGCTTCTGTGTTGCATCCTGCTTTTAAAATTAAGTTAACTGAACGATTTGTTAAAGAAATATATGCAAATTTAGAAATTACTCCTACTGAAATTGCTACTAACATTTATCCAAGTGTAGACGAGGCTATTACTAAAGTTTATGCAGATACCGTGGCTGTTTTTGTAAAGTTCTTCATAGGCGGGGGGATGAGCACTTTTGGGGGACTTGATGAAAAGTTGCTTTCAGAACAGGACGTGTACGGGGAGGAATACAGCGAGTTCCAAGTGTATTTAATTCAATATCCAAAGAAACTTAACAACTTTAGAACTCATCATTGTTGGATTATTGGAAGAATCAAGAATCGCAATTTCCAATTCTTTCAAAAATGGCCCGGGATATATTAACAATTCAAGCTTCATCAGTTGCATCGGAAAGCGCTTTTAGCCAAGGATTATTTCAAATTGGAGATTACAGATATTCGTTGAAGGAGGAAGCAATGGAGACATGAGTTTTATTCAGGGATTGGATCAGAGCAGAGCGAAGAAACTTTGGTCTACCAGAACTTACTAAGCAAAAAGGTAAAGCATATCTAGATCAAATTTTGAGCAACGGAACAAGTGAAGGGTGTCAAACCGACAATGAAAAAGAAGAAGAAGAAGAAGAAGAAGAAGAAGAACCAGAAGGAGATGATGCACAAAAACAACAACGGCCAGTTCCTAAAGAAAAGCCTACAACTATCCTCAAGAAACTAGCTAATATGTTTAAAAGAATGTAATTTTCTAAATAAGAATTTTGAAATTACAAATTTGAAAGTTTAGCTATTGTAGTATGTGTTGCACTACTTATGTCTTAAGCAATTCAATAAAATTACTTCAAGTCTTGGAATTCAATCACAACTATTTTCTTCATATTTTTTATTTTTAATTTATAGTTTGCGCAAAAAAACTACAATTAATTACTAGTTTGTAAATTATTTTTAAATTAGTTTGCGCAAAAATACTACAAAGTTTGAATTTTGAACTTAACAAATTAATTCAAAAGTCTGGACTTTGAATCATCACTTCAAAAATTTCATTACTTCAAAGTTTAAAAAAATACTACAAGTTTTTTAATTCTAAGTTTAAATTTTAAATATTGAAATAAACTAAACATTCCAAACATATGTACAAGTAAGAACTTGATAATATTTTGTTGTAATATTTTTCAAATTATCCTCCACTTTAAATAAAACACAAAGGAAAAACAAAACAAAAACATATTTGGCCGACTGCCGGACCGGACCAGGTCGGAACCGGACCGGACCGGCAGTTTCGGCCAACGGCTCTCTTTCAAATATAGCCATTAGCCAACGGCAAAAAACGGCTATATTTGCCTATCACCCCTCTAAATGCCCCCATACTCCCCCACCTATTTTTATCTATATATACCATATTATTTCATTATTATATCACACAATTTAGCACTTTCTATCAATTTATCTCTCAAATTACTCTCAAAGGCTATTTTCTAAATTTTTTCCAAAATCCAAACAATTATAATGGCTGAAAATCAAGCTCCCGCTGCTCCCGATCCTAGTGAAACAAGAATTGCGGAACGAAGATGTCGTGCTATAGTGTGGCAACTTATTATGAAAGAAACTGAAACTCAGAAAGCTAAATATAGCCTCTGTGAAAAAGAGTGGCAAATTTACACTGGCAACTACAATGGAGGGACGGGAAAGTTTAGGCAACACTTAGAAAAACGTCACAAGACCGAATGGGATAGAATAAATGGCTTTGTTCCGCGTGATTGAAAATTTGAAGAGATGGCTAAGGGAATATCTATGTCATTTTCATTATGTATTTTCGAATTTCTAGTTTATTTAGTATCTTTGTAATTTTCAATTTCTAGTTTGTTTTTGTCATTTCAATTATGTATTTCCCAAATTTTTAATAATTGTGTGTATTTCTTTTCCAATCAACGTTTGTTTAGTGTTTATTTATTTGCTTTATATTAATAAATTTAAAAATATAATTTACATAATTGTTTAGTTTTATTAAAAAATATAATTTACATAATTATTACAAATGGTATAATAATTAAAAAAAAATTCAACTTTCAACTTTATTTGTCCTAAAGAAAAAAAAACTAAAAAAAAATTAAAAAAACCGTTAAACCGGACCGGTCCGGACCGGAACGACCTGCTTAACGGCCGCCGGTCCCGGTCTCGATCCGGCTCTAATTTTTAACCGGATGAGACCGGACCGGTAGGCCGGTTTTTATCCGGTTTTGAATTTTTTTTGGCCCGGATCCGGACCGGAACCGGACCGGGCCGTTAGTCACCCTTAGCTGTTACTAGCTGTTGGAGCCTTGACGATTATGTAGGACCATTAATTTTGACTGTTATTTTGCTGTTACAACTCTCATATTTTCCTACCTATATAAACATAAATTTTTTCTGTGATATAGCAAAATATAATTTAAAATATACTTCCTTCCAATACAAAATTCATGTTTGGTTTTCTAATTGTTTATTGTGATTTTTTGTTGGCTTGCTCCTAATTTTATATTAGAAGAGCTTATTGAATCCTGAGGATACACCGATACCAATGAAATATCCTTAAGGACAGTGTCTTCGACACGTCTCAAACTGTAAAAATTCTCTGTGTATTTTTATAATTTTCCAATAATTTTAAGGGTATTTACACTTTGTTATTATGGAAAATATACTTTCATATGGCCCACGGGTTTCTATCTAGTAGTAGTTAGTTAGATGTCAAAAGAAAGCAATAAATTTTCATCCAGTAGTGTCGATCGTTTCCCAGAATGGAGGAATTAGAGATGTATCGGAAAGCAGTTGAATCTCTGTCTCAAATTAAATGACTTGTACACAAGATGGCTGTTCTGGTCACTTTAGTCAATTTTGATGGCGCTTGGTTGTAGTGATGGAATAGAATTTTTAAATCTAGCTATTTTGTATTTTAACTTTGTGGGAGTACGTAACGGGTATGATGGTATTGGTAGAAAAAGAGGATCATGGTCTAAGACCTTGCATGGACTACAAGAGCTTTATATTCTTAACATCAATTGATGATTTTTCCCAATTACTATTGGATGTGCAATATAATGGACAACAGTTTTGGAGTAGTCAGGTTAGTTTCTTCTCTGGAAAATATTATATTTTTATATTTTTATTTATTGATAAAGACATAAGATGTACACATATAATGTTGGTGTGCATAAATACTTGGTTAATTTGGTTTTTTTTTTGTGAAAGTCAATTTTATAGCAAATATGGTTATAAACCCAAATCTAATAATCAAACCTTCTAGTATTATTTGTTTTACTGATGAAAAACTAGGCCATCATGCAACCTTAATGTAGAAGACAATTTGGAAGAAATGACAGTCCTGTTAAGCCAAATAGAAAGTTGGTCAGTAGTAGGTGATATAATTTTTGTGGTCATTTCACAAATGAATCTTGTGGCCAAATGTAAGAGATTGGATATGGTGCTACTAAATATATTTGTGAGAATAAATTATTTTTTTTAACACCCAAGTTGAAGGAGAAGAAGAATTTTATTGTTCAAGAACTACTCAAGTTCTTGTAATGGAAAAATTTCTAGTCAAACTCACATATAAATACATTGGCATAAATTGAGGTCCATACTCCTAAAATCCAAACCAATTTTGGTTATGAGGGATTATTAGGAATCATTAGAGTGAAGGTTTGATTTGAGTCTTACAAGATAGTGTTAACCACAAATAATAATTGTGAGTTGTGGATAATGTAACCATGAGTTCTTTGTGCTTAATAGTTTTTCACGTTATGAGTAAAAGTTCTAGATTTGTGCTTATTGAATTGACTCATATAATTGTGGCACACTAGACTTAAAAAAATTATAGTTTATATTTTGTTAAATAATTGGATATCTGAATTTGTTAGTTCTATACTTTGATTATGCAAGTGTTGATTAGTTACAGGGCCGGCCTGAGGCTAAGGCAGGTAAGACACCTGCTTTACGCCCCCAAAAATATAGGGGCCCCAAATTTTTATAAACAGTGTACTATTAATTACTGTAGTGAAAGAGAAGAACCTATCTCACATGTGAATGACTAATAAATACTCCCTCTGTTTAAGTTTACTTGTCCAAATTCAACTTTGCACTACAACCAAGACAAAATAAGAAAAATTAAACTTGACAAATCTACCCTTATTTATTGTACTTTGTTGTAGTTTCCAATTAATTGGAAAGAGATTTTAAAGAATTTGACCATTTAATGTCAAGGGTAAATTAGGAAGAACATCGCTAATTTTATCTTGAATTTCTAAAAGGACAAGTAAATTAAGAATTTGACTTTGCTAAATTTGGACAAGTAAACTTAAATGGAGGGAATATATGCTTTTGGTTACTTATCATTAAAAATTTTGCATCTTCAAAAGCTAGAAAAATTAGACTTCAAGTGAAAATATATATGATGTATCTTTTATAAAATTTAAGGCCTCCAATTAGAGATTGGCTTTAGGCCCCCAAATGTGTTGGGCCGCCCCTGATTAGTTATATGAGACAAGCTCTAAGGAATCATGTGCTTCTAATTTAGAGAATCTGAACTAGTAGGGGTTGTTTGGTAGATAAACGAGTTATACATAGATTAACAACACAAGATTAGTAAAGCAGAGATTAGTAATGCAGGAAGTAATAATGCATGGATTGTTTTTAGTCATGTGTTTGGTTCATTGTAGTAAAATTTTGATAAACATTGTATAACTTAAACTTGTGTTTGGTTTAAAACTGTATAAAGTTTTGTTATCAATATAATTATATCCTTCAATTCTTATTCATGTATTAAAAATAAGGGTTTGAGGGTTGGACATTGTCATTTCGTTGTTTATTCATGTATTAGTAAATATGGTATTACTAATACCATGCTAGGTATTAAATAGTACATGAATTGGTGTATTAATTAATACATGTATTTGTTATCCCACCTAAAAAAAGCTACCAAACAATGGATAAAATTTTAGAAAATGCTAATATTATGCTTAGCCAAGCAATACGTCATACCAAACGTCTTACATTGGTTCATCATGATTTAGGAGGCTTAAAGCAAACTATAACTAGAAATGATAGAAGATATGTTACTTTTGTAGGTGGATTTTCTTGATATAAATATATGTATCTTTAATTTGTTAAGTATTCAGTTAAAGTCTTTGGTATGATTTAAGGCAGACGGGCCAACTAGCTCTTTATACTTATTTAGTTTTGCCATAATCACACTTGTACTTAGCTAAGTATCAAGTTGCCCCTTATACTCGTCCAAAATATGTCTTTAAAACGCTTCTCCGCTGATGTGTCAAGTAGCTTTATATGTGGCAAATGGGCGTATAACACACAGCTTTTAAGAGAGTGCGATCAGAAAAAAGGCCTTCCAACAACTATTTTTTTCTCTTTTTAAGAGCTTTCACTACCAAAATAAAAGGGGTTGTTGTGAAATAAAAGTTGTAAAGTAAATAAAACAGAAAAACTGTATGGAGAGAGACTGATATATTATTTCATTGCAAACTGATGTACGTAATAAACTGAAATGACTTCCTATTTATAGAAGAAAAGAAGCTGCTGCATGAGCTACTTGTAAGCTATATGCTTGTAAGCTACTTGTAAGCTACTTGTGAGCTGCTTGTGAGCTACTTGTAAGCTGCTTGTAAGCTATCTGCTTGTATGCTACTTGTAAGCTGCTTGTAGATCAAGCTTCTTCAGGAAGCTATGGCGTAATGGACATCCACAATACAACATATTCATAACACTCCCCCTTGGATGTTTATTACTAGATAATGTGCCTCGTTAAAACCTTACTAAGAAAAAACCCTGTGGAAAAAAGTCTTAGTGAAGGAAAAAGAGTACACTTGTCTTGTAATATGCATTATCAGTTGCCTCATTAAAAACCTTACCAAGAAAATCCAGTGGGAAAAAACATGGTTAAGGGAAAAAGAGTACAACACATATTTTGCTCCCCCTAATAGAAACTTCGAACTAGGTGTCTAAGTTTCCTCATTCCAATATTGTATACCATCTTTTCAAAAGTTGCAGGCGGTAAAGATTTATTGAAAAAGTCTGCCAGATTATCACATCAACATATTTGTTGCACGTCAATTTTACCATCCTTTTGGAGATCATGTGTGAAGAAGAACTTTGGTGAAATGTGCTTTGTTCTATCTCCTTTTATGAATCCTTCTTTCAACTGTGTTATGCATGTTGTCTTCATATAAGATCGTAGGTATTTTGGTATCACACTTCAGACCACATCTTTCCCGAATAAAATGAATCACTGATCTCAACCATACACATTCTCTACTTGCTTCATCAATAGCTATTAACTCAACATGATTTGGAGAGGTACCAACCATTGATTTTTTTGTAGAACGCCATGATATGGCCGTACCTCCATATGTAAAAAGATAACCAGTTTGAGATCGACCTCTATGTGGATCAGATAAATAGCATGCATCTGCATAACCAACAAGATCTGCACCATATTTGCTAGAATAAAACAAACCCATATCAACAGATCCTTTCAGATATCGCAATACCTGTTTGATACCTTTCCAATGTCGATGTGTAGGGGCAGAACTAAATCTTACTAAAACATTAACAGAAAATGCTATATCATGTCTTGTAGAGTTAGAAAGATACATAAGTGCACCAATTTTACTTAGATATAGTACTTTAGAACCAAGGAGTTCCTCATCCTCTTCTTGAGGCCGGAACGGATATTTATTCACTTCAAGGGATTGAACAATCATTGGAGTACTTAATGGATGTGCTTTATCCATGTAAAATCGTTTCAAGACCTTTTCTGTATAGGCAGATTGATGAATAAATATTCCGTCTACTAAATATTCAATTTGTAGACCAAGACAAAGTTTTGTCTTTCCAAGATCTTTCATATCAAATTCTCTCTTTAAATAATCAATTGCCTGACACGACCCGAATTCTCGGTTAGGCCGTGCGGGCACCCGACCATCTGCCCCTAAATCTGTCGGGCGAACCCTATTGATTGAATTGATATAAATTGCGAAGAATTATCTTGAAATGAAAATGAACCAAATTTTAACAACATAAGATAACTCTTAAGGATAGACAAACATACAAGCTGTCTGAATAATACAACTAACTACTCAGAATTCACAATTTTAAAGGTTTCCAGATCATACATCTAAGAAGGCCAAAAGATATACACATCTCCCGAAGGGAGCAAAAGTAAGGAAAACTGTAATATCTGAAGTTTGTGGCCGCAATGAACAGGATGTCTCGCCGTAGACAGCTGAGAACGTACTACTCCTCAATCACGGCGCGATTGGCTGGGTCCTGGTGCAGAATCTGCCGAACGAAAAGAAAACACAAGGACAAATAGGGGGGAGGGGGTTGAGTCATGAGGACTCAATAAGTGTGAACAAACTAGCAACCTCGAAAAATAGATACGCTAGTAAGGGAAACGGAACCAGATAACAATCAACAAATAAGCAATGCACATATAAGCAGAACAGTAGTCATGTACAGAAAGTCTATACAATGATATGAAATGAAATGGAATGAGATGAAATGAAATGAGATGAAATGAAATGAGATGCAAAGGGTCACATGTGCCCATAATCCCATCCCGAAGCGGAATACTCCTGCATTCGAGGAGAATCCAATCTGCTAACCAACTGGAGCGGAATACTCCTGCTCTTGGGGCGGAATACTCCTGCACCCGATATAATATAAACCAGAGGCGGAATACTCCTGCACTCTCCTGGGGCGGAATGCTCCTGCACCCGATAAAATATAAAGCTGAGGCGGAATACTCATGCACTCAGTATGATATGCAATGTGATGCAATAATAACCCTTCACCAACGCAGGACTCTCATCGACAGCCGGGAAGCAGATGCCAACTCCAAGCCAAAGTACAACACTCAGATTCCCAATGCAATATCAATATCAGGACATAACATATCAAATATAATGTAAATCCAAAGCTAAGGCGTAATGAGTACGCCTATCGGCAGCTACACACGTAAGGAACACGTGGTAGAAAATCCACGAGGCCAAGTGCCTCCAAAGAAATGGATATAAGCACTTACCGTTTTCCAAAGCTAGCCCTGTTATTCAACAACTGCTTTTTCCTTTGGATTAATAGCCAAACGATCCGGCTCTATTCAATAAGTAGAAAAATTATATCAAATAAAGTTAAAGGCTTCATTCCTTATGTTTTAGGGCAATCCAGTTAGGAACCTGATACCCTATTCGCATACGCAATACGCAGGCCTGACCTATGTATAGGGTTCAAAGTCCCATAACCAAATCCTAAATAAATTATATTTATATGTTGCCCATAACTCATTGAGTACGAATATATAATCATTTCCATTATCGGGGTCCCATTGACCCTTCAAATTATCAATTTATGTCATTAGGGCGATGTCTAATATCCCTATTTTTACCGTAAAATATATTCAAACACATATAATAAGCTAAGATAATGAGTTAACATCATTACCTGGAGATTTGGAGTAGAAATTCCACTATTTTTGCGCCTCTTTTTCCCTTTTTTCCTCTATCTTTTCCTAATTTCTATTTTCTTATCTTTGTTTGAATGTTTCTGTTGTATATCGTATGTAGCTGATGGCTAAGGGATTTAATCCCTTAGCTGACCGACTTTCTATAATCATTCTTATTATTATTTTTTTAATAAATTCGCTACGACGATTAAAATTAAAATGGAGCCCTAGAGAAGTCGAAATGATCCCAAATTTTTCGAGTAAGTTATACAAAATATATGTAACATACTCGCGAAGATGGATCTCAAATCGGACACCCGAAACTCAAGATGCAAATTTAAAGGAAAAAGATCAAATTATTTAACTTTCGGCATTTTAGCGGAAACTAGCCGAACAACATCGAAATTCACTTTCGAAATATTAAAAAATTCAAAAATAATCATACGAACCTAACGACGCTTTCGGATTCCGAATCGAAGCTCATTCGCCAAAACCAAGCTAAAAAATCTCCTTTTAATATTTATCGATAATAAAAACTGAAACCTTCTTCCGATGCCTACCAAACGAGGTCTGATTTAGCTCAAATTTTACAGACAGGTCCTAATGGACCTTACGAATATTTTAAAACTATTGGCACGCCAATCGGAGTCCTAACTTCCGAAACGACTGACCGAGGTCGTTTCATTCTCCTCCACTTAGACTCTCATTCGTCCTCGACGAACAAGAGTCTAAAATAGATTTCATACCTCTAATGAGAATGCTTACACCAATTTTCAATGACATTTACTACGAAACCAAAATCATATACAATGATAAGAGCTTTAGGCTTTAAAGACCAAGATCGAACCTGAATCGTCGAAGAGGTAAGGATACCTCTCACGCATACTGGATTCAAGCTCCCAAGTGTCCTCCTCATGAGGACGATTATTCCATCGCACTCGAACCATCGAAATCTACTTCGAACGAAGTTTCCGGACATCACGCGCAACTATAGCAACTGGGAACTCCTCGTAAGCTAGATTCACATCTAGCTGAGCAGGGTCTAATTCGATCACTTCGGAAGGATCTCGGATACACTTCCGGAGCATCGATACATGGAAAACTGGGTGAACTGGCATAGAAGCTGGCATGTCGAGCAGATAAGCTACCTTACAAATACGCTTCTCGATATTGAAAGGGCCAATGAACCTGGGACTAAGCTTTCCTTTCCTACCAAACCTCTTTGCACCTCGCATCGGTGACACTTTTAGAAATACCACGTCCCCGACCTCGAACTCTAACTCTCGGCTCCTCTGGTTCGAATATGAAATCTGCCTGCTCGGGGCGGTCCGTAAACGATCCTGAATAACACGAACAACATCAAGAGTCTGACGAACCATATTTGAAATCATCACCTCGACATCTCGAGACTCAACCAGCCAATAGGAGAACGACATTGACGACCATATAAGGCCTCAAATTGAGCCATCTGAATAGAAGACTGATAGCTATTATTATAAGAGAACTCTGCTAACGCCAAATGATCATCCCAGTAACCCCCGAAGTCCAATGCAAAAGCTCTCAGCATGTCTTCTAAAATTTGAATAACCCGCTCGAACTGACCGTCAGTCTGAGGATGGAATGCTGTTCTAAGCTGCACCTGGGTGCCCAACTCTCTCTGAAAAGACTGCCCGAACTGAGAAGTAAATTGGGAACCACGATTTGAGATAATAGATACAGGAGTACCATGCAATCTAACCACCTGCTCAATGAAAATCCTAGCCAGTCTCTGAGCTGAATCAGTAGTCTTTACAGGGATAAAATGAGCTGATTTAGTCAGTCTGTCGACAATGACCCAGACTGAATCGTGGCGCCGCAGGGTCTTTGGCAGACCAACTATAAAATCCATCGTGATGTGCTCCCACTTCCACTCGAGAATGGGCGATGCCTGAGCTAACCCTGCTGCTCTCCGGTGCTCGAACTTAACCTGCTGACAGTTCAAGCAACGAGATACATAATCAAATACATCTTTCTTCATCCCCTTCCACCAGTACAGCTCTCGGAGGTCCTGATACATTTTAGTAATACCAGGATGAATGGAACAACGCGAGCTATGAGCTTCACAGAGCATTGACTGCCTCAAATCCCCAACATCAGGAACACAGAGTCGACCATTAAACCGAACAATTCTATCTGAATCAAGCTCGAAGGAGGGAACTCCTCCACTTAGGACACGACCACGGAACTCCTGTCGATGAGGATCCTCGAACTGTGACCAAGGAAGATTGAGCTGCAATACATGCTAAGACTCGACTGGAGTCTGGGAAAAGAAATCTCACGCCAAAGTCGCCAAGGGACTGCAATTCTCGAGCCAATGGTCTCATATCAGCATAAAGAAAAGCCATGTTGCCCATGGACTTTCTGCTCAAAGCATATGCTACCACGTTTGCCTTCCCAGGATGATAGTGGATAGTGAGATAATAATCTTTAATCAATTCAAGCCACCTCCGCTGTCGGCCGTTAAGATCATTCTGAGAGAGAAGATACTGCAGACTCTTATGATCCGTATACACCTCACAAGGCTCGCCATAAAGATAATGCCTCCGTATCGTCAAAGCAAAGACCACAGCTGGAAATTCTAAATCGTGAGTCGGATAATTCTTCTCATTCGGCTTCAACTGTCTGGAAGCATAAGCAATTACCTTCCCGTGCTGCATAAGAACACAAGCAAGGCCCACACGAGATGCATCACAATAGACTACAAATCCATCGGTGCCCGAAGGAAGGGATAATACTGGAGCTGAAGTCAATAAGGCCTTAAGCTTCTGGAAGCTTGCTTCACACTCATCGGACCATCGAAACTGAACCGCCATTTGCGTCAGGCGAGTCAGGGGAGCTGCAATAGTAGAGAACTTCTCCACAAAACTCCGATAATAACCTGCCAATCCAAGGAAGCTACGAATCTCCGTCGGAGTGGTTGGACGAGGCCATTTCTGCACTGCTTCAATCTTCTTTGGATCAACCTTGATACCCTCACTGGATACCACGTGACCCAAAAATGCCACAGAATCAAGCCAAAACTCACATTTGGAGAACTTGGCATACAACTTACGATCACGGAGGGTCTGAAGAACCACCCTCAGATGATAATCATGCTACTCGTGGCTACGAGAATAAATCAGAATATCATCAATGAAGACAATGACAAAGGAATCAAGGAATGGCTTAAACAGCCGGTTCATGAGATCCATAAAGGTTGCAGGGGCATTAGTCAGCCCAAAAGACATAACTAGGAAATCATAATGGATGTAACGAGTCCTAAAAGCAGTCTTCGTGATATCTGACTCACGAATTTTTAGCTGATGATAACCAGATCGCAGATCGATCTTAGAAAAGAATTTGGCACCCTGCAGCTGATCAAACAAATAACCAATACGAGGCAAGGGATACTTATTCTTGATGGTGACCTTATTTAGCTGACGATAATCAATACACATCCGCATAGTCCCATCTTTCTTTTTCACAAATAGAACAGGAGCACCCCATGGAGAAATACTCGGCCTAATGAATCCCTTATCAAGCAAATCATGCAACTGCTCCTTCAGCTCCTTCAACTCTGATGGGGCCATGCGATAAGGAGGGATAGAAATAGGCTGAGTCCCTGGCACTATATCAATGCCAAACTCGATCTCTCAATCAGGAGGAAGTCCTGGTAAATCATCTGGAAACACATCAGGGAACTCCCTAACGATAGGAATAGAATCAAGAGATGGAATCTCCACAGTGGTACCTCGAACCGTGGCAAGATACGCTAAACACCCTTTATCCATCATCCGTTTTGCCTTCAGGAATGAAATAACATGCCCCCTGGGTGGCAAATAAGAACCCTGCCACACCACCGGTGCTGAACAAGGAAGAGACAACTGAAGAGACTTGGCATGACAATCTAATGTGGCATGGCACGACGCCATCCAATCCATGCCAATAATAACATCAAAGTCAACCATATCTAGAATTAGAAGATCTACTAGTGTCTCACGACCCCCAAAAGATATGGTACAAGCTGGATAAACTCGATCCACAATGATAATGTCTCCAATAGGAGTAGAAACACAAAATGGATCACGAAGACACATATAATCAACATAAAAACCCGAAGCAAAATAAGGAGATACATATGAATATGTAGACCCCGGATCCACAAAAGAATATGCATCTCGACCACAAACAGATAAAATACCTGTAGCAACAGCTGGGGATGCCTCGGCATCCTGCCTGGCCGGCAGTGCATATAGCTGTCTCTGCAGCTGAACTGAGCCGCTACCCCGACGACCACCTCTAGAGGGACCACTAGGACCACGTCCATGACCTCTATCGGGTGATGGTGCACCTCTAGCTGGCTGAGACCCTGGAGGGGCACCCTGAGGCTGCTGCTGCATAGGCGCTGGAAGGCGAGGGAGTGGGCGGCTACTACCCTGCTGATGGAGATAAGGGCAATCCTTCTTATGATGCCCTGGATCCTGACAGATAAAGCACCCTGGAGCAAATATACGCTGATCAAACTGAGACTGATCTCGCGAGCGAAACCAAAACTGACCCTTAGAAGAAGTAGGCGCGTTCTGAGAACCACGCGCTGGAAACTGTGTTGGTCTGACAGGAGGCCTACTCTGCTGCTGATAACTCCTACCTCCATACGAGGTACTAGAATGCCATGCACCACGAGATCTCTTACTCTCCCGCTCTAACTCCTCCATCTCCAATCTGTGATAGGCCTCATACCTCCTGGCAATATTAACAGTGACATCAAATAGAGTACCAGCCTCAATCTCACGAGCCATCTGGGACCGCAAATGAGGAGAAAGTCCATCAATAAAACGTCTGACCCTCTCAGAGGGCTCCTGCACGAGATCTGGAGCATAGCTGGACATCTCTGAAAATAAAAGCTCGTACTCTGTGACTGACAGGTTACCCTGTCCAATCCTCTCAAACTGTCTCCTCTTCTCATCCTGCTGACCGCGTGGGAAAAAATTCTCCATGAATCGATGAGAGAACTCACTCTAGGTCAGCTTAGGTAAGCCCTGCCTAGCTGATCGGAGTGCGGTCCACCAAGCTAAAGCCGGACCCTCAAGCTGGAAGGCAGTATAATCAGCTCCATACTACTCAAGATATCCAAGGGCCTCTAAGATATGCTGACATTGATCAAGAAACTCACGAGGCTTAAGCTTATCTGATTTCTGACCAGAGAACTTCGGAGGACTAAGTCGGGTAAAATAATGCAACCTTGCCGGATCATCAACCTGACCTGCTACCTGGACTGGATGACTAGCCTGAACAACCAGAGGTATAACACCCGCTACCTCTGGAACATGACCACCTGGAACATGAACTGCTGGGGCTACCTGTGGAGCTGGAATGGGGGCTTCCTGAACCTGAGAACCAATATCTACCGCAGC
The DNA here is from genome assembly GCA_037355625.1 of Petunia x hybrida. NCBI lineage: Eukaryota > Viridiplantae > Streptophyta > Magnoliopsida > Solanales > Solanaceae > Petunia > Petunia x hybrida. The sequence goes on from JBBBVM010000055.1 coordinate 7,255,577, forward strand.
CTGAGGAGCTGCCTGAGGGATAGGAGCATCTACAGCAGCCTGAGGAATAGGAGCATCTACGGCAGCCTGAGGAATAGGAGCATCCACAGCAGCCTGAGGAATATGAGCATCTACGGCAACCTGAGGAATAGGAGGTCCCTGGGGCATCTGCATAGCTAAGAATCTCATAAAAGCGTCATGAAGTGCGGGGGGAACGAATAAGCCCTGCTCTCCCTGCCCAGCAAAAGCTGGCACTACCGGAACCTCTGCAGCAGGATCAACATGATCCACCATCCTCGTGGCCTGGGCAACTCTATCTCTGCCTCGACCACGACGTCTACCACGGCCAACACCACCACCTCGCGGAGCAGCAGGCATAGGGGCGACCGCTGGCTCCTCCGCCTCTCGCCGAACATTCGCGCGCGTTCTCACCATTTACTGTGGAAAATTAAAAATATTTAACTTCAGATAAGAAGATTCACGCACGACAGGGAAAGAAAAAAAGAAAACTGCCTAAATGCCACCATAGCCTCTCGTAGATAGGTACGGACGTCTCCGCCCCATCAGCGAGACTCTATTAAATACTGTCATGATCTGGAAAGACTCTAAACCTCGTTCTGATACCAACTGACACAACCCGAATTCTCGGTTAGGCCGTGCGAGCACCCGACCATTTCCCCCTAAACCTGTCGGGCGAACCCTATTGACTGAATCGATATAAATTCCGAAGAATTACCTTGAAATGAAAATGAACCAAATTTTAACAACATAAGATAACTCTTAAGGATAGACAAACATACAAGCTGTCTGAATAATACAACTAACTACCCAGAATACACAATTTTAAAGGTTTCCAGATCAGACATCTAAGAAGGCCAAAAGATATATACATCTCCCGAAGGGAGAACAAGTAAGGAAAACTGTAATATCTGAAGTTGGTGGACGTAATGAACAGGATGGCTCACCGTAGACAGCTGAGAACGTACTACTCCTCAATCACGGCGCGACTGGCGGGGTCCTGGTGCAGAATCTGCGGAACGAAAAGAAAATACAAGGACAAATAGGGGGTGAGTCATGAGGACTCAATAAGTGTGAACAAACTAGCAACCTCGAAAAATAGATATGCTAGTAAGGGAAACGGAACAAGAAAACAATCAACAAATAAGCAATGCACATATAAGCAGAACAATAGTCATGTACAGAAAGTCTATACAATGATATGAAATAAAATGGAATGAGATGAAATGAAATGAAATGAAATGAAATGAGATGAGATGCAAAGGGTCACATGTGCCCATAATCCCATCCCGAAGCGGAATACTCCTGCATTAGAGGGGAATCCAATCTGCTAACCAAATGGAGCGGAATACTCCTGCTCCTGGGGCGGAATACCCCTGCACCCGATATAATAAACTAGAGGCGGAATACTCCTGCACTTTCCTGGGGCGAAATACTCCTGCACCCGATAAAATGTAAAGCTGAGGCGGAATACTCCTGCACTTAGTATGATATGCAATGTAATGCATATGAATGCAATGTGATGCAATAATAACCCTGCACCGGTGCAGGACTCTCATCGACAGCCGGGAAGCAGATGCCAACTCCAAACCAAAGTACAGTACTCAGATTCCCAATGAAATATCAATAACAGGACATAACATATAATATAGAATGTAAATCCAAAGCTAAGGCGTAATGAGTACGCCTATTGGCAGCTACACACATAAGGAACACGTGGTAGAAAATCCACGAGGCCAAGTGCCTCTAAAGAAATGGATTTAAACACTTACCGTATTCCAAAGCTAGCCCTATTATTCAACAACTTCTTTTCCTTTGAATTAACTGCCAAACGATCCCGCTCTATTCAATAAGCAGAAAAATTATATCAAATAAAGCTAAAGGCTTCATTCCTTATGTTTTAGGGCAATCCAGTTAGGAACCTGATACCCTATTCGCATACGAAATACGCAGTCCAGGCCTATGTACAAGGTTCAAATTCCCATAACCAAACCCTAAATAAATTTTATTTATATGTTGTCCATAACTCACTGAGTACGAATATATAATCATTTCCATCATCGGGGTCCCATTGACCCTTCAAATTATCAATTTAAGTCATTAGGGCGATGTCTAATATCCCTATTTTTACCGTAAAAATATATTCAAACACATATACTAAGCTAAGATAATGAGTTAACATCATTAGCTGGAGATTTGGGGTAGAAATTCCACTATTTTTCCGCATCTTTTTCCTTTTTTTCCTCTATCTTTTCCTAATTTCTCTTTTCTTATCTTTGTTTGAATGTTTCTGTTGTATATCGTATGTAGCTGATGGCAAAGGGATTTAATCCCTTAGCTGACCGACTTTCTATAATAATAATTATTAATTTTTAAATAAATTTGCTACGACGATTAAAATTAAAATGGAACCCTAGAGAAGTCGAAATGATTCCAAAATTTTCGAGTAAGTTATACAAAATATATGTAACATACTCGCGAAGACAGATCTTAAATCAGACTCCCGAAACTCAAGATGTGAATTTAAAGGAAAAAGATCAAATTATTTAACTTTCGGCATTTTAGCGGAAACTAGCCGAACAATATCGAAATTCACTTTCGAAAAATTACAAAATTCAAAAATAATCATACGAACCTAATGGCGCTTTTGGATTTTGAATCAGAGCTCATTCGCCAAAGCCGAGCTCAAAAATCTCTTTTTAATATTTATCGACAATAAAAACTAAAACCTTCTTCCGATGCCTACCAAACGAGGTCTGATTTAGCTCAAATTTCACAGACAGGTCCTTATGGACCTTACGAATGTTTTAAAATTATTGGCGCACCAATCGGAGTCCTAACTTCCGAAACGACTGACCGAGGTCGTTTCATTGCCTTTTGGAGCTCTTCTGGAGTTCCAATGAGATTTATGTCATCAACATACACAACAAGTATAACAAACTGTGATGCTGTTTTCTTTAAGAATATACATGGACATTTGACATCGTTTATATATCCTTCCTTTAGCAAGTGCTCACTAAGGCGATTATACCACATACGCTCTGATTGTTTTAAACTATACAAAGATCTTTGTAATCTGATTGAGTACATTTCCTGAGACTCTGAATTATATGCTTTGGATTTTCATATAAATTTTATTATCAAGTGAGCCATATAGGTATGCTGTAACTACATCCATCAGGTGTATTTCAAGTTTTTCATGTACAGCTAAACTGATAAGATATCAAAATGTTATTCCATTCATAACAGGTGAATATCTTTCTTCGTAATCGCCACCAGGTCTTTGTGAGAATCCTTGTACAACAAGGTGTGCTTTATATCCTATAATTTCACCTTTCTCATTTCATTTACGCACAAAGACCCATTTAAAGCCAACTGGTTTTACACCATTAGGTGTTTGGACTACAGGTCCAAAAACATCATGTTTGGCAAGTGAGCTCAATTCTGCTTGAATTGCCTCTTGCCATTTTTGCCAATCATTTCTTTGTCGACATTGTTGAATATATTGAGGTTCAAAATCCTGATTATCTTGCATAATATTAAGTGCAACACTATATGCAAAAACATCATCCACCTCTATTTCTGATCGATTCAAATTTATTTCATCACCAGTGGAATTTATTAAATATTCGTTGCTCACTTGAGCCTCAGGTTCATTGATTCTTCAGGAAACTCAGGATTAATAAGATCTTGGTTCTCTTCAAGAGATTCTTCCATAGTGTCATCTTGATCATTCATCCTTTTCCTTTTTCTAGGATTTCGATCTTTGGAACCCAGTGGTCTACCACGCTTCAGGCGTGCTTTAGGTTCACTGGCTATGACACTACTAGATGGTCCTACTGGGATATCTATCCGAATTGGCACATTCTATGCATAGATATGTGATTTAGTAATCATTTTCAAATCAGTAAATGCATCAGACATTTGATTTGCTATACTTTGTAAATGAACGATCTTCTGGACCTCTTTTTCACATATGGGGGCACGTGGATCAAAGTGAGATAATGATGGAACTTTTTACACAATTTCTTTGTTTATGTCTTTTATTCTCTCCCCCTAATTATGGGAAAATTATTTCATCAAATCGACAAACTGCAAATCGAGCAGTGAATAAATCTCCCGTCAATGGCTCAAGGTAGCGAATAATAGAGGGTGACTGAAACCCAACATATATTCCTAGCCTTCTTTGGGGTCCTATTTTAGTGCTTTGGTGGTGCTACTGGCACATATACAGCGCATCCAAAAATTCGTAGATGAGAAATATTTTGTTCATGACCAAAAAATAATTGTGACGGGGGAGAATTCATGATAATGTGTCAGTCTGAGACGAACAAGTGATGCTGCATGTAAAATAGCATGACTCCAAGCAGTAGTGGACTATTTTATTTTAATTAATAGTGGTCTTGCTATCAATTGCAGTCGTTTAATAAATGACTCTGCGAGGCCATTTTGAGTATGAACATAAGCTACAAGATGTTCAACTTTTATTCCGACTGATAAACAATAATCATTAAAAGCTTGGGATGAAAATTCTGTAGCATTATTAAGGCGAATAACTTTAATAGGATTATCAAGAAATTGTGCCCTTAATCAAATTATTTGTGCCAATAATTTCGCAAACGCCAGGTTGCGAGATGATAATAGGCACACATGAGACCATCTTGAAGATGCATCAATTAGGACCATAAAATATCTAAACAATCCACAAGGTGGATGAATAGGTCCACATATATCCCCATGGATACGTTCTAAAAACGTAGAGGATTCAATCCCGACTTTTATTGGTGATGGTCTAGTAATTAATTTTCATTGATAACAAGTAGCACAAGAAAATTCATCACTTTTAAGAATCTTCAGGTTCTTAAGTGAATGCCCATTTGAATTTTCAATGATTCGTCTCATCATTATTGATCCATGATGACCCAAACGATCATACCAAAGCAAAAAATTATTTAAATCAGTAAACTTCTAGTTTACGACAGAGTGTGCTTCAACTGTACCAATCTTTGTATTATAAGCCAGAAGATAAAGTTGGCAACTTTTCTAAAACATGTTTCTGGCCAGAGACATTCTTTGTAATACAAAGATATTTATTTCGTTTACTGTCTCAATATGATATCCATTTCGGCGGATATCTTTAAAACTTAACAAGTTTCTTTTGGACTTGGAAGAGAATAATGCATCATCTTTAATAAGTTTTGTTCCCTTAGGCAGAAATATAGTTGCTCTTCCGGAGCCTTCAATTAAATTAATATTACTAGAAATAGTAGTAATATTTGCATTTCTCATTATCAAGTGTGAAAAATATTTTCGATCTTTGAATATGGCATGTGTTGTTCTACTATCAATTACAACAATGTCTTCTGAATTGATCTTTGATCCAAATAAAGTTTGAGGGATATCCATGTATTCTTCAAAATAAAATAACATAGATAAAAACAGACATCATATAATACATGCTTTATTATCAAAATTTTTTTTTACTAGTATTACTACAATAATATTAAACATACAAACTATTACAAACGATATAACTTAAAACATATTTAAGTCTCTTTGGCTACGGATCCATCACCAATCAGATGATCTACTTGTCCTTCAGGGATCTGTCCTTCAGGGATCTCAAAGAAATCTGCTACGCCCAAATGGATGAAGTCCACATTATCTTCGGACATAAAGTTGGCTTCAACATTATTTTCTTTCTTTTTCAGAGATGCTTGATAGAGATCAACTAGGTACTTCGGCGTATGACAGGTACGTGCCCAATGTCCTTTTGCTCCACAATGGTAGCAATCGTTCTCTGAATTTTTCGTTTGCACCGCTTCATACTTTTTATCCTTCCTTTTCCACTCCTGGTGGTCAGGGGATTTTGGTGCATAACGATCACCATGATAGGAGTTCCTTCCTCGACCAAGACCGCGGCCATGACTAGGGCCATGCCACTTTCCATGTTTTTGGTGAAAATTCATTTCATTCACTTCTGGGAATGGATCAGAACCAGTGGGTGGGTTTTCATGATTTTTCATCAATAATCCGTTATGTTGTTCAGCAACAAGCAGATGTGAAATTAACTCAGAATATTTACTAAATTTCATCTCTCGATATTGCTGCTGCAGGAGCACATTCGAGGCATGAAAAGTGATGAATGTTTTTTCAAGCATGTCACTCACTATCAGTGATATTTTCTCCACATAATTTCAACTGAGAAATAATTCTAAATATAGCAGAATTATATATACTGATGATTTTAAAATCTTTTAGCCTCAGATGGATCCAGTCATAATGTGCTTGTGGATGTATGACCATCTTCAGGTGGTCATACCTATCTTGCAAGTTTTTCCACAGCATTAGTGGATCCTTAACCGTGAGATATTCCATCTTTAAACCTCAATCAAGATGATGGCGCATGAATATAACTGCTTTAGCACGATTTTGATTAGATACTTGATTATTATTCTTGATGGTGTCTCCAAGACCCATTGTATCTAAATGGATTTCAGCATCTAAAACCCATGAAAGATAACTTTTGCCCGATATATCAAGGGCAGTAAATTCAATCTTAGAAATATTAGCCATATATTTAGAAAGTAAAATCCTTACCTTATGCTTTCTCCAAATAGTAGAGCCTCGTGCTGATAATGTGTTGTGAAATAAAAGTTGTAAAGTAAATAAAACAGAGAAACTGTATAGAGAGAGACTGATATATTATTTCATTTCAAACTGATGTACATAATAAACTGAAATGACTTCCTATTTATAGAAGAAAAGAAGCTGCTGCATAAGCTACTTGTAAGCTATTTGCTTGTAAGCTACTTGTAAGCTGCTTGCAGCTGGTAGATCAAGCTTCTTCAGGAAGCTATGGGAGTAATGGACATCCACAATACAACATATTCATAACAGGGGCCCTTTTTTCTTTATTATTTGCTTCTTCTTCCTTTGTTTTCTTTCTCCTTTATTCCTTACTCTTTTCTTAGTCTTCCTTATTCTATTCCTTACTCTTAATTGATTCACCCAGAATATTCTAATATTCTTGTTAATCGATTAAAACTAATTTCTAATAATAAACGTTAATCAATTAAAACTCCTAATTTCTAAACATAGACTGACTATGTGTTCTTTAATCAATTAAAAATCCTAATTTTAAGAACAATTGACAAAATAACAATTGATTAAAGAGAATGGATTAAAGCCCTTACCTCACAAATCGAGAAAGATGATCAAAACCCTTAACAATTTGAGTTAAATTTGAAGAACAAAGCCATAATCTATTGTTAATCGGTAAAGATAATCATTTTTTGTTAATCCAATGGTTAAACAAAGGGATGGGTGTGGTTTGGGTTAACCAACGGGTAAAGAATGAGGTGTGATTTTGTGTCACATATTTTTACCATCTCCTTTTATTCTCTGTTTTGTTTAATCCATAAAAATTTACGTCGAAAATGATATGGCCAACCATGTGACGTGGCTACCACGTGGGTCGCGTTTGTGCACCACACTTAGGTACAATGGTTTAAAAGATATGTTTTGAATGAGTATAAGGGGCTACTTGACACTTAGCTAAATACAAGTGTGATTATGACGAAACCGAACAAGTATAAGGAGCTAGTTGACCCTTCTGCGATGTTTTAAACATATAAACCTAAAGTAGATTCAGTTGGCAAGAAGATCACATGATCAGTTAGATCTTACATGGATAAAAAATATATTTTCCTAATGATTAGTTTGAAAAGGAATGATTATTTTTAAAATTATCTTTCTATCTTGAAATATTTCGAAGTGTGGAGGTGTCTTGCTAAGAATATGCAACATGATCCTAGGAAAAAGAAAATATAGTCTAAGACATTTGTATTATGATTTTTGAGTATTTTAATAATAGTGTTGTATATAAATTTTGTGTGTTTAATAGTGATGTGAGAGTTAAACACAATCATTGAAAGAAAGAGTGCTAAATCCTTTTGAGAATATTTTTCTCTTAAGAGAAATAAAAAATGTCATACTCTTGGTGAAAATATTTCCCGTGTTCCCATTATTTCAAAATAATTTTGAAAATGATGATTTGAGAAGTAAGAGAAGAAAAGTTAAATCTTTTGATGATAGTTTCTTACACCTATCTTATTGATTTTGATTTTAAAAATATTTTTTTATGTTGTTTCTTCTCCTATATTATTTTGAAAAGATGTCATTGATGTTGGATTAATTTATTTTAGAGTTTTTTTAATTTATTTTGGGAGGGTTTAAATGGAATTTTATTCTCAATGTCTTTTTTGATAAATAAAAAAAACATGAAGTTTATTGCTACAGATTTTATCTACTACATAAGATTGATTATTTTGTTATTGAAATTTCCTCTATTCGTGTTCTATTTGCTTTGACATATCTTTATAAATTAGTTATTCACTGTAAGAATATTCAAATTATATTTTAAATGGTGATTTTTGAGGAGGAAATTGATGGAGCAACTTGAGGGTTGTATAGTTAGTGGTGCGAAAAAATAAAGTTTTTAAATTGATAATGTCACTATATAAGTTAAAATATGCACTTAAGAAATGACATGAGAAGTTTGATCAGGTTTTTTTAGTGATTGTTTTAAATCTATTGAAGTAGATAATTGAGTTTATACAAAACTTGTCATTTGCGATTGTGTTATTATGTGGATGACATGCTTATGTCTGGTAATCTTATTGTTACTCTTGAAAACAAGAAGTTAGTGTTTTCAAAATTTGATATGGAAGACTTGGGAGAAACAAGTGTCAGCTTAGGCATAAAGATTATAAGAGATAATGATTGCCTAATTTTACCTCGAGATATTATGTAGAGAAAATTCTTATAAATTTTTTGATGTGGTACTTGTGAGCACTTCTTTTGATATTAATATTTCCATTTGAGGAAATATCCTGGAGATGTTACTTCTCAAATATGTGCTCGAATAATTGATAGTCTAGTGCAAATTTTACTAGATCTGACTATGTGTGTAGATTGAGTAGATATACTCATAATTTTAATAATGGTCATTGGAATGCATTGACGAGTCTTATGAGCTAGCTGAGAGGTACTGTAAACTATGGTATTCAATATAGTGGATTTTACATTGTATTAGAAAAATACAACAATGATAATTGGATCTTTGATTCCGACGAGATTAAATTTATTAGTGACTATATGTTCGCTCTATGTGGGGGTGAAATAACATGAAAATCATCCAAATAAATCAAGCTAAATCTGTGGTTTGGGAGTTGGCTAATAATGAGGCTAAAGTAGTTAAGAAACTTCTTAGCAATATTCCCGTTGGAATAAAAAAAATATCTTGTGTTATAAAGCAGCCGCTAAGAGATGGAATTACTTCCATAAGTTATGTGATATCATAGGTGAATTTGGCCGATTCACTAACTAATTGAAAACACCAAGGGGAATAAGACTTATAAATGTCACCTAGAGAAATGTCAACAATGATGGTAATCCAACCTATGTGATTGAGATCTCATGAAGTAGGTTCATATGGGTAATAACAAGCCATTAGGCGATCTGATTAGGTGGTGTATTTCTCTACAGAATACACTTGATAATTGGACCTATATGAGTGTGGCCGCTCCTATAAAATTTTGACAAAATTTCTAAAGAAATACCGGATGTTGCGCATTGCCTAATAACGGAAAACCGTGATGAACAACAAAGTGGGAGTATAATGTGAGAGATGTTACCATGTTCTTACGAATAATTCTTGGTTCATAGTAGTTATAAACTTCACCAATTATTCTATAAATTTAATCTTATTTTATCTAGGGTCTAGGTAATAGTCTACGGACACCAGATTTGATGCATTATGCTCATTTTAGAAACCCAGCAAACAGACATTCTTTTTTATTTTTTCTTTTTTATGTCCCTTTTAAGATATGTGGGGGATTTTTGGAAAAGTTGTAGTATCTCAAAAAGGAAGATTCATCCTATTGATACTTGGTACAACAAAATGTCTAGGCTCATCATCCTGAAATTCATTATACCATATATGACTACTTATTTATAGTCGTATCAAGCCGTTGGAGCCTTGATGACCGTATAGCCGTTACTAGTCGTTGGAACTTTGATGACCATTTATTCTGACTTTTGTTTTATCACATAAGGAAGAGGTTTGTGTCGATATAGGTAGGAAAATATGAGAGTTGTAACAATAAAACAAACCTCTTAGCTGGGTTTTCTATTTGTTTATTGTGATTCTTTGTTGTTCATACTCCTAGTTTTATACTAGAAAAACTTGTTGAATCCTGACGATACACTGATACCTATGAAATATCCTTAAGGACGGTGTCTTTCACACGCCTCAAGCTATAATTTTTCTTTGTGTATTCTCCATAATTTCCAACATCCAATAGACTCCTTTTCAATAAAATTAAGAGTTTATAAGGTTAGATATGTAGTGTAAGTACCTAAATGAAATTTTTGACAATTCCAAGAGGTCGTCTGTATATTTTGTCATTAGCTTATGTAGGATAAAGTAAAAAGTAAAAGTATATTGATGTTGGACATATGTTTTTTATTTTTGACACCAATTCCTTATCATTGTTATTTATTTTTAATTGATTATGTGTTCAACAATGATTGAATTGTGATATATTACTAACTTGGAGTATTTGGATCTTTTAAGAATCAATTGGACATAAATGAGAGCAAGAAAGAGAATACCAAGAGTGAAGAGTCGCAGATAGATATGAGGCAAGAGTGCAAAGGAGGAAGAAACCAAATCCCAGCCAAAATGGCCTCTCATGTGAAACATTGATGGGTGTTTGGTCTGGAAAAGCAACAGTCCAACAAGAAAAGACCGAAACAGTCACCAATGCTAAGGATGCATCATTGTTTCTACTGTAGAAGTCCTATGCTAGTATGGACTGACTTAAGACATCCCACCCCTATTCTACTTCGTATATAAACCCTTGTAAATAGTTTTGGAGGGTCTTCTTACGTACTTTTAAAGGAAAGAACCATAGTAGAGGCTAGAGTTATCAAGATTCATCAATGAAGTTGGATTTCTTCTTTCCTTTTTATTGTCCCATGACCCTTGAATATTTCATCTCACTGACATCTAGAACTATTGAACTTGTCTTGCATTTAATTGTTACTTTATTAATTAGTTATAATCAAAACTAAAAACTTAGTTGAACTCTCTTGAACGATATTTGAATCCGAGTTTGTCTAGTTGATAATTAGTCGTTAGTCCTCGTGGAACAATACTTTTATTATCACTTTATTACTTGATCGACCGCGTATACTTGCATGTGTGTTTAGAGCAAGGTTTTTCCAACGAAACTAAGCACTTTTCTTCTTTCTCATTCGGAAGGCTCAGTCCCACACCCTGACAACAAAAGCCTACATAGCAATTCCAATGCTACGCCTTAAACCACTCGGCCATCTCTCCTACATAATGATTATGACCCAAAAACCGGTGATAGGGGAGACTGATTCCTTATTGCTGTCAAGCTGCATTTCAGGAGAAGTGAAGTGATCCCCACCCGGGAATCACCATCTTTCAAAAATGAACCCGGACGCATTTCTTGCATGGCCGAACCCATAGATCTTGTTTTTGGCGCGTTACTGTGGACTAAGAATTAATTAGTTTTTTAAATTAGCTTTTATTTGTTATTTGTTCAAGATTAATTTTGTTTTTAGTTTTCTTTGGGTGCTTCAGGTTTGTCTTGAATGCAAAGGAGCAAGAGCGATGGTAAACTGGACACTTTTGAACTTGAGCCTGAATGAAGGAGGCCAAACTCAAAGCAAATCTCGAGTTAGCCCTTGTCTTGAAGCCTTTAGAGTTGGCTGGAGAAAATAATAACCGGGAAATACTGGAAGTGGCCAGACCCACTCTTGACAATATTTCCAAAGCTATTTTGAGGCCCACCATCATTGGCAGATTTGAGTTGAAATAGGGTATGATCCAACTCTTGTAGTCTAATGGTCAGTTCACGGGGTTGTCACATGAAGATCCTCAACAACACATTTAGAACGTTTTGGAGATCACCGATACTTACAAATATGCTGATGTATCGTATGAATATATACGTCTGTTCCCATTTTCTTTATTGGATGAAGCAAAGAAGTGGCTCATGAGCCAATTGCCTAATTCCATTAACTCTTGGGATGAGCTGACGAAGAAGTTTTTGATTAAATTCTTCCCATCTGGAAAGACTACAAAGATCAGGGGTGAGATAATATCTTTTTGTCAGAATCCAATTATAGGAGATAGGTGACGCATGAGAAAGATTCAAGGCACTGTTGAGAAGCTGCCTACACCATAGCAAATCAAAAGAAGTCTCGAGACATGTTTTTGTTGAGGGGCTCCAATCAAACAACTAAATTTTACTAGACGCTTATTGTGGTGGACCAAGTCTAGAGAAGCAGTACGAGGAGCTAGAGAGAATTCTTAACAAAATTATAGAAGGCAGTCAACATTATCAAGGTGAATCAGGCAGGGGAAAACCCTTCAAGATAGGCGAAAATATGGAAGTAGATGTACTGACAACTATGAGATCTGAAATGGCTGCTATACAACATTCTTATAAGCAATAACTTGATGCTATACTGCCTCGTTTAAGCAAGCCAACCTCGCCTCAAGTTCCACCCCAGGTGCAACAAGTGCAAGCACTATCATTCTGTGATGTGTATGGTGGAGATGTTCATATAGGTAGCGTGTGCCTGGCCAATCCAGAGTCTGCATACTATATGGGTCAACTGAATATGGGCTTCAACCAAAATACTTAGTATGTCAACACCTACCCGCCTAATTTTTGGAACCACCCTAATTTCTCATGGGGTGGTAATTCAGGTACGCAAGGTAACATACAGACTTAGGGTAATACTCAGCAAGTGCAGAATCCGTCGCAGCAGCAACAACTTGAAACATCGAAAATAAAGGCAATGATAGAACAACTAGCTGTTGATCTCAACCAGAAGATTACAACCCTCCAGCAAAACCAGGATAGCGCCATATGCTCTTTAGAGAAACAAATGCGACAACTTACTAGTGATTAGGATATAAGGCCAATTGGAGAACTACCAAGCAACACCGATCCCAACCCCAAGGAACAGGTAAAAGCTATGACTTTAAGAAATGTGAGAGTGATGGAAGAGCTATCAAAAAAGCCAAAAAAATCTAGCTCTAACAAAGAAAAAGAAGATGAGCCAACAGTTGAGGTTGAGAAGGAGGTAGAACAAAAGGAGGCAGCTCATTTCTCTCGAAGGTTGCAAAAGAATCTGAAAGATCTTGCATTCACCAAGTTCTTTGGCTTACTCAATGAGACTATATCAACTTTCCATTGGTAGACGTGCTCTAAGGAATACCAAAGTATGAAAAGTACATTAAGATATACTGGCGTCCAAGAGAAGGCTCAATAAGTTTGAGACGGTGGCATTTACTGAGAAGTGCACATCTAGAGTGCAAAACAAGCTCCCACCTAAGTTGAAGGACCCAGGGAATTTCACTATTCATATCCGGATTGGGAACGCTAAAGTTGGTAGAGCTTGTGATTTGGGGGCAAGTATAAAATTAATGTCGCTTTTAGTATTCAAGCAGTTGGGTCTCGGAGCTCCAAAGCCTAGCACGATCCCGTTACAGCTTGTTGACTACTCCATAACTTATCCCGAGGGGTGATAGAGGACGTATTGGTGCAAATTGAGAAATTTACATTCCCTGATGATTTTGTTATCTTAAGATTATGAGGTGGACAAGGACGTTCCTATTATATTAGGAAGACCTTTCTGGCAACCGGTGATGCGATGATTAAAGTGTGGGAAGGAAAAATGGCCACGAAGGTTGATAACGAGGAAGTGGTCTTCAATATGTTTATAGCAATTAAACTTCCCCGTCATTATGAGGACTAATTACTGAATATAGTGGTGGAGTCGAGTAGTTTAAAGGAAGCTTCATGTTTGAGCTCGAATAATCCAAAAGAATGCCTTATGATGAATAAAGATATGTGGAGTAGTGAGATGGTCGAAAAATGTCCAAATATTGAGTTGGAAGAGCATGTAGTGTTGAGCGATGGAAAGCTTGGTAGCCACAAATTTCATATAAAGCGAGCTCATGAAGAAAGGAAAGATCCACCTCAAGCGCTCAAAAAAGCAAAAATTCATTGCAAGAGGAGGAAGCACAAACGCCTAGTCTAGGAGAAACGATGTGTCTTCGTCGTGCCGCGACGTTAAATTAAGCGCTCCATGGAAGGCAACCCATGCTTTATCTCTTTCTTTAGTTAGCTAGTTAGTTAGTTTTTATGTTTTTGTTATTTTTTTTTAAAAAAAAGAACAAAAAGAATGGAATTTTGTGAGTGTTAAATGTTAATGTTAATGTGTAGTGTATTTTTACATGTGATGGGGGCCCAAAGAATGAACTGAATTCCATATTTACTTGGTGCCAAAAAAAAAAAAAAGTAGGCAGTGGATGTGGTAACACAGAGAAAAGAAATTGCCGCAAAAAGAGGTTTTCCGAGGCCAAACAGTCTGTCATTCTTCGTATTGGAGGCTGCTTTGGCTTAAGTTGCGAAAAGATTTTTTTTTTTTTTTTTGAGTTAGTGTAGTAGAGCCATCGCGCAGCATATTGTTTTGGACAAAAAATCCTAGAACACTCATTCATGTCTCGCATGCCCTAGTGTTTCCCCTGGTATGTATAAGCTAATAAAACAACTACCACAACAATTAAAAGAAAAACACAAACCAGTGTTCTCTCCCTCTCTCACTGTTCTCTTAACACCTGCTGGTGCTTCATCTTCAAATTCTCAGGTATGTTCTCTTCCCCCTCGGTTCTCTCTCTTCTATGTTGTTCTCCTCGTCCCCTACTGCTTTGTACGCTCACTGCCCTATCCCTTTTCCCTTTAGGCTTAAGCTTTAACTTCAAGCTTCAATATGAAAACATGTCGTGAATTTGTGAATTAGTTTACCCAGTATTTGATTGTGGGGGACGCGGTGATGCACCATGATCATGAATACGTGAAAACTCCCGGAGTTGGGAGCGTAAAATACGACTAAACATCTCACTCACAAGCTATCCAGAATCGTGCATGCAACATGTTTGATAAAATTCTCAAATGAATGTTTGATACAATCAACCAAGTCTGAGTAACCAAATCTATTATGGGGTATATATTGAACTTAAATTGGGTAGGATTATTTTCTAGGGGATAATGTTTAGGGCACTTTAACATGAGCAGAACTCATTACACATCGCATGCACACGACGAGTGTTGTTTTGTGCACTAGAAACACGAGTCATTGCCATGTTTTGTATATTATGGGTTGCCCTCTTGTTTTGCTTAATTGAATGCTTTTTCATGCTTTGGTGATAAAGAATGATATAGCTGTGGGGTATAGGAACCATGTTTCACACACTTTGTCGATTTAAAATACAAAGATTTTTTGAAACAAAGAGGTGCATGTAATCATCTAATGTTGGCACCAAAATTCATAAAAATAGCTCAAAAAAAAAAAAAAAGAAGACCGTGTTAGATTCTTAGGATTTCTGCCGAAATTTTTCTAAATTTTAGTCTTGGATTTCAATCAAAATTGTCATTAAATGGGAAGAAATATGAAAATACCAAAAAATTACTTGTTATGTGTTTAATTGTGAGTCTACGTTTAATTTGTGATAGTATCGTGAATTTATGTGGTTTAAATTATGATTAATTGTGGATGTTTTGATTAGTATAGACTCCTTTAATGGCCATATTTGCAAAATAAATAGCCCAAAAGATCAGCCCAGTCCAAGTTCTTTACTCGGCCCACCTTCCTAATATATAAGCTAAAAATTCCTAATTTTTGCTTATTACACACAAAAACTCAGAAAACAGGTGAAACCATGCCAATTTATTCTTGGCCGCCGGAAATCGCCCTCCGCCGTTTCTCCGCTATTGTGCCGCCGCCGGACCGGAAAATTTAGCAAAATACACCATTCAACTCCTTTTCACCCCCCCCCCCCCCCCCCGGTTCCATTTTCACTATAGGTTTTGCTAAATTCCAAGCCGTTTGGCGTAGATCGGGATTCAAAATTTCGGTCAAAGCTTCACTTCGGCGACCTCCATTTTTTCCGGTAAGTTTTTTTGTCTCCTTCTCTTCTCCTCCCCTTTCTCTTTCACCCTCTTATCCCATTTCCCAAAAACCCCGTCCCCTTTGCACCTCGTTTCTATTTTTTTCTCTCTTTCCGTTTCTGTTTTTCTTCTCCTTCTTTTTTTTTTTTTTTTTTTTTTTTTTTGGATGCTAATGGTTACACAACAAGGAGAGGGGGCTTGTTTTGGTGCTGTTAAGGAGGGTGTTTGTGTACAGTGTGTCGTGGTGGAGGCAACGAGGCAGTGTGTGGGTGATTTCGAGGCAGCAGTGGTGGCATAGCGACACCGATGGCGTGGATGCCGCTGTTGCTTCTGATTTTTTCTCTAGGAGGGTGTGATAATTGTCTCGTCGACTGATGTTGTTGTGCAACGTCGAGGCAGCAGTGGCGACGTCGAGGCAGCAGTAACGATGGTGACGCTCAATAGTAGCAGCAACAGTGAGGCTGAGCAGCGGTGACTCGTGGTGGTATCCATTTTAGCTTTGACGAGTTAGATAATGTCATTACACCCTTTTCCTTTCCTGCGTACTTGTCCTTATGCTTGATGATAGAAAAAATGCATGTTTAGCTTTAGCAAAACTAGTGATAGTTTAGTCTTTAAAACTTATGAAATGAAATATGTATGTTCATAGTTTTGAGTTAATACAAAATACATATATTCATATCATGAGCTTACTGTTATTGAAGACCACATTTGTGTGTTTATGTTTATGGATGAAAAGAAAATTCTTTATTCCTGTCTATTTCAGTTGTGGAACTATCATGTTTAATGGAATTGTTTGTGAATTATAGATGTTCTCATTGTTGTCAAGTTGAGGAATTTGCGCATACGATCTTGTGTTGAAATAGTGCTTGAAAGCATAAATTTATCTATCATATCGTCAGCCATAACTTTGTTCAAGTAGGAGACTTGGTTCTTTGTTTAGTTTGCCTGAAAGTTTCTGGGATTGTTCATAGTTCAAGCATGAATATGCCTAATCTGCCTGATTGTTGTGTCATTGTTTGAAGTGGGATTAGTGTGGTTCTGTTTCAACCCAATAAAACTTGGAAAGTCATTGGTCTTGACATTACTCCTGAAGTATGAAATTTGTGTGAGAGAGTTAAATGCTTGTGGAGTTAATTTTATCTTCTTAAGAGTCAAGTTCTGGGAACCTAAGTTAATGCTGGGAGTTAACTTATAGTCAGTTAAATAAGTTTCAATTGTCATAGGCTGATTTTGTTGTTAAATTGGTTAGCATTAGACTTGTTAAGTTAAAGGGAAGGAGTTGGGAATTAATTTTTAGCAAATGTGAGTCCAATAGGCCAAGTAGCCTAGTCCATAGGGATGTCATCTCAATAGAAAAGTTAATATTTTTAGCTTTTAAGACATATAGGTTGGCTAAAAGCAGCCCTAGGACTGTTGTACATGCTGTACTATGCTGAAAAGTGGGTAAAATACTCAAGTGTGGAGGGGTGTGGGCTTGTACTTTTGTACAAGTCTATACTCCACCCCTTTGCCTTCACTTTTAGCTATATATAGGAGCATTTACTCTTCTTTAAGGACACCAACTGCAGGCTGAAAAAAAACACAGAACCAGATCTGGAAAAAAGTACAATTAATGAGGGTAAAAACACTTGAAGAAAAGAGAGAAAAAGAAAGTAAGCTTAAAAGAAGGAT
Source organism: Petunia x hybrida (assembly GCA_037355625.1). NCBI lineage: Eukaryota > Viridiplantae > Streptophyta > Magnoliopsida > Solanales > Solanaceae > Petunia > Petunia x hybrida. The sequence continues at coordinate 7,273,309 of JBBBVM010000055.1, forward strand.
TTAGAATTAAAAGCCTTTACATTAATGGTCTTTTGGGGTATAAATTTTGAAGTTTGAAGGGGGTAAATAGGTTTTGTTTAAAGAGTCAATTCGAGTTTCAAAAGGGGCATGTGAGTTTGCTGCTTTGCTCGTTACTGTTTCGCTTGGTTTCCTTCATTGGTGTTTGCTTTGGAATTTTCTTCATTAGGTTAACACAATTTACCTTGTATGTCTTTATCATTTGGCTATGAAGTAGTGTAAAATCAGCATGTCTTTCTTTTTTCTTTAAGAGTAAGATTGCTTTAGTAAGTTTGACCATTTTTTCTTCTTTAATTCTATTATCTCTGTTAAATCAAGGTGAATCTCTAGTATTATTGACATGTATAAGCCCAGAAACGAACATATATATGCAATACAAGTAACAAGCGTGGCTTTTTTTTAGTTATACAAATTGGATATCCTTTCGAAAAATGGCTACATGAAGCCAAAATTCCGAAATTCAGAATTTGAGACAACTTTGAAAAATCAGTAGGCAAATTTAGGGATCACCTAGGATGCAAATTGACTTATAAGCAAGATCTCGCATCTAACTAAAATATGAAATTTTGTTATAATGGGACACAATTGAAAGGGAAGGCAAAGATTAGGCTTACAGGTGCAAACTCTTTAAGGAAATTGGCAGAAAGCGACACTAAATAAGCTAGGCATGTTTAAACGTTGGTATGGTTTAGTAACGACAGATTCTACGCATATTTGATTTGGTCTTGAAAACTTTAGCCCATTTGATAAAAATTTACTTTTTAATATTTTTTTTTTCTGGTAACGAGTGTAACAGGAAATGATTACTAAATCAAAGAGATAACACGACTAGGCAAATTTATGATTACCAAATCAAAAAGACTTATACGATTAGGCAAAAAAAAAAATATAAGTATGATTGGCGATCTACTTATTAGGCTAAAAGAAAACTAAATTGAGATAAACCAATTCTAAATTAATTATTTTTTGAAGCTAATTAAATTCTTTTAAAATAGACCAGTCCTTTGCGAGGTTGGATAAGAATAACACTTTTAAATTTTTCTGAATTAATGTTTAATTTCAAATCAACGGCAAAAGATAACAACCATATTTAATAAATTAAAATTGCGACAATAAAGCAACTGCGCTTGGCACAGACTCGAGGATGCCTAATACCTTCCCGAGAGTCAACTGAGAACCTTACCTAAATCTCTAACGCAGACTATTAGACGAGTCAGACATGTTCCAAGGTACCTTTTGGTGACTTGGCACACCTTAAACTATGTAAAGTGGCTACTCCAAGTTCTCTAAATAATTTTATACCTTTTTGAAAACTAGTCACAGCTTTTAAATAATACACTCGGAAGTTAATTAATTTTTTTAGGGCGTGACAGCTTGGCGACTCGGCTGGGGAAATTAGTAAAAACTAGAATCTCCGGCTTTTTAATAAAATTGTCGCATATTTTAATTTATTAAATATTTGGTTGTTATATTCTTGCAATTATCACATGAAAAGTTGAATGTTACTGCTTTGATATTGTTGAACTGTATATAAACTGCCTTCCTCCGCAACCCTATGAGTCTCTGAAAGACACGCACACGTGCACTTACCAGATTGCTTGTGGCATCTGGGACTTTCTTACTAAATTTTCCATGATTTAGGAGGAAGGCGTGACGGAGTTTTAGGCCGGACACACTATCTCCGGATGGCCCTGATGCGCTTTCCGTCTGGTTTGTCCACCGGATTTTCAGCCAGTCTAGACACTGAGTCTGTTTTGTCACCTAGAGTTAAACTTTTAAGCCCAATTTTCTGCATCATATTTGACCTTATGAGGTGCGGTACACCGGTATTGCACTTGTCTAGGTTGACTATTCTTTTGTCTAAGCAGGACCCACTTCTAGAGAAAGACATGTCTAAGGCATTTTATGTGTTGCATGCACCTAGAAAAGTCGTTATGCTGACCAAATTGGAGAGGGACGGATTTCAAAAGAAAAAAAAAATGATGAATGAAAGGAAAAGTGAGGAAGTAGGGTGAATTTTATGTTTTAAATGTATATGTCTTGTACTTTTATAAATTCGAGTCATACTGTTGATAGTAGCAAATTTCTGTAAAACGTCAGTGTTGGCCATATTTTTTAGATGTCAGTTTTGTGTCGTTATAATGACGAAAACTTTACAAAAAAAAAAATAGTAGTTAGAAGTCGAAAAAGATTTTGGTGTAAGTCTTCACGTCGTTATAATGGCGAATTTTTAGAAAAGGCTCGTCTATATGTCGGAAGTTTTTGGGGTCCAGTTCTTCACGTCGTTATGCTGGCAAGTTTTTGCAAAAAAAAAAAAAAAAATACTGTAGTGTCATTACTGGAATGAATTTTCTTGATGTCGATGTGGTGTCACTGTAACGTAGAATTTTGTTATCTTCTGTAATTACATCTAAATACCAATGTTGGTAATTTTCTGGAGTCAGTCCTGATGCCGTTATGATGACAAAATTTTTCGATTATCTTGGGGTTAACTTTACATCGTTACAATGACAATGTTTTGTTGAAAATTGGAGTCTCGAATTAGAAGTTTAGGCATCTGGTTTGCTCAGTCGGTCAGTTGTTTTAAGTTGTTTTCAGGTTTTTCAAACATTTGACACATGTTTTTATTAGGTACAATAGCTGCATCATCTTCTAGGTCGATCAAGAGAAAATACCCTGCTGATGCCATTCCACCCTCTATCATAATGACTGATGGCCCACCTAAATCGGAGTAATCTTTGAAGTCTTGGTGGGACACAATGAATAGTATGCAGAAGAAATTAGTCCAGGATAAGATTGGTTTTCTGACTGAACTTTTGACTAAACATATTGTCCCACGTCGAGAGTTGGTCAGTGCACTAGTTAGGTTTTGGAACCCAAACCAAAATACTTTCTGTTTTAAGGGGTTCGAGATGACACCGACCCTCAAGGAAATAGCTGGGTTTATTAAGCTATATTTTGATAAAAAGAACATGATTGCTCCGAAGAAGGTTAATGAGTATGATTTTTTAGTAACATCAAGGTACGAACAGACCCTTCAATCGCTAGTGTTCATCGAGGCTGAATTTTATTTGAGTACCTATATGATCGTTTCGGGGCTGTTAATGGTTTTAAAAAGCATGGATTTGAGTTCCATGACAAGCTGAAATATGAAGATTGGGTGCAACTCTGTCCTAAGGTCTTTGTGTTCGCTTTGCTGGGGTTGCTAGTTTTCCCTCTACTGGATAGAGCGATATATTTTAAGGTCAGTTGGATCATGACAGCTTTATAATGGTGGAGCGCCGAATGTTACTATCATTCCGACAATTTCTGGGTAGTATATTTCATGCTTTGACCCGATGCCACAAAGGAGAAAATGGTTTCTTTGAGGGATGTAACCTCCTATTACAGGTCTGGTTCTTGGAGCATTTACGCCCTTGCCCACCTCGTGATACTCTTAGATACTGTGACACTATTATCTCGTGTATCATCTCGAACATATCGAGAAGTATAAATTTCCAGAAAATGAGCCAGATTGGAGGTCTTTCTTGAACTCTCTCACACCGGACAGGGTTTTGTGGCAGTATAACTAGCTTCCAAAGGGGGAAGTTGTGCACAGATGTATGGACCGTCCTTTTCTAGTTCTGATGGGTTTGACAGCATCCCAGCCTTATGCTCCTCTGCGTGTACTTAGACAGTTGGGTCGAAAGCAGGAGATCCCAATAGTTGAGGACATGAGTGCATATATCTGAAACGACCTCGGTCAGTCGTTTCGGAAGTTAGGACTCCGATTGACGTGCCGATAATTTTAAAATATTCGTAAGGTCCATTAAGACCTGTCTGTAAAATTTGAGCTAAATCAGAACTCGTTTGGTAGGCATCGGAAGAAGGTTTCAGTTTTTATTGTCAATAAATATTAAAAAGAGATTTTCGAGTTCGATTTTGGCGAACGAGCTCCGAATCGAAATCCGAAAGCGCTGTTACGTTCGTATGATTATTTGTGACTTTTGTGAACTTTCGAAAGTGAATTTCGATGTTGTTCGGCTAGTTTCCGCTAAAATGCTGAAAGTTAAATAATTTGACTTCTTTTCCATTTAAATTCGCATCTTGAGTTTCGGGAGTCCAATGTGAGATCCGCCTTCGCAAGTATGTTATATATATTTTGTATAACTCGTATGCAAAAGTTGGAATTATTTTGAACAACGTAGGGTACCGTTTTAATTTTCGTTATGAAAAGAAATTATAAAAAAAAATGAAAGAAAATGATAAAATATAATAAGTGAGTGATGCCTTTTTAAAGGCGGTTGCTAAGGGATTACTTAGCATTAAAATCCCTTAGCCTAACTTTCGAACAGAAAAAAAACAGAAACATGCGAGAGAAATAGAAACATGGAAATAAGAGGAAAAAATGCCAGAAAATGAGAAAAGAGCCGGAGAAAAAGTAGAATTTTCACCCTGAAACATTCAGGTAATGATCCTAATATATTATTTGAGTTTATTACGTGTGTTTGAATATGTTTTAACGGTAAAACTTGGAATATTGTACATCGTTTTAATAAGTTCAATCAATAGTTTAAAGGGTCAAATGGATACCGATAATGAAAGTGATTATATATTCATACTCAGTGAATTATGGGCAACTTACAAATTTATTTAGGGTTTGGTTATGTGACCTTAAACCCTATACATAGGCCTGACCTGCGTATTGCGTATGCGAATAGGGTATCAGGTTCCTACCTGGATTGCCCTAAGATGTGAGGAATGAAGCCTTTATCCTAATGTGATATATTTTTCTGCTTATTAATCACAGTGGGATCGTTTGGCAATGAATTCAAAGAATAACGCGGTTATTGGTCGCAATGCTAACTTTTGAGAGAGGTAAGTGTTTATATCCATTTCTTTGGAGGCACCTGGCCTCGTGGATTTTCTACCACGTATTCCTTACGTGTGTAGCTGCCGATAGGCGTGCTCATTACGCCTTAGCTTTGAATTTATATTGTATATTATATTTTGTGTCCTATTGTTGGTATTACATTGAGAATCTGAGCATTGTACCCTGGCTGTAAGTTGGCATCTACTTTCCGGCTAACGATGAGAGTCTCGCGCCGGTGAAGGGTTATTATTGCATCACATTGCATTCATACGCATTATATGTCATTCATATGCATTACATTGCATATCATATTGGGTGCAGGAGTATTCTGCCCCAGGAGCAGGAGGATTCCGCTCCATTGTATCATATTGAGGGTAGGAGGATTCCGCCCCAAGAGCAGGAGTATTCCGCTCTTATGTCAGATATTGAGTGCAGGAGTATTCCGCCTCAGCTTTACATTATATCGGGTGCAGGAGTATTCCGCCCCAGGAGAGTGCAGGAGTATTCCGCCTCTGGTTTATATTATATCGGGTGCAGGAGTATTCCGCCCCAGGAGCAGGAGTATTCCGCTCCAGTTGGTTATCAGATTGGATTCCCCTCGAATGCAGGAGTATTCCGCTTCGGGATGGGATTACGGGCACATGTGACCCTTTGCATCACATTTCATTTCATTTCTTCATCTCATTTCATACCATTAGGTAGACTTGTGGTACCTAATTACTGTTCTCCTTATACGTGCATTGCTTATTTGTTGATATGTTTTTGACCCGTATTATTGGTTGAGTTTATGGTTTTCACACGTATTTCCGGTTGTTATCTGACTCTGCCTTTTTATAATTTAAATAAAAGAAATTTGGTTTATTTGTTTCTTTTCTCCCTGGCTAGCTATCCTATTCTTTGAGGTGGCTAGTCTGCACCACTTATTGAGTCCTTTTGACTTACCCTTGTTTGTTGTTTGTTTTATTGTCTATCTATTTCGTTTCGGCAGGTTCGCTCCAGGATTTAGTTCGCCATGTTGTTCAGGAGCGAAGACGACTTCAGCTTTCAGGGTGAGCCAGCTTTTATTCCGGATGGCCACCAGTTTATCAGTTATCATTTCAGTTGCATTTTGCTCCCTTCATGAGGTATCTGTTTTCTTTGTACTCTTAGATGTCTAGTCTGGATAGCCCTAAACCTAGTATATTGGGTAGTCAGCTGTAATTTCTTTTGTACAGTTTAGAGGTATCAGTATGTCTGTGCTTTTTCTAAGTCTTGTTTTTATTTATGAATTGGATTATATTTATTTTCCTAATTTAATTGGTAAGGGTTCGCCCGACGGGTCTAGGGGAGGATTTCGGGTGCCCGCACGGCCTAGCCGGATTCCGGGTCATGTCAGTTTGTATCAGAGCCTGGTTTAGAGTCTATCCAGACTAAGACAGTGTCTAGTAGAGTCTCGCTGATGGGTACGTAGACGTCCGTACTTATCTACGAGGGGCTATGATGGCATTTAGGAAGTTTTACTTCCTTCTTTTCTGATCGTGCGTCGGTCTAGGATGCAAAAGTATTTTTGTTAATTCCTTCGTGGAAATTGTAAACCCTCGTACGACAAATCAGCAAACAGTATGAGTTCAAGACGAAGTAGTCTAGCCTGGGGCTAGCACTGACGGAGCCCCGAGAGTTTTTTATCGTGCTGACGATCTAGTTACGGATGTACGAGCTTGCGATGGGCAAGGGAGTAGGGCCTTGTGGTTCCCTTGGCTCTCTACGATTCTTTTACGAGAATCTTGGCGACGCAGATACCGTAAGAACCTATTATTCGCTGGGCAGCCTATCAGGGTGCCGCATGTGCAGACGTTCTGTGTCAGGGAGCTTCTATTCCAGTTCTTAATATTGCCGCAGTAAATTATGTTCCAGAGGAAGCATGTGTTGCGCCACCAATTGTTTCGGCTGGGTAGCCAATCGAGGTAACAGTTCGGTCCGAGCGCCCAAAGAGGTTGCATTATTTTACGCAGTTGAACCTTCTGATATTCTTAAGCAATACATCAGATAAACCTCGTGATTTTTTTAAAAATAAATGATGTCAGCGTATCCTTCAGGCTCTTGTTATATCGAGCGGTATGGTGTCGATTATTCTGTTTTCCAGTTTCAGGGGTCCAGCGTTGAATTGGTGGACCGCTCTTTATTAGCCAACTTGGTTCGATTTTTCTTCTAGATTCGTGGAAAAGTTCCTTTCGAGTAGCGAACAAGATGAAAAATGTTGCCAGTTCGAGTGGATTGGACAGGGTAGCCTGTCGGTTAGCCTGTTGGTGTTTCAGAATATGAGATTGAATTCTATAGAATGACTGAATATGCATTAGAACTAGTCCATGAGCCTTTCGAGAGATTCAAAGATTTATTGATGACCTTTATTTTTCCTTGAGATCCCAGGTGGCTCGAGAGATTGAGGTCGAGATTTCAGTTGATGTTGTTATTAATATTGCTCAGAGGTACGAGGCATACCATAAGTTAGAGCGGGAGAGCAAGAGATCCCGTGGCCCTAGTGGGTAACCATGGTACCTCATTTGGAGGTAAGAGTTCTGATTATTTTGGGAGGTCACCTTCCAGGTTATCTCAGCTTGTAGAGCGCGATTCTCAGAGTGCGCGGGTAGTTCATCAAGATTAGACTCAGATTTCTCTTTGTAGCTATCAACAATCTGTCCAGCTCCTATAGTTAGTGAAAAGGTGTTATCATTGTCGTGAGTCTGATTATCCTTTGAGGGGTTTTCCTATTATCATTGTCTTGAGTCTGGCTATCCTTTAAAGATTTTTCCTTACTCCGACAAGTAGGCAGTCGTCTTTTCTCTCGTTATTAGGCATCTGCGCAGTCGCAGGGGATTTCATTTAGATCTCAATCAGCCAGAGAAATGCCACCATCCAGTAGAGGTTGAGAGCATGGTGGCAGTGGTTCTTCAGTAGGTGATTACTAAGGTAGTGGCTCAGCTCAGCTGCAGAGACAGTTTGATGAACTGTCAGTCTGGCAGGATGCTGAGGTATCCGGTGTAGTACACCCATGTACTCCTTCTTCCATTATATGTTTGTAAGATTTGATTATTCCGATTGGTTTGGACTTCGTTTATCTTACCATGGGTTAATTGGAAATTGTTTCTATCAAGAATCGGTTGCGGTAGAGGGGCGAGCTTCTAGTATGATTTGTTCCTGGCATTTGTGAGACCTTACTAATTTTTCTAGTTTAAATGTGAGAGATTTGGTAGTAAGTGTCGGTATTGTTTGCCTGGCATCTTGTTGTTCCACCTTCTCTTATTATATCAAATCAGTTTATCTCTCTTCTCAGAATTTCGTGTTGATTGGATGATGGAATTCTAGTTCGTCACCATCAGAAAGTGTTATCGTTTCTTCCAGTGCAAAGTGATTAGTAAGTAATATTCGATCTACGTATTTCATCTTGGTTCAAAATGCTAGTACAGTCACGTTATTCTATGAGCTTGTCTTAGTTATAAAAGGATTTCTGGCAAATTGTCACCTTCTTATTGGGAGGTTAAATTGGCATAGATGTCATTCCATAAAGCTTATTTAATGTCTATTTCTTCAATTTTGATTCTTTGGTTAGCCTGACTCGGAAATAGTCTAGCTTTGGTAGCCAAGAAAATAAGAAGATGAACTTCCTGAAGCTCTAATTATTTCTATCCTCGATTCATTTCCATTTCTTCTTCGTCCGGCACTAGTGAGCTTGGGCGATTGGTAGCCGCTTGTGACGTTCACTGTGTTGAGCCAGAGTACGTGTTATTGTAGCCGGGTAAGCATATTATTGTTTTTTATTTTAGTTTATCCGGGTATCCATTCCCGTGTATAGTATAGCGCTGGTTCTGTTTTGCGGATCATCCAGTTTCAGGGGAAACTCTGCCGAAATTTTTATATGGAAGTACCATCCATCAGGTGGTGGTGTTTACAACAAAGGTATGGAGTTGTGAACTCGAGAGTTGCAGCTGTTTGGCAAATCGAAAGGATAGTTGGTAGCTTAGGTCTGCTTACGTTCAGCTTTTAGCAAAATCTTCTTTAGTCCAGTAGACTGTGCGAGGATGGTTATTCCTATTCCAATGGCTGCATGAGTTTGTGCTTTAAGTGGAGGAGTCTTCCTCCAAATACTGAATGGTAATATTAAATCTCTGAGGTGTTGATACCACTTTTCTCACGACCCAAAGTAAGGCCACGACAGAAACCTACAATGAGTGTCGATCATTGCTAAATCCACTAATAATCTATTAACGCTCAAGATAAGCTGGCAACCTGATCGTATATACGTACCTATCTGCTGAAAGCATAAAGTCTGGAAAGATGACACGACTTTAACTTGCTGGCAATTAGAACACTGAGCCACAAATTCTATTATGTCACACTTCATTCCATCCCACTAATAAATCTGCTCAAGATCATGGTACATCTTAGACGAACCTGGATGAACAGTGTATTTGGAATAATGTGCCTCTATCATAATCTGTCCACGTAAATCTGCAATATCAGGAACATAAAGTCTATCTTTATATATGAAAACACTGTCAATAGTAACCCTATATGGTTACTCCAGTTTTCTTCTGGCTATCTGTCTATATCCAACTAGAACTGGATCCTCATACTGATGTTGTTTTACTTCATGGAAATTTAGAGTTAACGGTCTAGTGCAGCTTGTCGACAATCCATCATTGGTATGTATATCTCTTTCACACCTCAACTCTTTAAGAAGTTACTTTAGCGTTATAAGTGCACATGTAATCAACTATGTTGCTGGTATTCTAGCTCAGCTGAAGGTCCAACTACATGTCTCTTTTATATTTACTTTTTCAAGTCATAATATTTCCAATTCAAAGACAATACCCTGAAGTAGATGTTCAGTCTGGAGATCATTCCTGGTCTGCATCATACTATCCAGAAATATTTGCATGATCCTTATTCTTATATGATAGACCCTATTCAGATGAACCTTTGACATACATTAGGATATGAGTAATTACATTCCCATAAAGAGCTTGCGGAACAACACTAACATCAACTGAGATGTTGCCTAGTGTGTTTGTAAAAATAATATAGCTTGCATCAAATCTTCTATAATATGTAGTGAAAAAGGTACTTCAAAAGTTCCCTCTATTGCATCAAGCGTGAGCTAATTTTTAGTTCCATCGACCTGTTCTATATCAAAAGGGATATCGAAGGTGTGATAATCGGCGGAATCACGTTAACCCATTCAATGTTTCGTGTATCTTTGCTTCGAAAAGGTAGAACTCTCTTCTCGTGATCGAGGAAGAAGCAGCTTAGTCAGAATAAGCTGTGTAATGGTATTATCATATTATCCAAATATATTTTATTCCAAAAATTCGATATGCGTGTTATAATTCTGATCGTGTAACCAAGAAATAATATCCGTAGAGTAGCTTATGAAGGTCGTGCAAGTTTTTTTAGTTATCTGTGCGAATTTTTCTTTAGACTTAGGCTCGTTCGAGGACGAACGAGATTTTAAGTGGAGGAGAATGAAACGACCTCGGTCAGTCGTTTCGAAAGTTAGGACTCCGATTGACGTGCCGATAATTTTAAAATATTCGTAAGGTCCATTAAGACATGTCTGTAAAGTTTGAGCTAAATCAGAACTCGTTTGGTAGTCATCGGAAGAAGGTTTCAGTTTTTATTGTCAATAAATTTTAAAAAGGGATTTTCGAGTTCGATTTTGGCGAACGAGCTCCGAATCGAAATCCAAAAGCGCTGTTAGGTTCGTATGATTATTTGTGACTTTTGTGAACTTTCGAAAGTGAATTTCGATGTTGTTCGGCTAGTTTCCGCTAAAATGCCGAAAGTTAAATAATTTGACTTCTTTTCCATTTAAATTCGCATCTTGAGTTTCGGGAGTCCAATTTGAGATCCGCCTTCGCGAGTATGTTACATATATTTTGTATAACTCGAATGCAAAAGTTGGAATTATTTTGAATAATGTAGGTTATCGTTTTAATTTTCGTTATAAAAAGAAATTATAAAAAAAAAGAGAAAGAAAATGATAAAATATAATAAGTGAGTGATGCCTTTTTAAAGGCGGTTGCTAAGGGATTACTTAGCATTAAAATCCCGTAGCCTAACTTTCGAACAGAAAAAAAACAGAAACATGCGAGAGAAATAGAAACATGGAAATAAGAGGAAAAAATGCCAGAAAATGAGAAAAGAGCCGGAGAAAAAGTAGAATTTTCACCCTGAAACATTCAGGTAATGATCCTAATATATTATTTGAATTTATTACGTGTGTTTGAATATGTTTTAACGGTAAAACTTGGAATATTATACATCGTTTTAATAAGTTCAATCAACAGTTTAAAGGGTCAAATGGACCCCGATAATGAAAGTGATTATATATTCATACTCAGTGAATTATGGGCAACCTATAAATATAATTTATTTAGGGTTTGGTTATGTGACCTTAAACCCTATACATCGGCCTCGCCTGCGTATTGCGTATGCGAATAGGGTATCAGGTTCCTACCTGGATTGCCCTAAGATGTGAGGAATGAAGCCTTTAGCCTAATGTGATATATTTTTCTGCTTATTGATCACAGTGGGATCGTTTGGCAATGAATTCAAAGAATAACGCGGTTGTTGGTCGCAATGCTAACTTTTGAGAGAGGTAAGTGTTTATATCCATTTCTTTGGAGGCACCTGGCCTCGTGGATTTTCTACCACGTATTTCTTACGTGTGTAGCTGCTGATAGGCGTACTCATTACGCCTTAGCTTTGAATTTATATTGTATATTATATTTTATGTCCTATTGTTGGTATTACATTGAGAATCTGAGCATTGTACCCTGGCTGTAAGTTGGCATCTACTTCCCGGCTGTCGATGAGAGTCTCGCGCTGGTGAAGGGTTATTATTGCATCACATTGCATTCATACGCATTATATGTCATTCATATGCATTACATTGCATATCATATTGGGTGCAAGAGTATTCTGCCCCAGGAGCAGGAGGATTCCGCTCTTATGTCAGATATTGAGTGCAGGAGTATTCCGCCTCAGCTTTACATTATATCGGGTGCAGGAGTATTCCGCCTCTGGTTTATATTATATCGGGTGCAGGAGTATTCCGCCCCAGCAGTAGGAGTATTCCGCTCCAGTTGGTTATCAGATTGGATTCCCCTCGAATGCAGGAGTATTCCGCTTCGGGATGGGATTACAGGCACATGTGACCCTTTGCATCATATTTCATTTCATCTCATTTCATACCATTGGGTAGACTTGTGGTACCTAATTACTGTTCTCCTTATACATGCATTGCCTATTTGTTGATATGTTTTTGACCCGTATTATTGGTTGAGTTTATGGTTTTCACACGTATTTCCGGTTGTTATCTGACTCTGCCTTTTTATAATTTAAATAAAAGAAATTTGGTTTATTTGTTTCTTTTCTCCCTGGCTAGCTATCCTATTCTTTGAGGTGGCTAGTCTGCCCCACTTATTGAGTCCTTTTGACTCACCCTTGTTTGTTGTTTGTTTTTTTTCTCTATCTTTTTCGTTTCGGCAGGTTCGCTCCAGGATTGAGTTCGCCACGTTGTTCAGGAGCGAAGACGACTTCAGCTTTCAGGGTGAGCCAACTTTTATTCTGGATGGCCACCAGTTTATCGGTTATCATTTCAGTTGCATTTTGCTCCCTTCAGGAGGTATCTGTTTTCTTTGTACTCTTAGATGTCTATTCTGGATAGCCCTAAACCTTGTATATTGGGTAGTCAGCTGTAATTTCTTTTGTACAACTTAGAGGTATCAGTATGTCTGTGCTTTTTCTAAGTCTTGTTTATATTTATGAAGTGGATTATATTTATTTTCCTAATTTAATTGGTAAGGGTTCGCCCGACGGGTCTAGGGGAGGATGTCGGGTGCCCGCACGGCCTAGCTGGATTTCGGGTCGTGTCAATATCTCAGACTATCCTCTCCACCCAACTACCCTTAGAGGTGATATCTTGCGCTTGAGGGATACTAGGAGGCGCCTCGCAGAAAAAACACAGGTCCATGATAGACTTAGGGGGGAGGTCGTTCAGGAGTATAAGTTATGGTATTACTACCAGCCCATACTCAGAGAGATGCCCGCGAGGTCGAGAGCAAGCATGGTTGACATTGAGTCCAGGTTGGATATGCAGGTTCAGCTTGCTAGGCACGAGATTGGGGAAGAATACCGTGCTGCTATAGACAGCTTAGTTGCAGAGAGGGATGCCCCTAGAGCTGCTCAGTTAGAGAGTGAGGGTTTAACACATTAGCACTCAGATACTATCAGTCGTAGAGCATTGACAGAGAGGGACACCGCTCTAACTGCCCAAACTGAGAGCGACAGATTCATACAGAAGTGCCTTGGGAACATTGACCAATTGCATAAACAACTTGATCAGACAGTGATCCTGAAGAATGATGCATTGAGATTAGCCACGACCCAGCTTCAGCAAATAGCCGTGTCAAGAAGAGTCATTGATCGAGGTCAGAAAAAGGTGTAGGAGTTGGCAAACTATTTGGCTCAGATGTGCATAGATCATAATAACTCGTCTAATAGGACTATCCTCATTGAAGCTCCAGATTATGTTAGGAATGTATCACGGCGAGTGGACATATTGCGTAATATTTTGAGCAAGCCTTTGCCACCAGCCGAGGAAGATCCCGAGGAGCCATTCGAGTTCGACCCATAGGAACCAGGTGACTTTGTGCCCCGGTCACCTTAGTAGATACATCAGGCCAAGATGATGCAGATTATTGCTTTTTTTTCATTTATTTAACATCTTGGCATGTTGTAATTTATGTCGCTTTCGAATTTAGCATGTTTTAATTCATTTTTACTTTTTTAGTCATTTGTATGTTTCTTTTGGTCGTGCTCCAGAAGCACTGTATGTGCTCTTTTTTAGTAATGAAAATCTTTTGCTTATTTTTATATGTCAATTTATTTCACCCTCTAGCCTCACTTAAAAAAAAAAGAAGAAAAAAAGAAAGAGAAAGAAAGAAAGAGAAGAAGAAAAAAAAATCAAACAATACACTTGAGGATCTAATCTAAACCAGTTTGGGATGACGCATAACGACCTTAGGCATTGGTTAAGCCGACGAGAAAATTCATGTTCCATGCTATCTTGTTGCATAACGTGTTTTGATTTGAATAGAGCTTGAGCAACTGCCGTGCTGACCCCACATTCCTATTCCACCAGAATCAAGGGACCACTGCCTGTTCCAGAAGTGGTTGAAGTACCTCTTCAGGAAAACACTCCAACAACGATGGCTGAGGAAACTGAGAACACTGAGCTGGTTCGTTTAGCTGAGTAACATGCTAAGATGGCTGAGGACTTCGCAGCTATGAAAGAAATGATGACGCAGCTGGTTCGTAACTTGGCTGCGGTTCAGGCATCTCCTGTTCCGCCAGGTGCTGCTGGTTTCATGGCAAATACTCAGCCACCAGGGCAAGGGCAATCCACAATGGCAGAAGACCCCCATTACCCTCCAGGGTTTGGTCCACATCCGGAAACTGACAACGCAGCCGGACCTTCTACTGTACAAATTGGGGCACAATTTCCACAGCATGGACAACATGGCCAACCCCACGTTCCTACCACAACATTCACCGTTCCTGCAGGACATACTTTTCAAAGATCGAACAGTGACCCAGAGTTAAGGTCCCGTGATCAATAATTTGACCAAGCTCCGGGTAATGTTTGCCGCCAAACCGAGTCGTATGATCAGGGACACCACCCAAAATCACATACTGATATCGAAAGGTTGGGAAAAACAGAAGAGAATGACTTTGCTCGGAAATTGAAAAGCTTGGAGAAAACTGTGAAAAACATACAAGGGCAAGGGGGTAAAACCAATATTTCATATAAAGACATGTGTTTGTTCCCTCATGTGCCATTGCCTGAAGGTTTTGTTGTGTCCAAATTTGATCCGCACACTCCACAAAGTGATCCAAGGATCCATGTGAAGATCTACCTTAACAAAATGAGGGGCATCGAGAAGGATGAATTGTTGATGGCATACTTTGCTGACAGTTTGGGAGGACCGGTAACAAAATGGTTTGTACAACAAGATGTTTTGAAGTGGGTCACCTTTGATGACATGGCCAGCGCTTTCCTAAACCATTATGGTTACAAAATGGAGGCTGCTCCTGATCGTTCTTCTTTGAAGACGATCACAAAGAAACCAAGTGAAAGTTTCAGAGAGTATGCCTACAGGTGGCGCGAACAGGCGACGCGTGTGAGCCCTTTGATCCCAGATGATAAGATGGTTGAAGAATTCGTCAAAGTGCTCGATGAAACATACTACCAAGCGATGGCCTCTGCCATTGCGAAGCAGTTCAGTGAAGCAGTGAGAACTGGGGAGATGATTGAGGGAGGAATCAAGGCAGGCAAGATTGTCAGCCAAACAGCTTTGAGAGCCACTACCCAAGCATTGCAATCAGGGTCAGGTGCTTTTGGGAAGAAGAAAGAAAAGAAAGATGAAGTGTCCATGGTTGGCCCTGGACCAAGAAGAAATGACGGAAGATATAATGACCGTCAAGGGTACATTCAGACAACCCCACCACAACAATTCTATCCACCTCATGGCCAGCAGTTTGCCATGGCGCAATTCTCATTCCCTGTCAATTCAACATCTTATTCTCAGCTGCTATCTGGTCCACAATGGCGTGCACCCCTGCTCCAGTCCAGTATAACAATCAACAGGCACATGCTCAATTCGCGGCTCAGCAGGAGATGCCTTATCGACCACGAGTTCCACCGGGTTTTCGTCTAAACATGCAACAGAGAAACATGCAATAAGAGAAAAGGCAGTTCACCCCATTGGGGGAAACTTACACTAATTTCTTTGAAAAGTTGCAACAAGCCAATCTGTTGAAACCAATCCCGAGAAAAGTGAACCCTAATGGAAGAGTTGATCATTCACGCCATTGTGCATTTCATTCTGAGCACCTGGACATGACACAGAATCATGCTGGGAACTCAAAAGGGCAATCCAGGCAATGATAGACAACAATCAGATAAAAGTCGTGGGGGATGAAACACAAAATGTGAATCAAAATCCTTTACCAGCTCATGATGTTCAAAACAACATACACATAGTAGGGATGGTATGCACAGAAGAAGACATGAAAGGGAAAGCCGCCAAGCAGATTGTGGCAGTTGGTCCCTCCCCAGACATCAAAAGCCATGAGCCATTTATTGTTGTAATCAGGGGAAAGTCAAGTGCTTCTGTTGTCAACAAAGCAAAGCAAGATGCGGCTATTGAGCCAAGTTTCACAATTCCGGCTGCAAAGTAGGAAAAAGTTCATGACAGCGCACCAGCATTTATTGTGCAAGGGGCATCATGCCAGAAAAATTCGGTCTTCGAGGTTAAGG
Source organism: Petunia x hybrida (assembly GCA_037355625.1). NCBI lineage: Eukaryota > Viridiplantae > Streptophyta > Magnoliopsida > Solanales > Solanaceae > Petunia > Petunia x hybrida. The sequence continues at coordinate 7,289,538 of JBBBVM010000055.1, forward strand.
CAAAGAAGTGTGAACCGGTTATCATCACTCAAGCAGCGCAACTCCCTGTCAAAAGTACAAAGGCTGTTCCTTGGAACTGCAACAAGATAATTGCGTCTTACAATGGGAAGGAAATCATGGAGGCTGTTGCAGATGTAAATGGTCTAACTCGGTCTGGGAGATGTTTTACCCCAGAGGAATTGAGAAAGGCAAAGCCAGGTCGAGAAGACCAAGGAACCATCAAAGAGCCGGTGTCCGAGAAAGAAGCTGAAGAATTTTTGAAGAAAATGAGATCGACAGATTATTCTTTCATCGAGCAATTGAGAAAGACTCCAGCTCAGATATCACTCTTGTCTCTACTTATGAACTCTGAAGCACATCGCAATGCACTATTGAAAATACTGAATGAGACCTACATTCCTGAACAAACTACAGTGGCAAATCTAGAAGCACTTGCTGGCAGAGTATTTGAGACTAATCGTGTGATGTTCACTGATGAGTAGCTGCCAGCAGAAGGAACAGGTCATAATCGGGCGCTTCATATCTCAGTTAAGTGTGAAGACTCCTATATCACACGTGTTCTAATAGATGGCAGCGCATGATTGAACATTTGCCCTCTGTCTACATTGAGGAGTCTAAAGGTGGATATGAGCAAAATCAGGTAAAGTTCCTCTACTGTTCGTGCTTTTGATGGTGGAGTTAGAGAATCTTTGGGCATCATTAATCTTGAGTTGAACATTGATCCTGCTACCTTCAACATTGAGTTTCAAGTCATGGAAACAGATGCATCTTACAATCTGTTATTGGGTAGACCATGGATCCACATGGCCTGTGTTGTACCTTCTAATGTCCATCAGGTAGTCAAGTTTACTTGGGATAATCAAGCTGTCATAATTTTTGGAGAAGATGACTTACAGTTTAACAAAAACCTGGACATACCAGCCCTTGAAGTTGTCACCACACGCCCGACCATCATGTATCAAACCTCCGATGTGGTGTATGTGGAAAAGTAACAGAAGGGAAACCTATACCCATCCCAAGAGTGTCAGAGACGTCTATTCTGATGGCATCTGAAATGTTAAAGTATGGTTTCCAATTTGGAATGGGCTTGGGAGCATCACTACAAGGCAGGGTAAATCCAGTTTATCCAAATAGTGTGCAAGGCACATGGGGACTAGGGTTCAAGCCAAAAGCAGCTGATTGCAAGCAAGCAAAGGAAAAGAAGTCGGAAGTTTGGTCTCTCCCAAAGCCAATTCCGTGTCTCGCTCAGTCTTTTGTGGGTTATGTCATGAAACCAAAGGTTGTCACTGCAAATGTCAACACAATGGAAGACAATCAGGATGCACCATTCGATCTAGGTGGCATTTTTGAAATCTGAATGGTGCAGCCGGGTGAAGGCTCCAGCAATGCTTCAATACAGTACATTGGCCCGGACGTGCATCTGACTAACTGGAATGCAACTCCCTTCTCCATCAGGAAGGGGTCTTGGTAGACTGTTATTTTACAGTTTTCCTTTGAATACGCTTGGATATTCTAAGGGTTGTATGCCAAGTGTATTATTTTGCTCATCTTTCCTTTTGTAACTCAAACCCTTTTTCATTAATGAAAGGCCTAAGATCCAAGCTTTCCTTCAGTCTCTTTTCATATTCCTTATTTTATTCTACTTTTGTTTATCTGTAGTGATATATACGTTGGTCCTGATATCATGACATGTTCAAGGAACTTATCGTCCATCCAGGGACCGCAATCTGATTTTGGCTCCATGACCATAGTTGAGGTTGAAAGTGATTAAGAAAAGATTGAGGAATTTGTTAACGAGATTGAATATGATGGGGAACAGGCTGATTTTGAAATAGGTCTGGAAGTTGAACACCATGATGGCAAGCCTAAACCCAATTTGGCTGATATAGAGGATGTTAATCTTGGCAGCCCTGATGAAGTGAAGGAAACCAAGATAAGCATGTATGCCCGACCTGAAGTGAAGAACGATATTCGGAAATTGCTTTTTGAATATCAGGACGTTTTTGCATGGTCATATGATGAGATGCCGGGTTTGAGCTCCAAATTGATAGTCCACGAATTGCCAATTCAACCTGGTTTCCCTACAGTGAAACAAATGCAACGGAAGTTCAAAACTGATATGATCAAGAAAATCCATGATGAAATAAAGAAACAGTTGGATTCAAAAGTAATTCAATCTGTTCAGTACACTACTTGGGCTGCAAAAGTTGTTCCGGTTCCTAAGAAAGATAGAAAAACAAGGATATGTGTCGACTATCGAGATTTGAACAAGGCAAGTCTCAAAGAAAATTTCCCGTTGCCTAATATTCACACTCTCATAGACAATTGTGCCAAACATGAGATACAATCCTTTGTTGAATGCTATGGCGGATACCACCAAATCCAGATGGATGAAGATGATGCATACAAAATGGAATTCACTATGCCTTGGGGAACGTACTGCTATCGAGTGATGCCGTTTGGTTTGAAAAATGCTGGGGCAACCTACGTGAGGGCTATGACTTCCATTTTCCATGATATGATGCATAAAGAAATAGAAGTGTACGTGGATGATGTGATTATCAAGTCTAGAACTGCTGACGAACACGTGTGAGATCTCAAAAAGTTTTTTGAAAGGCTCCGTAGGTACAATCTGAAGTTGAATCCAGCCAAGTGTGCATTGGTGTGCCTGCTGGAAAATTGTTAGGTTTCATTGTTAGTAGGCGAGGTATTGAATTGGATCCCGCAAAGATCAAAGCGATACAAGAATTACCTCCGCCTCGAACCAAGAAGGATGTTAAAATTTTTTTAGGTAGGCTAAATTACATAAGTAGGTTCGTTGCTCAAATTACCACAATATGTGAGCCGATCCTCAAGTTGTTGAAAAAGAATGCATCAATTGCATGGACCGATGAGTTCCAAGAAGATTTCGACAAGATCAAGCAATACTTGTCAAATCCTCCTGTTTTGGTTCCGCCCGAGCCTAGCCGACCATTGTTTTTGTACCTGTCAGTCAACGAAAATTCTTTTGGTCGCGTACTGAGGCAATATGATGCATCGGGAAAAAAAGAGCAGACAATTTATTATTTGAGCAAGAAGTTCACACATTGCGAGGCCAGATACACTTTGTTGGAAAGGACATGTTGTGCCCTAACTTGGGTTGCACAAAAGTTGAAACATGATTTGTTGTTCCATACCACTTATCTGATTTCCCAGATGGACCCATTGAAGTACACATTTCAAAAGCCAATGCCAACTGGCAAACCTGCAAAACGGCAGATCCTGCTCACAGAATTTGACATAGTTTATGTCACCAGAACTGCAATGAAAGCTCAAGTCTTAGCTGATCACTTGGCTGAAAATCCCGGTGGATGATGATTATAAGCCATTGAAGACTTACTTCCCTGACGAGGAGGTAGATGTGCTTGAAGAATTGATTAATGAAGAAGAGCACGTGTGCAAAATGTACTTTGACAGTACTTCTAATTCAAAGGGCCATGGCATTGGAGCAGTCAAAGGTGGAAGAAACAAAATTCTAGTCAAAACAGCTCTTATGCGAAGCTTTGAGCGGTGTTTGGTGTGAAAAAGCAGCAGTCCATCAAGAAAGGAGCCGAAAAATTAGGAAATAGGAGTAAACAAGTGGTGATGGATTGTGCTTTCTCTGTGACTTATATGATACCATCATATTTAGTCCTTTACATGCAAGCTGAACTTATCTAGAGATTTTTTTGTGTGAGTTTTGTGTTGAGTGACTCTTCGGCTCAGGTTTCTGACTCTGCTTATTGACTGAATAACATGACTTTGTCTCGCTTTCTCTTGTCAGGAATTCGAATTGGTCCGTCTTGAGAAGTTCATGTACCATGAGTGGTGAGATTTTTCTTATCAATTAATGTGCTTGCATTATTGGTCTAGAACTTGCCTTGATTGTTTCTCGAGATGAAATCCTAGGATGTACTTGGTTTAGAAAATGATAGTAGGTCTTCTTTAGCCCGTTTGAATTTTTTTCTAGCCCCTCCTTGTTGATATGACCCCAATGAGCCCCTTTGAGCCATAGCCTTTTTATTGGTAGCCATATTACAAGTCGTAATCTATTTTTCTGCTTTGGTCTGTCCACTCTATTTTTTCCTATCTCCTTGAACTCTTATATGTACTATGAGTTGAACAACATAAGTTGGAGTTAAGAGTGGTGCGGCTAAAGTTGGTGACCACGAGAAGCAAAAGAGTTGTTGAAAAAAAAGTGAATTAAATGAGGAGTAATTGAGAGTTTAATTTAAAGGGAAATCCATGGTTGAAAAGAAAGTGGTAATTAAGGTTTAAATAAGTTTTGTAAGTCCTTAAGGAGGGATATAGTCACTATTATCCATATATTTATCCTATCTTTCCCCTAGCCAACATTACAACCTTGATAAAGTCCTATTTGATTCTAGGCCGAGTGTACCTATATTGCTGGAGAATTACAAGACGGAAAAGCTTATGGTACAATCGTTTGGAACTTGAATTTCTTTGTGAGTGTGAGCAAATTTTTTCTATCTTGTATGACCCTTGTGATAATTTTTATATTTTGTGTGATTGAGACTAGTCTTTGATTCTTGAGGTTTGGATTTTAATCACCTAATTTTGGTACAAAAATAAATTAAAATTTTTCCAAAATAGCCGTGTTAGATTCTTAGGATTTTTGCCGAATTTTCTTAAAATTTAGTCTTTATTTTAAATTAAAATTGTCATTTAATTGGGAAGAAAAGCATGAAAAAAGTTACTTTTATGTGTTTAATTGTGAGTCTATGTTTTAAATTGTGATGATATTGTAAATTATGTGATTGTAATTAGTTATGTATGTTTTAAGTGATGTAGAATTTTAATAGCTATTTGTAGAAATATTGTAGGCCAAAACTCAACCCACAAGCCCAAGTCCTAACTCGGCCCACCTTCCATGGTATATATGCCAAAAAACCCTCATTTTTGCCCCCACACACAAGCCTTCTATGGCTTAAGGAGATGTTGCCAAATTCATACCCTTCACCAGAAAACACTATTTTCGCTATCTTCCGGTGGCCGAAAATTATAAAATTATATATCTCCGGAAAGCTCTCGATCCCCTCTATCTTATTCCATCATTATTTCTCCCGAAATCCTCACTGTTTGGCACAGATCTGCATTTTTAATTTCGAGTAACACTCAACGCAGGTGAATTTTGGCTCCTCCGTTTTTGTTGATCTTTGGGGCTGCTATGCTAATGAGTTTTTTGATGAAGATGATGGTGATAGGGCTGTTTGGCTTTCATGCGTTGGTGATTTAATGATAAAGCGTGTTTTGGGGTGATTATCTCTAATTCTTTCATGATGGCAACAAGTCATGTCTTGGTGGCGACGTTCATTTGACCAACATGTAAACTTTCACCTCCTTTTTGTAGTTTTATTTGTTCGATCCGTATTTTTAGCCTAGGGATAGAATTAAGATTCTTATGTTCGTATGTTCGGCTCGTTTCTAGCTTAATGTGAAGTCTTTTAATTGCCATGCTTCTATATTTACAAGCATGTTTTATGAGCCTCGTAACATTCAAGAGTTCAAAGTTTTGTTTAATTTAACATTAATCTTAGATGCATTTGAAGTGGAAGTTTGGCCAAAGAATTGTGTAGTAGGAGATAACTGATGGTTTTTTTAGTCTTCATGTGTACGTCATTGTTGAGAATCTGTAGATTTTTTATGTATCTTGGACTGAAGTTCTTTAATTTGCGTTTGAGCCTAAGTCACTGGGAATTTGATTTGACCCATTTAAGTTGTTTTATATTTTTAATTTTTGGGCCGATTTTAGTAAATTTCAAATATGTATTTTGTGTTTAAAATTATTTTCATGTTTTGTTGTCGGCCCAATAGTCCCAAAAGTCTATAGTCCAAGCCCATGAAGCTGTCCTCTCAATAGGACAGCTTTGTTCAGCTTTTGGGACATCATAGGGTGGCTGAAAAGATGCATAGGCCTGCTGTACTTTTTCTTAAAATACTCAAGTATAGGGGTGTGGGCTTGTACTTTTGTATAAGTCTACACTCCACCTTTTGGCTCTCAATTTTTCAGCTATATAAGAGTGCATTTACTTCTCATTTAACACAACATCTACCAGCTGAAAAACACACGAAAATCAGATCTAAAATACATTAAATGAGAGCAAAAATACAAGAAAAAATAGAGTGAAAAAAGAAAGTAAGTGGGAAGAAAAGATTTAGAACCAAAAGCCTTCATACCAAGGGACTTTTGGGGTATAAATATTAAGTTTTAAGGGTTTTAAAAGGGTTGTTTAGTTGCTGAATTTTGGTGACCTTGTTGTGTTCGTTTGCTTTATTTTTGCTTGTGGTTAAGGTCTCGTTTGTCAGAGGTAAACACAAGAAATCAACTTTGTATGCTTTATTTTTTATATAAATCAGCACAGTTTGAAGGCTGAAAATATGTTTGTATCATCATGAATATGTTGATGTGTTTAAGTCTAAGAGCTGCTATATGTAGTTGCAAATTCAAGTCTTCTTTATCCAATTATTCTATGAAATGCTTATAATCTGATTCATTTAGAAAGATAGGACACACACTTGTGAAGTAGCAAATATTGAAATCTGGGCAGCGTACGAGCATGTTAGGCAAATTATAGGAATTATCTTCGCGTGATCAAACCGAAAATGCAACTTGATTAAGTTATAGGCAGCAATTAGGACGATTTTTAAATCTGGCCACACATAATATTTGCAAGAAATGATCATTATTTGGACAGAAATAAAAATATGACTATTTTCGCAAAAATAGTTTAATGCGGCCTGTTAATAAAAACAGTTTTAGCCCAATTACAGAAGTAAAGCACGTAGGCTACAAGCTTTTCCCTTTGCGTAAACAGTCCAAACTCGTTCCAATTTAACAAATAGCCTACTACATATATATGCTTTCACAATCCATTTTTTTTTTAAATTAATAAAGGAAAATTTGGGAGTCCCAATTTGTCACTTAATAAATTTAGCATTTGCACTTAACTAAATCGATTAGGCAAACTAAAATAGGAGCAAGAAGACTTCCACGATTGCACGTAATAATAAAGTATGATCAGCGATCTGCTTACTAGGCGAAATGAAATCAAATGATAGTTACAAATTTGCGCTAAGGTAGTTACCTAATACAATTTTGGTTAAACAAATAAAAGCGTAACTTTAAATGAACGGAAAAAATATAACAACCACGTTTAATAAATTAAAATGCGGCGATAAAGCAACTGTGCTCGGCACAGGACTCAAGGGTGCCTAACACCTTCCCGATAGTCAACTGAGGACCTTACCCAAATCTTTGACGCAGACCATTAGACGAATCAAGGGTGTTCCAGGTACACCACTTTGGTGACTTGGCACACCTTTAACTTGTCAAGTAGCGACTCCGAATTTTCTCTTAAATAATCGTGTACCTGCAACACTCGTCATAACCTTTAAATATACAATGCAACTCTATTAATTTAGTTTTGTGCTGTTAGAAAAAGGGGGCCTGACATGGATGTCACTACTTGATTGTTTTGATTATTCATATTTTCAAATGTGTAATTTGTAAATATGGGAAAGTTGTGTGCTTGTATGTTTGGTGATTAATTTTTGGTATCAACCAAATGCATAGGTGCGCTTTCTTGAAATACATAACTTGGCCGGATAAGCTTGATTGAGTGAAAGTATGTTGGGTTAGTTTGTTCAGGGACAAATAAAGTATAATTATGGGGTGTTGACGTTGGGCATATGTCTTGTGTTTCTGATGCCAATTCCTTATCATTTTTACTTATTTTTAATTGATTATGTGCCCAACAATGATTGAATTATGATATATTGTTAATTTGCTGTGTTTGGATGTTTTAAGAATGAATTGGACATAAATGAGACCAAGAAGATTATACCAAGAGTGAAGAGTAGCGGATAGATATGAGGAAAGAGTACAAAGGAGGAAGAAACCAAATCCTAGTCAAAACAGCCCTCATGCGAAGCTTTGAAGAGTGTTTGGCCTGAAAAAGCAGCAGTCCAACAAGAAAGGAGCCAAAAAAGTCACCAACGCTAAGCATGCATCAGTGTTTGCACTGTAGAAGTCCTATGCGAGTTCGGACTGACTTAAGTCATCCCACCCCTATTCTACTTGTTTAACCTAGATCCGATTTTAGGCTAATTAACAATTAAATTTATATTTGGGGCACGATCAATAGTTTAGATTAAGAGTTTAGCCTACTTTAAATATGGGATTGCGCTAATTATGAGATTATGAATATATGCACAATTTCCAATGGGTGTGCGTTGGTAATTAACGATAATACGAGAGCAATACGAAATAATCCAAGACAAATAAGACTAAAGCATAAATAAAATAGATGGAAGGAACCGTATTAGATCTCTCAATCCCGGTGAGGATTCCTTGATGCTAATTATACTTGTAGACTTGAGAACGAGGTATGCAATAATGTAAATGTACACGACGAAAAGTATTTGAGAAAGAGTAAAGAGAGTATTCTTATTGATATTGTAAGTAGAGAAGAGAATGTGTGTTAAAATGATTCGAAAACGAGTGATATTTATAGATTTGCTAGGCATCCGTTGGGTTTATAACCGCTGGGTAGGTATCCGTTGGATACTTAACCGCTGGGTGTGGAACCGTTGCCTTCATGATCATTCATTAAGCAACCGCGTACGATTAGGTAACCGCTCATTCAAATTGCGCTGATTTGGGAAGCGTTACGTTACTTCTCTGGCCCTGCTCGTGGTAACCGCCTGGCTAGTCATCTATCCGTTAGATGTCTTTCCGGATAAACCTGTGCCCATGCCACGTGGTAGACACATGTCACTTTTTAAGTTACGTCGATATTTATCCAATACAGATAGTCCTCGCACTTCTCGAGCAGAGTTTCTGCTCGAGGAGTGGATGTGAATTTTGGCGGGAAATTTGATTCATAGAGTCCGATCCTTCTTCTGCAGCATGACGAACCTCATTGACGTGCGCACTTCATCAGTAATATGACAAGTTTCAATAACGTGTGCATTAAATGCGCGATGTAAAAAGTAACTGCGACAGGCACGTCTGCACGTCCGCCGTCAACTTCGAAGTGGCTACTGTGCGTCTCAAGGGTAAAAGTAATGATTTTATCCCCCTCAGTCATGTGCACTCGTCCGATGTCAGTTGCGAAGTGACCGCTGCACTTCAGGGCAATGATGTTGCTTCGAAATTCGGCGAAACCTACTTCCTCTTTTGACGGTTGGATCTGATCGTGATCTCTACGTGTCTTGTGGGAACTTGATGGGCCGGACCTTTTACTCCTATAAATAGGGGTTTGCTGAATTTTAATCCTTTTACTTGCCTTCATTCTACAGCTTCCAAATCTTGAAAACCCTTGAATTTTCTTCAATCCTCCTAACTTTCGACTCTTCTTTAACCATGTCTCCAAAGGCTAAGAAAAATATAAACATGGATGCTACCGCCTGTAGTTCTTCTACAGCTACCCCCAGACATAGGGCTGCTCAGGCCACTGCTGCAGAGATTATCCCCAAAAATTGGGGTGAATTCGAAAAAGACTGTAGTGTCAAGGCCTTCAACAATTTTAGAGATGTACGTGCATGGCCAGCGTACAGATTCAAGTCTGGGATCACATCTGAGATGATCCCACGAGTTAGAGCGGACAACAATTGGGACGCGAGTGTTCCCCTTTTGCCAGTATCTGAAACGGAGAACATTACTTTGCATAGGGTTTGGTGGACGACCATGTCGACCTACCCATTTACAGTTGGTTGCATGTTACCCCTACATCCTGTACTCGAGAGGCTCTGTAGGGAGTATTTTCTCTGCCCGGGGCAATTGAGCCCCAGTATGTAGAGGATGGTAACACTTATGGACTGGTTTGCGGAAGAAATCGGTCAAATTTTTGAATATGAGCATTTTATTTCTCTGTACAGTATACAAATTTTTAAGGATGGTTTTGTCATTGCTAGAATGCGTGGGAGTAAGGGCTTTGTATGCAGTTTTGAGGACACAAATGACCGGGGTTGGTTGCACCGGTACATATTCGTGTGTACCCAGGCGTTGTCCTTCAACTCCAAGGCTCCTCTCCCCGAGATCTGGAATAAGAGGCGTAAGTCCCCGAGTTTTCTTTTGGAATTTTCATGCTACCTCCTCTCTGTTCACTCATTCCTTTGATTCTTCCTTAGAGCTGCCAAGCTGCCCTACGACGAGCTCATATCAATTGGTGAGCTGACAGCATGGGTTGAGGCTATTCTGAAGAAGTTCCCTGCTGAGCAGAGGGAATGGGCGTGCTATTCTACGCAAAGGAGTCTGACCGCAAAGACTCACGGTGAGAACTTTTCGCTGTTGTAGCTATTTCTTCTCTCCGTGGCTTTGGCCTATCTAACCACTTTGCCTTCTTACAGGTCTTGGCACACAGGGAGACTTCTTTCCTGCCCCTTCTTCTCAGGCTGTGCTATCAGGACCTGCTGTTGACCCCACGGATGAGGTCGCAGCCATAAGGGTCACAGTGGAGGCAATGCGCAGGAGGGAAGGTAGCGAGGAGCTATTGTCTGGCGGCATTAGCTCCCTGAAGAGGAAGAAAAAGAGCCAAGGTGAGGGCGGAGCCCGGAAGAAATCTGCTCGCAAGGCTTTCGTTGCCGTTGGGCAGACCTCAGCTGTTAGAGCTGAGACCCCTCCTGGTGCCAATGTGCCTGAGCCCGAGAAAGAGAAAGCCAAGACTCTTGCTGAAGTCCCTGAGTCTACGTGGGGAGAGGGTTTTGACAAGGAGGTGATGGACATTTTAGATACTGAAACTGAAGCTACTGAACCCCTTGTGAGAAAGCCCTTTCTACGTAGTGACAAGAGGAAGGTCGAGGAGTCTGCCCGTACTCCACATGGGAGTCCCCGAGTTGATGACGGGGTGAAGGTGTCTCCTTCTCGTGCAGATAAGGGGAAAAGGAAGGTCGGCGAAGAAGAAGAAGAAGAAGAAGAAGAAGGAGGAGAAGAGTTCCCCCAAGAGGGGGGCCAAGGTCCTCGTGTTTTTTATTTTGAGGACTTGGAGAACGTGGCCGCTGAGGGGGAGGTGCATGTCTGTCTACGTGAATGCGACACAAGAGATACTGGAGTGGAGGATGATTCTTATATGTCAAGGACAAGGCTCACTCGGCGAACCACCAACAGCGGTCAGACTAGACCAAGGGACATTCGGGGCGTGCGCTACAAATTTGGTCCAAACTTCCCTTCTGAGCAGGCTAGGGAGCCTAAGTACTGCGAGAGGAAATGCACTATGAAGCTAGCCCCCAACGTCAACTTCGTGACTAGGCCGGGCAGTTTAGCCAAAGCAGTTTCATGGCTCATTGGTCCCCGAGAGGAGCGGACAATGTGGGAGATGAGTGATGAGGAGTTGGCTTTTGCTATCGCTGCCGATTTTGCCCGGGTAAGTGCTTTCCTTAATGGATGAGAGTGGATCTCTAGAGGTTGACCTTCAAAGGGCTAAGGAAGAGACTGCTAAAGCCAGAGCTGAGCTTCAAGCCGCTAAGGACCAAGTTGCCCAATCGATGAGCGTTCAGGACACGTTATCAATGGACTTGGCTAACTAGCGCGATCAGTTTGAGGTCAAGGCGAAGCTTACTGTGCTCGAGACCAGGCGAACATTGCTCGAACAGGTCCACACTGGTCAGATCAAAGTTGAGGAAGCGATGCTGAAAACAAAATGCGCCGTTCGCAAAGTGAGGAAAGTGCTGAATCTTTCTCCCGAAGAGTCTGAACCAGATGAAGATGAAGATGATGACGAAAGCTCGGGTGACGATGACAGAGCCGATGGAGCCAGTGCATCGGGTTCTGGTCGTAGTCCCCAAAATTAATGCCCCCTGTTAGCTTGGATAAGCTTGAAGTTTTGACTGATGATTAAGGAACGGATTCAAAGGACCTGTTCCTTTAAATCATTGCAGCTAAATAGATAATTCATGCAAAATCATTTAAGCTGAGATATTATTAATTATCCTTAGACTAATGTTTATCTTGATAATTATGCAGGTCTAAACGTGATATGAAAAGATTGCATAAACAGTGGATAAGGGCTAAAAGATTCGGATGCTTAAAGTGAAGAGTTCAGCTAGGACTCAAACTCTTGGGAGCTTTGGAGTTCTAATTGCTCAAGACATCTTGATTGCTGAAGCTATAAAATCAGGAGTATTTCAGCTATTGAAGCATGCACAAATACAGAGAGAATCGAGCATAGCATTGAAAGAGTCTTTATGTTATTTGTGTAATCAGTAAGCTACAGTGAACTAAGTAAGAACCTGTTCCTTAGATTGAGTCTTGTAAAAGTTCAGTCTTAGTTCAACTGTAGTAGGTATTATCGAGTTGTATCTTTTCAGTTCAAGTCGTGTACTTGACGAAGTTTCACTGTTCGTAAAATGAGGTCACTAAAGGATTAGAGTTAGTCATAGGTTAGTAAGAAAGTAGTCTTGTAACCAAGTGGGTCTTTTACATAGTGAAGTTGAAATCCTACTTGGAAGAGTAGGTCATGGTTTTTTTATCCCGAGTTCAAGGGGTTTTTCCACGATAATATTGGGTGTTCATTTACTTAGAGTTTTAATTCCGCATATAACATAGTAAAGGAACACATTTTAAGGAACTGATCCTTAAAATAGTAAAGTGGTGTATCTTGGGAAATAACAATTGGTACCAGAGCATGTTATCCTTGAAAAAGCTAACACCTAGGATTAGAATGAGTACATCACAGGAAAATGGTGAGGGTCAGTCAACCGTTAGGGCACCTTTATTCAATGGAAAGTATTACTCATGGTGGAAGGAAAGGATGAGAGATCATCTTCAGGCTGAAGACTATGAGTTATGGGACATAGTGACTGAAGGTCCTATGATTCCAATGAAAAGGGATGCTGAAGGAAATGATGTTCCCAAAACGAGAAGGGAATGCAATGCTGAAGACTTAAGGTAGTGGGAAAAGAATGCCAAAGCTAGGAAGTGGCTTGTTTGTGGACTCAGTCCTGATGAGTGCACTAGAATTAGAGGGTATACCACTGCAAAGAAAATCTGGGATGCTCTATAGGTTGCACATGAAGGAACAAGTCAGGTAAAAAGGATCTAGAGGTACACTCCTTTTTGCTTAATATGAAAGCTTTAAAATGAAAGAAGGAGAATCAACTTCTGAAATGTATACTAGGTTTAATGCTATTACCTCTGAACTTATTTCTTTGGGAAGGGTTTTAACTGTCGAAGATAGAGTAGAAAAGATCCTAACTAGGGTTCTTCCAGATTCTTGGGAGATCAAGGCTTGTGCTATTATTGAAAGTAAGGATCTGACCACCTTATCCTTAGATGAGCTTATAGGAAATTTGAAAACGTATGAACTAAGGAAAAGGTTAAAAACATAGGTGAACCAGTTAAAATTGAACCTAACCTAGCCTTGATTGCTGCTGATAAGCCTATTAAGATAAGGAACTGGTCCTTATCTCTAAAAGTGTTCAAAGATATTTGAATAAGAAAAAGGGGGCTAGTGGACATGGTAGGTCTTCTAACATGAAACTGGCTGGAGAATGCTTCAAATGTGGCAGCATGGAGCAGTACATCAGCAAATATCCAATCATGGAAGGAGAATGGAGGAAGAGATATATTGAGGAAAGAAAAAAGGCTAGGGAACAGGTCCGAAAGAAAAGTAGAAATCCCAAAGCAATGGTTGCAGGATGGCAAGACAGTGAGGATGAAGTATCTGATGATGATCTGGATGAGGATCTTGCTCTAATGGCTCTTGAAGACTCGGATAATGAAGAAGATGCTGAGGTATTTGTTTCTAAACTTAGACAAGATGTGAAAAACATGTCTAGAGAGAAATTAGTTAAAGTATTTCATACTGTGTTAAATGAGTTTAAATCTATAAGGGATGGCAAAAATCAACTGGATGATGAAATTGATAGTTTAGGAACAGAATACAAAAAGGCAGTGATTAAAAATGACTCTCTGAAAAGAAAAATTAGCATGCTTGAGGAACAGGTCCTCACACTTGAATCAACTGTTTAGGAATTAGAAAATGTTAAAACAAGTTAAAATGGTAAAGGCATTGCTAATTCTCATCAAATCATTGCTGAAGAGAAACTGAAAGTCAGAGTTGATGAATTGTGCAAGAAAAATGAAAAGATAAGATCTTTGGAAGAGGACTTGGTTAAAAATAAAATGGAGTTAGGAAAGACTGTAAAATGGAACAAGTCCTCTGAAGCACTAGAATGGTTATAGGAAAATTATAGTAGTAACAGGAAGGGTATTGGATACATGAAAGCACGGTCTTCATCCAAATGAGATCCAAAGAATAAGTACCTATCACTTCCTGAAAACTGGCTATGCACTCATTGTGGGAGCACTGGACACTTGAAAGAAAATTGCCAATCTTTAAAAATGGCCGCACAGAGGAACATGTCCTATAAACCTGTTCGAAATTCTGTAAAAAAGAAAACTGTTCGCACAAAGAAACCACTACCATTCTGGGCTAGGAGAGATCTAATTCATCCTTTTTCTCAAGGAAAGAAACCCAAACTAGTTTGGGTTCTTAAAATTAACCCCTAGTTTTCTTTTGCAGGCTGGAGTGAAGGAGAGAAACCACAAATGGTACATGGACAATATTGCTCAAGGCACATGACAGGACATAACTGTTCCTTTCACTCTCAGCCTTCTAAGGAGGAAGTGTTTTCTTCGGTAATGGTAAGTGTTATAATCTATGCACCTCCTAAGGACAGTAGAAGGGGGGTTGAATAGTATCTATCGATTTCCGTTTTAAGAACCTGGTACTTCTGAGTCAAGAACCTAGTTCTTGCCTTTGCAATTCTGCTGTTCAAACACTGCAACACACACCAACCACACACAAAGAGGACGCAAGGATTTTACGTGGAAAACTCCTTGCTCAAAGGAGAAAAACCATGACCCACACTATGGGATTTTAGAACTCAATCCACTAACACAATGAGCAAGTGTCTGATTACAAGACTTTGTAACCAAAGGGCTACACTCTAGACCCTAACCACTGAATAAAACTACAGTCTAGCTTTACAAAGCAATCTCTTACAAATTCACCTAATACATATGCTTCTACAATAAGCCAATAGGTAAAAAAAATGATCGCTCTAACTAAGACAACTTACAACGCAATGAACCTAGACAAAATATCTAGACTCAAACAACTCAATCACACCAGTTGTCTTCTTCAGTTATCTCACGTAGAAAGATGCTAGATCGCCTTTGTATGCTCTCAACTCTCTATTTGTGAATAACTAATTTACGGCTGCATCAACTACTTGTATTTATGCGGGCCTTGCAACTCTAGTTGAGTCCTACAAGGAATCCTTGTAATTATGGCAAGACAGGATTCCTAGTAACTCTTTTCCTTGTGGAAGTCCAACTCCTATTCACACTTCGAAGACACAGCCTGGGCACCGCCTCTTTTAGTTTGACTAGGATGCATATTCATTCACGCTCCACTATTCCTAGTTCCACAAGGATTTGCGACCCACAATTCTTTTTGATCAGTCGTGCCCTTCTATTCAAGGACTAGGTTCTTCTCCAAGACCACTGAGTCCTTCATGTTTGTCATTCATCAAAACCAATACTCAACAAAGTCCCCCTTTTTGATGATGACAAACAAATATTGCCAAAGAACCTGCATAGACAAGATTTCCAAAAACACAAGAACGAAAGATAACAAGTTCAAGAAATTGAAACAGATGAATTAGGTCACAAACACCCCAACACTTCTTCTTCCCTCTTTTGGCATCATCGAAAAGATTCAAATACCTACATGAACCTGTTAGTACTATCCAGTCTAGAGCATAAGGAAATAAGTCAGCAACAAACACACAGAAGCAAGAATAAGGGCCCAATAAAGAACCAAATACTTTAAAGCAGACAGTCAAAGCAAGAGGAAATTTAAAACCATTATCCAGGGTGTGACAGCAGCACAACCCTGTCAATTAGTACACAAGTGAAAAATAAATTGTTTGAAACAACCAACACATGTGCAGGGGAGAATGGAAGGAATTAACAGCATGTAGGAGAAGGGGCAGAAGCATAGGACAGGAGGACTCAGGGCTGAAGGTTGAAGTGTTTGACAAGTGCCTCAAGATGCTTTGTATTTTTGGCCCTTTCCATCACCAGCTCGACCTCATACTTGTGGCAGTCTATCTTCAAACGATCAATTTCTTGATCCTTCAACTTCAGCTGTCTGTGGAGCTCCGCATTTTTTGTATTCACTTCAAGAACATGAGTCTCCAGCTCCTTCACTGCATCAATGGCCTCCTCAGGTCCATAATCCTCACCCTCCTCAGCTAGCTCTTGCTTGACCTGCATAGGTTTCTTAGAAGCTCTCCTCTCCTTGAAGAAGTCACAATTTTTAAGCACATTGTGCCCAAACATATGATGAATGGTTGGCTTCTTCCTAGCTTCCAGGGGAACCCCAAAATGCTCAAGTACTTGCTGGAGGATATAGGAATGCACTAAGGAATGTTGCTTCTGATCAGTATCTGCAATCCTCTTAATATGCCTGATAATAATTAGCCTAGGTAAGTTGATTTTTACCCCCCTATCCAGCAAGTCCATGTATGTTAGGTCTAAAGCACTTGCTTCACTATTCCTTTCTCCTCTAGGCAGAAAGAACCTGTGCACAAAGTCAAACAACAACTGGTGTGCAGGCTCCATCTCCTTTTTATCTACCTTCCTTTCCTTCCTCAGCTTGGGTTTTCCTGAGAATTTCTTGACCACACTCAGAGGGGTTACTCCATCTGTCCTCTTAGGCCACTTCAGCTTTATATACCTGCAATAAGCTTCAGCAGGTATGTCAGGGACCACCCCAAGCTCAGTTCTCCCAAATTCTATCTCAAATCCCTTCACAGTGGTGAACACTCTCCTGGCATTGACTCTGCAGTTTGTGTAAAACTCTCTCACCTCATCAGCAAACAACATCCTATCTTTGTTTCCGAACAAACCAAGCCATCCTTGGTCACCAATCATTCTCAGCAGTGGTTTCATGTGATGTTCTTTTTCATCATGCAAAATACTACCAGGCAGCACCTGATGCTTTGCAAAGAAGGCCACTCTATCAACTTCCTCTTCAGAACCTCTCCTTCTCTTCCTGTTCTCAGCTTCACTATCAGTCTCAGAATCACTTGGCTCCACATAACAACCAGCCTCATCACTCTCTTCCTCTATCTCCTCAGCTCTCTTCTCTTCCACCTTTTTCTTTGCCTCTCTGTCTCTCACACTGGTAATTGTTCTTTCCAGCTTCCCTACCTTCTCCAACTGTTGCTTCAAGGCAGACCTAGTGCCAACTCTCCTGGCCACTGGCTCATCAATAGTTTTGTCACCACTTTCTTCACTTGATTCATCAACCAATTTAGTTTTTGACACCGACTTTCCCCCTTTCACCAATCTTCTCCTCTTTTCCGGCTCTACTCTGTTTTCCTTCACAAACACTACCTCTTCTTCTTCTTCCTCACACACCAGCCTCTCGTCCTCCTCACCAAACTTTCTTTTCAACCTTTTTTTCTTTGATTCTTCTGCTTTCTTGGTAACCTCTTCACTCTCAATTTTTTCTTTCTCACACTCCTCATCCTTTTCTTCTTCTGAATCTGTCCAATTTAGTCCTGCATCATCAGTCTCAGTAGGATCTGGGCAAGAAGGCGGTTCTTGACTCAAATCCTGTTAAGCCTCAGCAAGACTAGGTCCCCCAACTACTGGACCTTTAAGGATAGATACCCCTTCACTCTCCTCAGCACCCCCAGCACTAGTACTTGGTTCATTAACACGTTCCTTAAGGGACTTAGCAAGATCATCCTCCCTTAGTTGTTCTATCAATTTCTCTGCTACATCCATCTCCAAATCAGTCTTTTCTACTAAAGGCACATGCAAATTTACCCTAGGTTCTTCCTGAACAACCTTTTGCTTTGCTTCAACTATGTTCCCTCTATCAGTTTTGTCATCAGACTCTATTATTCCTACAATTTCATCTAGTCCTGCTACTAGGGTTTCAGTATCCACTGTACCAGGGCTTTTTATTTCTTCTTAACTAACAGGAGTAGACGAGATAGGATCAGGGGTTACCTTAGTATATGGTTTGGATGACACTTGTGCAGTAGGCGTAGTAGACAAGGATCTTGACAACATTTTCGTAACCAATTTCTTTTCTCCCTTTTTAAGAAATTTTATCCTGGCCTTAGCAATTCTTTCTGCGAGGGTAGATGGAGGTGGTTTTGCGGACGATTTCTTAAGAGTCTTTTGTGGGTGAAGTGGATGAAGATTGTACTTGAGACATGATGAGATTTGTTAGGGTTTTGATTGAGATTTCAAGAATTTTCAGTCTTGAACTTTTGAGAGAAAATGTAGAGTTGAAAAGGTAATGTTATTGAGTGTGTGAGTTTTGTGTATATTGATGAAGGGGAGAGAGTTTTGGCGATTAGACAGTCTCTAGGGAAGCCAAAGAAATAATGAGATAAAAGTGAAAAAGCAGCTTTTTGAAATTTTTGAAAACCGGGAAGTGTTATGGATTTGATGGTTATGGACTTATTTGATTAAAGCCTTTTCAAGTAGTGGGGTCCATACAAGTCAAATATAATTCTATCCCAAAAAGGAATATGTTCGTATAATTTAGGACAGTTACAAGAACATGGAGGATCTCACTTGACACATGTATAATTGACAATTTAATTTCAGTTGTGACTTCGATCATGCAGGGTGGTGTGACTGTACCTGGACATGATTCCTCATGCTTCAGTCGGTTCCTTCTAAGTACATAGTAGGTTCTTTATAGAATCACATTATCCTCACCTGGTGCTTAAAATCTGAACAAGTATACTTAATAAAGTACAATGTTAAACTGAACAATAATAACAAATGTCATACACAAATTATTGAACACTTAACTAACCAATCATTTAGGGACCACCTGCTGGGTCATCGGTATAATTTGGTCATCCCTAACTCCAACCTATTCCTATCAAACAACACTTTGTTCAATGCTTTGGTAAATATGTCAGCAATTTGATCTTCAGTCCAGCAAGAATTCATACTAATCAGACCCTTTTCTACATTGTCTCTAAGAAAATGGTATCTAATGTCAATGTTCTTTGTTCTCTTGTGTAGGACTGGGTTCTTGGCAATATTCACTGCACTTGTATTATCACAGAAAATTGGCACTGCTCCACACGTGATTCCAAAGTCCTCCAGCTGCTGTTTGATCCATAGAAGTTGTGAGCAGCATGATGCAGCTGCTACATACTCAGCTTCCGAAGTAAACAAAGCTACTGAGTTTTTCTTCTTTGTTTCCCAAGAGACCAAGCAGGGAGCAAGAAATTGTGCCATTCTTGAAGTGCTTTTCCTGTCCACCAAATGACCTGCATAATCTGCATCAGCAAAACCAATTAGTTCGAAAGTACCTCCCCTTGGGTACCAAAAACAAAGGTCCTGAGTTCCTTACATGTTTCTCAAGATCCTCTTCACAGCTGTCAAATGTGACTCCTTGGGCTTGGATTGAAATCTAGCACATAGTCCCACACTGTATACTATATCAGGTCGACTAGCTGTGAGATAGAGGAGTGAACCTATGATTCCTCTATATTTTGTCTCATTTTTCGAAGGACCTAGTTCATCCATATCCAGCTTGGTTCCAGGAGCAATGGGCGTAATCATTTCTTTTGCTCCCTCCATGTCAAATTTCTTCAGAAGTTCCTTGACATATTTTTGCTGATGAATCATAGTCCCTTAAGGTATTTGCTTTATCTGCAATCCAAGGAAGAAATTTAGTTCACCCATCATGCTCATTTCAAATTTACTTCCCATCAGATCAGCAAACCCTTTGCATAGCTCCTCATCAGTGTCTCCAAAGATGATATCATCGACATACACTTGAACCACCAGTAGATCCTTTCCTTTCTTCTTGAGGAATAACGTGTTGTCAATCTTTCCTCTCGAGAAACCATTTTTCAGCAAGAATCCTGAGAGTCTTTCATACCAGGCTCTAGGAGCTTACTTCAATCCGTAGAGAGCCTTATCCAGCTTGTAAATGTGATCAGGAAATTCATTGTTCACTAAGCCTGGTGGCTGTATTACATATACCTCTTCATTCAAGTAGCCATTCAGGAAGGCGCTCTTCACATCCATCTGATATAGTGTGAACTCCATGTATGTTACAAAGGCAATCAACATTCTAATGGCTTTCATCCTTGCAACTGGTGCAAAGGTTTCATCATAGTCTATTCCTTCTTCCTGACTGTATTCTTGAACTACTAACCTTGCCTTATTCCTTGTCACTATACCATGCTCATCCGGTTTGTTCCTGAACAACCATTTTATTCCAATTATTGATATGTCCTTCAGCTTAGGAACCAGGTGCCATACTTTGCTTCTTTCAAATTGATGAAGTTCCTCCTGCATGGCTAGAATCCAATCTGGATCTTCTAGAGCTTCTTTTACATTCTTTGGTTCCAGAGATGAGAGAAATGCAAAGAATGCACAGAAGTTCTTCAAGTGAAACGACCTCGGTCAGTCGTTTCGGAAGTTAGGGTTCCGATTGGCGTGCCGATAACTTTAAAATATTTGTAATGTCTATTGGAACCTGTCTGTAAAATTTGATCTAAATCAGACCTCGTTTGGTAGGCATCGGAAGAAGGTTTCAGTTTTTATTGGCGATAAATATTAAAAAGAGATTTTCGAGCTCGGTTTTTGCCGAATGAGCTCCGATTCGAAATCCGAAAGCGCCGTTAGGTTCGTATGATTATTTGTGATTTTTGTAAACTTTCGAAAGTGAATTTCGATGTTGTTCGGCTAGTTTCCGCTAAAATGCCGAAAGTTAAATAATTTGACTTCTTTTCTATTTAAATTTGCATCTTGAGTTTCGGGAGTCCAATTTGAGATCCGCCTTCGCGAGTATGTTATATATATTTTATATAACTTGTATGCAAAAGTTGGGATTATTTCAAATATCGTAGGATTCCGTTTTAATTTTCGTCGCGAAAAGAAAAGAAAATAAAAGAAAATGAAAAAGGAAAAAGAGTAAAAAAACAAAAATTGGAACAAATGTCGGTGGCCTAGGGGATTTAATCCCCTAGCACAATCAGATCGATGCATATCAGAAACATTACCTAAAACGCTCAGTGAGGAAAAATTAGAAAAGAGGGAGGAAAAAAGGGAAAAAGGAGTAGAAAAATAGTGGAATTTCTACCCCAAATCTTCAGGTAATGATGCTAACTCATTATCTTAGCTTATTACGTGTGTTTGAATATATTTTTACGGTAAAAATAAGGATATTATACATCACCCTATTGGCGTAAATTGATAGTTTAAAGGGTCAAATGGACCCCGATAATGGAATTGATTATATATTCGTACTCAATGAGTTATGGGCAACATATAGATGTAATTTATTTGGGGTTTGGTTATATGGCTTTGAACCCTGTACATAGGCATGGCCTGCGTATTGCGTATGCCAATAGGGTATCAGGTTCCTACCTGGATTGCCCTAAGATGTGAGGAATGAAGCCTTTAGCCTAATGTGATATATTTTTCTGCTTATTGAACACAGTGGGATCGTTTGGCCATGGAACCAAAGGATAAAAGCGGTTATTGATTAGCAATGCTAACTTTTGGAAGAGGTAAGTGTTTATATCCATTTTTTGGAGGCACCTGGCCTCGTGGATTTTCTACCACGTATTCCTTACGTGTGTAGCTGCCGATAGGCGTACTCATTACGCCTTAGCTTTGGATTTATATTTTATATTATATGTTATGTCCTATTGTTGGTATTGCATTGAGAATCTGAGCATTGTACCCTGGCTGTAAGTTGGCATCTACTTCCCGGCTGTCGATGAGAGTCTCGCGCCGGTGAAGGGTTATTGTTGCATCACATGGCATTCATACGCATTATATGTCATTCATATGCATTACATTGCATATCATATTGGGTTCAGGAGTATTCCGCCCCAGGAGCAGGAGGATTCCGCTCCATTGTATCATATTGAGGGTAGGAGGATTCCGCCCTATGAGCAGGAGTATTCCGCTCTTATGTCAGATATTGAGTGCAGGAGTATTCCGCCTCAGCTTTACATTATATCGGGTGCAGGAGTATTCCGCCCCAGGAGAGTGCAGGAGTATTCCGCCTCTGGTTCATATTATATCGGGTGCAGGAGTATTCCGCCCCAGGAGCAGGAGTATTCCGCTCCAGTTGGTTATCAGATTGGATTCCCCTCGAATGCAGGAGTATTCCGCTTCGGGATGGGATTACGGGCACATGTGACCCTTCGCATCATATTTCATCTCATTTCATTTTATTTCATACCATTGTGTAAACTTGTGGTACATAACTATTGTCCTGCTTATATGTGCATTTCTTATTTGTTGTTATGTTTCTGGCACGCATCCTTGGTTGAGTTTATAAGTTTCTTACGTGTTTTTGGTTGTTATCTGGCTCTACCTTTTTATAATTTAAATAAAAGAAATTTGGTTTATTTGTTTCTTCTCCCTGGCTAGCTATCCTATTCTTTGAGGTGGCTAGTCTGCCCCACTTATTGAGTCCTTTTGACTCACCCTTGTTTTGTTGTTTGTTTTCTTGTCTATCTATTTCGTTTCGGCAGGTTCGCTCCAGGATTGAGTTCGCCACGTTGTTCAGGAGCGAAGACGACTTCAGCTGTCAGGGTGAGCCAGCTTTTATTCCGGATGGCCACCAGTTTATCGGTTATCATTTCAGTTGCATTTTGCTCCCTTCAGGAGGTATCTGTTTTCTTTGTACTCTTAGATGTCTAGTCTGGATAACCCTAAACCTAGTATGTTGGGTAGTCAGCTGTAATTTCTTTTATACAGCTTAGAGGTAGCAGTATCTCTGTATTTTTTTTCTTTCTAAGTCTTGTCCTTATTTATGAATTATTATAATTATTTTCCTAGTTTAATTGGTAAGGGTTCGCCCGACGGGTCTGGGGAGGATGTCGGGTGCCCGCACGGCCTAACCGGATTCCGGGTCGTGTCAGTTGGTATCAGAGCCCAGTTTAGAGTCTATCCAGACTAAGACAGTGTCTAGTAGAGTCTCGGTGATGGGTACGTAGACGTCCGTACTTATCTACGAGAGGCTATGATGGCATTTAGGAAGTTTCACTTCCTTCTTTTCTGATCGTGCGTCGGTCTGGGATGAAAAAGTATTTTTGTTAATTCCTTCGTGGTAATTGTGAAACCCTCGTACAACAAATCAGCAAACGGTATGAGTTCAAGATGAAGCAGTCTGTCGTGGGGTTAATACTGACGAAGCCCCGAGTATTTTGATCGTGCTGACGAACTAGTTACGGAGGTCCCAGCCGTACGAGCTCGCGATGGGCAAGGGAGCAGGGCCTGGTGGTTCCCTTGGCTCTCTACGATACTTTTACGAGAATCTTGGCGACAGATACCACAATAACCTATTATTCGCTAGGCAGCATATCAGGTTGCCGCAGATGCAGATGTTTGGTCTTAGGGAGCTCCGTTGCAATCGTTGATGTTGTTCCAATATATTGTTCCCAATGCAGCATGTATTGTACCTCTGATTGTTCCGGCTGGTTAGCCAACCGAGGTAACAGTTCGGTCCGAGTGCCCAAAGAAGTTGTATTATTTTACGCGGTTGAACCTTCCGATATTCTTAAGCAATGCATCAGATAAACCCCGTGAATTTTTTTTTAAAAAAATAATATCAGGGTATTTGTATATCCTTCAGGCTCTTGATTATATCGATCGGTATAGTGTTGATTATCCTGCTTTCCAGTTTCAAGGTCCAGCCTTGAATTGATGGGACTCTCTCTTATTATTAGCCAACTTTGTTCGATTTTTCTTCTAGATTCGTGGAAAAGTTCCTTTCGAGTAGCGAACAAGATGAAAAATGTTGCCAGTCCGAGTGGATTGGACAGGGTAGCCTGTCGGTTAGGCTGTTGGTTTCAGAATATAAAATTGAATTCTATAAAATGGCCGAATATGCATTTGAACTAGTCCATGAGCCTTTCGAGAGATTCGAATATTTACTGATGACCTTTCTCCTTCCTTGAGATCCCATATGGCTCGAGAGATTGAGGTCGGGATTTCATTTGATATTGTTGTTGATATTGCTCGAAGGTTCGAGACATACCATAAGTTGGAGCGGAAAGAGTTAGAGCGAGAAAGTGAGAAATCCCGCGGCCCTGATGGGAATTATACCTCCTTTGGAAGTAAGAGTTTTGATTATTTTAGGAGGTTACTTGTCAAGTTATCTCAGCTTGTAGAGCGTGATTATCAGAGTGCGCGAGTAGCTCATCAAGATCAGACCCAGTTTTTCTCTTTGTAGCTTTCAACAATCTATCCAGCTCCCATATTCAGCGAAAAGGTGTTATTATTGTCGTGAGTCACATTATCCTTTGAGGAGTTTTCCCTTACTCCGACATGTTAGCAATCGTCTTTTCTCTCGTCATCAGGCATCTACGCAGTCGCAGGGGATTTCATTTAGATCTCAATCAGCAAAAGAAATGCTACCATCCGGTAGAGGTTGAGATTTTGGTGGCAGTGGTTCTCCAGAAAGTGCTTGTCAGGATAGTGGCTCAGCTCAGCTGCAGAGGCAGTTCTATGAACTGCTAGTCTGGCAGGATGCTGAGGCATCCGATGTAGTAGACCCATGTATTTCTCCTTTCCTTAAGATTTGATCCTTCCGATCGACCTGGAGATGGTCTGTCATATCATGTTCCATGGTTCCCTTTGATATTGTTTCTGTTAAGAATCGGCTGCGGTAGAGGGGTGAGCTTCTTGTATGATTTGTTCCCGGCATTTATGATGACCCTACTAGTTTATGTGGTTTAAATGCGAGAGATGTGTGAGTGAGTATCGGTATTGTTTGTTTGGCATTTTGTTATGCCTCATTCTGTTATAATGTCAAGTCAGTCTACCTCTCCTTGGAACTCAGTATTGGTAGGATGATGGGATTCTTATTCGTCACCATCAGGAAGTGTCGTTGTTTCTTCCGGTGTAAAGTGGCTAGTAAGTAATGCTCGATCTATGTGTCCCCTCTTGGTTCGAGATTCTAGTAGAGTCATGTTATTCTATGAGCTTGCCTTAGTTATAAAAAGGGTTTCTGGTAAATTGTCAGAGTTTCTTTTTATTGGGAGATTAAATTGGCATAGAAGTTGTTCCATAAAGCTCATTTAATGTCCATTTCTTCAATTGCGATTCTTCGGTTAGCCTGACTCGTAAGTAGTCTAGCTCTGGTAGCTAATAAAATAAGAAGATGAGCTTCCTGAAGCTCTAATTATTTCTATCCTCGGTCCATTTCCATTTCTTCTTCGTCCGGCACCAGTGAGCTTGGGCGGTTGGTAGCTGCTTGTGACGTTCCCCGTGTTGAGCCAGAGTATGTGTTATTGTAGCCGGGTAAGCATATTATTGTTTTGGATATCAGTTTATTCGGGTATCCATTCCCATGTATAGTATAGTGCTGGTTCTGTTTTGCGGATCATCCAGTTTCAGGGGAAACTCTGCCGAAATTTTTATATAGAAGTACCATCCATCAGGCGGTGGTGTTTACGGCAAAGGTATGGAGTTGTGAACTTGAGAGTTGCAGCTGTTTGGCAACTCAAAAGGGTGGTTGGTAGCTTAGGTCTGCTTACATTCAGCTTTTAGCTAAATCTTCTTTGGTCCAGCAGACTGTGCGAGGATGGTTATTCCTATTCAAATGGCTGCATGAGTTTGTGCTTTAAGTGGAGGAGTCTTCCTCCAAATACTGAATGGTAATATTAAATCTCTGAGGTGTTGATACCACTTTTCTCATGACCCAAAGTAAGGCCACGGTAGAAATCTGCAATGAGTGTCGATCATTGCTAAACCCACTAATAATCTATTAGCAACAGAGATAAGGTGGCAACTTGATCATATATACGTACCTATTTGCTGAAAGCATAAATTCTGGAAAGATGACACCACTTTAACTTTCTGGCAATTAGAACATTGAGCCACAAATTCTGCTATGTCACACTTCATTCCGTCCTACCAATAAATCTGCTTAAGATCATGGTACAACTTAATCGAACCTAGATAAATAGTGTATTTAGAATAATGTGCCTCTATCATAATTTGTCCACGTAAATCTGCAACATCAGGAACACAAAGTCTATCTTTATACATGAGAACACCGTCAGTAGTGACCCTGTGTGGTGACTTTGGTTTTCTTTGGGCTATCTGTCTGTATTCAACTGGAGCTGGACCCTCATACTGACGCTGTTTTACTTCATGAAAATTTAGAGTTAAAGGTCTAGTCCAGCTTGTCGATAATCCATCATTGGTATACATATCTCTTTCACACCTCAACTCTTTGAGAAGTTACTTTAGCGTTGTAAGTGCTCATGTAATCAACTTTGTTGCTGGTATTCTGCCTTAGCTGAAAGTCCAACTACATGTATCTTTTATATTTACTTTTTCATGTCATAATAATTCCAATTCAAAGACAATACCCTGAGGGAGATGTTCAGTCTGAAGATCATTCTTGGTCTACATCATACTATCCAGTAGTAGTTGCATGATCCTTATCCTTATACGATAGACCCTGTTCAGATGAACCTTTGACATGTATTAGGATATGAGTATCTACATTCCCACAAGGAGCTTGCGGAACAACACTAACATCAGCTGAGATGTTGCATAGTGCGTTCGTAAAAATATAATATAGCTTGCATCATATCTTTTATAGTGTGTAATGACAAGATACTTCAAAAGCTTCCCCTATTGCATCAAGCGTGAGCTAATTCTTAGTTCCATCGACCTGTTCTAAATTGAAAGGTATATCGAAGAGGTGATTATCGGCTGAATCATGTTAACCCATTCAAAGTTCCGTGTATCTTTGCTTCGAAAATGTAGAACTCTCCTCTCGTGATCGAGGAAGGATCATCTTAGTCAGAATAATCCGGGCAATGGTGTTATCATATTATCCAGATATATTTTATTTTAAAAGTTCAATATGCGTGTTATAATTCTGATCCTGTACTCAAGAGATAAGGTCTGTGGAGTAGCTTACGAAGGTCGTGCAAGTTCTTTTGTTATCTGTGCGAATTTTTCTTTAGATTTAGGCTCGTTCGAGGACGAACGAGAGTTTAAGTGGAGGAGAATGAAACGACCTCGGTCAGTCGTTTCGGAAGTTAGGGTTCCGATTGGCGTGCCGATAACTTTAAAATATTTGTAATGTCTATTGGAACCTGTCTGTAAAATTTGATCTAAATCAGACCTCGTTTGGTAGGCATCGGAAGAAGGTTTCAGTTTTTATTGGCGATAAATATTAAAAAGAGATTTCGAGCTCGGTTTTTGCCGAATGAGCTCCGATTCGAAATCCGAAAGCGCCGTTAGGTTCGTATGATTATTTGTGATTTTTGTAAACTTTCGAAAGTGAATTTCGATGTTGTTCGGCTAGTTTCCGCTAAAATGCCGAAAGTTAAATAATTTGACTTCTTTTCTATTTAAATTTGCATCTTGAGTTTTGGGAGTCCAATTTGAGATCCGCCTTCGCGAGTATGTTATATATATTTTATATAACTTGTATGCAAAAGTTGGGATTATTTCGAATATCGTAGGATTCCGTTTTAATTTTCGTCGCGAAAAGAAAAGAAAATAAAAGAAAATGAAAAAGGAAAAAGAGTAAAAAAACAAAAATTGGAACAAATGTCGGTGGCCTTGGGGATTTAATCCCCTAGCACAATCAGATCGATGCATATCAGAAACATTACCTAAAACGCTCAGTGAGGAAAAATTAGAAAAGAGGGAGGAAAAAAGGGAAAAAGGAGTAGAAAAATAGTGGAATTTCTACCCCAAATCTTCAGGTAATGATGCTAACTCATTATCTTAGCTTATTACGTGTGTTTGAATATATTTTTACGGTAAAAATAAGGATATTATACATCACCCTATTGGCGTAAATTGATAGTTTAAAGGGTCAAATGGACCCCGATAATGGAATTGATTATATATTCGTACTCAATGAGTTATGGGCAACATATAGATGTAATTTATTTGGGGTTTGGTTATATGGCTTTGAACCCTGTACATAGGCATGGCCTGCGTATTGCGTATGCCAATAGGGTATCAGGTTCCTACCTGGATTGCCCTAAGATGTGAGGAATGAAGCCTTTAGCCTAATGTGATATATTTTTCTGCTTATTGAACACAGTGGGATCGTTTGGCCATGGAACCAAAGGATAAAAGCGGTTATTGATTAGCAATGCTAACTTTTGGAAGAGGTAAGTGTTTATATCCATTTTTTGGAGGCACCTGGCCTCGTGGATTTTCTACCACGTATTCCTTACGTGTGTAGCTGCCGATAGGCGTACTCATTACGCCTTAGCTTTGGATTTATATTTTATATTATATGTTATGTCCTATTGTTGGTATTGCATTGAGAATCTGAGCATTGTACCCTGGCTGTAAGTTGGCATCTACTTCCCGGCTGTCGATGAGAGTCTCGCGCCGGTGAAGGGTTATTGTTGCATCACATGGCATTCATACGCATTATATGTCATTCATATGCATTACATTGCATATCATATTGGGTGCAGGAGTATTCCACCCCAGGAGCAGGAGGATTCCGCTCCATTGTATCATATTGAGGGTAGGAGGATTCCGCCCTATGAGCAGGAGTATTCCGCTCTTATGTCAGATATTGAGTGCAGGAGTATTCCGCCTCAGCTTTACATTATATCGGGTGCAGGAGTATTCCGCCCCAGGAGAGTGCAGGAGTATTCCGCCTCTGGTTCATATTATATCGGGTGCAGGAGTATTCCGCCCCAGGAGCAGGAGTATTCCGCTCCAGTTGGTTATCAGATTGGATTCCCCTCGAATGCAGGAGTATTCCGCTTCGGGATGGGATTACGGGCACATGTGACCCTTCGCATCATATTTCATCTCATTTCATTTTATTTCATACCATTGTGTAAACTTGTGGTACATAACTATTGTCCTGCTTATATGTGCATTTCTTATTTGTTGTTATGTTTCTGGCACGCATCCTTGGTTGAGTTTATAAGTTTCTTACGTGTTTTCGGTTGTTATCTGGCTCTACCTTTTTATAATTTAAATAAAAGAAATTTGGTTTATTTGTTTCTTCTCCCTGGCTGGCTATCCTATTCTTTGAGGTGGCTAGTCTGCCCCACTTATTGAGTCCTTTTGACTCACCCTTGTTTTGTTGTTTGTTTTCTTGTCTATCTATTTCGTTTCGGCAGGTTCGCTCCAGGATTGAGTTCGCCACGTTGTTCAGGAGCGAAGACGACTTCAGCTGTCAGGGTGAGCCAGCTTTTATTCCGGATGGCCACCAGTTTATCGGTTATCATTTCAGTTGCATTTTGCTCCCTTCAGGAGGTATCTGTTTTCTTTGTACTCTTAGATGTCTAGTCTGGATAACCCTAAACCTAGTATGTTGGGTAGTCAGCTGTAATTTCTTTTATACAGCTTAGAGGTAGCAGTATCTCTGTATTTTTTTTTCTTTCTAAGTCTTGTCCTTATTTATGAATTATTATAATTATTTTCCTAGTTTAATTGGTAAGGGTTCGCCCGACGGGTCTGGGGAGGATGTCGGGTGCCCGCACGGCCTAACCGGATTCCGGGTCGTGTCATCAAGGCTGACCTGGTCATGATTCCTGTGTCCAGTTCGGATAACACATTCTCCAAGGGGTGAGAGCTTTGTTGTTTCCATGGCCTGAGTTGAATATGACTGGAAGAACCTATAGCATTATCTTGGGGGGGTTCTTCCTGACTTGCTGGATCATCAGCTTCGTCTGATGTTCCCCCTGTCATGTTGACTCCTTGTTCTAGTGTGCTCAGTTTTTGGCCTGATGTCTCTTTGTCTTCTGAGTCTTCCAGTTCATCTACACCATCTTCCCGAGTTAGGCCAATCACTTGATCATCTGCCTCAGTTTCCCCCAATGCCTTTTCAGATTCATCAATACGACATACATACTTTCCTCCACTGTTTGTGTTCTTTTGTTAAACACCTTGTATGGTTTGCTTTGAGTGGAATAACCAAGGAATATTGCTTCATCAGTCCTAGCATCGAACTTCCCCAGTGGTTCCTTGCCATTGTTGTGAACAAAGCACTTACACCCAAAGGGTTTCAGGTGAGCAAATATTTGGTTTCCTTCATCTAAGTAGCTTATATGGAGTTTTGTCAAGAATTACTCTGATGGAACATCTGTTCAGCAAATAGCATGCAGTGTTTATTGCTTCAGCCCAAAAGTTTCTTGCAAGCCATCTTGACAACAGCATAGTCCTTGCCATATCCTCCAGGGACATGTTCTTCCTTTCAACTACACCATATTGTTGGGGAGTTCTTGGTGCAGAGAAGTTATGATCAATGCTGTTCTTTGCACAATACTCAGAAAATTTTGAGTTTTCAAACTTTGTTCCATGATCAGATCTGATGCTGATGAGTTCTAGACTTAACCTTTTCTGCACTACACCAGCCCAGTCTTTAAAGCTGTCAAATGCTTCATCTTTAGATGCCAAGAACAAGGTCCATGTGTACCTAGAGTAGTCATCAACAATTATGAACACGACTCTTTTTCCTCCTCTGTTCCTGACTCTCATGGGTCCACACAGATCCATATGCAGTAGTTCCATTGGCTTTGATATACTTACCACCTTCTTGGAATTAAAGGATGATTTTACATGCTTCCCCCTTACACATGCATCACATATTTTTATGTTTTCAAATCTCTTGCTTGGCAATCCACGAACCAGCTCCTTAGATACGAGCTTGTTCAGTTGTGAGAGACTTGCATGACCCATCCCTTTATGCCACAGCTAAGAATCACTTTCTTGCACATTCAAGCATGTTAAGTTGTTTTCAGGTAATGACTTCAGCGATGCTTTGTGTTGACACCCAATTTTGTCCCGAAAATTTTAATTAAAGTATAATCATTTTAAAATTAAAATCAATTTTGAAAAGTCAAAAGTAATTGAGTAAATTCAAAGAAAAGGGTTAAATGTATAAAATATGGCCTTAATTTGAACCTATACATGCAATTACTCTATTTCCTTAATTTATCTTTAAAAGGGGGCTAAAATCGCTCCTAATCCTAAAATCCAGTCTATCCCCGTAAAATACATATAACAACACACGCTTAATATTTTTCAATTCCCCTTACCCAATTCAAAAACCTGATCCACCTTCGAGCCCTAATCTCCCTACCCGGTTCCCCCAAATTCAAACATGAATCAGTCCAAAATTCCAGCTCACGAGGAGGTACGAAAACTTTATCCATTTTTTCTGTCCGTTAGGGGGTCGTTTTGGGTATTTCCCACAGCCCTAGAACCCTTGAACCAAAAGTTCTTGACTGATATAAATAGAAGGAGCAGCGAGGGAGAAGAAAAAAAATAGGGGTAGCAGCCGTGAATGGAGAGAGAGATGGAAAAAATCAGAAAACAGCAGAACAAACTCAAAATTTGTACATAGAAGGTTGGTTTTTAGTCTGGTATTCCAAGAAAATATAGTGTAGCTGTTACTGTTCTCCTTGTTTTATTTGTTTATCGCTTCTTCGTAAGTCGAGTCGTCGACCTCGCTCGAGTCGACGACCTCGTTCGAGTCGCTTAGTCGAGTCGCTTTACTTCGGATCCTCGCCCTGGATCGCTGCGTCGCAACAGGTAACGAACCTCTCTTCTTTACATTTCAGTTTTCTCCATGTTTGATAAGTTATAGAATCTGCTTTATGACGAATAGCTGGAAATAATGTGAATATATAGGCCTACTGGTTATTCTGTTCTGAATTGTTTAATCATGATATTGATTGAAATCCATTTAATAGTTAACTTGTTAATCGCTTAAGTAATATCTGAGATTTAGATCAATAAAGTTGTAACCCTGAAGCCTATAAACTGATTTCTATAACTATTTGGAGCCTTGTGGATCAGTGTGAATATCTGGTGTGTGGGTGTTGTCTTTGATGTGCAGAGATGTCTTGGTGGCTAGCAGTTTGTCAGGAATTTGTTTGGTTATGTATGTTGGATCTGTTCCCTGGTCCTTGTAGAAGTTCTTGGCTATGAAAGATGTAGGTGTGTAGTTGATTTTCAGTCAGTGAGAGAGCCTGTTGTTGCTGCAGACTTCCAGGAGTGAGTAGGTAGTTTTCAAGGTTGTCCAGAGAGGTGAGTTTGCTTCAAGTTGTTTAGGAGAGGCTTGGCGAAGGAAGTTCTGGGCTGTCTATTTTGACTAAAGGAGCTGAAGCTGTTGTTGGGTTTCTCTGGTAATTTGCAGGCAGTTTAGGAGCTGGGATAGTGCGAAAAATGTTCCAAGCTGGCAAGGGAGTTGTTATGGTTAAGTAGTGAGAGGTGTGTGGTGTTGTCTTTGATAGTGCAGAGGTTTAGGGATGCTGGTAGTAGTCTCAGAAGGTTGAATCCATTTCCTCTTTCTTCTAGGTTGATCTTAAGTCATTTCTAGTTTGATCTTCTTTATTTGGACCTCTAATCCCCTGCGAGTTCATGAAATATTGTAGTAAAATTGGATACGACCATGACTTGTATAAAAAGCCAACAAGAAATAGTGAGCCAATTAGAAAAACTAAGCAAAGTGCTATTATGGCTTTTATGCTCTAACAAGACTTCTCGGCTTTTAATTTTTTGTCTCAAAATGAATCTAGAGTTGTTGTTCTTATGGATTTATGACTACTGGTAGGCGATTAACTGTGAGGTCATAATATCACTTATTAATTTAAAGTTTTAGCCTGAACCTGGTAGGATATTACTTGTTTCATACTGCATTTGCTATGAGAAATCTTGATTATCCGACATATGGGGCTACATATCTCTTGAACGGTATACTTAGTGTTTTAAAATTTGGTTCTTGCTTCGGTAGCTAGTTTGAATTTCTGCTAATTCTTTTCTTTCGGATTCTTTGGGACAATAAAACACGAGATGAGTTCTTGCATGAACTAAGCTTTGCAGGCCTTTACTCTTGTCAAAATTTACATTCTCATGTTAAGTTTCTACCTCAGTTGGTCCATTTCATTGCTGCAATTTTAGGCCTAGTCAAAGAAAAAAAAAGTGTGTCTACTGTTGCTTTTCTTTTTAAAAGAGGGGAATCCCTGGTTGTTTGTTTATTTCCCTTGGTATCTGTTGGTTTGTCTAAGTTGAAAGGGCTGCGGATTCAGGGGTTTTCAAGGGGTTTGTTCAGGTCCTGGTGAGTTTTAGGAGCTAGTGTTTTTCCTGTTTTAGTGCAAGGTTTCAGAGGCTGTTTTCCTGATCCTGAAATTTGTATTTGAAGATTAGGAGGATGAGAGAGGTCTAAGGTTCAGAGTTGAGGGCTGTTAGGTTGTTTCCTGTTTCTTGTGATGTTTTTGAATGATCTGTGAGTTAGAGGTTGTTTCAGTGTATTCAGAAAAGCAGCAGTAGATGGGTTAATTCAGTTCTGGTGGTGAGGTTTTGTTTTCTTGGTTTGCTAGCGTGGGATGTTGTTTGAGATGGAGCCGGGTGTAAAGAGGCCTTTGGTTTGCATTGAATGATAAGGAGATGAAGCTGGCCAATTATGCTCTAGGCAGTGGAAAGCTGTATTGCTGCAATATTTTAGAGCCTAGTCAGGCTGAAATCCATGTCAATTCCTCCTGGTGTTATCTGGAAAAAGTGCTTTTGTTAAGCAAAATTATTGGATGAACTTTCTGGCAAACCCCTATTAAACTTAACTCATTTGAAAATGCAGCAATAACAAATATACAGGACTGTTATATGTGATGTACCAAGTTTTAGATAATTTTGTTGGCTTTATGTCAAACATACGCGTGATCTGCTTCGTTTTTTTTTCTCTAAGTGTGACGAGTTTAATTATTTGTTTAGTTCCATTTTCTTTTGCTTACATTTGTAAGATGTTGATTAAGTAGTTACTAATCTTTGTTTCTATTCTGTCTTTGCATGATACACACTGGAAATGAGTTCATTATGGGAGGCTATTGATAAAGTCCAAATTGGACTTCATTGCTGCATTAATACTTCAAGTATCTGGAATCAATCCGCTCGAGTTTCACCCAGATTGCATACGTTGATGCTGTTGGCTTATTTAGAAGTTGCACTCACATTCTGGCCTCCTCCTTTAGCGCTTAGCTTCATTCCGGGTTTTACCTTTTTGAAACTCAATCTTTATTTTGTCACTTATTAGAGTAACTTATTGATTTTATAGAATAATTATGTACTTATACTTATAAATAAGTATTTCATTGATTGAGTCGTTGATTCACTTTATGTTCATTATCCTTTATTTTTGAGTTGTTATTTAATTTATTGCAAATCAGGCCATTTAAGCAAATGCGTGTAAATCTTCACAAATTTTCAAAACCACGCTTAATAACAGACTGTAAGAAAAGACTTCTATCTTATTTATACGAAGTAGTTTCTTTTAAAAGGTCAAAATTTATAAAGAAGTTTTAATTAACTTCTAAATGTCCCGAAACAACTTTGGAAAAAGCGACTTGAAACCTAAAGTTCCATCTTATGGTGAGAAACTTGGATTTTAAAGTTGAAATTGATCAAGTGCCATTTATGCACTATCACATACGAGTTGGCAAAGAAATTAGGACGATCAAATCGCTCCTTTTCAAAAGAAGAAATGCTTTTTTTTTACTTTATTTTATTTCATTTTATTTTGAAAAACAATTAAAGCTTTTAAAGAAATTGTAAATCTTTGAAAACTTACTAAATTTAATTAGTTGAATTAATTAATAGTTCAATTAATTATTTTAGAAAAAGCGCATAAATAACACTTGCAAATTAATTTGGAAACCTGTCGGATTAACCGTTGTTAACGAAATTTCGAAAGTGCCTTAAAAACCTTCTTTCGAAATTAACAAAACCTCTTACCTTTAGAATCTCTGAAAGAAAGACCGTCTTTTTATAAAACGGAGTTTTGCACGCATTTGTTTATCTGGTTCCCTGTTTTTCCTTAAATTGGGTGGCGACTCCAAAAAACTCCAAAAGAGTTGGTCCATCCTGTAGATATTCCTGAAATTTAATCCTTCGGGGTTAATTTTTTGGGGGTTCAACAGCATGGCGACTCCGTTGGGGAACAATAAAGGTTTTGACCATAAAGGTTTCCAATTATTTGCAACTAGCATGCTTAATTTATTTTGCTTTATTATATCTGTTTGTTTGTGTGCCACAAAAAGCATGTCACTACACTCTTATTTGTGCACATATAAACTGGCATTCCGTTCATATTTCCCCCACTCCTGGGAACCTCTTGCATTCTCATTCAAATATCCATGAGGTGCGCCCATGCGCACCCGCACCTTCTTCCACTAAAGAACCCTGTGACGAGTTGGTACACCGGCGACCATCGTAGGAGTAATTCGACTGCGAGACCGCTTGCCACTCACCTGTTAGCCTCAATCGTTAACCCACTCTTAGACGGAGCTTTAGGGAGCATGCATGCATTTATACCTTAGTCTAGACCCGGTCCTTGGTACCGCCTCCATAGTTAGGAAACCACCCTTACGTCAGCTGGTTTTTGAAACCTAACGACAATGCATATTATGTGCTGTGTGATAACGAATCCTCAGTCCTAACCATGTTTTGAGCAAAATCAGATTTAGAATTTTGTCTTCTATGTTGTCTTTTAGGTTAGAAAATGGAAGAATTTAGCAGAATTGAGATCATAGACGAATTTGCAGTCCGGGGAAAAGGTCGGCAGATTTAGTTGGTTTGTATTTTGGAGATGGCCTGGTGTAGTGAGATCTAAGAGGCGAAGCCCCTGGTGTCTTTAAAAAGATCAGTGGGGTCCCTCTCGTGAATGGTTTTGCGTGTGTGCAGGCCTATGTTGATTATCCAGCTGCAACTGTATAAAATTGAAGTATGCTTGTCGCATACTAGGAGAGTGAAGCCCCTGTGCCTATAAACGACCAATGGGGTCCCTCCTTGAAGACCAGTGCGGTCTTGGCTACTTAGGAAACTGAGAGGCTTGATTAAAGCCGAGGACCAGTGAGGAGCCTTATGAACAAGGTCTGTGAGCCTTGCAAAACCTAGGAAGCTGAGAGGCTTGTCCAAAGCCAAGGACCAGCGAGGTTTAATTTTTAAAAAAGGTCAATTGGAACCTTTTATGATTACCGTTTGGTATTGTGAAGGCGTTGGAAATTTTACCCCTGGATGTTGTAAATAATTGGGAGTTGTGTTTGGAGGAGTGTGGATGTTTACAAAAGGTGTATGGGGGTTGTTTCGGGTTTTAGGCATTTGGGTTTAGAATTTTGTGCAAATGTTTTGAAGAGCATGAGCTGTGTTGGAATTTGGAGTTGATACCAACTTTGGAAGGTAGTTGGGATAATGGAATTGCAGTGTCAAGGCGGAGAGATGATTGTTATTGTTATTATTTATTGTTTACTCTAAATATGAATTGCTCAAAACTGGCATGAAATATTTTTTGTTACCACTTGTTTGCACGATTAGGCTTACCTCTAGCACAAAGAGGCACCTTACAGGGTAGGACGCGCCCGCATTTTCATTTACGCTCAACTAATTGTGATTGCCACATGTCAAACTTGCTTGAAATGCAAAGCGCTACGTGATTGTATGTAATGTTGTTAATGACACGCAAACTAACATAGTTTACCTTTTGAATTTTTCTTTTGTTTGATCATTCCCCGAAACAGAGAGAGTTTGATTCGTGTTGACTCCCGAGTTGGTTAAGTGTCTAATCTAAAGTGAAGTAAGCAATGACTGATAATCAGACTGGTATCCCTGCATCTTCTAATGAGCAAGCAGTTGTTGTTCCGGATGAACAAATTGCTAGAATGGCTAAGCAGATTGAGTGTATGCAAGCTGAACTAGACAGAATGAAAGGGTCGAGCCACCAAAATGCGCCAGCCGTGCTGTCAACTTTGAACCCCAATGTTGAAACTGCCAATCCGAACACACCTTTAAAATGCCAATGA
The DNA here is from genome assembly GCA_037355625.1 of Petunia x hybrida. Taxonomy (NCBI): domain Eukaryota; kingdom Viridiplantae; phylum Streptophyta; class Magnoliopsida; order Solanales; family Solanaceae; genus Petunia; species Petunia x hybrida. The sequence continues at coordinate 7,326,405 of JBBBVM010000055.1, forward strand.
TCCAAGACAAGGATATCCCGAAGCCCAATACTATGAGCATGACCCCAATGGTAAGAATGTGGATTTCACTAACTATGTGCCACAAAGTGAAGTGCCCGTAACTGTGAAAAAACGGGGAAGGACAGTTGAGCAAGGGGAGATAATCCAAACAATGAAAATCATGCAGCAATCCATTAAAGATTTGCAAGTGTCTAGAGGGCGTCAAAGTATCTCCTATCGCAATCTTTATCTATAACCTGACGTTACTCTTCCTCCCGGGTTTAAAGTGCCAAAATTTGATATGTATGATGGTCATAGTGACCCATTTGTTCATTTGACCAAATATATCAACCGAATGAGGGTTGCGGGAGGTAAAGAGGAACTTCTGATGGCCTTCTTCAGTCATAGTCTGGAAGGTATTGCTGCTGAATGGTTTGCAAGACAGGATATAAGCAAGTGGCGTGAGTTTGATGACATAGCCAATGATTTTACAAACCAGTTTGAGTACAATGTCGAGGTGGCTCCTGACCTTATAACCTTGTCCAATTTGAAGAAGAAACCAACAGAAACCTTTAGGGAATACGCACTGAGATGGCGAGAACAGGCTGGAAGGGTGCAACCACCAATGACTGAGAAAGACATGGTGAAGTACTTCATCCGAGCCCAAAATGATTCTTATTACATGCACTTGCTCCCTATGATGGGTAAACCCTATTCTGAACTTCTTATGATGGGAGAAATGGTTGAAGAAGGGATTAAGACAGGGAGAATTGTAAGTTTTGCTACAGTGAAAGCAACTGTGCAAGCCATCCAGACTGGTTTGGGAAATTTAGAGGAAAAGGAGAAGGAAGTTGGCATTATTACTACCAAAAACTCATTATCCCAGCCTACTTACCAAAGCAATCCACATCCAGGCTACAACGCTCAACCCGTTTACTACCAGCAATCATTTGGCCACCAATCAGAAATTACCAATCCCCAAGTCCGCACTTTTCAAAATCGCCTAGCTGTACCAAAGCCACGCGCTAATCCTGTCAAGAAGACATATAAAACCTACACACCTTTAGCACTTGACCACTTTCCAATTCCCACGACTTGACCACTCTTTCCTCCTCCGAAGGCCACACTGCCTCCCTGAAATTCTGCGAGTGAGAGAAAATTTCTTCTATCTCCTGTCATGTGCCTTGAACAACCACTATCAAGAATCCAGCTTGGGTTGTTCTCCCTCACTCCAGCCTGCAAAACAAATTAGAGGTTAGCTTTAGGAACCCAGACAAACTTGGCTCCCTTCTTACGAGAGAATGGATAAATCAAATCCTGTCTAGCCTATTTAGGTAGAACACTTCTTTTATTCTTGGTCTTTGCCTTGCTAACACTCATGCACTTTTGTTTGTAGTGTCAAGTTTCACCACAAAAGGTACACAACATGTAGCAAGGCAACCCCACATACTTGCTCTTAGGATTATATGGAGGCAGCGGTTTCTTGAATCCTAATACTTGTTATCCCTTGTTTTGATTTTCAAGAACCCAGGTCATTGCCTCCGATGATTTATTCCATTTATTTAATCTGGTAAGCTCGAATTCAGATTTTTCAACCTTTTGGTTTAAAATCCTGTTCTTCTCAGTTTCCTAATACCGAATCTTATTAGCTCTTTTCAGTTCATTTTCCAGAAAGGTTTGAACTTCACTTAATACTTTCTTACCATTTATACTCTCTCTTAGCTGATTGCATTCCAATTCTAGTTCAGTGATCTTAGAGTTTGACACAAGAGTTTGCCCTTTTCGGATAGCATTGACTTCTTCTAGTTCAATGTTTTGTTCTAGGAGACTTTTGTGCTTAGTTCTGAGATCACCCAGCTCTTCAATTAATTTATCCTTTTCAATTTCTCCGTTTCATAACCCTCAATCAAAGTGGCAGTGATTAGAATCAAATTTTCAGAAGAGTATGTATGTAAGGTTTCCTTAAGATCAGATAAACATACCTCTACTAAATGAGCAGTTTCAGCTCCATCAGTAGCCATAAGGGCAGAGTCCTTCTTTAGGTTGTCATCTGTGTACAACTTCTTCAGCTTATCCCAGACTTCCTTGGCGGACTTCTATTCAAGTATCCTTGCTAGCACATCATAGGTAAGTCCTCTCCTCAGGTACAATTCATCCTTGGAATTTGCCTGTAGCCAATCTAGATCTTGAGGATCTAGTTCTTCCACCTTCGTTGGCACCAGAACTTCATTTGCTACTCTCTTCACAGGGACATGAGGTCCTCTCTTCACGATCAGCGAAAGACTATAATCAGTTGCTTGCAGGAAAGTTTTCATCTGTTTCTTCCAGCTCTTATAGTTAGTCCCGTTGAACACAGGTGACTTTGACAGATCTCTCCCTCCTCTGAACTCTCGAGGGTCTTCTTCATCTGAGCTGATGTCTGTCAGGCCCATCAGCGCTAGTGGTGAATCATCTTCGAATTCCTTTTCATGATCAGATTCACAGTCAGTTGGTCCCCATGTGGCATAGAAGGCTTCCTTCTTCTTTCTTCTTTCTGCTCTGAAGTTTGGAGGTCGTCTTGACTTCTTCTTATCTTTGTCATTTTCTTTTGACGTCTCCTTCTCCTTTTCCTTAGTTGCTCTATTTTTCATCCATTCTATTTCCCACATAGGACAATCCATAACGGCGTGATCTTTCTTGAAACACTTAAAGCATCCTGAGTAATCCGGACTGTCCACTATGTTCTTCCTGCCAGAATTCTAATTGCTACTTCTTTTGAAGCCTTTGAATCTACCCAGATTAAGCTTCTGTCTCAGGGCACTACCCATTGCTGCTTCAACTGATTGCAAATCAACATATTCATCAGTTTCCTCAGTTGCTTCAAGCGCAAGGGTCTTGTCCTTCTTCAAAGCTGGTTTAGCTTTTGAGTCTTTCATCATCTCATGAGTTTTCAAGCTACCAACCAGTTATTCAAGTTTGATGGATCTTAGAGGTTTAGACTCAATGATGGCAGTCATCTTAGGTTCCCACGCTTCAGGAAGCACATTTAGAATCTTATCGACCATCTCCACTTTTGGTAATTCCATATCCAGGGATCTCATCTCATTAGTAATGATGGTCAACCTGGTCATCATATCCTGGATTGATTCCTTCTCACCCATAGAGAACATTTAAAAATATCTCTTCAGTATTCTTCTCTTTGAGTCCTTCACTTCTGTGGTTCCTTCGTGCGCTACCTGCAGAGCATCCCAAATTTCCTGAGCCGTCTTGTAAGATGATACTCTTTTAAACTCCTCAGGACCAAGACCACAAATAACCAGACGTTTGGCTTTGTGATTCTTTTCAATCATCTTATAATACGCCTCGTTGAACTCCTCTTTCAGTTTAGGTTCTTGTTTAGTAGTGGCTCCTTCACCAACTATTTTTGTGGGGATCAGGTTTCCTTCAGATACTATCAGCCAGAGTTGATAGTCTTCAGCACATATGTAATTCTCCATCCTGTTCTTCTACCAAGCATAGTACTGCCCGTTATATTGTGGAGGCCTTTGGACTGATTGTCCTTCAGTAATAGTAGGTGGTGCACTCATGATTCTGATCCTTCTCAAAGTGTTAACCTCACACGAGAAGACCTGCTCTGATACCACTTGTTATAATCTATGCACCTCCTAAGGACACTAGAAGGGGGGTTGAATAGTGTCTACCGATTTCCCTTTTAAGAACCTGGTGCTTCTGAGTCAAGAATCCAGTTCTTGCCTTTGTAATTCTGCTGTTCAAACACTGCAACACATACCAACCACACACACAGAGGACAAAAGGAGTTTACGTGGAAAACTCCTTGCTCAAGGGAGAAAAACCACGACCCACACTCTGGGATTTTAGAACTCAATTCCCTAACATAATGAGCAAGTTTTTGATTACAAGACTCTGTAACAAAGGGGCTACACTCTAGACCCTAACCACTGAATAAAGCTACACTCTAGCTTTACAAAGCAATTTCTTACAAATTCACCTAATGCATATGCTTCTACAATAAGCCAATAGGTAAAAATAATGATCGCTCAAACTAAGAAAACTTACAATATCTAGACTCAAACAACTCAAGCACACCAGTTGTCTTCTTCAGTTATCTCACGTAGAAAGATGCTAGATCGCCTTTGTATGCTCTCAACTCTCTGTTTGTGAATAACTAATTTACTGCTGCATCAACTACTTGTATTTATACGGGCCTTGCAACCCTAGTTGAGTCCTACAAGGAATCCTTGTAATTATTGTAAGACAGGATTCCTAGTAACTCTTTTCCTTGTTGAAGTCCAACTACTATTCACACTTCGAAGACACAGCCTGGGCACCGCCTCTTTTAGTCTGACTAGGATGCATATTCATTCACGCGCCACTATTCCTAGTTTTACAGGGATTTGTAACCCACAATTCTTTTCGATCAGTCGTGCCTTTCTATTCAACGACTAGGTTCTTCTCCAAGACCACTGAGTCCTTCACGTTTGTCATTCTTCAAAACCAATACTCAACAGTAAGAAAGGGGAAATCATTGGCATTGGAAAGGTAGGTAGGACTGATTCACACAGTATAGACAATGTGTTTCTAGTAGATGGGCTGAAGCATTGCTTATTGAGTATATCTCAATTGTGTGACAAAGTTAATGGTGTTAATTTCTCATCTACTGGGTGCATTATGACTAACCAAACATCTGGAGAGATTATTTTTGCAGGAAAATAGACATGAAAACATCTACAAGGTAGATTTTTTGACACTATCCGATGGAAGCTTGAGTTGCTTAAGTGTGGAGCAAAATGACCCCCTCCTATAGCACAAAAGACTTGGCCATGCTAGTCCTTCACAACTGAACAAACTTGTGTCCAAGAATTTGGCGATAGGTCTTCCTAACATCAAGTTTAAGGATGAGAAGTGTTATAACCTGTGCACCTCCTAAGGATACTAGAACGGGGGATTGAATAGTGTCCACCGATTTTCGTTTTAAGAACTCGATTCTCCTGAGTCAAGAACCCGGTTCTTGCCTCTACAGTTCTGCTGTTTGAACACTGCGACACACACCAATCACACACACAAGGGACATGAGGATTTTACGTGGAAAATTCCTTGCTCAAGGGAGAAAACCACGACCCACACTCTGGAATTTTAGAACTCAATTCACTAACATAAAGAGCAAGTTTCTGATTACAAGACTCTGTAACCAAGGGGCTACACTCTAGACCCTAATCACTAAACAAAGCTAAACTCTAGCTTTACAAAGCAATCTCTCACAAGTTCACCTAATACATATGCTTCTACAATAAGCCAGTAGGTAAAACAATGATCGCTCAAAATATGACAACTTACAAAGCAAAGAACCTAGACAGGATATCTAGACTCAATCAACTCAAGTACACCAGTTGTCTTCTTCAGTTATCTCACGTAGAAATATGCAAAATCGCCTTTATATCCTCTCAACTCTCTGTTTGTGAATAACTAAGTTCGGCTGTATCAACTACTTGTATTTATATGGGCTTTGCAACCCTAGTTGAGTCTCACAAGTAATCCTTGTAATTATGGTAAGACATGATTCCTTGTACCTCTTTTCCTTTTTGAAGTCCAACTCCTATTCGTGCTTCGAAGACATAGCATGGGCACCGCCTCTTTTAGTCTGACTAGGATGCATATTCATTCACGTGCCACTACTCCTAGTTTCGCACGGATTTGCAACTCTCAGATCTTTTCGACCAGTCGTGCCCTTCTGTTCAAGGACTAGGTTCTTCTCCAAAACCACTGAGTCCTTCTCGTTTGTCATTCTTCAAAACCAACGCTCAACAAAAAGGTATGTGAAGCCTGTGCCGGGGGAAGCAGGTAAAATCCTCCTTCAAACCAAAGAAACAGGTAAGTACCACTAAACCTTTGGAACTAGTCCATATGGATTTATGTTGACCAATGAGAACAATGAGTCGTGCAGGTAAGAAGTATGTTATGGTATTGGTGGATGATTACTCCAGATTTACATGGACTATATTTCTTGCATCTAAAGAAGAAGCGTTTAATGCATTTTCAATTTTTGCTAAGAAAGCTCAAAGAACTCTGGATAGTCACGTTGTTGCCATTAGGTCTGATCATGGAACTGAATTTGAAAATCATATGTTTTTCAATTTTGTAATGAAAATGGCATTAATCACAATTTTTCTTCACCTAGAACTCCACAACAAAATGGTGTAGTGGAAAGAAAAAATAGGACTCTAGAGGAAATGTCAAGAACTATGCTAATATCTGGAAATCTTCCACAAAACTTTTGGGCTGAGGCCATCAATACTGCATGCTACATAATAAATAGATGTATGACAAGGCCATTAATGGAAAAGACTCCATATGAGCTGCTTAAGGGAAGAAAACCAAATATCTCTCATCTTAGGGCTTTTGGTTGCAAATATTTTATACACAACAATGGGAAAGATGCCTTAGGAAAATTTGATCCTAGAAGTGATGAGGGAATCTTTGTTGGTTATTCTTCAAATAGTAAATCTTATAGAATTTTTAACAAGAAAACACTGAAAATTAAAGAAAGCATGCATGTTAAATTTGATGAAACTGACAGTCGCACTCAAGAACAGGTACATGAGGATGAAGAAATTGGAATGCTGAAACATAATGAAATTGATCCACAAACGCAAACATTGGATGGGGATACTGTGAGAAGTGAACTGCAAGGAACTGTTCCTCAGGACAGAACTGAGAAGAGTGGCACGGAAACAGGGGGAACAAATATTGGTTCCACCTTACAAATTGGAAGTACTACTCCCTCAGGAACTGTTCCTCAACAAGGGAGTTCTGACAATGGATTAATACTCAAGCCTTACAAGTATCAAGGTTCACATCTTGTGGATCAAATAATCTCAGATAAGACTACTGGAATGCAAACTAGATCAGCAGTTAAAAATTGCAATCTGTGTGCCTTTAGTGCTTTCCTATCTCTTGTTGAACCAAAAAATGTGAAAGAAGCACTGAAGGATGCAGATTGGATCAATGCTATGCAGGAGGAATTGAATCAATTCCAAAGAAATCAAGTTTGGCATCTGGAACCCAAGCCAAGGAACAGGTCCATAACAGGAACAAAATGAGTTTTCAGAAACAAACTTGATGAAGATGGCATGGTAACAAGAAATAAGGCCAGGTTAGTTTTTCAGGGGTATAGTCAAGAGGAGGGCATTGACTATGATGAGACTTTTGCTCCAGTTGCAAGATTTGAAGCAATAAGACTTCTCATAGCCTTTGCTACATACATGGAATTTACTCTACATCAAATGGATATTAAGAGTGCATTTCTGAATGGTTACTTAAAAGAAGAAGTGTGTGTTAAGCAACCTCCAGGCTTTAAGAATGAACAGTTCTTTGAACATGTGTACAAGTTGGACAAGGCCTTCTATGGACTCAAGCAGGCACCAAGAGCATGGTATGAAAGGCTATCAAAATTTCTACTTCAACATGGATATAAAAGAGGTAAAATTTATAGCACACTGTTTTTGAAAGAAAAAGGTAAGCATCTCTTAATTGTTCAAATTTATATAGATGATATAATCTTTGGTGCTACTTATGAAAATTTAAGTAAGGAATTTTCAAACTTTATGGGGAGTGAGTTTGAGATGAGCATGATGGGTGAACTCAATTTATTTTTGGGTTTAAAAATTAAGCAAACCTCAAATGGAACTATGATCCATCAACAAAAGTATGTTAAGGAATTACTTAAAAGTTTTGATATGGATAATGCTAAGGAAATTGACAATATTGCCACTGCCACAAAATTGGATCTTGATGAACATGGAATATCAGTTGACCAAAAATTATATAGAGGTATGATTGGTTCTCTACTTTATCTAACTGCTAGTACACCTGATATTGTGTTCAGTGTTGGTTTATGTGCTAGGTTTCAGTCAGATCCTAAGGAATCTCATTTGAAAGCTGTTAAAAAAATATTAAGATATCTGAAAGGAACAGGTCCCTTGGGACTTTGGTATCCAAAAGGTGGTAGTTTAATCTTGTTGGATATACTGATGTCGACTATGAAGATTTCCTTGTTGATAGAAAAAGTACCTCATGTATGGCACATTTTCTTGGTGAGTGTTTTGTTTCTTGGGGAACCAAGAGACAAAATTCAGTTGCACTTTCCACTGCTGAGGCTGAATATGTGGCAACTGTCTCATGTTGTTCACAGTTGTTATGGATTAAATAACAATTACAGGATTTTGGTGTTGATGTAGGAACTGTTCCTATTTTTTGTGAAAACACTAGTGCTATTAACATGACAAAAAATCCAGTGAATCAAAAAAAAACTAAACACATTGATCTATGAAAAAGGTTTGATCACAATAGCATTTTGTCCTACTGAAAAGAAAATTGCTGACTTTTTTACAAAAGCTTTAGGAAGAGATGATTTTGAAAGAAATAGGTTGGAATTGGGGATGATTAAATTCACTTGAATTCATCAATGCTTTACTTCATAATTGGCTAGAAAAATGCACCTAAAATGAATTTTATTCAAGTCAATTTGAAATATTCAGTCCAGCTTGATACTTCACTATATACTCTTATGCCATAATTTTTGTTTAGAGTTGCTAAAATTGAATGATGTTACCCTTATGCTCTTAAAATTTCAGATTGTGCAAAAGTGTTTCAAATTGGAAGGACGCTGATTTTTTGTGCTAAAATCGGTATGTACTCCTTATTATTCATTTATCTTAAAAGATTAAGGCTATAGGTAACTTGTAATTAGGATAAATCCCACTAGGAATCCTAACCATATCCAAACTGCATATGAGTCCCATCGGAGGAACAGTTCCCATTCAGAATAGGTAACTTGAAAGCCTAACGGCTCTTTTTTTCGAGGAGACTCCCAAGAGTCCTTCAACGGCTGGATGTCTTTCAATGAGGTAATAGTGATCGTCTAACACTCAACCTCCACTACCTATTTCATTCTATATATACTCTCCTTCTTCCTTATTATTCTTTTACTTTGTTTTAAAATTGCACGGTCAAAATTTCAGAAAGAATAATAACATATCTCTTGAATCGTATTGCTAGAATGTCTCTTTCTCCTGAAAACTCATTATCTGCACCCACTTCTGATCAACCACAAATTCCCAACCCTCCTTCACCCATGGACACCACAAACCCAAACCCTGAAATTCCTGAAAATATCCCAGAAGTACCTGAATCAGAAATTCAGGGGGAAGGACCAGTTCCCACTGCTTAGTCGATTGTTGAACAGGTTGAGGACTTTTCAAGGGCTATGATTATTTATCAGTATCAGGTAAATTATGCTTCTCCCTTAAATGTAGCGGATGAGGAAGTGGAAAAGGAAGAGGGGTCTGGAACTGTTCCTGAGAGGGAAGGGAAACTGTAAAACGGTTGGAATCACCCATGCATGAATCATCGGGTCTCCAGAGGTTGCATTTAGGGCACCCATGGAAGATGTGATAAATTTTGAGGAAGCTATGAGTGATAATGATAGGCCTATTATTTATTTGATCAACATTAGGAGTTTGAAAAGAAAACTTGTTAGGAAGGGACCCATTGATGACCAAATGTCTGCTGAGATTGCTGCTAAGTTAAAGAAAATTAGTGATAGTTATAAGCCAGGGATTAAGAATAAAGGTGAAAGTTCCTCTAAGGTAAAAGGACCTGTTCCCTCTGTCTCTACTCCTGCTACTGGGGGTAGGAGGACAAGGAGTGTTGTAAAGGCTGCTGATGAGAAATTAGCTACTGCTATGGAAAGAAGCAGAAAAGGGATGGGCAAACAGGTTGCTGATCCTGTTGAGGAAGAAGAGGTTGAGGTGATAGAGAAAGAGAGGGATGTTGTTGATGATGAAGATGATGAAATGGAAGACGTTGAGGAAGTTGTGCCTCAGTCTAAGAAAAGAAAGGTTGCACAGAGGCGTGTGTCAAGGAGCTTTGTGAAAGCTGCTGAAGTAAAATCTTCCAAGAGGACCAGGTCCTAAAAAGAACTCTTGTTGATGAAAGTTCTGACTCAAGTTCTGATGAGTCATTTGCTGGTGAAGATAGTGAAAGTGAGGATGAGGGAGATGAGGTGCAACATTGTGTCCATGATGACATGCTGACCAGGAAAGTTCTGAAAAGAAGAGTGCTCTCTGATGTGGAAGAAGAGGGTATGATTTGGTTGTTGCAGAAATCGCAAGTTTAAGGCTGGAGAGACATGGTCCTTCAGATTACAGGAAAGTGTGCAAAGGAGATGGTTCAGGAGTTCTACGAGAACTCCTCTATCAAGAGGGACAGTATTACCACCTCTGTCCATGACCATGTGATTACCTTTGACACTAGGGAGCTTGGTGAACTGCTGGGAATTCCATTTGGAGGATATGACAGCTACGCCAAGAAGTATGGCCTGATTTGACAAATTTGCCTACTGGATTGGAAATCACAAGGAAATTTGCTGAGAATGAGAAGGAAGAGAAACCAAGAGCTGTGCAGAAAGTGAGATGCATCCACAGCACCAAGTGCTATTTGAGTTTGTGAACAAGATTGTGACGCCAAGGCAGGAAAAAAGAGGGATTGCCAGTTTTATGGACCTGGTCCTTATGGAACTGCTTGACACTGATAAGAAGATCAACTAGCCCAGGTTTATGGTCCATTTGATCAAACAGGTTGTTGCTGGGAAGAGGAAGCACTCTTTGCCCTTTGGCTTCATCTTGACTGACTTGTTTGTAAAATTGAAAATTCCTTTGGAGGAGGTAGTTAAGGCTACAAAGAAGGAGAAGTTTAGATGTGCTACATTGATCAGCTGTGACTTGCCTGTTCAAGCTGATCCTCCACAGGCTGGTGTTGGTAGACAGCCTTTGAACAACAAGGTGAGGGTACTGAGGCAACAGGTTGCCATACAAGCTGCTGAAATAGCAAGGTTGGAGGAGGAGAAGAACTACCGGAAGGCAGAGGCTAAAAAGGCAAAGGAGACTAATGAGAGAATGCTTAAACAGATTTTTGAGTTGCTGAAAAAGTCTCTGGGACCTGGTCCTTCCAAATCCTTATCACCTTAACCATAAGCCATCTTTTGTCCGTAGGATTTAGACTAGTTCTAGTACCGTAGTCTTTTCCTTTTCTAGTTTCTGAATAATTTTGTAGTACTTGCTTGTATCTTCCTGGTTTAACCTTTTGTTAATGATGACTTGTCTTTGATGGCTAATATTATTGTTTTGCAGTTTGAATTGTGTTTACACTTTCAGTTGCCTCAATGGCCATGTGCTGATTATTCTAACAATTGAATTTTATTTTTTTTATGCAACCTTTTCAATGATGTCTAAAGGGGGAAGAGTAAGTCTGATTTTACGTGAACTTTATATCTAATTGACAATCTGATCCTTAATGATAAAATAAGTCTCTATTGATTGCTTTTGAGCTTTAAGTTGTACTTAACCTGTACTTCAGTTGTACTTTAGGACATTAAGGATATGCAGCTATGCATATGAGTTTGTCATCATCAGAAAGGGGAAAAATGTTAGCTTGGATAAGCTTGAAGTTTTGACTGATGATTAAGGAACGAATTCGAAGGACCTGTTCCTTTGAATCACTGCAGCTAATAGATAATTCATGCAAAATCATTTAAGCTGAGATATTATTAATTATCCTTAGACTAATGTTTATCTTAATAATTATGCAGGTCTAAATGTGATATGAAAATATTGCATAAATAATAGATAAGGGCTAAAATATTCGGATGCTTAAAGTGAAGAGTTCAACTAGGACTCAAACTCTTGGGAGCTTTGGAGTTCTAATTACTCAAGATTTCTTGATTGCTGAAGCTATAAAATCAGGAGTATTTCAGCTATTGAAGCATGCACAAATACAGAGAGAATCGAGCATAGCATTGAAAGAGTCTTTATGTTATTTGTGTAATCAGTAAGCTACAGGAACTAAGTAAGAACCTGTTCCTTAGATTGAGTCTTGTAAAAGTTCAGTCTTAGTTTAACTGTAGTAGGTATTATCGAGTTGTATCTTTTCAGTTCAAGTCGTGTACTTGACGAAGCTTCACTATTCTTGAAAAGAGGTCACTAAAGGATCAGAGTTAGTCTTAGGTTAGTAAGAAGGTAGTCTTGTAACCAAGTGGGTATTTTACATAGTGAAGTTGAAATCCTACTTGGAAGAGTAGGTCGTGGTTTTTTTATCCCGAATTCAAGGTGTTTTTCCACGCTAATATTGGGTGTTCATTTACTTACAGTTTTAATTCTGCATATAACATGGTAAAGGAACACATTTTAAGGAACTGGTCCTTAAAACAGTAAAGTGGTGTATGTTGGGAAATAACACCCCCCCTTTTTTATCAAGTTGTAGGTTTGTGTATCCGGCGAGAGCCGAATGATTGGTTGTGGATAGAGGTCTCTTAGGGACTCTCTGATCCTTGTTTGGCCGGTTTCATTGGCCTTGATCATTCAAAAAAACTTATGTCAGCCGTTTCAGAATTTTTATCATTTTGTCGAGACAATGTATATATTCTCAGATCTGTTAATTCAATGACTGTATATCGCTTGAATCTTTGAACTTATGTTTTGGATGCACTGTGGCCTTTGTGCCTTTCGTTTAGGAGATTTTTAGAAGTTTGAACTTTGCTAAGTTCTGGTCTTCAAAAGTCTGTCCGAATGTTTCAACTTAGCTTTTCCCAAGGAAGAGGTCATAAGTTGTGAATGATCTGCGCAGATGCTTTGTTCTGACCGAGTAGTGGTCAATAAGTTCTGGCCGAATCGTTGGCCTTGCAAACAACTTTGCTTATCGCCTTGATAGTCGAAAGTTGTCGCATAAAATTTGTAGTTTAATTCCGGCCGAGTCGCTGGCCTCGTTAACGACTTCTCTTATTTTCGTGGAAGTTTGTCACATAAAAAGATTTACAAACTCGCCTTTTTACAAGGTCTTTTGCCTTTATGAAGGTCTTATCTGGCATACAGGGGCCTCTTACCACCCTCCTTGTTTTTATGTTGAAGTACGGGAAGTTGTAACATAAAAAGAGTTAAGGCTGGTCGTACATAAAAGAACACATATAACCAAACGAGGAGTGTGTCCGTTTAGGGATTCGAACCTACAGCCGCGAAGTTGAAGAGCTTAAAGCTCTACCAGTTGAGCTAAACGGATCTAGCCTTGTTTAGGCCGTTAGTACCATTTAAATGAAATATAATGAAAGTAGGAATGTCATAAAAGTAAAAGGTAGGAAGAGAATAATTGACCTTTTTACCATTCGAAAGTGATGCCTTTTGAGGTGAATCACGTTCCAATTGTTTGGGACAATTGAGCCATCTGGTCGTGCTAAGCGATAAGATCCCTTGCCGAGTGATACGACTACCTTGTAGGGGCCTTCCCAATTAGGGCATAGCTTTCCTGAATTAGCTTCTTGTGTGTTCTGAGACACTTTTCTTAACACAAAATCTCCAACTTGGAAACTCCGTATGCGTAGTCCCCGATTGTAATATTGCTCAATTCGTTCCTTCTGAGCGACTACTCGTACAAGTGCTAGTTCCCTTCGTTCTTCGAGGAGATCTAATTCTTCGGAAAGATTGATCGAGTTGGATTCTTCATAGCATGTGCATACCGTAGGCTTGGCTCTCCAATTTCAACTGGGATTAGAGCGTCTGCACCGTACACCAATGAGTAAGGTGTCTCCCCTGTACTCATCTTTATTGTCGTGCGATAAGCCCATAATACACCGGGCAGTTCTTCTACCCAACACCCTTTGGCCTGCTCAAGGCGCTTCTTGAGAGATTCAACGATTATTTTGTTTGTCGACTCTGCTTGTCCATTAGCAACTGGATGGTATGGAGAAGAATTAATCCTTTTGATATGCAAGTCGTCGACAAACCTAGTCACTTTTTGGCCAATGAATTGCGGGCCATTATCCGTGACTCTTTCCTTAGGTGCTCCAAAGCGACACACGACATATCGCCAAAGGAAGTCAATTACCTCTGTTTGTCGTATCTTTGCATCTACCTCCGCTTCGACCCATTTGGTGAAGTAATCGGTGATGATTAGCAAGAAACGTACTCCTCTTGGCGTAACAGGGAGGGGACCAACTATGTCCATCCCCATTTTAAGAACGGCCACGGGAAGATGATTGAGTGGAGCGGTTCTGCCGGTTGATGAAGAAGATGTGCAAACCTTTGACACTTATCGCATTTCTTGACAAACTCATTCGTATCTTTCTCCATCTTATCCCAATAATATACGGCGCGGATCAATTTGTGCGCTAACGCTTTGCCACCAGATTGGTTACCACAACAGCCTTCGTGGACCTCCTGCATTATGCAGCTGATCTGGTTCGGTCCCAGGTATTTGGCAAGGGGCCTTGCGAACATCTTGCGGTAAAGATCGCCGTTGATGATTGTATAACGGGCAGCTTTTATTCTGAGTTTGCGAGTGGCTTTCGCATCATCGGGCAGAGTTCCATGAAGAATATTGTTAGTGATTTCATTTCGCCAGTCCCAAGTTGCGTTTATAGCATTAACTTCGAACTTTTCTCGATCTATGGTCGTGCAGAGGAGTTGAACGACAGCCGAGGAGCTGCCCGCTCCAATTTCTGCTACTGATCCCAGATTTGCCAGGGCGTCTGCTTCATGGTTTTCTTCTCGTGGAATTTGGAGCGCTTCCCATTCGTCGAACTAGGCCAAAAGCTCTTTCACACGGGCCAGGTACACTTGCATCCTAGATTCCCGTGCAACAAAACCTCCAGTCACTTGGTTGACTACTAACTGAGAATCGCTTTTGAGTTTGATAATGTTTGCTCCATAGCTTCGTGCTAACTCCAGTCCTGCAATTACGGCCTCGTTGTTAGTAATAAATGGGCACTTGATGGCCTGCCTGACGGTTTCTCCGGACGGGGTGACAAGAACCAGTCCAAGACCGGACCCTTTGACGCTCGAGGAGCCATCATTGAATAGGGTCCACACACCAGGGGCCTGCCCAGCATAGAGAATTGCATCTTTTTCTGCCTCAGGATATATATTAGCACTAAAATCTGCTAGGGCTTGTGATTTTATTGCTACTCGGGTCTGGTAGGTAATATCAAATTCGCTTAATTCTATAGCCCATTTAACCAACCTTCCCGAAAATTTGGGTTTATGCAAAACATTGCGTAAAGGAAAGGTTGTTACTACAGCTATTGAATGACCTTGAAAATAAGGACGTAATTTACGGGCAGCTAAACATTGCGTAAAGGAAAGGTTGTTACTACAGCTATTGAATGACCTTGAAAATAAGGACGTAATTTACGGGCAGCTGTTACGAGTGCTAAAACCAATTTTCTAAGGGTTGGTAATGTGTTTCCGCATCAATTAGAGCTTTACTAATGTAATAAATGGGAAGTTGTTTACCTTTTTCTTCTCGAACCAAGGACTGCGCTTACGGAAGATTCTGAAACGGCCAGATAGATCAACAACTGCTTCCCCTGTTGAGGTGTGGATAGTAGTGGTGGATTTGACAGATATTTCTTCAGATCTCTCAGTGCTTGTTGACATTCGGGAATCCAGTCGAATTCTTTGTTCTACTTTAGAATGTCCAAGAAGCTTTTGCACCGGTCAGATGATCGGGATATAAACCTGCATAAGGCTGCCACCCTCCCAGTCAATTTCATGACGTCCTTCTGGTTGTGGAGCACGTCTGGAATTGACTCAATTGCTTTGATTTGAGCGGGATTGACTTCAATTCCGCGCTGAGAGACGATGAAGCCTAGGAATTTTCCCAAGCCAACTACAAATGCGCACTTCTCTAGATTGAGCTTCATGTTGTATTGGACGAGTATACGGAAGGCTTCATCCAAGTATGCCAGATGATCTTCTGCTCGTTTTGACTTGATCAGCATGTCGTCGATGTACACTTCCATGGTCTTTCTGATGTGATCGAGGAACATACGATCGACCAATCGCTGATACGTTGTTCCTATATTTTTTAATCCAAATGGCATGAATTTATAGCAATACGTACTATTGACACCCAATTTTGTCCCGAAATTTTCAATTAACGTCTAATTATGTTTAAAATAAGGCTAATTTTTTAGAATAAATTAAGTTCGTAATTTTATCGAAAAAGGCCGCAATCGTTCTTCATTTTAAGTCTCAGTTTATTTACGCAATGGGCATTTCCAATTTTCGTAGCCCAATTTTAAATACCCTAATCATTTTACCCATATATATATATGTACATATCCTTATCCCAAAACCCTAGCCTGGTAATCATTTTTTTATCATCATCCTTGCACCATTTTACTCACATTTCATAGAAAAATCAGATCCACTCTTTTTTTTTTTTTACACACACACCCATTACACAAATCACACACACGCCGTTAACACCCCTCACTCATTATCACCATCATCTTCTCCCTATAAACATAACAACAAACAAAATCAGCAGCACTTTATACCCACCACCACCACCGCCGGAGTTTTCAACCGAAAATATCCGTCACCTGAGGACTTTTCTTCTCCGTCCGTCCTCTGTTCTCTCAGATCTATCATTGTTATCGTCGTTGTTGGTCATTGTTCTCTGTTCTTGTGGTTGAATCAAAATAGAAAGGGGAACGGGGGAGTGGTAGCAACGCCACCGAATCGGCGTTCCTCCTCCTCCATCTGTTTACTCGATTTGTGCGTTGTTGTCGTTTGCTTCACGGGAGAATCATTTTTTTTATTTGCTGATGTATACTGCTTCCCATCGTGGGTTTGGCCTCACGCTTGTCCGGTGACTTTTCTATTATGAAACTCGACGGGGTTCACACTAATCCTACTGGTTCGATTTTGATGGTGTTGGTTTCCAAAAGGCTAACGATGGAAAACCACTTCTGTGATATTGTTCTGTCGATTTTTTCTCGACGATTGTTTCTGAATTGTTGTTGTGCTGTTTCTCAACGATTGTTTCTGAGTGTTTGTCATGCTGTTACTTACTCCGTTTAGCCCTGTTCGATCCGTTTACATTATGTTACATCTGACCCGTTTTGGCCTATTGCATTGCCCTGATTGTTTTGGTGCAATTGTGGAAATTTTCTATGACTTGGATTGATCAATCTATGTTGTTGGACTGGCTTATGCATTGACTGGATTTTCTGAGTGCAGGGATTCATTTTGGGTTAATTTTGTCCGTTACGGAACATTGGATTGATTTGGACAAATACTACGCTAACCGGCCAATGAAAAAATACCTATACACGTATTGAGGCCTCGGGATTGATTTGAACATGATACTACGCTTGAAGGGTCCCGTCCCCGTGTCCCTAAAGCAAAAGGCAATGATGAATGTATGTATTTTAATGTAAAGCAAGTTGAATAGAGTAACAGAATTGGTACTTGGATGGCAACACGATCGGTCGACGTGTTTGCAACCGTACAAATATCCCGAACTGCTACATGACGCGCCATACAAATCTGAGCCTAAATTTTGCAAAAACAAACCCCCTTACTATTATTATTATTATTATTATTATTATTATTATTATTATTATTATTATTATTATTATTATTATTATTATTACTATTATTATTATTATTATTACAAACCCTATGTCCGTGTAAACCCCTCTTTATGGGTGTTTCGTCAACCACATCTTCATAACTTGGGTAGTTAAAAGCCTCTTTTCCCACGCTCGAGTAGTCGTTACTATCTCATCTTTGATTTTCAAGTAGCGTCGAACTACATATGGCCTGATTCTCTTTCAGCCCGAGATATGTAGGCAACTCGGAAACCGAAGTTCGGCCATGTCCATAAGCCTCACATTTTGATCCTAGGAATCAGTGTCTTGGCTTTACCGTGAAAAAATTGGCTTTCACGTCAACTTTCTTTACCCTGAAAACTCTTTCATCCTTTTCGGGTAAAGAGGGGCAGCTGTTGACACCCAATTTTATCCCGAAATTTTCAATTAACGTCTAATTATGTTTAAAATAAGGCTAATTTTTTAGAATAAATTATGTTCGTAATTTTAACGAAAAAGGCCGCAATCGTTCTTCATTTTAAGTCTCAGTTTATTTATGCAATGGACATTTCCAATTTTCGTAGCCCAATTTTAAATACCCTAATCATTTTACCCATATATATATATATATATATATATATATATATATATATATATATATATATATATATATATATGTACATATCCTTATCCCAAAACCCTAGCCTGGGAATCATTTTTTTATCATCATCCTTGCACCATTTTACTCACATTTCATCAAAAATCAGATCCACTCATTTTTTTTTACACACACACCAATTACACAAATCACACACACGCCGTTAACATCCCTCACCCATTATACACAATCATCTTCTCCCTATAAACACAGCAACAAACAAAATCAGCAGCACTTTATACCCACCACCACCACCGCCGGAGTTTTCAACCGGAAATATCCGTCACCTGAGGACTTTTCTTCTCCGTCCGTCATCTGTTCTCTCAGATCTATCATTGTTATCGTCGTTGTTGGTCATTGTTATCTGTATTGTGGTTGAATCGAAATAGAAAGGGGAACGGGGGAGTGGTAGCGACGCCACCGAATCAGCGTTGCTCCTCCTCCGTCCGTTTACTCGATTTGTGCGCTGTTGCCGTTTGCTTCGCAGGAGAATCATTTTTTTTGTTTGCTGATGTATACTGCTTCCCAACGTGGGTTTGGCCTCACGCTTGTCCGGTGACTTTTCTATTATGAAACTCTACGGGGTTCACACTAATCCTACTGGTTCGATTTTGATGGTGTTGGTTTCCAAAAGGCTAATGATGGAAAACCACTTCTGTGATATTGTTCTGTCGATTTTTTCTCGACGATTGTTTCTGAATTGTTATTGTGATGTTGCTCAACGATTGTTTCTGAGTGTTTGTCATGTTGTTACTTACTCCGTTTAGCCCTGTTCGACCCATTTACATTATGTTACATCTGACCCGTTTTGGCCTATTGCATTGCGCTGATTGTTTTGGTGCAATTGTGGAAATTTTCTATGACTTGGATTGATCAATCTATGTTGTTGGACTGGCTTATGCATTGACTGGATTTTCTGAGTGCAGGGATTCATTTTGGGTTAATTTTGTCCGTTACGAAACATTGGATTGATTTGGACAAATACTACGCTAACCGGCCAATGAAAAAATACCTACACACGTATTGAGGCCTCGGGATTGATTTGAACATGATACTACGCTTGAAGGGTCCCGTCCCCGTGTCCCTAAAGCAAAAGGTGATGATGAATGTATGCATTTTAATGTAAAGCAAGTTGAATAGAGTAACGGAATTGGTAATTGGATGGCCGGCGTGTTAGCAACTGTACCAATATCCCAAGCCTCTACATGATGCGCCATACAACTCTGAGCCTAAATTTTGCAAAAACAAACCCCCTTACTATTATTATTATTATTATTATTATTATTATTATTATTATTATTATTATTATTATTATTATTATTATTATTACTATTATTATTATTATTATTATTATTACTACTTTATTACTTTATTATTATTATTTTATTGTCATTAGTTATTACACTTTATTATTGTACTAATTCAATTTCATTTTCATATTTTTTGCGAGGAACATTTTGGTACAAATAATTCGTGGACTAACTTACAAATGGGAATATGCATTGATATGGAGTCATTTGAGATCGAGCTCGGGCTCGAGCGTTCAAGAAATAAGACTTAGGAATTTTAGAAAATTCAAGGCTCCCGCGAGTTGATCAATTTTCCGGTTCTATCTTTAACTTTGCATTACTTTCCTTAGAGATATTTATGCAAATAAATGTGTAAAATATTTTATTTATCAATAATATTTGATTGCTTGGTATGTTGCTTTACTTTATGTGCATTACCCGTTATTGTGAAGTCGTTATTTAATTTATTGCAAATTGGGGCCATCTTAGCAAATGCGTGCAAGTAAAATATATATTTTACAAATAAGCTTTTTATTCAATTGATTATTATTATTATTATTATTATAATTATTATTATTATTATTATTATTATTATTATTATTATTATTATTATTATTATTATTATTATTATTATTATTATTATTATATTTCTTTTGAAAGAAAAGCGCACTTGTAAATATTTGGAAACCGATCAGATTAACCGTATTTTACGGAATTTTGGAAGTGCCTTAGAAACCTTCTTCCGAAATTAATAAAACCTCTTACTTAAAATCTCTGAAAGAAAGACCGTCTTTTTATAAAAGCGGAGTTTTTGCACGCATTTGCTAATTTGGTTCCCCGTTTTCCTTAAATTGGGTGGCGACTCCAAAAACTCCAAAAGAGTTAGTCCATCCTGTCGATATTCCAGAATTTATCCTTTTCGGGGTAATTTTTGGGGTTCAACACGTACCTCTGCACGTTATGAATGACGTTTTCTCCTGGTCGTTGGGATCCATCAATATTTGATTATACCCGGAATATGCATCAAGGAAGGTGAGCACCTCGTGTCCAGTGATTGCATCAATCAGCTGATCTATCCGGAGAAGAGGATATGAATCCTTCGGAGAGGCCTTGTTTAAATCAGTGAAGTCAATGCAAACTCGCCATTTCCCGTTTTTCTTGACAACAACGACCACGTTGGCTAACCAGTCTGGATATTTAACTTTGCGTACAGATCCAATCTTCAGCAGTCGATCAACCTCATCGTTTATTATTTGATTCCAGAAAGCTCCCTATTGGCGCTTCTTCTGCTTCACCGGACGGTGGTACGGGTCGACATTCAGCTTGTGAGAGATAATTTTCGGAGAAATACCCGTCATGTCTGCATGTGACCAAGCAAACATCGTATGCGCCTCCTTGAGGAATTGAAGGATATCTCCTCGTAGACATTCATTTAACTCTGTCCCCAAGTAGACCTTCCACTCCGGCATGTCCGCGAATAGTTCCTCTGGTTCCAAAGCTTCCACGGTCGGTGTATAATTCTCCCGTGCCTCTAGCTTCGTGATGAATTCCGGGACCTTATATTTTGCTTCTTCATTTGCTGCGTCGGATCCCGGTTGCTGTAATTGCTATTTGTTTTCCTCGGGTATTTTGAGGGTCACCGAATAGCAATCTCAAGCAGAGCGTTGCTCTCATCGTACCTCGCGTATCCCCCATTCAGATGGGAATTTCAGTACCTGATGATATGTGGAGGGAACAGCCTGCATATCATGGATCCAGGGCCTTCCAAGGATAAGGTTGTAGGCCATGTCTCCGTTGACAATTTGAAACGTCGTTTCCTTTGCTACCCCCTCGACAAGAGTTGTGAGAGTAATCTCACCAAGGGTCTTCTCACTTGAGTTGTTAAAACCGGAGAGAACTCACGATACTGACACGATCTTCTCCATTAGTCGCATCTCTTTGACAACTCGTGACTGGATGATATTTGCAGAGCTGCCCGCATCAATGAGCACTCTTTCGATATCATATTCTGCTATGCGTAGTGTTATGAACAGTGCGTCAACATGTGAGAACTGCAAGCCATCTGTGTCCGAATCTTCAAATGCTATCGTTTCTTCTGGCTGTGGGCGCTTGGTCTTTGTAATAGAGACCTTTGCGTACTTCTTCGCTGTGAAAACAACGGAGTCAACTTCGATCCCGCCCGAGATAACATTGACTGTCATCTTCGGGGAAGATGCTCGTGGAGGGCCAGATTTGTTTTCTTGAGCCTTCACATGAGTTTGCTTTCCCTTCTTGGTTAGGAGTTCTTTCAAAAATCCCTGCTTTAGTAAATACGAGACCTCATATCTTAAGGCCTTGCAATATTCAGTGGTGTGACCATGGTCACGATGAAATTCGCACCAAAGGTCTTGATCCCTTTTACCAGGATCGGTTTTCATGTCCCTTGGCCACTTGACCTTTTCATCCATATCATTGAGGGATGCAATCGCTTCAGTCATTTCTACGTTGAAGTTTGGTAGACTTAGGGCTCCACAAGTATCTGGTTCTGCATCGCCTCCCCGTGATAGCCCTCTGTTATTACGACCGCGCCCTTAGGAGTTGCTGCGTGATTGGTCAGGGTACGGTTCATAGCGTACATCTGACCTTTCCGACTCTATCTTCCCGCCAGAGCCACCACTTCGTGATTGGTTCCTTCCACAAGCACTGGTTCCTATCAGCTTGTCTTCATCAATGCATACCTTGGAATTGTAGCGATTGTAGACGTCCGACCAATCGGCTGCTGGGAATTCATGAAGATATTCGTATATCCTGCGCGTAGCCTCTGAGCTTTTGACATCCAAGATGTTTCTGAATGCCATGGCGGCCCATCTTTCTGGTACCTTGGGCAACAGCATGCGCTCCCGCTGAAAACGGTTCACATATCTTCGGAGAGACTCGCTAGGCTTTTGCTTGATCTCAAAGATATCCTCCACGCGAGTTTCCATTTTCTGGGCGCCTGTGTGGGCTTTCACGAACAATTTAGCTATTTCCATGAAGGACCCAATGGAGTTTGGTGGCAACATAGAGTACTACTGTAGACCTGCATCCGCCAGTGTTTCCACAAACTTCTTTAATTGGACTGATTCGATCTCCTCATCGGTGAGATCACTTGCTTTTATAAAATTGCTAAACATCATGAGATGATCATTGGGGTCAGATGTCCCACGATATCTCGGGATATTTGGCATTTTGAACGTTTTTGGAATCGCCTTTGGTGCTGCTTCCTTCTTCCAAGGCCTTTTGCGGGTAGCGTTGAACGTCAATTTTCTTCAAAGTGGGCGGAGCGCCTGGTATCTGATCAATTCTCTCGTGAAGATATGTTTGAAGCGCTTCTTGACTCTCTTTGAATTGCTTGGCGAGTGCCTCCATGACGACGCTCATTTCAGTGGATACCGCAGAGCCTCCATTCTGATTTTGGTTTGCTTGGGTCGTCGGATCCATGGTTCCTCCGTTGTTGGCCGCATTTCATTCTCCATCTTGCCTTGAAGTGTGTGAAGAAGGAACATCTCGACCTTGGGCTGCAGGATCAGTCCTCGTAACTAGAGGGATTTGCCCTCGAAGAGAGTTGATCGCCTCATTTATTCCTCTGTTGACCTCCGTTTGTTGTTGCATAAATTCAAAGATTGTTTCTTAGAGATTCCTTTGGTCTGGGTAGAGACTCTTATGGCGTCGTCTTCTAAGCGGGGTCATGCTCCGAGATTATCCACGCCTGTGCCGCTGTCTTCTGGGTCCTTGGGAAGAACGTTCTTGCCCGTCAGATGAGTAGTCTAGAGAGTAATTAGGGCTGGCCTGAGGTGCACGTTCTTGACTGTTGTCCGCCACAATCCGTTGTGAATCGCTTTCTGCCATGTTAGTTGCAAACAAAAGATCGACAGAAAAGAATATAATGCAGGAAAAAGACAAACTATTAACCTATAGTTGCTATTGACCGGCTCCCACTGTGGTCGCCAAATTGTTTAACCTAGATCCGATTTTAGGCCAATTAACAATTAAATTTGTATTTACGGAGTCACGATCAATAGTTTAGATTAAGAGTTTAGCCTACTTTAAATACGGGATTGCGCTAATTATGAGATTATGAATATATATGCACGATTTCCAATGGGTGTGCATTGGTAATTAACGATAATACGAGAGCAATACGAAATAATCCAAGACAAATAAGTCTAAAGCGTAAATAAAATAGATAGAAGGAACTACATTAGATCTCTCAATCCCGATGAGGATTCCTAGATGCTAATTATACTTGTAGACTTGAGAACGAGGTATGCAATAATATTGTAAATGTAAACGACGAACAGTATTTGAGCAAGAGTAAAGAGAGTATTCTTATTAAGATTGTAAGTAGAGAAGAGAATGTGTGTTACAATGATTCGAGAACGAGTGTTATTTATAGATTTGCTAGGCATCAGTTGGGTTTGTAAGTGCTGGGTATGTATCCGTTGGATACGTAACCGCTGGGTGTGTAACCGTTGCCTTCATGATCATTCATTAAGCAACCGCATACGATTAGGTAACCGCTCATTCAAATCAAGCTGATTTGGGAAGCGTTACGTTACTGCTCTGGGCCTGCTCGTGGTAACCGCCTGGCTAGTCATCTGTCTGTTAGATGTATGTCCGGAAAAACCTCTGCTCGTGCCACGTGGCAGATACGTGTCACTTTTTAAGTGACGTCGGTTTTTATCCAATACGCTACTTCGTGTATAAACCCTTGTAAACAGTTTTGGAGGGCCTTCTTACATACTTTTTGAGGCAAGAACCATAGTAGATGCTAGATATATCAAGATTCATCAACGAGATTGTAATTTCTTTTTTCCTCTTTATTGTCCCATCACCCATGACCCTGGTCATCTTACTGATATGTAGAAATTGTGAACTTGTCTTGCATTTACTTCATTTAATCTTTATTAATTAGTTATAATCAAAACTAAAAACATGGTTGAACTCTCTTGAACGATATTTAAATCCGAGTCATTGTCTAGTTGATAATTAGTCGTTAGTCCTTGTGGGAACGATACTTTTCTTATCACTTTATTACTTGATCGACCGCGTATACTCGTGTGTGCGTTTGGAGCGACATATATATATAATTGACAAAACGATTGATATTGACAATGTATACTCGCGTGTGGATTAAAACTATTGATAATTGACAAAACGATCCTCTTATACATTAAAGATACAATTTTATTTTGTTTAAAAATAAATATTTATACAATGTATACATTTTTTAATACAACAAGTTATACATTCAACAAGACATAAGAAAGCAAGCACCAACTTTTAATGCCTTTACAAATTTAATCAATAACTTTTTTTTCCCCTCATGTTTGTAGTAATAAATCATAAACATTACATTTTAATGTTAATGGTTGTATATAAGCATTTGTCATAAAACTTAGGAATAATTATTTAAAGGATAAAGATAACAATATAAAATATTACTCTCTCCAGCAGCAATTACTCTTCATTGGATGTTGTTTGTTCAATAAAATTAAGAAATGTCAATAAATCATTCGACAGAATTGAAATATGAAAAGAATTAGTCACTACTTAGAAAAAAACCGAAGAAATAACAAACCAACTGGCACGATCCGGAATCCGGTTAGGCCGTGCGGGCACCCGACATCCTCCCCTAGACCCGTCGGGCGAACCCTTACCAATTAACTTAGGAAATAAATATAATTCAATTTATAAATAATAACCAGACTTAGAAAAAGTAAAAACATAATGATATCTCTAAGCAGTAAAAAAGAAATTACAGCTGACTACCCAACATACTAGGTTTAGGCTATCCAGACTAGACATCTAAGAGTACAAAAGAAGACAGATACCTCCTGAAGGGAGCATAATGTAACTGAAATAATAACCAATAAACTGGTGGCCATCTGGAATAAAAGCTGGCTCACCCTGACAGCTGAAGTCGTCTTCGTTCCTTCACAACGTGGCGAACTCAATCCTGGAGCGAACTTGCCGAAACGAAATAGATAGACAAGAAACAAACAACAAACAAGGGTGAGTCAAAAGGACTCAATAAGTGGGGTAGACTAGCCACCTCAAAGAATAGGATAGTTGGCCAGGGAGAAGAAACAGATAAACAAAATTCCTCCTATTTAAATTATAAAAAGGCAGAGCCAGATAATAAATAGAAACACATAAGAAACTATAAACTCAACCAGGGATGCGAGCCAGAAACATATCAACAAATAAGCAATGCATATATAAGGAGAATAGTAGCCATGTACCGCAAGTCAACACAATGGTATGAATTGAGGTGAAATGAAATGTGATGCAAAGGGTCACTTGTGCTAGGGAATCCTCCTGCTCCGAGGGCGGAATCCTCCTACCCTCAATATGATGCAATGGAGCGGAATCCTCCTGCTCCGAGGGCGGAATCCTCCTACCCTCAATATGATGCAATGAAGCGGAATCCTCTTGCTCCGAGGGCGGAATCCTCCTACCCTCAATATGATGCAATGGAGCGGAATCCTCCTGCTCCGAGGGCGGAATCCTCCTACCCTCAATATGATGCAATGGAGCGGAATCCTCCTGCTCCGAGGGCGGAATCCTCCTACCCTTAATATGATGTAATGGAGCGGAATCCTCCTACCCCCTCAATATGATAGAATGGAGCGGAATCCTCATGCTCCTCGGGCGGAATACTCCTACCCTCAATATGATAAAATGAAGCGGAATACTCCTGCTTCTAGGGCGGAATACTCCTGCACCCAATATGATATGAAATGTAATGCAGTTAAATGACATATAATGCATATGAATGCAATGTGATGCAATAATAACCCTTCACCGGCGCGGAACTCTCATCGACAGCCGGAAAGTAGATGCCAACTCACAGCCAGAGTACAA
The DNA here is from genome assembly GCA_037355625.1 of Petunia x hybrida. NCBI lineage: Eukaryota > Viridiplantae > Streptophyta > Magnoliopsida > Solanales > Solanaceae > Petunia > Petunia x hybrida. The sequence continues at coordinate 7,352,638 of JBBBVM010000055.1, forward strand.
TGCTCAGTTCCTCAATGCAATACCAACAACAGGACATAATATATAATACACAATGTAAATCTAAAGCTAAGGCGTAAGGAGTGCGCCTATCAGCAGCTACACACGTAAGGAACACGTGGTAGAAAATCCACGAGGCCAGGTGCCTCCAAAGAAATGGATATAAACACTTACCTTGTTATAAAGTTAGTACAGCCACTCAATAACCGCTTCGTCCTTTGGATTCATTGCCAAACGATCGCACTGTGTTCAATAACCAGAAAAATATATCACATAAGGCTAAAGGCTTCATTCCTCACATCTTAGGGCAACCCGGTTAGGAACCTGATTCCCTATTCGCATACGCAATACGCAGGTCAGGCCTATGTACAGGGTTTATGGTCACATAACCAAACCCTAAATAACTTACATTTATATGTTGCCCATAACTCACTGAGTACGAATATATAATCAATTTCATTATCGGGGTCCATTTGACCCTTTAAACTATTAATTGAACTTATTAAAATAATGTCTAATATCTCAATTTTTACCGTAAAAATATATTCAAACACACGTAATAAACTCAAATAATGCATTAAGATCTTTACCTGAATGTTTTGGGGTAAAAATTATACTATTTTCCCGGCTCTTTTCTCATTTTCTGGCATTTTTTCTTGATAATTTCCTCTGTTTCTCGTTTTCTCTCCTTCTGTTTCGTTTTTCTGTCTTTACAAAAGATGAGCTTATATAAAGCTCATCTAACCGCCATCATATTTTCCTTTTCTTTCCTTCTTTGTATTTTTTTTGTCTTTTTCACTTTTTTTTGTTTACTTTTATTTTATTTTCCTTTCTTAATGAAAATTAAAAAAGTGCCCTACGATATTCGATATAATTCCAAATTTTGCATACAAGTTATACAAAATATATGTAACATACTCACGAAGGCGGATCTCAAATCAAACTTCCGAAACTCAAGCTGCAAATTTAAATGGAAAGGGTCAAATTATTTAACTTTCGGCATTTTAGCGAAACTAGCCGAACAACATCGAAATTCACTTTCGAATGATCGCAGAAGTCACAAATAATCATACGAACTTAACGGCACTTTCGGATTTTGAATCGGAGCTCATTCGCCAAAACCGAGCTAGAAAATCTCTTTTTAATATTTATTGACAATAAAACTGAAACCTTCTTCCGATGCCTACCAAACGAGGTCTGATTTAGCTCAAATTTTACAGACAGGTCCTAATGGATATGAAAATATTTTAAAATTATTGGCACGCCAATCGGAGTCCTAACTTCCGAAACGACTGACCGAAGTCGTTTCATTCTCTTCCACTTAAACTCTCGTTCGTCCTCGAACGAGCCTAAATCTAAAGAAAAATTTGCACAGATAGCAAAAGAACTTGCATGACCTTCTTAAGCTATTGCACGGGTATTATTTCCTGATTATAGGATCCGAATTATAACACGCATATCGAACTTTTTGAATAAAATAAATCTGGATAATATGATAATACCATTACACAGCTTATTCTGACTAAGCTGATTCTTCCTCGATCACGAGAAGAGAGTTCTACATTTTCGAAGCAAAGATACACGAAACTTTGAATGGGTTAACATGATTCAGCCGATAATCACCCCTTCGATATACCTTTTGATATAGAACAGGTCGATGGAACTAAAAATTAGCTCACACTTGATGCAATAGGGGAAGCTTTTGAAGTACCTTGTTACTACACACTATAGAAGATTTGATGCAAGCTATATTATTTTTACGAACGCACTACGCAACATCTCAGTTGATGTTAGTGTTGTTCCGCAAGCTCCTTGTGGGAATGTAGTTACTCATATCCTAATGTATATCAAAGGTTCATCTGAACAGGGCCTATCATATAAAGGTAAGGATCACGCAAAAACTACTGGATCGTATGATGCAAACCAGGAATGATCTTCAGACTAGACATCTGCTTCAGGGTATTGTCTTTGAATTGGAAATATTATGACTTGAAGTGAAAATAAAAGAGACATGTAGTTGGACCATGAGCTGAGGCAGAATACCAGCAACAAAGTTGATTACTTATGCACTTACAACGCTAATGTAACTTCTCAAAGGGTTGAGGTGTGAAGGAGATATGCCAATGATGGATGAACGATAAGCTGCACTGGACCTTTAATTCTAAATTTTCATGAAATAGAACAGCGTCAGTATGAGGATCCAATTCTAGTTGAATACAGACAGATAGCCAGAAGAAAACAAGGGTAAGCATACAGGGTTACTACTGACGGTGTTCTCATGTATAAAGATAGACTTTGCATTCCTGACGTTGCAGATTTACGTGGACAGATTATGATAGAGGCACATTATTCCAAATACACTGTTCATCCAGGTTCGACTAAGATGTACCATGATTTTAAGCAGATTTATTGGTGGGACAGGATGAAGTGTGACATAGCAGAATTTGTGGCTCAGTGTTCTAATTGCCAACAAATTAAAGTTGTGCCATCTTTCCAGACTTTATCCTTTCAGCAGATAGGTACGTATATATGATCAAGTTGCCAGCTTATCTCTGGCATTAATAGATTATTAGTGGGTTTAGCAATGATCGACACTCATTGTAGGTTTCTGTCGTGGCCTTAGGTTGGGTCGTGACAAAAGTGGTATCAACGCCTTAGAGATTTAGTATTACTATTCAATATTTGGAGGAAGACTTCTCCACTTAAAGCACAAACTCATGCGGCTATTTGAATAGGAATAACCATCCCCGTACAGTCTACTGGACTAAAGAAGATTTAGCTAAAAGTTGAACGTAGGCAGACCTAAGCTACCAACTACCCTTTTGAGTTGCCAAACAGCTGCACCTCTCGAGTTCACAACTTCATACCTTTGCCGTAAACATCATCGCCTGATGGATGGTACTTTTATTACCCTTAGAAGCCTTGAAAAACAATAATATGCTTACCCGACTATAATAAAACGTACTCTGGCTCAACACAGGGAGCATCACAAGCGGCTACCAACTGTCTAAGCTCACTAGTGCCGGACGAAGAAGAAATGGAAATGGATCGAGGATAGAAAAAATTAGAGCTTCAGGAAGCTCATCTTCTTATTTGCTTGGCTACCAAAGCTAGACTACTTACGAGTCAAAGTAGCTGAAGAATCACAATTGAGGAAATAGATATTAAATAAGCTCTTATGGAACAACATCCATGCCAATTTATCCTCCCAATTCAATTTACTAGAAACCCTTTTATAAATCAGACAAGCTCATAGGATAACATGACTTTACTAGCGTTTTGAACCAAGAGGAGATACGTAGATCGAATATTACTTACTAACCACTTTACACTGGAAGAAACGATAACACTTTCTGATGGTGATAAATAAGAATCCTATCATTCTACCGACACTAAGTTCCAAAGAGGTAAACTGACTTGACATTATAACAGAATGAGGCATAACAAAATGCCAAGCAAATAATACCAATACTCACTCACAAATCTCTCGCATTTAAACCAGATAAACTGGTAGGGTCATCATAAATACCAGGAATAAATCATACAAGAAGCTCACTCCTCTACCACAATAGATTCTTAATAGAAACGCCATCCCAGAAAACTATAGAAATATGATAAGACAATCATTTCCAAATCGATCAGAAAAATCAAAGCTTACACATATATAAGTGAGCTAGAAATACTTGGGTGTACTACATCAGATACCTCAGCATCCTGCCAGACTGGATGTTCATTAAACTGCCCCTGCAGCTGAGTTGAGCCACTACCCTGACAATCACTTTCTGAAGAACCACTGCCACCACACTCTCAAGCTCTACCAGATGGTGGAATTTCTTTTGCTCATTGAGATCTAAATGAAATTCCCTGCGACAGTGCAGGTGCTTGATGACGAGAGAAAGGACGACTGCCTACTTGCTAGACTAAGGAAGAACTCCACCCAAAAATGACAGGCTTACGACACTGATAACACATTTTCAGTGAAAATGGAAGCTGGACAGATTGTTGATAGACTATAAAGAGAAAAACTAGGTCTATCTTAATGAACTACTAGCGTATTTTAAGAATTATGCTCTACCGGCTGAGATAACCTGGCAGGTGACCTCCCAAAATAATCAGAACTCTTACCTTCAAAAGAGGTATGGTGCCCACCAAGGCCGCGGGATTTCTCGCTCTCTTGCTCTAACTCTTCCCACTCTAACTTATGGTATGCCTAATAGCTTTAAGCAATTTCAACAACGACATCAAATAAAGTCCAACCTCAATTTTTCGAGCCATCTGGGATTTCAAGGAAAAATAAAGGTCATCAATAAATCTCTAAATCTCTCGAAAGGCTAATGAACTAGTTCTAATGCATATCCAGCCATTCTATAGAATTCAATCTCATATTCTGAAACACCAACAGGCTAACCGACAGGCTACCCTATCCAATCCACTCAAACTGGATACACTTTTCATCTCGCTCGCTACTCGAAAGTAACTTTCCATGAATCTTGAAGATAACCGAACCAAGTTAGCTAATAAGAGAGCGGCCCACCAATTCAAGGCTGGACCCTAAAACTGGAAAGCAGAAAAATACACAGCGTATTGCTCGAGATAACCAACAGCCTGAAGTACATGCTGACATCATTTTAGTTTTAAAAAGAATCACGAGGTTTATCTGATGCATTGCTTAAGAAGATTGGAAGGTTCAACCGCGTAAAATAATGCAACCTCTTCGGACACTCGGACCGAATGGATACCTCGGCTAGCTAACCAGCCAGAACAATTGGTGGCGCAACACATGCAACATTTGTAACATACTTTACTGCGGCAATATTAAGAACTGGGATAGGAGCTCCCTGAGACCGAACATATGCATATTCGGCAACCTGATAGCTGCCTAGCGAATAATAGGTTTTTTTTTTGCGGTACCTGCGTCACAAAGATTCTCGTAAAGCATCGTAGAGAGCCAAGGGAATCACAAGGCAAGCCCATCGCGAGCTCGTACAGCTGGGGCCTGCGCTAATGGATCATCAGCACGACAACTCTCGGGGCTTCATCAGTGCTAGCCCCAGGCCAGACTGCTTCGTCTTGAACTCATACCATTTGCTGATTCGTCACGCGAAGGTTCATAATTACCACGAAGGAATTAATGAAAATACTTTTGCATCCTAGACCGACGCACGATCAGAAAGGAAAGAAGTGAAACTTCCTAAATACCATAATAGCCCCTCGTAGGTAAGTACGGACGTCTACATACCCATCAGTGAGACTCTACTAGACACTATCTTAGTCTGGATAGACTTTAAACCAGGCTCTGATACCAACTGACACGACCCGAAATCCAGTTAGGCCGTGCGGGCACCCGACATCCTCCTCTAGACCCGTCGGGCGAACCCTTACCAATTAAATTAGGAAAATAAATATAATTCAATTTATAAATAATAACCAGACTTAGAAAAAGTACAAACATAATGATATCTCTAAGCTGTAAAAAAGAAATTACAGCTGACTACCCAATATACTAGGTTTAGGGCTATCCAGACTAGACATCTAAGAGTACAAAAGAAGACAGATACCTCCTGAAGGGAGCAGAATGTAACTAAAATAATAACCAATAAACTGGTGGCCATCCGGAATAAAAGCTGGCTCACCCTGACAGCTGAAGTCATCTTCGCTCCTTCACAATTTTGCGAACTCAATCCTGGAGCAAACCTGCCGAAACTAAATAGATAGACAAGAAACAAACAACAAACAAGGGTGAGTCAAAAGGACTCAATAAGTGGGGTAGACTAGCCACCTCAAAGAATAGGATAGTTGGCCAGGGAGAAGAAACAGATAAACCAAATTCCTCTTATTTGAATTATAAAAAGGCAGAGCCAGATAATAACCAGAAATACATAAGAAACTATAAACTCAACCAGGGATGCGAGCCAGAAACATATCAACAAATAAGCAATGCATATATAAGCAGAATAGTAGCCATGTACCGCAAGTCTACACAATGGTATGAATTGAGATGAAATGAAATGTGATGCAAAGGGTCACATGTGCCAAATGAATGGAGCGGAATCCTCCTGCTCCGAGGGCGGAATCCTCCTACCCTAAATATGATGCAATGGAGCGGAATCCTCCTGCTCCGAGGGCGGAATCCTCCTACCCTCAATATGATGCAATGGAGCGGAATCCTCCTGCTCGGAGGGCGGAATCCTCCTACCCTCAATATGATGCAATGGAGCGGAATCCTCCTGCTCCGATGGCCGAATCCTCCTACCCTTAATATGATGTAATGGAGCGAAATCCTCCTGCTCCTGGGGCGGAATCCTCCTACCCCTCCATATGTTAGAATGGAGCGGAATGCTCCTGCTCCTCGGGTGGAATACTCCTACCCTCAATATGATACAATGAAGCGGAGTACTCCTGCACCCAATATGATATGAAATGTAATGCATATAAATGACATATAATGCATATGAATGCAATGTGATGCAATAATAATCCTTCACCGGCGCGGAACTCTCATCCGGAAAGTAGATGCCAACTCACAGCCGGAAAGTAGATGCCAACTCACAGCCAGAGTACAATGCTCAGTTCCTCAATGCAATACCAACAACAGGACATAATATATAATACACAATGTAAATCCAAAGCTAAGGCGTAAGGAGTGCGCCTATCGGCAGCTACACACGTACGGAACACGTGGTAGAAAATTCACGAGGCCAGGTGCCTCCAAAGAAATGGATATAAACACTTACCTTGTTATAAAGTTAGTACAGCCACTCAATAACCGCTTCGTCCTTTGGATTCATTGCCAAACGATCGCACTGTGTTCAATAACTAGAAAAATATATCGCATAAGGCTAAAGGCTTCATTCCTCACATCTTAGGGCAACCCGGTTAGGAACCTGATTCCCTATTCGCATACGCAATACGCAGGTCAGGCCTATGTACAGGGTTTATGGTCACATAACCAAACCCTAAATAACTTACATTTATATGTTGCCCATAACTCACTAAGTACGAATATATAATCAAGTTCATTATCGGGGTCCATTTGACCCTTTAAACTATTAATTGAACTTATTAAAACAATGTCTAATATCTCAATTTTTACCGTAAAAATATATTTAAACACACGTTATAAACTCAAATAATGCATTAAGATCTTTACCTGAATGTTTCGGGGTAAAAATTATACTATTTTCCCGGCTCTTTTCTCATTTTCTGGAATTTTTTCCTGATAATTTCCTCTGTTTCTCGTTTTCTCTCCTTCTGTTTCGTTTTATAGTCTTTATAAAAGATGACCTTATATAAAGTTCATCTAACCGCCATCATGTTTTCCTTTTCTTTCCTTCTTTGTATTTTTTTGTCTTTTTCTTCTTTTTTTTTTTTGGTTTTCTTTTATTTTATTTTCCTTTCTTGACGAAAATTAAAATAGTACAGTACGATATTCGAAATAATTCTAAATTTTGCATACGAGTTATACAAAATTATGTAACATACTCGCGAAGGCGGATCTCAAATCAGACTCCCGAAACTCAAGATGCTAATTTAAATGGAAAAGGTCAAATTATTTAACTTTCGGCATTTTAGCGAAACTAGCCGAAAAACATCAAAATTCACTTTCAAAAGATCGCAAAAGTCACAAATAATCATACGAACCTAACGGCACTTTCGGATATTGAATCGGAGCTCATTCGCCAAAACCGAGCTCGAAAATCTCTTTTTAATATTTATTGACAATAAAAACTGAAACCTTCTTCCGATGCCTCCCAAACGAGGTCTGATTTAGCTTAAAATTATCGGCACGCCAATCGGAGTCCTAACTCCGACACGACTGACCGAGGTCGTTTTACCAACCTAAAAAAAATGGCAAAAAGGAAAGAAATATTAGTAAGTATGAAAATTTTTGTGATAAATACAAGAAAAAGGAAAATGAATGGAGTAAGAGCCAAGTTGAAAAATTCAACAGAAGAAATCAACTTATGAGTGAATGGTAAGCCTGAATAATATCAGAACCAAATAAACGTAAAAAAGTGTTGTCCGCAAATTTATTAACATATCCAACTGACAATCCCCTTGTTTCTTGTATCTCTACACTATAAATACATATTCTAATCTTCTTCAAATCATTGTAATTTACCAGCAGAGCTAGGGGAAGCAAAGTATTCTTATAAGAATCCCCATATGCTCTGTTAAAAAAAAATAAATAAATAACTGAAGAAAAACCAAGTATCCATTCATTTAGAAAATATCCAAAAAAAATTATAAAAAATGGCTGACGCCGGAAAAAAGAAGGTAGCTATTGCTGGCATTGCCTCAATTCTTTTAGTTGCTTGTGTTGTTGGTACTGCTGTTACCTTAACCAAGAAAAATGGTGATGATTCTTCTAGTGGTGGTCAAGTTACAACATCTAGCAAGTCTGTCCAAGCCATGTGTCAACCTACTCAATATAAGGAAGCTTGTGAAAAATCTCTTGGCTCAGCAAAAAACACTAGTGACCCAAAAGAATTAATTAAGGCATCATTTGATAGCACAGTGAATGCAATTGGTGAAGCAATCAAGAACTCAGCTCCATTCAAGGATGCTGAAAATGATCCAAGAACCAAGGATGCACTAAAAGTTTGTGAAGAAGTCCTTGATCGTTCAGTTGAAGAAATCAAGAGATCATATCGTGTATTGGACACCTCTGATCTCAACAAGTTGATCAAGGATTCTGTCTATGATCTTAGGTCATGGCTTAGCGCTTCTTCTACATTTGAAGTGACTTGTATTGATGCATTCGCGAATACTACTGGTGATGCTGGTGAGAAAATGAAGAACCTCTTGAAGAGCTCCCACGAGTTTACTAGCAATGCCCTTGACATTGTCAGTAGCTTCGAGGAACAGGTGGCTGACTTGAAAAGCATAGGCATTAGTAACAGGAAATTGTTAACCGTTGAAGCAGGTGATAATTGCAAATGTACGATGAGTTTAATAAAAAAATCCTTAAATGTTGAATTGGTCTGATTCAAATTTTTGGATCTGTCTCTGCAGGTAACCGTAAGCTCCTTCAAGTAGCTCCCCTCAAGCCCAACGTTGTGGTTGCTCAAGATGGCAGCGGACAACACAAATCTATCAATGATGCTCTTAAAACTGTGCCCCAAGATAATGCTCAGCCCTATGTCATCTTCATCAAGGCTGGTATTTACAATGAGAACGTTCAGGTTACCACTACAATGAAAAATGTAGTCTTTATCGGTGAAGGCCCAACCAAGACTAAGATAACTGGCAACAAAAGTTACTTCGATGGTATCCCAATTTACAATACCGCCACTGTCGGTAAGTATGTATTTTATAAATTATTTACAGTGTTAGTATATATAAGTTAAATCAACGCGGGACACTTGACATAAATGTCGGATGTATCAAATTTGTAGCCATCAACGGAGAAGGATTCGTGGCTAAGGATATTGGAATCGAGAACACAGCAGGACCCACAAAGCGTGTAGCTGTTGCACTTCGTGTCTCAGCTGAAATGGCAGTATTCCAGAACTGCCAGATTGATGGGTTCCAAAGCACACTTATGGCTCATGTTGGCAGACAGTTCTACCGTGACTGCACCATCAGCGGAACCGTCGATATCATCTTTGGAGATGCCTCAGCTGTGTTCCAGAACTGCAAGTTGATTGCCAGAAAGCCCGCGGATAATAACAGCCAGTCTATCACTTTCACTGCTCAAGCAAGGACCCAGCCATCCGGAGCAGGTCAGTAATGTTCAATTGAATCCCTTTCGCCCAAATAATATCTTCCTTATTACTGAACCGGAACATAGTGCACATGCACTCTTAGATGCACATAAGTGTAAAAGTTGATTCAGATCACAAATTCGAATCTCATTAATAACGTTCTTGCATTTTCTTTTTCATATTTACTTGTTGAATTCTGACTCCGCCACTGGAACAGGTGCATTCATTATTCAGAACTGCACAATCTCTGGTGAGCCAGCTTTGGTTGCCATCAACCCACCAAACAATCTTGCATACCTTGGACGTCCATCAAAAATGTACTCAAGGACCATTGTCATGCAATCTCAGATTGATGGATTCATCGATCCAGAGGGATGGACTCCATTTGCTGGTGACTTTGGCCTTGAAACTATATACTATGTCGAGTATCAAAACAGAGGTCCAGGAGCAAACACTGACAAGAGGGTCGCTTGGAAGAATTTACTCAAGAATCCTGCAGAAGATGTTGTTGCTAAATTCACTCCTGGAGTCGTGCTTAAGGTTGATGATTGGGTAAAGAAGTCTGGTGCCCCATATGAAGCAGGCATGATGAAGGTGTAATTTTCTTGATGAGTTGCAATAAGTCTTTTTCTTCAATAAAGAAAAACAAACATTTTTTCTGTATTCTTTTACGCCCCTTATACTTGCCTTTTTTGGCATACAAAATGTAAAATGGTGTTTAATTTGTTTGGATTACCTCTTCAAAGAATTTCCTTTTGAGAAAAAATAATAAGATAATACTTGAGAATGTATGATTTGTTGATAGGATTGCGCTTTACCTCCTTAATAAGCCTACACGCAGACCCTCGACTTATGAAAAGTTTTTATAGAAATTGATTTGAAAAATGCACGAGCTAAGGTTAAAATTACGTAGAAAAGAAAATATAAGAAACACAAGCGGAAAAGGGTCAAATTTGCCCTTAAACAAACCGAAATTCAACATATTTGCTCTCCGTTACGAGTTCAGTTTGGACATACTCTTAACGTTTTTAAAACAAGGGCAAATATACCCTTTGTTTGACGGAACTTACTAATTAGACTGCTTATACACTAAGCTTGCTGATTTGTCAAATTCTTGGCCACGTGTGCGCCAACGTGACGGAGGGCAATTGTGTTGAATTTCGATTTGTTTAAGGACAAATTTGACCCTTTTCTGTTCTTTTAAATAAAAGATCAGGTTGTTCTCATTTTCATCAACAACCTTGAACAACAATCAAACAAAGGACCTTGTTTCCAAGCAAACTTCATAAAAAGAGCATGTTCTAACATCCCAAAGATTTTGATTTACAAAGAAGAGAAACCTTTCACTCTTTAATGGAGATTGAGAATAAAATTAGGGTATTTTCTCCCCAATCAATTTATGCTTATTTCCTTAAGTCGAGTTTAGTTCAGACCATAATCTTTCTCTTTTCCATAGATTTAGTGTTCAATATGTCAAGTTGTTCAAGTTCATATTGTGATTCATTGAGGAGGTGTCGTTGTGGCTTAGTTGCTCGTCATTTCACTGCTTTTACCACTGGGAATTCTATTAGCCTCACCCTCCACACATGACCAGCTAGAACTTGGACTGACAAGAGAAAATTTGATCCAGTTTGCTAGTCTTAAGCTGTTTAACTTGATTGTGTAGGCAAAATGGCATTTCATACATCTACTAGTTGCTAGAATCTTTTCATTGTTGTATCAATCTGCTTAAAGAGTGAATGAAGGGGAAGGATAATGAAATTGTATTGTATTGTACAACACATTATATCATGAACGACTTGATTATTCAAAATGATTTGAAAATAGAAGGAACTTGTTGAGATTCCTTAAAAGATCTAGTGTTAATTAGGTGATTAAATATGGCATGGCATTTATTGTGATGTTGTAACGAAATTTCTGGTTATAGTAGGGTTCCTTAAGATGCAATTTAAGTTGTAAATCAAAATCTTTGGGATGTTAGAACATGCTCTTTTATGAAGTTTACTTGGAAACAAGGTCTTTTGTTTGATTGTTGTTCAAGGTTGTTGATGAAAATGAGAACAACCTGATCTTTTATTTAAAAGAACAGAAAAGGGTCAAATTTGTCCTTAAACAAATCGAAATTCAACACATTTGCCCTCCGTCACGTTGGCGCACACGTGGCCAAGAATTTGACAAATCAGCAAGCTTAGTGTATAAGCAGTCTAATTAGTAAGTTCCGTCAAACAAAGGGTATATTTGCCCTAGTTTTAATAACGTTAAGGGTATGCCCAAACTGAACTCGTAATGGAGGGCAAATGTGTTGAATTTTGATTTGTTTAAGGGCAAATTTGATCCTTTTCCGAAACACAAACAACAAATAAAAAAAAGTAGGCGGGTATTAATAATGTAAGTATTAATAATGTGGATATTAATAATCGAGAGATTAGTAATGTGAGTGTTAGGTGGGGTTTCTCGGGTTACTGCATGATCAAGCAATTCATCCTTCAAAATAAAGGCCTCGTCAGATTTTAGAACCTTTTCATTGCAACGGTTTTTCGTTATTATAGTAACTGAGTAGTAAATATGAGGCAGAGGAGTCCATGCGTTACAACTCTTCTTGTGAACATGTAGTAGTAAAGAAATCAATTAGGTACAAACTGCGACTAATTTAGAAAAGAGATACTATAGGGTGCCGTTATATTTTCAGCAAACTTTTTAGAAGAAAATAAGAGAAAATGCCAAAAACATGAGAAAAAAGAAAATAGCATAGTTAATCTTCAAACAGAATTAAAATATGAAAATAGTGGTAAATAGTTATTGATCTACTTTATAAATAAATAATAATAATCTTAGTGAAATAAGCTTCCTAAAAGAGAAAATATAATATGAAAATTCATGGTCTTGGGAATCACACATAAAAATTTCAAGTCCACCCTCAAGATTGGTTAAAATCTTATGACTTGTGGTCTTATACTTTTTTGAATACGTTATTATATTCATGTAATATAGTAGCAAAGTAAGTTTTGATCAAACTTTTTCTATATATTAAGAATATCCAATAAATTATTGGAAGTGGTAACCTTAAGTTAACTTTATCTTTTGTATATTCTCCACCAATTACACTATCATGTTGTCCTTCTTATCTTGGACTATCCAAAGTTTAAAGTTTACTGATCCCGCTAATCCAAGTTTATGCCGAGTGGTTACTTACATTCTGATCTGAAGGGTACTTGCTTATTTCTAAAACTATAAAGCCTTGCTTTATCCATTTTTTGTACTTAGAATGCACAAAACCTTCCAACCTCATAACGTACACTATACTTTTTCGACTACACTATCAAAATTTTCTTGATCTCTGATTATAGATTTAGATAATTAATTAAGATAAAATATGTCAGCAATGAAGTCCCGTGCCTTACCGGTTGTGAAATTCTATATCATAATGGCAAAGTGTGTTAAACTCATATGATCATGACAAAAACTACACTATATGTGGCAAGTTACGTGGCAGGTTACGTAGAAAGTGGAAGCCGAGCCGGAAGATACATGGATGATCGAAGAAGTGAAATCCAAGCTACATGAAAAGGAGTGAGGTTTAAAAGGACTGTTATAATGAAGAGATTGTTAAAAACATCAACCACTTATGGAAAGGAAGATACTAGCGTTAAATGAAGGCAGCTAACTAAGAAAACTTTTTAACTGAAGATATTGGCAATTAAAGCTCCCACGGCTAGCTGTCCTGTGGGAACACAATGGATGGTATGAACACAAGATATTAGCTCGTCCTTATTCTCAAAAGATTCTATCTCTCACGGATCTTTTGAGGATACAATCTCTTGGGTCACAATATCTTTTTTGCAACAAGGAATATTGCAAGAACAATCTGTCAAGGAAAATCATGATTGCAATCAAATCAATAGGAAAATCATGATTGCAATCAAATCAATCACGATAGAATATCTCTGAAGAAAATCAATCGAGACAGCAGATTGGAAGATTTTATTACAGCGGCTACTCAAACAGAAGACTACAAAAAGGAAGTCCAAGGCAGAGATACAACTTATGCTTCTACTTACTATCTAATTCTCTAAGCTTTTACTTATTAAGTTATCACTGTATACTTAAGAGTTAACGAATGTTCAAAAATAAAAGAAAGAGAAGATCAAGGTAAAGGTAATAGTTGTGCCAAGGTGAAGTTTGTCGGATAAGCTATTAATTAGACCTTGTCGTTGTTGGTGAGCGAAGATCTAAAACCAACGAGAGAATCATTAGTGGTGAATGATAAACCACACGGTGTACTTTAAATTCAAAAGAGCTAGAAGAGATAGTCTCTCTTGTGACCCAAGGGGACTGGATTAGGAACCATATTGGTTCTGAATCAGTACAAAATAGTCGTGTCAAGTTTTATTTTCCCTATTTATTTTATGCTCATTTAATGTTACTGTACTTAATAGTCAACTGCCTAAGTCGACTAACTAATTTAAATGAACAATTCACCCCCTACCCCCCTCTCTTGTACTTTCAATTGGTATTAGAGCTTGGTCTCACATATTTTTATTGGTTTGGGTAATAGCAATTAAGAAAAGATCATGTCTTCACACGTTATCAACAGAGCTCTTTCCAAAAGGGAACTTCCACCACCAGGCCTCCTTACTTCAATGGTAAGAATTATGGTCATTGGAAGATTCGTATGGAAAAATACATCAAATCGATTGACTATAAGTTCTGGCGTATCATCAAGAAGGGACCCTATGATTTGCCTGCTACTAATCCCACCACAAAGGTGAAGGTGACAGCTCTGTCACTCCTATTTCTCTGGACAGGGACGACTATACTGACGAACAGAGGGAGATAATTCAACTAAACTATAAAGTTGTTAACATTCTCTACAATACTATCAGTGGAGAGGAGTAAGAAAAGATATCCAGTTGAGAAAATACAAAATAAATATAGGATAAGCTGGAAGTCACTTATGAGGGAACTAGCAAGCTGAAAGAAACTAGAATAAATCTTCAAGTCTATGAATATGAGTTGTTCCAGATGAAAGAAGGAGAATTTGTGGCAGAAATATTTTCAAGGTTCAGTAAGATCCTTGGTGAACTAAAAGCCCTTGAGAAAGTTTACACGAATGGAGAGCAAGTAAGGAAGATTCTCAAGAGTCTTCCTACCATCTGGAAGCCAAAGGTGATCAACATAGAAAGTGGCAATCTGAACAAACTGTCTTATGATGAACTACAAGGTGATTTGATTGCTTTTGAGAAAACACATCTAAAAAGAAATGCTCAAGAAGACAAGAAAAAAATGGCGGCCTTCAACACTACGACGGAGGAAGTTGAATGTGACTACCTAGAGGAGGATGGATTTCAAGAAGAACTTGCTATGATGTCTAAAACCATTAGCAATCTGATGAACAGAAGAATGCAGTTCAGAAAAACCAAATCTCAATTAGGGTTCCTCCGCAAGGTTCGTCCACGGAGGGTGAAAGAATAACCGAAACAACAACAAAAATGAAGAAAGATGCTACGAATGTGGAAAACTTGGACGCATCAGCCAACTGCCACGAAGCCAAGAAAAAGCAATTCAAAGGTAAGAATAGATCTTATGTAGCCTGGAGCGATGAAGAAGAATCTGAAAAGGATCAAATGCAAACATATGTTTTATGGCTACTAGTGACTCAAGTGAGCGAGGCATGACGTCTACTAACTCTAGTGAGGTACGTTGTGAATTCTTTATAACTAATTCTAGAAACCTCAATAAAGTACTTGATGAAATGGAAAAACTTTTATTAAAAGTAAAAAGTTTGACTAAGAAAATGGAAGAATGGGAACTTGAAGTAGTGGAAATCGAAAGAGACTTCCTTCAAGAGGAGGTTCAGCAACTAAAACTTCAACTAAATGGACTACGTAAGTCAACTAGCCAAAGCTCTATTAGGTCCAATATATCAACCTTTTATGACAAAGAGAAAAGACACATTCACAAGTCATCATCAAGTTCTACTAGCATTGTTAACAAGAATTCTCCTACTTGTAATTACTGTGGTAAACCCAGTCATACTAAAAACAAGTGCATAATCAAAAGAGACAATCTAGGAAGGTGGGTATAGAGGCCCAAGGTCAACCCTGAGGCTAGCACCTCAAAAACTAACCACCAAGGTACCCAAGCTTGGGTACCTAAAAATCTATAAACATGTTATTTTGCAGGAATACCACGAACGCATAGAAAAGGAAAATGCTTTTTAGACAGTGGGTGTTCCCGATATATGATAGATGATAAATAATTATTAAAATTCATCACCAAAATTTGTGAAGGATTTGTCAAGTTTGGAGGAGATGCAAAAGGAAAAATTATTAACATTGGGATAATCTCTCTCAGTCCTTCATGTGAAATCAAACAGGCCTTCTTAGTGGATAGATTGAAACATAACTTGTTGAGCATCAGTCAATTCTATGATGGTGGATACAAGGTTAAGTTTGAATAATCCAGATGCATTATTCATGACACTAAAGGTATGGTTGTTCTCCCTACAATGAGAGAGAACATTTATTTTCTCAACGGTGGAGGTAACTCAAATGGTAAGCATCTATGTTTAGTATCTATTATAAATGATCCATGGACCTGGCATAGAAAACTCGGACATGCTAGCATAATTTGATTGAAAAACTTTCAAAGAGAGATTTAGTTATAGGTCTTCCAAAACCAAACTTTTCAAAAAATTCACATTTTTTAAGCGAGATTTAGTTATAGGTCTTTCAAAACTAAACTTTTCAAAAAAATCACATTTTTTTACATATGTCAATTTGAAAAACAATCTAGATCATCTTTCAATTTAAAAGACATCGTTACTACATCAACACTCCTTGAATTACTAGATATGGATCTTTTTGGCCCACAAGGACAACCAGCATCAGTGGAAAAAGATATTTTTTTGTTATTGTTGATGACTACTCTCATTTTACTTGGATAATTTTCTTATCTCATAAAGAAGAAGCATTAAAAAGTTTTGAAGTATTTTGCAAGAGAGTACAGAGAGAAAAAGGATACTACATTTCTACCATCAGGAGTGATCACGGTGGAGAATTTGAGAGCAAGATGTTTGAAGAGTTCTGCAATGGTCAAGGCTAGATGATCACATGATGCAAGCAAAAACAATGGTAAAAAGTTAGACACGATTTGAAATCAACAAAGGATTTTGTAGGAACTAGTCTACTCACCCCTTTGTTAGGAATCAAAGAGTACCTAGACTATACGAATTATCCTCGAGACTTACCTGTGTCTTGTAAACAATTCGATCAAGAGAGGAAAGTGTTCAATTCTGATTTTACTCAAAAGGAACGATTTTCTAAGTGTTTGTAGGAAAAGCATAAAGCTATATTTTTTTGTAGTGTCTAGGAACTGAATAAAATAATACTAAGCGTAGGTTTTTATAGTGGAAGCCCTACACACCTAATATGTCAAGGAACATCCATGAAAAAGGCTATATTTAAACGTCCACGCAAGACCAAATAAGTGCCATTCACCAAACTATGAGTGTCTATGCAAAAATAACAAATAAGAGCTCGTTGAGTTTATTAAGTTGCTGCCCGGATATTGAATTCCAATACCCCAAATAATGAGCTCGTTGAGCTCCCCAAGTCTCGACCTCAACTTGCTTCAATCGTCTCTCCTTTTCCAGCGCTAATGAACGTCTCTCTTGTCACCTCCAACATGCTGCCTGCTTCTTCTATACTTGCACAATCATAGCTCTTCATCACCATCAAGTGGATATCATGAAGCTTCTTAGGTTGACTCCTTGTGAATGGTCTCAATGTCACGAACTCAGCTTGATCAGATGGATTGCATCATTACGCCAAACTACGCCTTCTAAAAGGGACTAAGCGGTCATATCAAATATAGCTCGGTACTTAAAGTCCCGAGATCGATTTCCACAGAGAACACGACTCTTAGTAGTTAATCTAGCTAAATTATCTGCTCAACCAACTTCAAGTTTATATTTTTGGCTTGGTTTTATACTAACACTACTAAACAAGAAAGTAAATAACAAGTGCTGAAAGATAGATTTGATTCAAGAAATGGAAAACCTAGGATTGATTTCCCTAACTCCTAACTTGTGCTAAAGGATTGTGCTATCAATTTTCCCCAACTCTTCCTATTGAACAAGTGCTCCAAGTTTACAACTACCCACTTGCATTAAGTAATCATAACCTTCATTAATTAACTATTTCAATTAACTAATGAAGATATGGAGGACTACACTTGTGGTTCACAGTAAGGATCAATATTCCTAATTCACCATTTTGACAACCTAAGAAATGACTTTGTTTTAAGTGGAAATACTGCTATGTGTTTAACCCTAACACATGAATCTATTCCTAGTAATCAAAAGAATAAAGAGGACAATTAATTGAGAATCATACTAATTAACCAGCATGAAATTCGTAAATAACATAGATAGAACTTCCTTGCCTCCTTTAGATGTAGAATAGGTCAAAAGTTATGTTCTAGAGGTTTTCAAGGTGTATTTATAGTGTTATGAAATACCTAGGTAAAAAATAGCATTTTCTCGCGCAAGCTAGGACATCATAAATTAAACGCTAACTCCAACTTCAAAATTCATTCATGTAACGCTCCAAATCATCAATTCTCTTGCTACTTTCATCAAATCAACACCTACACATTCAAACACCATCATTAAGCTAAGTCTGCTATCACAATCAATTTAAGCGCATAAAGATCACTAAGA
Source organism: Petunia x hybrida (assembly GCA_037355625.1). NCBI lineage: Eukaryota > Viridiplantae > Streptophyta > Magnoliopsida > Solanales > Solanaceae > Petunia > Petunia x hybrida. The sequence goes on from JBBBVM010000055.1 coordinate 7,371,064, forward strand.
TACGGGGCAAAAACCACCAAAATATATATATCTTTTTAGCCCAATATCACCACCCTACACTTAGACATTTTCTCGTCCTCGAGCAACTTACACCTTGAACTCAAGATGCACCAAAACAGCTCACACAATGACTTGAGTTTATATAGGCACTTAACAAGTTACATATGCACTCATTATGTTTTATTCGCACAAAATTCATGCCAAGAATATTAAAAACTAATCAAGTACATCAAATCAGCCTCTCAATCCCACATCACCTCTAGACTCACTGAATAAGTTATTCAAGTACTCACTTTATTAAAGAGACAAATAAAAGAGTTCGCTTATAGTAAATCATGTGCCCTCACAATCAAATTAAAGTTTAGAGAAGGAATTCACACAAGAGAATGAACATGAACAAAAAGTTCACATAAAGATTAAATACTCACTCTCAGAAAAAAAAAACTCACATGCAACACACGACGCACCATAAGCTTGCCCTTAGTGTAGGACTCGACTAATGTACATCTACTCATCTAAGTTCATCTAGGACTTCTTTTGGTTGTAATGTAGGCAATGGGATGGGAAGGATATATTTAGGTAATAGTGACTAACCACCTCAAGCAATTTAATACACCACAATTAATTCAACCATTTTTTTCCTCCCAACTAATATTTCTTTTACCATCACAGAGTCAACTTTTACCAGCCTTTTTCTTTAAGCAAAGGTAGGAGTTACTGATAGGTAGGCACTACTCAATTTTTTTCTTTCTTTCTAAGAATGATTTTTTTTCAATCCATATTTCAATTTTCACACAATATTCAAAGATTTTCTATCTTTTTATATTTTTAGTACCCTCCAAATAGCATCCTCCCTAAGCACCATTTGTCTTCCTCCAACAACCACAATTACCCACTTTATTCACTAGTATTTTAAGCTCATAACACTACAAGAAACTCATAGATATTTAGCACAAGAAGTAGGAATACCAATGGCTATCAAAGAAAAGCCTCCAGGCTCAAAAGGATTAGCTAAGGTCAACTTTCACTAGTAATATCTAAGTCTGAGGCTTCGAATAAATTAGCTATGAAAGAAAAACCTATACCACTTCCTAACCGAGCAAATTTCTCATTTCGTTTTGCACACACAGGGCAAGTTCTAGATATCAAGTATTAAACATGGAGAAAACAAAATTCTCACCCACACATGGCATATAACCTACTCAAAATGTCTCAATTCGCGCTCTCAAACAAAGCAAACACAAGAAAAATTTTAAGCAAATCTAGAGTCAACATCATGATCATAGGCTTCATATAATGCCCTCACCATTTCTCTAAGGCAAACTAGATCCTGACAAAATAAATGCATGAAGTTCACATATCCCAAATTAAATATCTATATAAAAGTAGTCACAGTGGAGCCAAGACTATCCCATCTATCTACTACAGTTTACTCCTAAAAATTTTTTACCTATACCCAGTTTAAACTACTTCCTTTGGAAAAGAACTGATGCACAAAGAAAAACCAAAGGGGATTATTAGCAAAAATAGGAAGAACCTCTACCCCACACTTAAATATCAGGCATTCACCTCAATACTTTAAAATAAAGCTAAGGGTGATAGAGAAACTCCTTGGGGCTCTAAGCCCGAAGAACATCCTTGTGAGCTTCCTTAGGGCACAAGGTACTCAGACTTCTCCCAAGTAGGACATCCTCATCCAATCATATGAGGTTGCAAGCAGCTCATACTTAGACTTCAAACCTGTCGAAACCTGCAAAACAAAGAAACTCACCAAGTAATATCATTCAAAAGATCACTTCTTCTTTTTTTGTATTTTTTTTTTGTTTTTATTATTCCTTTTTTTTTACTTGTATAAAATTACAATGACGGGTTGCCTCTCGAGAAGAACCTTATTTAATATCTTGCTACGACATAACCCAAAGTCAATACTTTTTCCTCCACCTTGAGCTTATGGATAGCCTCCCCAATTGTAACTCAACTCTCCTATGATGCTCTGGAGGTGGCACAAGTTCTTGCATGCCAAAAATTAAGTATCTCCTTCTGCACGTTGCTGCTAACTTAGGAATATCCCCAAATTTTCTATTATACTCTTGGCCAAGCACCAAATATACCATGTTGTATTCACTGGCCTTCAAACGAGAATTTTCATCATGCCTAGATGGCATCACAAATTCGAAAGTGTAAGCATCATACACGTCATCCTTCAACTCTTCAATCGGCTCAGAAGGACCAATTTCCATGTCTCCTTCTAAAATGAATGTAGCAAAGTGTCTAGAATACGGTGCAACCCGCTCACACTTTGATTCGTTACTTGCATCTCTCTTTCTGGCACGACTTAGAATCAATTAGAATTTAAGCTTCAATTTTATTGTCTGACTCTAGTACTGCATCTTCATCATCGGCATCTTCCCATACCATATGGGTAGATTGTTGGCTTTCAACCCTTGTCTCATCCAATGGAAATTCACATTTTAGATCTTCAACTATAGCCATTATTTCGTCTTCTAATTCCATGTCTTCTTGGCTAGGTTGTTGAATTCCCAATAATGCAGCCAATTGATTCACTTGAACTTCTATGCGGCATAGTTTTGCTCTACGTCTGTCCCAAATCCTCTTCAATACAGCTTCATATTTTTCCTCATCATCCTCCAATTTGTTGCACCTACTATCATCAAAAGAAAAAAAAAAGAATCATCATAGTAGGGCACCAGGGAAGAATAAGATGTATTATCACAACCATAATGATCATCTAGCCACATGTAATTTCCTGATGCCATATTTTTTTATATCTTTTTATAAACTAAACAAATATGTACATAGGCAAAGTTAATCGAACTAACAACCCAGCTATCTTAAAATCTAGAAATACACTGTGTTCCCCGACAATGGTGCCAAAATTTGATCACGCCCAACTATGCCCTATAAAAGGGACAAAGCAGTCACAGCAAATATAGCTCGGTACTTAAAGCCCCGAGATCGATTCCCATAGAGAACACGACTCCTAACAGTTAATCTAGCTAAATTATCTAGTCAACCAAATATTTGGCTTGATTTTATACTAACACTACTAAATAAGAAAGTAAATAACAAGTGTAGAAAGATAGATTTGATTCAAGAGATGGAAAATCTAGAATTGATTTCCCCAACTCCTAACTTGTGCAAAAGTATTGTGCTATCAATTTTTCCTAAATCTTCCTATTGAATAAGTGCTCCAAGTTTACAACTATCCACTTCCGTTAAGTAATCATAACCTTCATTAATTAACTATTCCAATTAACTAATGAAGATAGAGAGGACTACACTTATGGTACACAAAGGATCAATATTCCTAATTCATCATTTTGACAACCTAAGCAATGCCTTTGTTTTATGTTGAAATACTGATATGTTTTTAACCCTAAGTCAAAAATCTATTCCTAGTTATCACAAGAATAAAGGGGACAATTAATTGGGGTTCCTACCAATTAACCAGCATAAAATTTGTAAATAATATAGAAAGGAAGAATTAGAAAGGTTAATTTATTACACAATAATTATCACCACACAAGTATGTGGAGTGGTTCAATCAATCCTAGATTGGGTGATTTAGCCACTCATAGTCAAATTCTAAAACAAGAATAAACTATAAGCATGTAAAAATCACAATAAGATGGAAAGATGGATTAAGTAGAGCCTTGAATCTTGATCTCCTCTCTTGCCTCCTTTGGATGTGTAATTGGTTAAAAGTTATGTTCTAGAGAGTTTCGAGGTGTATTTATTGTGTTATAAAAATCCTAAGTAAAAATAGCCTTTTCCCACTCAAGCTAGGACATTATAAATTAAGCACTAACACTTGGCTGTGTGCTGGCACAAGCTGGGCACAAGCTCTACTAAGTGTGCTGGGTAGATGTTGGCGCAAAGTTATCACAGGGTGTTGAATGTATTCTTTGCAGGCTGGAGTTGTGCTGGCACGACTTTCAAACAAGGTCATGAGAGTTAATTTCCTGTGCTCGAGTTATGCTGGCATGACATTGGCACAACTTAACTCTAACTTAAAAATTCATTCATGTAACGCTCCAAATCATCAATTCTCTTGCTCCTTCATCAAAATGAACACCTAAACATTAAAAAACCATTATTAAGATAAATCCGCTATCATAACAAATTTAAGCACATAAAGATCACTAAGATACGGGGTAAAAACCACCAAAATATATATCTTTTTAGCCTAATATCACTAGACTCACAACATCTCCTCACCAAGGACCCCTCGGTAAAATTGAGTCGAGAGGAAGAATAGAACTCTTCAAGACATGGCTAAGACTATGTTAATTGAGCACTCTCTCCCAAATCACTTCTGGGCTGAAGCAGCAAGTACTGCATGTCATATCTTAAACAGATCCTTAATTCAATCCATTTTAAAGAAAACCCCATGTGAGTTATAGAAAGTAAAGCGTCCTAACATTAACTACTTTCATTCTTTCGGATGTAAATGCTTTATACATAACAATATAAAGGATAATCTTGGAAACATTTACCCTTAGAAGTGATGAAGGAATATTTCTTGGATACTCTAACACTAGCAGGTCATATAGAGTCTTTAATAAAAGAACTTTATGTGTTGAAGAATTCATGCATGTAGTCTTTGATGATTCTTGGAAAAATATCGAGAAAGCTATTGTGACAGGTGATGAAGATGACACTCAAATCCAGACCGATCAATATGAAGCTCAACATCATGAAAAACCAGTAGAGAAAACACATGATGGTCCACAGCTGACAATAGAAGAAAAATCAAATAAGTCAACTACAAATCAGGAAGCTGTGGTTCTTAATGAATGGAAAAGCGAACAAAACTCCTAAAAATTCATCATTGGAGATCCACGTAAAAGTATGAAAACCAGAAAATTCTTTAATTCTAACTCGCTCTTATCTCGCAGATTGAACTAGAAAGAATTGATGAGGCACTTCAAGATAAGTTTTGTGTTCATGCTATGAAAGAAGTATTAGAATAATTTAAAAAGAATCAAGTTTGGAAACTTTTTCCCAGATCCAAAGGTACATCAGTAATCGGAACAAAGTGGGTCTTTCGAAACAAGATGCATGAAGAAATAAGGTAGTAAAAAATAAAGCTCGTCTAGTCACTCAAGTCTACTCTCAAACAGAGGGAATAGACAATGACAAAACTTTTACTCCGGTGGCAAGGTTAGAATCCATTCACTGTTTATTATTCTATGCTTCTTATAAAAATTTCAAGTTGTATCAAATGGATGTCAAAAGTGCCTTCTTAAACAGATTCATTAAAGAGGATGTGAAATGACCATATCTAGTTGTTTTGAGAGTTAGCACTTCAATTAGGATACTGAAAGTCAGGTCCATTAAGACATGTCTATAAAATGTAAGTAAATTCATACATCATTGGGTAGGTCTAGAAAGAAGGTTTTAGTTTCGGTTGTCGATAAAGCTTAAAAAGAGGTTTCCCAACTCGATTTAAGTAAATGAGTTCCAATTCAAAAATTGAAAGTGTCTATAGGTTCGTATGGTCTTTTATGACTAGTGTGAACTCTTGGAAGTGAAATCTAAGATCGTTCGAATAGTTTTCACTAATGTTCCGAAAGTCGAGAACATTGTAGAATAAATTTTTGCTGAAATTTGGGTCTAATGTCACTGATATTTTCTGCCAATATACTTAAAGTTTCGTGCTGTTACACCCGCCAAATGAAAGGTCTACGAGTCTAGTTTTCAACTCATTAAACCGTTTACTAATGCGACGTCGAAGTAGAGAGATATTCATATATTTGCGAGACTGCGCTTGCAGTCCCTTTTGGGACCCACTATGGTGGTCACCGAACTTTGATGGTTTTAAAAAGGATAGGGACGTTTATTTTAAGTCATTGTCGATTAAAATCAGTCCCTATCCTTCCTAAGCACTCTCCTAAATTTCTCTTAAGGGTTTCAAGGGTTTCCAAGGAGATTTCAACATAATTCCACATCAAAGTTGAAATAAAACAAGGATATGCTCTTCTATGGTATTGTAATGGAATCAAGGGTGATTGGGAGCTAAAACAAGCTTAGGATTCGAGTTGTAGTTGCTTTCTAAGGTGAGTATATTATCTTCTTGTTTATGCTTAAGGTTATTTTGAGTAAAGAATTGTAACTTAACACTTGGAAATTATATGGAATGTTGTTTTTCAAATTGAACTATGTTGGAAGCTATATTTGTGAATTGCTGTGGCTAGAAAATAATGAGAACCACCTGAATATGGTATGCTTGATTTTTTTATGTATCTCTAGGTATTTATAAAGGGGATTGATAGAAGAAATATATATAAACTTGAAGTAGAAAGTAAAGATTAAAGTGCGGCACATATGGGCTATTTTAAAAGGATTTATGAACTAGTTTTGGTCTGATGTGGCTATGGTGGCTTATATACATTATTTTTCATGTTGTTCTGGTTGTTTTTATGATATATGAAGTTAGAGGAAGTGAATGATGCAACGGAGATGTTTCCTAAATTTTCTTAGACGAGCTACTAACTTAAGTTACAAACATAATCTCTATTTGTATCATGAGCCTAATTGTGCTATTGTAGATTGAATTGTTATGTGGGTTGCTTGAGAGGTGTAAGTAGGGAAAGGAGCTTGTTCAGTTTTGACCCAGGACTGGAGGTAAGTGGTTTCATCCTACTCTTTCATGGCCTTTGGCCTTTATGGATGTTCTACGCACGTATGTTTCAAGTGCGTAGTTGCCAAAGATGAGTACTTACTATACTGGAGCTTCATGTCTAATTGTTTATTACGTTGTTAAGTGTTTTTTGGTGTTTACTGTGTAATTGGGAGTATTGTACTCCAAATGTGAGCATGACATGTTCTGTTTGCCTGGTATGTCTATTTAAAATGTATTGTATTTATTGCCGAGTTAAGGATAAGAGAGTTATGTTTGCTATGAGTACTATTTGGGAAGCTATAAGACTAACTATGAATAGAATGCAAAAGTTGAGATTGGATTATAGATATTTATTGAATAAGGGTTTATTGTTTTGAGATATGCAGCCTTATGATAGGTGCACATATTGGGCTCGGTATTGAGCCAAGAATAGAAATATCTCGTTGGAAATATAAAATTGAACTGTTAGGCTTTGACGTGTGAATGTTATATTGAGGATAAAAGCTCCATTATAGTTTGGAATACTTACTGTTGAATTGTAAGCATGATATTAAATTGAGAAGGGAAGTTCGGGTATGATTATGAGTATAACTTAGAAGATAGAAGTATCATGCCAGGTTGGAAATCCTTATAGCATAGCAAGGTTGACTTATTGTGTGATAGTTTGAATTGTGTGGCATTGCATATTATATCTTCATGGCTGCGCATTGAGCATTGGAGTTTTGTACTCCAGTTATGGGTTTGACATATACTTCCCAGCAGTCGGTGAGGATCCCGCGCCGATGAAAGGTTATTATTGCATATACTTCTTGGTAGTTGATGAGGGTCCCGTGCCAGTAAAGGATTATTATTGCATATGCTTACCGTTAGTCGATGAGGGTCCCGCACCGGTGAAGGATTATTATTGCATGCATCTCCTAGTGGACGATAAGGGTCCCGCGCCAGAGATAGAGTTCGAGCATATGTTACTCCATTGCATCATACTGCATCCATCCCATTTTATTGCACTGGTTGCTGATTATTATGTGACTGTTGTGCTATGTTTTGTGTATGCAATATGTATACATGGTTGTTGATATGTTTCAGATTGGTTATATGTTTTTGGCTATCTTGTGTCCCTAGTTGTTTATATGTTTTATATGCTTATACATTTCTGGTTTGTATTTACTCAACTCTTCTCCCTGAGTAACTACCCTTTGATCTTGTTTTTTGTTGTACCTATTCGCTTTGGCAGGTTTTTCTCTAAGACTGAATTCGTCGTTTGATTGAGGGCAGAGGCGATTTCAGCTGTTAGGGTGAGCTAACTCTTGTCAAGAACGGCCACCAGTGCTAGTTTTATTTTAGTAGTCTAGTTTTGCTCCCTCCGAGAGGAGTATGTATTCGTTTGTACTCTTAGATGTCTAGTCTGGATAGCCCTAAACCTAGTACATTGGGTAGTCAGCTATTTCTAAGTCTTTTTCTAATTATGAGTTGGATTTAAATTTATTTTCTTAATTCAGTTGGTAAAGGTTCTTCCGACTGGTCTAGGGGAGGACGTCAGGTGCCCGTACGATCTAGCCAGAAATTCAGGTCGTGTGAGGAAGTTTATGTCAAACAACCTCCTAGTTTTGAAAACAAAAAATTTCCTCACCATGTGTTTAAATTATCTAAAGCTCTTTATGGCCTTAAACAAGCTCCTAGAGCTTGGTATGAATGGCTAAGTTCTTTCTTCATTCGACATGGTTTTTCTCGAGGAGTAAGTGATATAACTTTATGCATCAAAAGTACTCCAAAAGAAAATTTAATTCTTCAAACCTACGTCGATGATATTATATTTAGCAGCACTAATCAATCTATGTGCAAAGAATTTTAAGTGTTGATGCAGGGAGAATTAACTTGCTTACTTAGTCTCCAAATTAAGTAAACTGAGAAGGGAATTTTCCTATGTCATTCCAAATACACCAAGGAACTGATAGCTAAATTTGGAATGAGTGGAGCTAATCCTGCAAAGAGTCCCATGAGTCCCGCGATTAGCTTGCAAAGAGTCCCATGAGTCCCGCGATTAGCTTGGTTACTGATGAAAAAGGGACATATGTAAATTCCTTTCTGTACCGAGGCATAATTGGCTCTTTTCTCTACTTACCAGCAAGTCATCCAGATATAATATTTTCTGTGCGCAGATGTGCCAGATTTCAGTCAGCTCCCAAAGTCTCTCATCTGGTGAGAGTCAAAAGAATCATTCGCTACCTTGTTGGGACTGTATCCTATGGTTTGTGGTACCCTCGTACTAGCCATTTTGATCTTATAGGATTTTCTAATAAAGACTATGTAGGTGATAGGATATATCGCGAAAGTACTAGTGGAGCAAGCTTCTCTCCTATGGAAAGTCACTTGTCTCTTGGCATAGGAAGAAACAAGACTGTGTTGCACTTTCCACAGCAGAGTCTGAGTATATTGCCCTAGTGCATTGTTGTACTCATCCTTGTTTTTCACCAGTCGCAAAGCCATTGATGCGTGAAGGGAGCTATTTTTATTCTTTGTTCTATAAAGACCTAGGCCACCCTTTTCTTTAGACTTACTAACAGTTTTCCAATTTATTAAATGACACTTTCTTTTAATTGAAGTGATTTCCCATAGGAAATCTCGTTGGACTTTGTCTATGGCTTTGGTGGTAGCTTTTGGAAGATTAAAAATTTGCATTACATGATTCGGAATAGTAGCTAAGGTTGATTTTATCAAAGTTTCTCTTCCCGCTATGTTAAGAAAGTTTGTTTTCCAACCATTGAACCTATTATTATGTTTGTCGATAATGAATTGGAAATGTTTTTTTTAAAATTCCGTCATTTTCCATTGGAAAACCTAGATATATCCCTAGCTCTTTTGAGTGCTTTATTGAAAGACAATTACTAATGTAATTCCTATAATTTAAAGGTGTATTATCTAAGAAAGTAGAAAATTTTATAGTTTGCCTAGAAAAATTGAAAAAACTATCTAGAGTATCAGTTAAGATATCACAATTCTTTTGATCTGCTTCCATAAGTAGAATAAGGTCATCGACAAATAAAAATGGAATAGACTGGGACCTTTTTTAAAATTTTTAATGGGCTTCCATCTTTTACAATCAACTTCATTATTTATCACTTCTGAAAGCATTTCCATACAGATAATAAATAGATACGATGATAAGGGGTCACGTTGTCTTATTCCTCTAGTTGATTTAAAGGTATCACTTTTGTTACCATTTACTAAGATTGAAGTAGAGGTACTAGTGACACATGGCATGATTAAATCTATAGTATCTTTAGAAAATTTAAGGGACATTAGAGCATACCTTATAAAGGACCATTCAATATTGTCAAATATTTTTTCCAAATCGATTTTTTCATCATTGTTTCTTTTTCCCCTTAGTAGTTTTAAAATATCTTAACATTTCTTGAACAATGATGGTGTTATCTGAGGCTCTTCTTCCTTTGCTAAAACTAGTTTGTGTCGGGTGAATTACATGAGGAAGAAAAGTCTTAACCCTGTTAACTATAATTTTTGTAATGACTTTATAAGTTGTATTATTCAAGCTGATAGGGCTGTATTGCTTAATTTTTTTCCGTACTTTGGACTTTAGGAATTAGGCTAATATATGTTTTGTTCATTTCCTCATTCATTTTCTTACTAGAGAAAGTGTCCATACAAAAATTAATAAGTGTTTCCTTAGTTTCATTCCAATACTTTTGGAAGAAGAAAGGATGAATCCCGTCAAGTCCCGACGCCTTATAGGGTTTAAAAGAGAATATAGTGTTCCTAATTTCAGTTACTGTAATATCTCTAGCCAAAGCCCTGGCCTGGTGTTTCTTTAGTAGTAATCATAAATTATATTCCATTGTGATTTAGAGAAGACTGATAATGATTAGTACTATATATGTTCTTGAAATTTTTTGTAATATTGTTCATAATATCCTTTTGATTAAAAAAAAAAACATGTTGCCCCCTTCATCTTTAAGCTCAGGATTATATTTTTCCTTCTTCTATGCATAGAAGCAACGTGAAAAAATTTAGTACTAGCGTCTCCATGATTAAGCCATGGAATCCTAGACTTTAATTTCCATAATTCTTCTTCTTGTTTTTGTATTTCCTTATATTCTAGAAATAGGTCTCTTTCAAGATGTATTAAAAATTGGCTAGTATTATACTTAAGAGAATTTTGAATCCCCCCTAATCTAGCCAAAATATTCTTTTTCTTTTAAAATATATTGCAGAATACTTCCTTATTCCATAGTTTAACTCTATTAGTGAATTCTTTTGTAGCTTCCATAACATCACTTTGATTGTGCCAAGTATCATGAACTATTCCTTGAAAAGAAGGATGAGAAGTCCATATGGTCTTGATTCTAAAGATATCAATGCATCGACCAAAGTGTTGGTCTTTAGTCAGATCGATTTTAATTGGACAATGGTCTGAGTGAATCCTAGTTAGATGAGTAACACTTGATTCTTGAAATATATTAATCCAATCAGGGATTGCATAGCAACGATCTAGTCTTTCCATAATTAAATTATGATTCCTTTTAGGAATGGACCTCTAAATCCTAAATCAATTAAGCTACAGTAATTTAAGAAATCAATTAATTTTGAAGCCCTACTGTAGTTAATTGGTCGCCCTCTAAATTAAACTTCTCGAAGGCCCTAGTAATTTCATTAAAGTCTCCAGCTATTATCCATGGACCCTTATATTGACTAGCTACTTCTTTAAGGCTGTCCCATAGCACAATTCTATCATTAATATCATTACTAGCATATAAAACAATTAATAGCCAAGGATTAAGGTTAGGGTTACTTTTTACCTTGATCATCACGTGGATTTCTTGATCTACTAAACCAATGTGATCCATTATGATTTGACCTGTATTCCAAATCACAGAAGTATCTCTAGATGCTCCATGGGGCCTCACTTGAATCATGCTATTGAAACCAAACTCTTCTGCTAGAGCATAGTGATCATCCAGCTTTGTTCAAGAAGTGCTACTAGGATAGGTTTATTGTAATCCAGCATTGACCTAAAAGCTCTCCTAAATTCCTCGTTCACTGCACCCCTACAATTTTAGATTATGACACTCATTGTAGGTGGGTGGATTGGTGACATCTCCATTTCCATGATTATTGTTGAGCTCGTTGCTCCTTCCCTGTTCCATGTTGTGTCCATGGTCCAATGATTCTCGTACATTGTTGGGACTATGACAACCCCTTACTTGTACTCTGTTGAAGGTTCCAATATCCTTATACTCAGTGAGTATTTCCTTAAAATTACTGGGAAGCTCAAATTGCGTCTTTGAAACGACCTCGGTCAGTCGTTTCGGAAGTTAGGGTTCCGATTGGCGTGCCGATAACTTTAAAATATTTGTAATGTCTATTGGAACCTGTCTGTAAAATTTGATCTAAATCAGACCTCGTTTGGTAGGCATCGGAAGAAGGTTTCAGTTTTTATTGGCGATAAATATTAAAAAGAGATTTTCGAGCTCGGTTTTTGCCGAATGAGCTCCGATTCGAAATCCGAAAGCGCCGTTAGGTTCGTATGATTATTTGTGATTTTTGTAAACTTTCGAAAGTGAATTTCGATGTTGTTCGGCTAGTTTCCGCTAAAATGCCGAAAGTTAAATAATTTGACTTCTTTTCTATTTAAATTTGCATCTTGAGTTTCGGGAGTCCAATTTGAGATCCGCCTTCGCGAGTATGTTATATATATTTTATATAACTTGTATGCAAAAGTTGGGATTATTTCGAATATCGTAGGATTCCGTTTTAATTTTCGTCGCGAAAAGAAAAGAAAATAAAAGAAAATGAAAAAGGAAAAAGAGTAAAAAAAAAAAAATTGGAACAAATGTCGGTGGCCTAGGGGATTTAATCCCCTAGCACAATCAGATCGATGCATATCAGAAACATTACCAAAAACGCTCAGTGAGGAAAAATTAGAAAAGAGGGAGGAAAAAAGGGAAAAAGGAGTAGAAAAATAGTGGAATTTCTACCCCAAATCTTCAGGTAATGATGCTAACTCATTATCTTAGCTTATTACGTGTGTTTGAATATATTTTTACGGTAAAAATAAGGATATTATACATCACCCTATTGGCGTAAATTGATAGTTTAAAGGGTCAAATGGACCCCGATAATGGAATTGATTATATATTCGTACTCAATGAGTTATGGGCAACATATAGATGTAATTTATTTGGGGTTTGGTTATATGGCTTTGAACCCTGTACATAGGCCTGGCCTGCGTATTGCGTATGCCAATAGGGTATCAGGTTCCTACCTGGATTGCCCTAAGATGTGAGGAATGAAGCCTTTAGCCTAATGTGATATATTTTTCTGCTTATTGAACACAGTGGGATCGTTTGGCCATGGAACCAAAGGATAAAAGCGGTTATTGATTAGCAATGCTAACTTTTGGAAGAGGTAAGTGTTTATATCCATTTTTTGGAGGCACCTGGCCTCGTGGATTTTCTACCACGTATTCCTTACGTGTGTAGCTGCCGATAGGCGTACTCATTACGCCTTAGCTTTGGATTTATATTTTATATTATATGTTATGTCCTATTGTTGGTATTGCATTGAGAATCTGAGCATTGTACCCTGGCTGTAAGTTGGCATCTACTTCCCGGCTGTCGATGAGAGTCTCGCGCCAGTGAAGGGTTATTGTTGCATCACATGGCATTCATACGCATTATATGTCATTCATATGCATTACATTGCATATCATATTGGGTGCAGGAGTATTCCGCCCCAGGAGCAGGAGGATTCCGCTCCATTGTATTATATTGAGGGTAGGAGGATTCCGCCCTATGAGCAGGAGTATTCCGCTCTTATGTCAGATATTGAGTGCAGGAGTATTCCGCCTCAGCTTTACATTATATCGGGTGCAGGAGTATTCCGCCCCAGGAGAGTGCAGGAGTATTCCGCCTCTGGTTCATATTATATCGGGTGCAGGAGTATTCCGCCCCAGGAGCAGGAGTATTCCGCTCCAGTTGGTTATCAGATCGGATTCCCCTCGAATGCAGGAGTATTCCGCTTCGGGATGGGATTACGGGCACATGTGACCCTTCGCATCATATTTCATCTCATTTCATTTTATTTCATACCATTGTGTAAACTTGTGGTACATAACTATTGTCCTGCTTATATGTGCATTTCTTATTTGTTGTTATGTTTCTGGCACGCATCCTTGGTTGAGTTTATAAGTTTCTTACGTGTTTTCGGTTGTTATCTGGCTCTACCTTTTTATAATTTAAATAAAAGAAATTTGGTTTATTTGTTTCTTCTCCCTGGCTAGCTATCCTATTCTTTGAGGTGGCTAGTCTGCCCCACTTATTGAGTCCTTTTGACTCACCCTTGTTTTGTTGTTTGTTTTCTTGTCTATCTATTTCGTTTCGGCAGGTTCGCTCCAGGATTGAGTTCGCCACGTTGTTCAGGAGCGAAGACGACTTCAGCTGTCAGGGTGAGCCAGCTTTTATTCCGGATGGCCACCAGTTTATCGGTTATCATTTCAGTTGCATTTTGCTCCCTTCAGGAGGTATCTGTTTTCTTTGTACTCTTAGATGTCTAGTCTGGATAACCCTAAACCTAGTATGTTGGGTAGTCAGCTGTAATTTCTTTTATACAGCTTAGAGGTAGCAGTATCTCTGTATTTTTTTTTCTTTCTAAGTCTTGTCCTTATTTATGAATTATTATAATTATTTTCCTAGTTTAATTGGTAAGGGTTCGCCCGACGGGTCTGGGGAGGATGTCGGGTGCCCGCACGGCCTAACCGGATTCCGGGTCGTGTCAGTCTTTTTCCTTGACCTTCTTTGAACACCAAAGATGTGGTTTCCCTTAACATTGCATACGACACCCTTGTTGTTGTTGCGTTTTCTTTCACTTTTTTCTCATCTTACATGTGGTTGACTTGTTGAACCAGATTGTTGTTTGCCTGTTCGTTGTTTATGTTTCCTATAAATCTGGAATCATTACTGGTTGATATTCCTGTTAGTTCATGTTGGTCTCTTGGTGAGTTGGGTGGTGGATATGAGATATTCGTGGTGTCATTTGAGCATGCTAGTAGTTTTTCTCCTAATTCTTAGTTTGATAGTTTGGTGGGTAGTAGAGTGGTGCATTCAAGTGCATGAGAGTGATTTGTGGGTGTGGTTGTGCATTTCGTGCATGTTGGTTCCATAGTGATGTCATTTCCCTGTGTGTCGGGAAGAAGGTGGGAGGTGGTAGGTTCCATGGGTTAGTTGATAAGCTTTTTATCCCAATTTTCATTCCATCCAATATAATTTGAGCCAAATAGTTTGGGTCAGCTATCTTGATTATCGTCTCCGCCCCCTTAAACATCATTGGTATTTGTAGTGTGTGACCTCTCAAACCATGTTCCAGTAGTGATTGTGTGACATGGTTGCGTGGCAGTGGTCGAGTGGTAAAGATTTTGGGTTCCCGATGAACTTGGTAGTTGGTAGGGTTCCTTTGTGTTGCTTGGTTGTTCCTCCCAGTTAGTGGTTGTTTGGTTGACACCTTGGTATTTTGATTTTCTTTAGTTTGATAAGTACTCTCTGTTCCTCAATAGATGTCCTAGTTTCCTTATTAGTCCTTTCCAGAAAGAATGGCACAATTCTATATTTGGCATCAATTTACTTTTAAACTTACCACTTTGCCCTTAATGAGATGGTTTATAGATACACATTTACCTATGAGCTATTTTAGACCACAAGTTTCAAAGTCTTCTCCCATTTCTTAAACTCTGATTCAAGTCAAACTAGGATATCCATTGTAGAACGGAGGGAGTAGTAATTAGTTTTCCTTTACTGTTGTTTGTGATTTCATTATCAAATCTTCGGTTCTTACAGATGAAAATTTCTCCTTCAATTTCTTGATCCTTAGTAACTCCATCATCCATCGTTGTGGCCAAGATGATGTTCTCTTGATGTTGGAAAAGGTTTGATTGACTAGTTGAAGCGGCCATTGTTGCTGATAGAAGTACCTCAGCCATTAATGTCGATCCAACATTTTGGTATAGGACTTTGTTATATTTCTTTTTTTTTTTTTTCTAATTGATTTCTATCTATTTCTAGGTCTGTTTGACTAGTACTATTTCCTTCTACTTCTAGGTGTAAAGTAGTTAACCTGAGGTCCCTTGTATTAATGTTGCTCTTATCATTTAATTATCTGGCTAAATGGGTATTAAAGGTGTCGGATAACCTAGTAGAGCCATGTATTTCTTCTTCCTTTATATGTGAGTAAGATTTGATTCTTCCTATCGATCAGAAATTCGTTTATATTACCATGTTTCCATGACTTCCTTGGATGTTGTTTCTATTAAGAATCGGTTGCGGTCAAGGGGTGAGCTTTTAGTATGATTTATTCCTGGCATCCTTGAGACTCTACTAGGTTTAAATGTGAGAGATTTGGGAGTGAGTCTCGGTATTGTCTGCTTGACATCCTGTTGTGCAACCTTTTGTTATTATGTCACGTCAATCTACCTCTCTCCTTCGAATTCTATGTTGGTAGGATGATGGAATTCTAATTCGTCACCATCTATGTGTCTTTCTTTGGTTCAAGACGCTAGTAGAGTCATGTTGTACTATGAGATTGTTTCGATTACAAAAGGGTTTTCTTGTAAATGTTCAGAGTTTCCTTCTTATAAGAAGGTTAAATTGACATAGATGTTGTTCCATGAAGCTCATTTAATATCTATTTATTCAATTGCAATTCTTTGGTTAGCCTGCTTCAGAAGTAGTCTAGCTCTGGTAGCCAAGTAATTAAGAAGATGAGCTTCCTGAAGCTCTAGTTATTTCTATCATGAGTCTATTTCTATTTCTTCTTCGTCCGGCACTAGTGAGCTTGGGCGATTAGTAGCCGCTTATGATGTTCCCTGTGTTGAGCCAGAGTCCGTGTTAAAGTAGCCGGGTAAGTACATTGTTGTTTTTTAAGGCTACTAATTGTAATGAGAGATGTCATTTGACCCCTAAATTGATCCATCAGGCGGTGGTACTTATGACAAAGGTATGGAGTTGTGAACTCGAGAGTTGCAGCTGTTTCGCAACTCGAGAGGGTAATTTGGTAGCTCAGGTCTGAGCTGCGGTATATTTTTAGCTAAGTTTTCTTTAGTCCAGCAGATTGTGCGAGGATGTCTATTCCTATTCAAATTAATTGTATGTGTTTATGCTCTAAGTGGAGGAGTCTTCCTCCAATAAAGAATGCTAATGTTAAATCTCCAAGGTATTATTGAAGCGTAAGCTAATTCTTAGTTTCATCGACCTATTCTATATTGAAAAGTATATCGACGAGGTGAATCATCGGTAGGATCATATTAATCCATCCAGAGTTCCGTGTATCATTGTTCTGAAAAAATTGAAACTCTCCTCTCGTGATCGAGGAAGTGTCAGCTTAGTACGAATAAGACGGGCAATGGTATGATCATATTATCCAGATATGTTTTATTCCAAGAGTTCGGTGTGATTCTGTAATCATGAGACAATATCCGTGGAATAATTCATGAAGGTTGTGCAAATTCTCTTGATATTTGTAAATTTTACTGTAGGCTCAAGCTCGCTCGAGGACGAACGTGATTCTAAGTGGAGGAGAATAAAATGACCTTAGGTAGTTGTTTCAAGAGTTAGGACTCTGATTGACGTGCTGATATTTTCAAAATCTTCGTAAGGTCCATTAGGACCTGTCTGTAAAATTTGAGTTAAATCGGACTTTGTTTGGTAGGCATCGAAAGAAAATTTCAGTTTCCGTTGTCGATAAATCTTAAAGAGGTTTTCGAGCTTGATTTTTGGCGAATGAGCTCCAATTTGAAATCCGAAAGCGTCGTTAGGTTTGTATGATTATTTTTGACTTGTGTGAACTTTGGGAAGTGAATTTCGAGGTCGTTCGGATAGTTTTCCGCTAAAATTCCAAGAATTTATAATTTTATCTTTTCAGTTTAATTCGCATCTTGAGTTTCGGGAATCCGATTTGAGATCTGCCTTAACGAGTATGTAACATAAATTTTTTTATAACTTGGATGCAAAATTTGAAATTATTTTGAATTTCGTAGGATTCAGTTTTAATTTTTATCACGGGGGGAAAGCTTTCAAAAAAAAAAGATTAAAAAAATATAATAATTAGAAAGGAAATTGAAAGGCGGTGGAAGCTTAAGGGATTTTTCTTGAAGTACGATCAGAAACAGAAACAAGGAGAAAGAGAGATAATGCTAAGGAAAAAAATGCCAGAAAATAGAAAAAGAAAAAGGAAAAGGAGAAGGAAAAGGTATAATTTTCACCCTAAATCATCCAGGTAATGATATTACTCTATTATTTCAGTTTATTACGTGTGTTTGAATATATTTTAACGGTAGAAATTTGGATAGTAGACACCGTTCTAATTAATTAAATTGATAGTTTCAAGGGTTAATTGAAGGTGGTTATGGGCAAACCATAAATATAATTTATCAAAGATTTGGTTATATGATTTTGAATCATGTACGTAGGCCTGGACTGCGCATTGCATTTGCGAACCAGGTGTCGGTTCCTACCCGAATTGTTCTAAAACGTAAGGAATGATGCCTTTAACCTTATTTGATATATTTTTCTGTTTATTGAATAGAGCGGGATCGTTTGGCAATGAATCCAAAGAACAAAGCGATTATTGAGTAGCAGTGCTAGCTTTGGGAAATAGTAAGTGATTATATCCATTTCTTTAGTAGCCTTTGGCCTTGTGGATATTCTACCACATGTTCCTCACGTGTGTAGCTACCAATAGGCGTACTTATTATGCCTTAGTTTTGAATGTACACAGTATATTAGTTGTTATGCCTTGTTATTGGTATTGCATTGAGCATAAAAGCATTGTACTCTGGCTGTGAGCTTAATATGTACTTCTCGACTGTCGATGAGGGTCCTGCGACGGTGAAGGATTATTATTGCATCATCTTTTCATCATATTGAGTGCAGGAGTATTCCGCCTCAGCTTTATATTATCTCGGGTGAAGGAGTATTCCACCCCAGGAGCAGGAGGATTCCGCTCCTTGCATCATATTGAGGGTAAGAGTATTCCGCCCTAGGAGCAGGAGGATTCCGCTTCTTGCATCATATTAAGGGCAGGAGGATTCCGTCCCAAGAGCAAGAGGATTCCACTCCTTTCATCATATTGAGGGTAGGAGGATTCTGCCCTAGGAGCAGGAGGATTCCGCTCCTTGCATCATATTAAGGGCAGGAGGATTCCACTCCTTGCATCATATTAAGGGCAGGAGAATTCCGCTCCTTGCATCATATTGAGGGCGAGAGGATTCCATAGTAGGAAGATTCTGCTCCTTGCATCACATTGAGGCAGGAGGATTCCGCCCCAGGAGTAGGAGGATTCCACTCCTTGCATCATATTGAGAGTAGGAGGATTCCGCTCTTTGAATCATATTGAGGGCAGAAGGATTCCGCCCAGGAGAGGAGGATTCCGCTCCTTGCATCATATTGAGCGTAGGAGGATTCCGCCCTGGAGTAGGAGGATTCCGCTCCATTCATTTGGCACATGTGACCCCACTGCATCATACTGCATTCATTTCATTTCATTGCACGCCGGAACAGTATAACTATATGGATCGGGTTGTACGCTGCAACATTATAAATATATGGATCGGGTATCACGCAGCAACAATATAAATATATGGATCGGGTTACACGCTGCAAAAATATTTGCATACAATAAGATGTATTTGTGATTGTTGATATGCTCGGGATACCTATATGTTCTGGCTTTCTTATGTCCCTGATTTTTTATGAGTTTATGGTTCCGTACATGTTTCCAGTTATTATCTGGCTCTGCCTCTTTATAGTTTAAATAAGGAGAATTTGGTTTATCTGCTTTTCTTCTCCCTAGCTAGCATATCTGCTTCTTTGAGGTGGCTAGCTAGCCCCCACTTATTGAGTCCTTTTGACTCACCCTTGTTTGTTATTTGTTTCTTGTCTATTTATTTTGTTTCGGCAGGTTTGCTCCAGGATTGAGTTCGCCACGTTGTTAAGGAGCAAAGACGATTTCAGCTGTCAGGGTGAGCCAACATTATTTAGGATGGCTACCAGTTTTATGTTTATTATTCCAGTTGTATTTTGCTCCCTTCAGGAGGCGTTGGTATTCTTTTGTACTCTTAGATCTCTAGTCTGGATATCCTTAAACCTAATATGGTTCGCCAATTGGGTGTAGGGAAGGATGTCGGGTGCCCGCAAAGCACAGCTAGAAATCCGGGTCGTGCAGTAAGCTTGTGTACTTTCCCCTTAAGGTTGAGGATGTACATGCATCAATCCTGTTGAAGTTTGAGTTTTGATGATTGACAAATGGGAAGAAACTAGTGAATGACCTTTTTCTCTAAAAGGTTCTACTATTGATGAAAAGATGCACAGATACATTCCTAGTCCGAGATGGAATTAGAAATCACACAGGAAGGTTCTAAGAAGCAGTATAGGAAAGGAAGCAGAATCCTAGTAGAACTAGGAGAACCTCGCGCATGAAGGTTCTGCGAAGCAGTGCAGAGTTTAATCCTAATAGCATTAGGAGTCTTTTGGGCGCAAATATAAAAGGCGGCTAATAAACCTTAATTTCCTTGGGTGCCAACTGGAAGTAACTTCTAATATCTACATAATAATGGGAAATATTTTCAAAGAGTCCAAGAATGAAAAAAGTGTGTAGGAGGTAAACGTGTAAAAGGAAAGCATTAATTGAGTCCTAATTGGAGAATAATTCTTTTCTGTCCATTAAGAAGTCATATGCACATTATATATACATCATTATGAAGACTCCAAAAGGGGTGCACAAAATATTATCTCTTCTGCCATATATATATATATATACAGAGAGAGAGAGAGAGAGAGAGATTAAGAGCTTAAAAGTTTAATGCAAGGAACGTGCAGAAGCAACTGATTGGATGAGAGTTCTTCATCAAGTTGTATTGAGCTTTTGTCTAAGTCTAGTTCATATGTATTAGGACTTTGAATTGTAACCTATTACGCTTATTTGAGAAGCATTGTTTAGGTACTGTATTTGGAGAAATTATTTTGTTAGGCTAGAGTTAGCTTAAAGGAGTTGTTACTGTCATGGTTCGTAGGCGGTATTGTACTTAGGAGGATTTCTAGGTGTGTTTGCTACAATTGAGTTGATTGTAGACAGTCTAAGGTACTAGATTTTAGTCCCGTGGTCATAGATTTTGTAACCTAAAACTTGCTCGTTGTGTTAGTGAAAGATTTTTCAAAATCCCAGAATGTGGGTCGTGGTTTTTCTCCCTTGAGCAAGGAGTTTTCCACGTAAAAATCCCCGTGCAAGTTTATTTCCGAATTATTGTTGTTAGCACAGTGTTTAGAAGAAACTCTTCAAGAACCAGGTTCTTGCAAGCATGAGCAAGGTTCTTCGAAAGGAAAAAATTGAAAAACACTATTCACCCCCCCTTCCGCTAGTGTCTGTTGAAGGTGCACCAAGTGCAGCAAGTGGTATTAGAGCAGGTATTCTTGTTACTAGGCTAACACCTTGAGAAGGATCTAAATATGAGTGCACCACCCAGCATCATGGAGGGCCAATGCATTACTCGTCCACCACTTTTCAACCGTCAATACTATAATTGGTAAAAAGCTCGGATGGAGATCTTCCTACAAGCAAGAAACTATCCATTGTGGAAAATCACTACTCGTGGTCCATTGGATCCTACTAAAACTAATACTTCTGGGAACAAGGTACATAAATCTGAAGAACTAAATGAAGATGATCTCAAAATGCTTCAGATTAATGTTGAGGCGATGAAAATACTTCATTGTGGCATTGGATATGATGTGTACAAACGAATATCAAGATGCTCAACTGCAAAGAAAATTTAGGATTCATTAGAGACTGCCTACTGTGATGAACCAGAGAAGAAAGAGGAAGCTGTAAGGCACATGGCAACTTTGGGAGATATGAATAAGAAAAATTCTTACAAAGTGAAGGAACAGGTTCTTGAGAAGTCATCCAAGGTAAACAAAGAACAAAAGAAGCAAACAACCAAGGAATTGTTAAAAGAGGAAGCAGAAGACATATTCCAAATCATTCAAAAAGGCCATGATGGTAGCACCTCCAGGAGACCTTTCCATTGGTGATTCAAAAAGTAAAAGTAAGAGTGCCCAACTTACTTTGATGACCAAAATGTATTCCGAATTAGAAGAAAATAGTGAGGAAGCAACCTTTGCTCTCATGGAATTGAGTTTTGAAGAGATTGAAGAGGACATCCCTGAGGTAAGTTTCTCTGCCCTACGAAGAAATATCTCATCTTTTTCAAAAAAGAAACTTGCTAATCTCTTGCATCTATTAATTGATAAATTTGAAAGGTAAAGTGCTGGCACGGAACAAATATTATCTGATTTTAAAAGCTTGAAATTTGAAAACATAAGTTTGAAAAAAAGAAACTCTGAGCTTGAAGCTGATTTTGAAAAACTCTAGGTTCTTGAAAATTAAAACAACATTGCAGCACTCAAACAGGAAAATACTCAGTTAAAAGAAACTCATGATAAGAAGGTCTGTAGTGAGGTTCAAGTGTCCCTTGAAGCAAATCTGAAAACCCCTCAAGAAATTCTGTTGTGAAATTGAAAAGAACATATTACTTCAACAGAATCTGGACAAGGACAAGTTTAAGCTCACCAGAACCATTCAATGGAACAGGTCCTGTGATGCTCTTAATATGCTTCATGAGAATCATAAGAGAAACAAAAGTGGCTCTAAATATAAGAAACCCTTGTCACAATTAGAGCCAAAGAGAATGTATGTTGGAGTAGTCAGGAATAGATTGTGCACTCGTTGTGGTAAATTTGGGCATTATAGAAATTGTTGCACAGCTCTATTCAAGGCAATTGAAAAGAACAAAAAATTTGTTTACCTAGTTGGGCTAAAGGAGATCTAATTCATCCATTCCATCATAAGAAGGGACCCAAGCTTGTCTGAGTTCCTAAAACTAATCCTTAATTGAGTGTTGCAGGCTAAGGTAAGAGGGAGCAACCAATATGAGTATTTAGACAATGGTTGCTCGAGGCACATGAATGGAGACAAAATAAATCTTCTCACTAGCAGCCTTCATTGGAAGGAGTGTGATGTCGGTAAGCAAATCACTTCTATGGTAAGGAATGTAATTCACTCTCTCACTCTATGGACTATTGGTATTTGGTTAGTTTAAAACATAACCTATTGAGTAATTCACAACTTGTGAACCCTGAGCTTAAAAATGAATTTTAGTCCATTGGTTACAAAATTGTGAATTGTAAGATTCATATGATTTTTGATATACATTGTAAGTCCCTCGTTAGGGAGGATTCCCTATGAATCACTTCAGGATAGGAAGCTAAGCATCACTTACCTAAGAGGTTATGATTATAAGTGTTTCATTCTTAATATAATGGTAAAGAAGCTCTAGGCAAGTTTAATGCACGAACTGATGAGGGAGCTCTTCCTAGGAAATTCACACATAGAAAAGCTTACAAAGTGTTAATTAATAAACTCTATGTGTTCAAAGCATGTTTGTTATTCTTTTATAAAACTAACAATGTGGCTGAGAAAGGCATACAGGAAGACGAAAAGGAAACATGGATATCCAAGAACCAGGTTCCTCATGGTGGAGACAAATCTGAAGCTAAAGGAGGATCAAGTCAAATGACTGAACAATTACTTCAACTTGACCATCATGAATTCGGAAATATAGGGGGAACTGATTCTTAGAATGATTAGTTGATATTGAAGAACCAATACATGAACCATGCAGCAAGGAGAACCTGGCCCTGAAGTTGATAGCAACAAAGAACCAGTGGCTGAAACACATGTTCAACAAGAAAGGCATGTATTTAATCAACCAGGGGGAACTGGTTCTTAGAACGATAGATTTGATTATGAAGAACTTGCTGGATATTAATAGAACCAGATTGAATTGTGAAGAAGATCAAACGAGAGACACATGTCACATTCAGGGGGAACAAGAAAGCAATCAGAAGTGGGAACTGTTGACACCCAATTTTGGTCCCGAAATTTTTAAATTAATGTCAAAATATTTTTAAATAAGGTTAATTTTAAAAATCAAAAGCGAATTGAGTAATTTTTTTAAAAAAATGGGCCATGATTGCAATGCTTAACCTAAATGTTGGCCTATCTGCGCAACCTTCCCTTTAACAATTAACCTAAATGTTGGCCTACCTGCTCAACCTTCCCACATATGAATTTGCAAAGAAATTAGGACGATCAAATCGTTCCATTTTCAAAAGAAAATGTGCTTTTATTTTATTTTATTTTATTATTGAAAAGCACTTAAAGCTTTCAAATAAATGGTAAATCTTTTGAAAACTTACTAAATTTAATTAGTTGAATTAATTAATGGTTCAATTAATTAGTTTAGAAAAATGCATAAATAGCACTTGCAAATTAATTTAGAAACATGTTGGATTAACCGTATTTTTACGGAATTTCGAAAGTGCCTTAAAAAATTTCTTTCGAAATTAACAAAAACCTCTTGCTTTAGAATCTCTGAAAGACTGCCTTTTTCTAAAAATGGAGTTGTTGCACGCATTTGCTTATTTGGTTCCCTATTTTTCCTTAAATTGTGTGGCGACTCCAAAAACTACAAAAGAGTTAGTCCATTCAGTTGATATTCCTAAATTTAGCCTTTCAGAGTTATATTTATTGGGGTTCAATAGGAACAACAGATCAGGAAGATGAGAACTTAGAAGAACCTAGTTCCTCTCAATGTCCCTCCGGAGAAACCTCTCAGCAGATCAGACCTTAACCTTGGAAGCATCAAAGTTCACATCCATTGGAGAACCTCATCTCTTACTTAAATTTTGGAATTGTTACAAAAGGAGCTTTGAAAAACCTCTGTGCATTCTATGTGTTTCTCTCATTTATGGAACCAAAGAATGTATGAGAAGCACTTGAGGATCAAGATTGTGTGATTTCTATGCATGAGGAACTACATCAGTTTGAAAGAAGTAAAGTCTGGAACTAGGTCTGTTGACCTAAGGACAGGTCAATCATAGGTCAAGTAGGTGTTTAGAAACAAGATGGATGAGCATTGCATAGTCTTAAGGAACAAGGCAAGATTGGTGGTTCAAGGCCCAAGAAGAATGAATCGACTATGATGAAACATTACACTTGTTGCTGGAATGAAAATCACTAGGATGCTGATTGCCTTGCTACTTACATAAATTCACTTTATCAGATGGTTGTAAAAAGTGCATTCTTAAATGGCAATCTAAATGAAGAGGCTCCTAGGACTTGGTATAAAAGGTTGTCTTGGTTCTTACTGAAAAATTGATTCACAAGAGGAAAGATAGACCACACACTATTTGTTAGAAAGAAAGTCAAGACCTGCTCATTGTTCAAGTCTATGTTTGGAGGCATAATTTTTGGTGCTACTAATGATTCACTATGCAAGGACTTTTTAAGTTTGAGATAAAGAGTGCTAAAGTTTATAGCACACGGATAGCACATGGAATAAAGCTGAATCTTGAAGAAACTGGCTCTCGTGTTGAAGAAAAAAAGTCTAGAGTGATCATAGGTTCTACTAATGAGCAGGACAGTAATTGTGTTAATACTTAGTATAGGTTTATGCACTAGGTTTCAGTCAAAATCAAAGGAGTCACACATGTCGACAGCAAAAGAACCTTGAGGTACTTGAAAGGACTTACAGACTTGTGATTGTGGAATCCTTAAGGAGGAACATTAGATTCTGTTGGTTTTCCTGAGGAAAACTATTCTGGTCATCTTGTGAACTAAGAAAAGTACATTTGGAAAGGCACACCTTTAGGTCCTTACTTAGTTTCATAGGCTAAAAAGAAATAAATTGTGTGATTCTTTCCACAGTTGAAGCTGAGTATGCAGCAGCTGCTTCTTGATTGTTTAGAACTCTTATATCACGTAGCAGCTGAAGAACCCTTGGTATAAAGAGTGGGTTAGTGCCCGTCTTTTGCAACAACACAAGTGTAGTCAATACTGACAAGAATCTGGCCCATCTCAGAAGGACCAATCACATTGGCATTAGGGATCACATCTTAAGAGATGATGTTGGAAGGCCTAATTATAATGAATTCTCGTAGGACTGAAGACCGAATATCATATATCTTTACCAAAGCATGGAACATGGTGCAATTCGAAAGCAACAGGTTGAAATTACGGATGACCAAAATACACTGAACGACCCAGCACCTGGTTCCCTCAATGATTGGCTAGTGAAGTATCTTCTATGTTACTTGTGTAGGGATACATCAGAATGTCGTTTCTATTTTTATACTGTAACAAGTATGCATTTCATTTATGTTAGAAACTTCTTACTGATTTTTAATGATGCTATTTTTCTATTCAGATATGAAAAAAAGAAACATGGGGTGATGAATCAATTGCATATGTGTTCAAGTACGCATCTAAATCATTGAGATTGTTTGCAAAAATTTTATCTTAACTGGTTCATCTAATCCTTTTGTAACCACCTTGAATTGGCGCCACTTCCCAAGCCATTTTTGAAATATAAAATCTATTTGATTACTTGGTGTCAGATCCCAAGAACCTTTAAATGATGAACCACTTCAACTTCTTCATCTTTTTCATATCCCAAAAGAAATCATATCAAACACTCAAAACCCTTCTAAAAATCCATGTTTCACCCGAACCCAAATTGTTGAATCTAAAAGAAACAAAGAAAGATGTGATGAACCGTTCTATGGATTTGGCTTAAAGTTTGTTAGAGTGGGGGTAAAGAAAAGAACAAAATGTACCTGCTAAGGAAGCCGTGAAAGAATCTGGTTCTGCTTCAGTTACTTTGACTACTAATGATTCAAAAATAGAAAATTGTTGGGTCTGACAATGTTCCCTCTAAGATAAGACCTGAATCAGCTAGAACAAGTTCCATTATGCATGAGTCAATTTTGAGCATTGAGAAAGTTGCCAGTGAGGTATTAGTAATATGATTAGATGAAATTGTAAAGTTTGTAGGTGGTGATGGTTCTCGTAGTATAGAATAACGGGGGAATATTGTTGCTGTAAAAACTGGCATTGCTGTGTAGAGCCTGTTTAAGTTGCTATATAATCAATTAAAGTTGTTGAGTCTATGGGTTCTCAAAAGACACAGTTGACGAACCTAGTTCGGAGGTTGTTCCTTCAGAGATTGTGAAGGAGAGTATAGGTGTTGGTGGTCCAGTCAACTTAGGACAAGGACCTGCTAAAGTTGTGAAAGGATCTGAGAATGGACCTGGTCCTTCCTTAGTTCCTGAAACAACTGATGATGCAGGACTTGACTAGACAGACTCTGTTCAAGAGAACTATGCGGAAAGAGTAGAGACACTAAATATAGAAGTATATAAGAAAAAGAACATGTAAAAGGTAGTTTGGTGCTGGGGATGAGAAAGAGGACGATGATGATAAGCTGATATTTGTTAGTGAGACAAAACCAGTAGAGAAAGAACCACTGAAATAGTAAAGGCTGAAACTCAGGGGGAACCTTCTCACGAATAAGGTTCTCAGAGTAAGGGAGTGATAGAACTGGTCTAAGAAAATTCAGCAGTCACTTTGGCTAAAATAAAGGTAATTAACATTTGCGCAAGAAATCTATTTTCATGATAGTACTATAGTTCCTGATTGTGTTTCTGAATTGGTTCGAGAAAGCGTGGTTGTGTTTGAGTATGAACCATCTGAGGTCCCAGTCGATGAACCTAGTTTAGAGGCTGCTCCATTGATGGTACATGAAAAGAAAATGAAGAATGGGAAAGACATTGTTGAATATGATGGTATTGTTGAGACAGAAAAAGACACAGTGGAAGAACCTAGTTAGTCCATTGGTTCCTCAACTGTTGATGAAGTAGATTTGGTGTTATCTAATAATGAATGTTGGGAAAAGAGTTTGTGTCTTGGGATATGGCTGACCCTTTATATGTAGATGATGCTGGTGTGTTTAAAAGATCCAAGATTGATGAATTGAAAATAAGAATCAGCCCATTCCTATACATTTATATAGTGGGAGTAATTAGGATGAGGAAGTTGTTCTCTTGAGTGAAAGAAGCTGAAGAAATGGAGACCCATATAGTAGAACTTAGAAAGGAGGATGAAACACACAAAGAACCTGGTTAGAAAATAGGAAATGCAGAGGCCAATGAACTATCTTCTAAAGTTCATGAGGAACATGATGATGACGTACCCCTAATCCAATTAAGGAGAAGAACTACTGAGTGTGTTCTTCAAGAGCTGAAAAAGAAAGGTAAAAATAATAGAAGAAACTGGAGAAGAGGCGAGGCCTGAAGAATCTCATGTTGAACCTGGTCCTAGTACAGAGAAAATGGTGGCTAACAAGAAAAAGAATGAAGTGGACTGAATTGTTGGTTCAAGGAACATCTTATTGGGAAAGGTAGAATTCTCGCTGATACCTAAGAAAAGAGGATTGTACAGCTGGTTGGAATGTTGAATGCTCAAAGTTGGATGAACTTGGTTCATGTAGAGTTAAGATAGTTGTACACTTTTGAGGATTATAGAGTTCTACACAAATATTCATGGGGAAACCAAGGCTTACTGTTGAACCCTCCAAAAAATGCACACAAATATGCATCGGGATTTAATTTCAACAAAATGGGACTCCAAAAGGCTTCTTTAGAGTCGCCACCTAATTTAAGGATTATTAGAAACCATAAGTTAATTAATGAGTGCATTTCTTCCTTATTTTAAAAGAAAAATAAATTCAGAGATTCTTAGGTAAGTGGTTCTTTTATTTTCGAAAGAATGTCTTTTTTATTAAAAGAGCACTTTCGAGAATCCATTAAAAGCGGTTAATCCGATGGTTTTCACGAATTTTGATAAAATAAATAACTTAAATATTTTAAGAAAAATATATGATAAATAAATAAAGAAGTAAAAAATAAGTAAATAAATAAGTAAATAAATAATAAATAATTTAATATTTAATAAAATAAGTAAATTGATAAATAAATAATTTAAATATTAAATAATGATAAAATGGTACAATTTTAATTGAATTTTGATTTGCACTCATTAATTGTCAAATGTTTCTTAATATTCACAAATTAATTGGCGATTCGCAAAGAATGGATACAAGGCATTCATAAGGCAATTTAAATGATTTATAATAATTATTCACAATTCAAATACCATTTCTATCCTACAGGGCTCCTAGTCCGATCTACGGGGATCCTATACATGGATTCTAAAGGAGCGGGGAAGATAGAGTAAGAAAAAGAAGAACCCGAAAATGCAACTCAATATTTTTTAGCCTTGGTAGCAACGCGTTTAGAGCAAGTTGACCCGAGCAGCTCAAGTGGCAATTAGTCGACCCCAATGGAGTTTTAGCCAACTCGTCCCAATTTGTATTCATACCAAGAAAATAAAGGAAGATAAAGATTAGTAACTTATACATTGATGTACAAAAATTTAGAAAACAAGAAGCAAAATGAGCAATGCATGATTTAATGAGCATTCATTCAAACTCAAAAAATGCAATTTTACGATCGGAGGGAAAAATTTAAGAACAAACCAAACAGGGCAATCAAGCTCAAGCAAAGATGTAATTTCAAATATTGCTTCAAACCCTTTAAGATGAAATTAAAGAAAAATTAAAAGAAATCTGGTAAACTCAAGTAGACAAGTTACGGTTTCCATTTTAGAATATGGTTTAATTTTAAAGAGTCAGAAACAGGGTTACATTTAAATGCCAAAGAATCGATTTATACTATGAAGTCAAGATGATAACGTACAGGGAGGTTTCACGCACATTCTAGACTTGAATAATTAATATTTCTCCCTTTCCCTTCATTTTGGAGAAACTGAACCATCCTCATACTTGTTAAGATAAAATAAACTGCAAGATAACATTTTAGACACTCCTGAACTTTATTTAAATTTCTTAAGGCTAATTTAAACTAAGGCTGCCTCCACGTCTCCTTTCAATCCGACAATAACCTGACAAGAACTTATGACCTTATTGGGATTTAAAAAAGACAAATAGGACCTACTTGCTAGAGGAAGCAAACAGAAGACTCAAAATACTTGGAATTGACTCAAAACAGAAACAAAGCATGACTGAGAATAAGTAATTTTAAAGAACGAACTTCCATTTTACGGCTACAATGAGAAGGAGCTAGAAGGAAGCTGAACTAGGACAATGAAACTGGACCAAACAGCATCCTCCAAAACCTGAAACCTATACCCCTCACACCTGCATACCCTCCTGGACAAGCATACACATATACTGATCCTATACACAAAGAAATAGATAACTCATACTCCTCTACAGCAAATTTGCAAGCCACCAAGAACTAGATACCCTGAATCTCACAAAACCAACCTACTATTCCCTTTCAACTACTCCAATCAACCAAGAGAACAACATCCTCTCAATTCCGGCCTAACAACTACTCATAACTCCAGACCCTGCTATATTAAGAGAAACCCTTGCAAACCACTAACTTACAACCTGAAGGGAAACCTGCTTGACAGACTCTTCCACACCTCTTTCACCACCCTGAAACAAACCAACTTAAACTGCAGCAACAAAAGAACAATACCAGGATTAACTCCCAGGCTCCTCTCTACTACTACCAGCATACTCCCTCAAACACTTGCAGCAAAACAGAACACTCTTCTCTCTAACTGCAGCCTCCCTCAAGCAAGCAAGAACAAACACCCCACACTCCCTGAACACCCTCACAAACCCCTTCAAAAACCTGCAACATCCTAACTTCCAAGAGCAGGCCAGGCTACTCCATCCTGAACCTACAGCAACAAAGACCATACTCTTGCAAGCCAAACTCACAGGGACACCAGAACACCTGAAAACACCCAATCTAATTCCTCATATCAAGAAAACAACGATAACAGACCTCTTTCTTACACCTCTAAACTTCTGCAAACAACCAGAGATTAATCTGCAGCCCCTTGCCTCCTTTAACACACACTGCACAGTGCATACTCTCATATACACATACATATACTTACCTGAACACACCTGGGCACTCACACACACACTATCTACTATACTCTTAACTCCTTTGCCTCACGGATTCTCCCTGGACCTCCTGAACACCTATACTTCCTCCTTTGATCAAACCAGACCACATGAAAATGACTATAACATCACAGGACCAACCCCTACAACCTGGAAAAAAACCAGACCTAAACACTCTTAAACACCTACAAACTAAGCTCAACTACCCTGCAACAGCTGCATATCCATTATCCTGGCAGAAACAACATAAACAAAACCAGCAACCATAACTTCTTTCTCTCTTCTAAACAGACCAGACACCTTCACCTAGACTCTTCACTATACTGAAGACCACCTCTCAATCTCCATAAACACCAATCTGACCTGCACCCTAAACAGCCACCTAAAACAACCACACAGCCTAAGATCCTTTCTAAATCAATCTGCACCCTTTACATCTTCTAGAAACCCAGAACATTTCACATTTTTCAGTTCAGAACCAAGCAAGAATCAAACAACAATAGAACCTACACAAACACTCTCATTTACCATAAATCAATAAGAAAAAAACCAGTTTCATACCTGTAAAACCTCAGCCTACAGATTCATATGTTAACAAGGAACCTATTTGTACACTAATCAACTAAGTACTCCAGGTAGATTCAAAGCAATAAATAAGTTAAGGTAACTTATTACCTTTTGCAGGGCAGTGAACGAGGCGTCGATCCGAAGAAATGCACGACACGAATAAGGTTGTCGACTCGATCAACGATGAAGCGACTCGACTAAAATAATGAAAGCAAGAACAGGAAACAATTGCCAAGAACCAACTAAAAACAGTAACACTGTATCTTTTACTTAAAACTTGAAGGAAATGTTTTTTATAAATGTTGTTGTTTGTTTTTCAATATATCTCTCCTGCTGCCCCCGAACTGAACCCCCTAAACAACAATAACAATAACCTATTTATACCTAAATTTAGGGTTTTCGGGTTCCTCTTGAAATTCCAAGTCGACCCTTACTCTTTTTTTGATTTCCCTTTCGAGACCCGGGTTAAAATAGTATATCCTTTCAGATTGTACTCGTTTAATTCTGATTTCAAAGGGAAATATAGACGTTGGAAAGATTTGACGGCTCGGATGAATTTCTTGCGAAATACACGATCAAGATCGAAACACTGTGGCCCTAGTACGAAAAAGGTGAAGAAGGGAACGTGGGGGAGGGGACCTTGGTGACAGTGATTCGGCGTGATGTGTGATTTGGATCGAATTTTAGAGGGGGAAATTGATTTGGGATTTAGGTTTTGTGGGTTAAGATTAGGGGAAAATGGGTTATCGGGTAAGAACTGAAATTTAGGGGTGTATGTTGTGTATATAGGCTTTGCGCTGGTGAGCTGGATTTAGGCTAGGATTTCAATTTTGACCATTATGATAATTAAACTAAAAATAGATGTGTTGTGCATGTAGGCTGGATTTTTGGGTACAGATTGCAATATTGGCCTTCCTTTCATCAAAATCAATTTTCACCCTCTAGAATTTCGAAATTAGCCCTAATCATAAGCCTTTTATATTATGTTACTAAATTTTAAATGTTTCGGGATGAATTGGGTGTCAACACTTACCAGAGCCACCTAGATAGGAAAAAGTTTATGGCATCCTTTCATCCATTATTGTTCGAGTTTGTGTTGAAGAACCTGTTCCAGAGGTCCTAGTGTCGTAGTAAGATGAACGTTATAGTTTGAACTTACACGAACCTATTAAATATGGAGGTTCCTATCAATGTGAATGAGTAATGATATATTATATGAAGAGGATAGCTGATGTGGTACTAGAATAATATGGGTTGTCATATGTGTTTCTTCTTACAAAGATCATGGAACTCTTTGGCATGTCTTAGACAAATATACAGAACCTGATCATCATAAAGGCTTTGAAAGGAACATTCTAAAGAGTTGTCGTTAGAGGGAGAATCTGCAGAAGAACCTATAGAGCATGATAATGATGAAGGTTCTCGTATGGATGAGTGGAATCAATAAATAGAAGCCTATGGAAGGTGATCTGGTGCTGGAGATGCAAGGAAATTCGAGAAACATTGCAGCAATGCTTGCTATTTCTATATATCCGTTCCATACACTTCCCTGACTAGAACAGTTCCTACCTTATAACCCATATTCCCTCAATTTCTGCCTGATGTTCTGTTTAAGACAATTGTTATGGTTTTAATCTTGATATTTTGGATGCTTATTTGGATTTTTACTTGATTCATTACTAATCAATTCTCTTATCTTATGATTTAACTAAGCATCTTAAATTTAAGTTTGACAGGTTCTGCATATGATTGATTTGTTGCCATCTAGGCTATAGACTCGATATTACCTGATTGGTTCTTTGACAGGTGTACTGTGATCCTTTTGATGGTGCCAAAAGGGAGAAGAATAAATGTTGGAGGTATTTGATACCCAATTTCGTTTTGTTACTAATTCTTATACCTGTTTCATTACTTCTGTGTTTGTATGAACAGGGATTTATACTCCTCCAGACAATATTTGTTTGTCATCATCAAAAAGGGAGAATTTTATGAAGTTTGAGTTTGATGATTGACAAATGGGAAGAAACTAGTGAAGGACCTTGTTCTCCGGCAGGTTATACTGATGATGAAAAGATGCACAGATACATTCCCAGTCCGAGATGGAATTAGGAATCGAGCAGGAAGGTTCTACGAAGTAGTATAGGAAATGAAGCAGAATCCTAGTAAAACTAGGAGAACCTCGTACAGGAAAGTTCTGCAAAGCAGTGCAGAGTTTAATCCTAATAGGATTAGGAGTCTCTTGGGCGCGAAAAGCCTAAAAGGCGGCTAATAAACTCTAATTTTCTTGGGTGCCAGTTGGAAGTATCTTGCAAGATCTACATAATAATAGGGAATATTTTCAAAAAGTCCAAGAATGGTAAAAGTGTGTATGAGGTAAAAGTATATAAGGAAATTATTTATTGAGTCCTAATTGAAGAATAATTCTTTTCCTTATCCATTAAGAAGTCATATGCATTCTATATCATCATTATGAAGACTCCAAGAGGGATGCACAAAATGTTATCTCTTCAGCCACGTAGAGAGAGATATTAAGAGCTCAAAAGGTTGATACTTCTAAAGAAAACGTACAGAAGGAACTGACTGGACGATGTTCTTCATCACATATAATCAATTACCAGTCCAGCAAGGAACGTGCAGAAAGAATTGACTGGATGAGTGTTCTTCATCAAGTTGAATTGAGCTTTTGTCTAAGTCTAGTTCATATGTATTAGAGCTTTGAATTGTAACCTATTACGCTTATTTGAGAAGCATTGTTTAGGTATTGTATTTGGAGAAAATATTCTTGTTAGGCTAAAGTTAGCTTAAAGGAGTTGTTAATGTCATGGTTCGTAGGCAGTATTGTACTTAGGAGGATTTCAATAAGTTGATTGTAGGCAGTCTAAGGTACTAGATTTTATTCCCTTGATTATAGAGTTTGTAACCAAAATTTTTATCGTTGTGTTAGTGAAAGAATTTTCAAAATCCCAGAGTGTGGACTGTGGTTTTTCTCCCTTGAGCAAGGAATTTTCTACGTAAAAATCCTTGTACAAGTTTATTTCCGCCATTATTGTTGTTAGCACAGTGTTTAGGAGAAACTCTTCAAGAACCAGGTTCTTGCAGGCACGAGCAAGGTTCTTCAAAAGGCAAAAATCGGAAGACACTATTCATCTCCTTCTAGTGTCTATTAAAGGTGCATCAAGTGCAACAAATCTTAATCAGTTTACCAAGAGCTCCTCCAATTTTTTGAAGAACCTCATAGTCATAAAACTCAGTGGGGGGTTCTGGGAGCCTAGCCCATATAGTTGATCAATAAGTTAAGGAAGGCCGATGACGATACAAATCTTAATTCCCATTCCCTTACCGTTACAGATAAAAAAATGGTTGCCATTGAACCAAGGGCCATTGTGTAACGCCTTAATATAGCTATCTTTATCTAGAAATTTAATTAGGTAGTAGTCATTTCTCAAATCTATAAGCGATAGGGCTTAGTTGGCTTCCAAATTGCGTGAAGTTTTAGCTTTAGAAATTGATAGCCAACATGCGTACCAAAGAATTTAACTATAACTACATTTGACCAATTTTTATAAATTCTTTCCTTATCACTTTTATATATGAAAATAAAGTTATCTAGATCCTTCGAGTTTATTGATTCATCAGTGTTATCAAAAGAGTCAATAATTTCGTTTATTCCCTCCTCCACATGTTGTTGTCTTAGGGATGTTAAGCGGATATAATTATTCCAGGCATTTTGGTTCTGAGAGGAAATCTTCTTTGCACTTTCTATTTGTTCTAAGTCATATAGAGTTTTAGGTGTTTTCCTCTCAAAACCTGGAGGTTCATCCTCCAACATTTCCATATCTTGAGCTTCTAAAGAAATTCTCTGTCTTTCCTTTTGGAGTTATTATTGTTTGGATCATTTGGATCGTTGTTGTTGTTATTGATAATAACGTTATTATTTATCATGGTGTTGGTTGAAGAAACTGGAAGAAACTTTTAGCAAGAAAGGTATTGGAAAGTTTGATAGCACTACTAGAATTTATTGATATTCCAAGGGACTGTTTGGAGAGGGAATTCCTTCTCCAATTTGGAGAGGGAATTTGGAGAAGGAATTCCCTCTCCAAACATGAACTTTCACTCGCCCGAACGAATAAAATAAAAAAGTTGACACCGGCTTGGGAATTCCCTCGCCAAACTGCAGGACAAAATTTTCTCTCTCCTAATTGGAGAGGGAATTCCCTCTCCAATCAGGAAAGAGAAAGTTACAATTTTTACTGCTTTTATTGGAGAGGGAATTCCCTCTCTAATCAGAAAAGAGAAAATTTTCTCTAATTCCCTCTCCAATCAGGAAAGAGAAAATTACAATTTTCACTATTTTTATTGGAGAGGGAATTCCCTCTTCAGGAGAGAAAATTACAATTTTCTCTTTCCTGATTGGAGAGGGAATTCCCTCTCCAATAAAAATACTCAGATCTGCCAAGTAATTGGCGAGGGACTCCCCTCTCCATGTGATAAATAAAAACTACTTCTTTCCTTGCCAAAACACACAGCACACACAACTCTCTTTCTCCCCCAAACATACGCACACCTCTCTTCTCCCCCAAACAAAATCCCTTTCCCCATTGCTGCCCGTCTCCAACTCGGCCCTCTCCCCGGCGATTTTAATTTTTTTTCCGTTCAACCCATTGCAAGCCCATCTCCATTAAGGTAAATATTTTTATTACACATTTTTATGCTTCTATGATTGTTATTGTTATGAAACCCTATAATGAATTAGTTTATCACATAAATTCGTGAAATAATATTGTGGATGAATGCTTGGGAATTGTTAGCATTATTGTGATTTGAGAAAGAAATATAATTAGGAAGTTATTGTAGTTGTAAAATAATTTGGAATTAGTTGTTTAGCCTTATTTAAAAAAATTTAGAAATACTTGTTTAGCCTTAGTTTAACCTTAGAAAAATAATTTGGAAATATAAAATCTTAGAAACTTATTGAATAATTTTTAGAATTACTATCCCTCAAATTTGAATGATATGAAAATAGTTGTAATTCAAAAATTCAATTGTGCATGATAGTGGTTGATTAGTGATCGAGGGAAGATTTAAACTTGAAAGTTGGACGTGTTTAGGATTGTTAAGTACTTTAGCGTTTTATTTGTTTGTGTTAGTTGGTATAAAACATGTGCGTACACTTGTTTAATTGTTCGGATTAGATTGATTGTGGTATTTAGAATGTTTTGAGTGCTTTGGTGATTTGAATGCGCAGGTATATATGCATATATATGTTCTTTTTGCTATATATGATGTTGTTGCTGTGCTGCTTCTGTGCTGCTGCATATATGTTGTTTTTGCTATTGTTGTTGTGCTGCTTTTGTATGGTTACTGATTTTTGCGTTTCAGGACACTATATTTGGAGAGGGAATTCCCTCTCCAATTGCCTTTTTAAAAATATTTTTAATGAAATTGGAGAGGGAATTCCCTAGCAAAGTGAAAAAAAAATATTTAATTTTTATACTTGGAGAGGGAATTCCCTCTCCAATTCCCTAGTCAAAACTGAATAAACAAATATATTTCACACTTGGAGAAGGAATTCCCTCGCCAAGTTGAAGAAAATATTTTTCTCTCTCCTGCATTTAGAGAGGGAATTCCTTACCTGTATATTATCTGACACAATAAGAAAATTGGACTGACACAACAGCTTGAGAAGGAATTCCCTCACCAAAAATGCTCTGCTACGAGCCGTATTCTGAGGGACCACTTGCTAGGGAATTCCATCTCCATCACGCGTTTGGAGAGGGAAGTCCCTCTCCATTTTCCCTCGTTAAAACATTGATTTCTAGTAGTGTAGGGTTCTAAGAGGGGTTCCCTTCTAGAGAGAAGCAGGACTTTATCTCTCTAACCCATCCTTTATGACCAATAGTTTCCGTAAGTAAGTTATTTATCTATGTATTGAAGCTTTGACCAAATACTTGTAGTCTTGTAGATTCAATGCCAATCACAAAAAATTTCTCTACCTAGTCTTTATGCTGCGTTTTATAGAAGAGAAAAAGTAAAAAAAAAAAAATAGGAAGAATATTTGTTGCGACATTAATTGCTAATTTCAATTTCCATACCAATTGCAATCATTCCTTACTTCCGTTACATTACTATTGTTGCAATTACATTAAAAAATTCACTGACGATGAAATAAGAAAAGAGGAAAAGACCATCTAAAAATTCATTAAATGTATATGATGAGAGGAAGCTATTGTAGGTTAAATACATTTATCGTAATACATTAAATTTCACCATGCTTTAAAGGACAGAAGGGAAAAGAAGCAATTGTAGGGGACTTTCAAAATTCTATAAGTAAAATAAGCCCAAAAAAATGAAAAAAAAAAGATAAGGGGGTAATTTTGATCAGTAGCCATTTTTGGACGCGCTCATTGGGGACTATCCACCGTTTCGAAATTCACTGAAGAATAGCCAAAAATTCGCGCGCTCACTTAAGCTCCATTAGCATTGGGAAAACACCCCCAGACTAGTCCCATAATAAAATACTGGGGCTTTGAATAAAACTTATTCAAAGCCCAAGTATTTTGTTATGGGACTGAACATAACAAAATAATGAGACCTTGAACTAACATGTTCAATGGTTCCATTATTTTGTTATGGGACTTTATCCCATAACAAAATAATAGGATTTATTCCCATAACAAAGGTCTCATCAAAGGGATAAATCACATTATTTTGTTATGGGACTTAATATATAAAGCTTCAGTCCCCATAACAAAATGCTGGGGCTGTGAACAAGTTTTGTTCACAGCCCCAGCATTTTGTTATGGGACTGAAGCTTTATATAAAGTCCCATAACAAAATGCTGGGGCCTTGAACAAAACTTGTTCAAAGCCCCAGTATTTTATACTGGGATTAGTTTACTTCAGCTTCCCAGTATAAGTACTAACTTGTTCAAAGCCCCAGTATTTATACTGTAATTTGTCCGGAGGTGGCTAGTCTTCAAACAATTTTGCATCGCTGACTAGTATTCATTTAACGCGGTCAAAACAGGCTGCGTGACTAAATTTTTACAATAAGATGCTTGTCTTTGCAGAGTGCCAAATCACCTAGCCCATAACCCAGCTTTATATTTATACTAGGGATTTGACCGCGCCTTGCGCGGTTCTAAAAGGTTTATTGAATACATGAATATGCGTGAGTGTAAAAGGTTCATTGAACGTAGGAATAAGCTGAGTGTAAAAGATCGAATAAGCTTAAGAACCTTATTCCAAAAAATTTAATAGTTGAATATTAAAGTATATAACAATGAAGTAGATACTTGTAAAATCTAACAATAATGAGAATACTCTTAAAATAAATTAAATTAAAGAAATATAACACCTTTAATAATAGAAAGAAATTGGGATAAAGAGAGAAAAAGATTGAAGATTTGACATTATCATGATAGGAGAGATTTAATGCACGATTCACATGTCTATTTATATACTCCATTAGATTGATGTCTATCAATATATTCCATTAGCTGTATATATTTTTATTTTTTATTTGGTAATAAGACTTTTATTTTTCAAGAATTTATTTTATTCAAATAAAAGAAAATAAAATAAAAAGTACTGTAATAAAGAAACTAATAAGAAAAGAAGATTAAGTAGAAGAACTAAGTGGCACCTTTTTTTTTTAAAGTGGCATCCATTGAGTTTGTTTTTATTATGTATTCATATTACCAATTTTTTACGTTTTTTTAATTATTTCTTGTCTACTATTCATTCATCTCCCTCTCATTACAAAAGCACATTACTTCCCTTTTATCCTCGTTCCTCGACATCTTTTGCTTAGATGGAACGCTTAGCTTTCGATCCAGTAGACAGAAATTTGTGAAAGCAGACTTATTGCACCATGTCATTATTTTCTGTCCATTTGCTCTCTCTTTCTATGACATAGTTTCATATATCATACTCCATCAGTTTCAATTTATATGGCAGCATTTTCTTATTCATCTGTTCCAAAAACAATGGCAGCATTCTAAATTTGGTAACAATGTAACTTCAAAATTACAGTTTTGCCATTACTGAAATGATTTACGACCACGCAAACATCTTTGCCTTATTTTACACCATACATTTCAAATGTCTTCCTTTATTTCTAAAACTTTGTACCAAGTCAAACTATGACACATAAAATGGAACGGAGGGACAATTTGCTTCTATCCATTTTCTTTCTCTTTCATACGGTACCTATCTTATTCAATTTAATCTTGATACTTACATGAAAGCATTTTAAATACTGAAAGAAAGAAGAATCAGGGATTGTTAAAGACTGTGTCCATAAAAATTTATGTTGGATGCAAATTTAAGAGAACATGAATATTTGACATTAAGTGAGTGAATTGAAAAGAGGCAGAGAGTACCAAAAAAAGTCTGGATCCTTTTAAAAAAAAATTGTCATATCGGCCTCCTTTAAATTAACCACGACTCTATTGTAGGTAAATTCATTACATGCCTTTACCTTTTCTGATCTTTGAGCTCTCTTATGAGCAAAGTACCAGAGTTAGAACAGTATCTATTGGTAATACAAAAATTCAACAACGCACAATCCCCTTAATCACCAAGCTTAGAGGGTGTGCCATTGTGAATTCCAGATCGGGCAAAGACGCACAAACGAAGAGAAATTAGTTAGTTGCATTAGCTTATATATAGACTTTTTAAGTTGACTATAAGTTTGTTATAAGCAATAACGAATATAAAGGAATACTTATAAAACTACTACATACTTCTTGTTACGTTGGAAAGCCAAAGGATCTATATTGCACTGATAAGGATTATGAAAAGATGGAGCACCAATATAGTATTTCAGTTCGGTTAGAGTAGTATTGATTAGGCATATGTACTAAAAAAGTTGATAAGGAATAAGATAAAATTACTAATACCATCGTTAGTAGCATGGCATCAGATGGACGAAACATAGATAAACTCAGGAGTCTGAATCAGACATCAGCAACTAATCAAACATTACACAAATGCTTCTTTACATTTTCGGTCAAAATAACTAACGACTTCTTGTTCATCTTCTGTAGGAGCTAGGTTGTAATACTAACTCAAGGCGTAAAAAAATGTAGAGGTGTTATAAATTTATTTATTTGTGTGGATGACCACTACTCACCATTCACTCAATTGTAACATTATGGTTTACTACCCCACTTTCTCCTACTTAATTCCTCCCCACTAAGTGACCACTAATTCCTTTTTAAGTCACTACTTAATTCTTATAACCTTTGGTTTGATTTGTAACTTATGTATTTGTATCCTATAAATAGAGCACATTTGGCTCTATGGAAGATACACTTGAAACACTTTGAGAATAATACAAGTTCTTCCTTCTCCTCTTATATATTTTATCTTGTTCTTGCACTACTTTACTATTAGTTTTGCAACACGTTATCAGCACGAGTCTCTATTTTATTACACGATTTAGAAGAAATGAAAAGCAAATTATGATGCAATTGATAGAAGCCAACGTTCTGGTTGCTAACACAAGATAAGTTTTTTTTTTCCAAATTCATTAATATTATGATTTTTGTGAATCTCAAAATTAATAGTACCCTATTTTTATTTTGTTTTATACCACTTTAAATTGTAGAAACCTTTCACTGACTACAACTTTTGTCTATTTTTCCATTGCTGGTTTGTAATAAAATGCTGGTTTAAGTCCCAACGTATTATGGCCTAATGTAACTTTATGAGGCTAAGACATTGGGTTCATGTCCCAATGCACATCTTGATAATATTATGATGAAACATAAAGTCCATTCACGGATATGCTCTATTCCCTAAGATGAATGTGGGAGCAGGACAGGCTCCATTCCCTAAGGTGAATGTGAGAGCAACACATGCTCCATTCATGAATGAGAATGTAGTAGCACATAATAATGCCTGAAAGAAGGCAAAATTTCTTTATATCTGAAAAAGACACAATATTTTATGTCTGAAAGAAGGCAAGTGATTTTATGTCTGAAAGACGACAAAGTAATTACCATGGTATAGACCATAGTTGTAGGTGAGGCAATGAATGAAGCAATTGTCATCATTGTGAAATTAATAAGAGAACAATAAGGGTTCTCAAAAGTAACCGTTAGAACGGTAAATATAATAATGCCACCTATGTGTTTTGTCAATATGAGGCACTTCAAAAATGATTATGGTCCGTTCGTGAAGTGAATGAGACAATTTATAATAAATATTATGAATGTGGACCCATTCCTGGAAGGTGAATGTGGCAATATATGATAAAAGATATGACACGGATATGCCCGTGCGTGGTTGATAAAGTACCACAACTCACCTCTAGAAGAGGTTCGAGTAGAATGAACTATCATTTATTGTACCATGAATGGTCATTGCCCACGTACAAAATGTATATCAAAATTATGTGTTATTATGAATAACACAAGAGCAAGTAAGCAAGAAATC
Source organism: Petunia x hybrida (assembly GCA_037355625.1). NCBI lineage: Eukaryota > Viridiplantae > Streptophyta > Magnoliopsida > Solanales > Solanaceae > Petunia > Petunia x hybrida. The sequence goes on from JBBBVM010000055.1 coordinate 7,412,684, forward strand.
GATCTTGCATTTAATGATTTGACCATGACAATAATTATATGATTTTCTCCTTGAAGGAGATATTCACCATATGGTTGGTGTAATAAAATATATGGTAGTACAAAACTAATTGAGTGCTCCGGAAGAGCCAAATTATAAGTACCTGGAGGAATGAGATGGATAAAGTACTTTATTGTAGTACGTCTCAAAAGAAACTTGTAAAGTTTCAAATACATTTGCCAAAATGGCTAAGAGACTAAAATTGATGGAAAGATATGAATATCTTTATATTACTACAAGAATATCAGGTGAGATATATGTGCTTGAAACGCTCCCCGCCTCTTCCTCGAGTATGTACTACTCAAAATATAAGTGTGGTAAAAGCATATATGCATGCCACAATAAACTTTTAGTTTATTGTTACAATGCCCATGCTATAGTAAATTTCTAGTTTACTAGATGAATAAATTTATAAGTTGGCATGACCGGTTTGACCATCCCGGTTCAAATATGATGCACAAAGTATATAAATGAGAATTCGCATGGGTATATACTAAAGAATCAGGATTCTTCAAGAATTCTTTTTGTGCTGTTTGTTCTCAAGATAAATAAATTATTCGACCAACTAAATTTGGGATCAGGATCCCCGCACTTCTGGGATGTATAAAAGGTGAATATGGGCTCGTTCACCCGCCATGTGGACCATATAATTATTATAAATAGATGCATCTATGATAAGGTCACATGTGCGTTTTATTACAAACCAACAATGGTACTTGCGAGGTTAAATATTTCCTCAAATAAATCTTATTATGAGCATATTTCCAGATTATGCAATCAAGATAAGTTATCTTGATAATGTTGGCAAGCAAGTTTAGCATATTCATATATTGAAAGCCTCCAATTGCTAAACCATGCATATGAGAACAATGCTACCTAAATCAGGTATGAGGTATGGTATATCCATAAAGCAGCACTTGTGCACGACATGCCACAAAATGAATTCCCCCTCATAATAGTTCAGGGTCATGAACCAAATATTTTTCAGCTAATAATTATAATGTGCGGTATAATATCAATTGAAGATGGATCCCATATAAGGTTGGGAACGAATGTTAGTTTGGCTAACATTAGGGGGAGAAATTAATGCAGCTGAGGAATAAATAAATTAAATTATCATTTGATTATGATCCTCATATAAAGATAATTCAAGTCACTGTCAGACGCATTACTGACCCAAAGAAAAATATTATATTCCAGCTGTTAATGCTCCTGATGTCCTGGTGAGACAATCTATTTATGTCAATGAGTCTAAGGCACGCCTGAAGCGTGGCAGACCATTCGGTTCTAAAGATAAATTTTTGAAAAAGAAAATGAGCAAATGATTATGATGGTCAAATAAGGAGGCAGGGCTCTAAAATAGCCCGCTACACAACACTTCATAAAACCTCATCAGGAGAGGTTCAGGTACCTGAAAATTTATGAATGTGAAGAGATCTCAATATGTTATGTCGGATTGGGAACCGAGATATGAAATTATCATCGACGATATCTTACATATATTATAAAGCTCAATATTTATATGATTATGAGGATGTTGAGCTTAAGTCTGTTAGGAATACAGACATGAAATTACCGGCCAAAAATAGCAAAACGCATTCAAGCAAAAATTGGCTTCACTCGAGTTACGTGAAGTTTTTGGACCGATAGTCCAAACACCAGAAGGTGCAAAGCCAATGGTGTACAAAGATATTTTTATGCAAAAATATTGATAATAATAAGTCGTTAAATATAAAGTACGCCTTGAGGCACAAAGATCTGACATTGATTATATAGAGCTATATTCTCCTTTTGGTGGATGCAATCACCTTTAGGTATGTTATATGTCTGGCAGTGCATGAAAGACTTGATATGCGTGTGAATGTTGCAACAGCCTTTTATATGGCTCATTGAGCAACAATATATTTATCCTTGAAGGATTCAAGATCCTAGAAGCATGTAAAGGTTCCCGGGAAACCTATTCAATGAAGCTTCATAAATATTTATATGGATTAAAACAATCCGGCCACATGTGGGAAAATTGCGTTTGCGAACTTCTTGATATTGAAATATTATATTTTAATACAATTGGTGCATTGAAGTATCTTACTAAATATACTCCACTGGTTATAATTTTTGTTATAAGCTTATTGGTAAGATTTAGTTCTTCCTCAATGCGAAGACATTAGAAGAATACATGGTATCTAATTGATCCACAAAGCCCGATATCAACTTGGTATTTATTTATTGTGGTAGAATACCTATATTGTGGCATTTTATAAAATCAATTGTTGCTGCTACATCTTCAATTTATGAAGAGATAATAGTCATGCTTGAAGCTATGCGACAATATTGGTGACTGAGATCAAGAACTCAACATATTCAGCAACAATGTGGTATTTCGTTGAAGACGAGGATCCCAGTAATATTATATGAAATATTGCATGGATAGTTCAGCTAAAAGGAAGATACAACTTAAGAGACAAATATTCAACAAGATTCCTTTTCAGTCGTGATCTTCAAAAGAATGATGAAGTTAATATTGAAGAATTCACTCTAGTGATAGTTTGATGGATCTGTCCACTAAGTCATTGTCAATCTCAACATTTGAGAAGCTAATTTACAAGATTGGAATGTGTCGTCTTCAAGATATTAAATGATGTTTTCATCAGGGGGGTAAAGTACGCGCTGGACTCTTTTTCCCTTAACAAGGTTTTATCCCACTTAGGTTTTACTTGTAAGGTTTTTAATGAGGCAGCTCTAAAGGCATATTACAGGATGTGTGTACTCTTTTTCCTTCACTAGGCTTTTTTCCACCGGATTTTTCCTAGTAAGGTTTTAACGAGGCACATTACCTTCCAAATGGTCATCCAAGGAGGAGTGTTATAAATTCATTTATTTATGTGGATGACCACTACTCACCATTCACTCAATTGTAACCTATTGTTTACTACCCCACTTTCTCCTACTTAATTCCTCCCCACTAAGTGACCACTAATTCCTTATTAAGTCACTACTTAATTCTTGTAACCTTTGAGTTGATTTGTAACCTATGTATTTGTATCCTATAAATAGAGCACATTTGACTTTATGGAAGATACACTTGAAACACTTTGAGAATAATACAAGTTCTTCCTTCTCCTCTTATATATTTTATCTTGTTCTTGCACTACTTTACTATTAGTTTTACAACAAGAGGAAATATCTGAAGAGAAGAATACAAAATTGGACCAGCCAATAGTAAATTTATGTTAAAACTATACTAAAATAAGGAACACGACAGCCTTGCTTACGGGGGAGCCAAGCAAGATACGACATGGTCAAGTTACTTATAGACTATATTCTATATACATATAGTGTATGAAACACAATGATGCGTATGAATAGTTATGGAAATTAATACAAAATAACTATTCAAATTAATTAAAGAACTTAATTGCACCCAATAATTAGCACAATAAAATAATATAAAGAGAAAAGTGTAACTGAATAGTTACGGTATTATTCTCATAAAAAACGTTAGAAGTGACAGCTTTTAGTGGGAAAGGTGGGTATTCATTAAGAATGCTGCTTGACAATCAATTAAAAGAATAGTAAGAGAAACTGCTACAAAAAAAATGATTTAAGGACTTAAAAAGCTAAAAATATAAAATCCTTGTTTTCATTACTTTTTGATGGAATGGTAGTTATAGAAATATGCTACATCACTTGTCTATATATATAGATAGATATAGATATAGATATAGATATTGGTTTACTGACATGGACAAAGAGCATGCAAGTCAAGTGTTTAAAAGGTTAATTAACATGTAATTTTATCAAGAAAACACTTAAAAGAACATAGAGCCCATAACCCAGCTTTATATTTAAAGATTGGTTTACTGACATGGACAAAGTGCATGCAAATCAAGCATTTAAAAGGTAACTAACATGTAATTTTATCAAGAAAAGACTTAAAAGAACATAAAGCAGAACAAAGCATTCCGCTCAAGCAGGGCTCGGAGAAGGGTCACCTCCTAAAGAGAGATGCAGCCTACTCTGATGCAAAAACCAACGGTGGCTTTCAGACTCGAACGCACTGCGCTCAAAGCTCCCTGGAACCACTTGCTCCAGCATACGACTTTTAAAAGACTTAAAAACATGAATAAAAAAAAAAACTCTTTTTTTTAAAGTTGGAGTGTTGCATGACATTTGAGACAAATATGGAGCAAATTATGTATTTCCAAAGAATAAGACAATATATACAGAGTTTGTGTATGCTATATGGCGTGAAAGAAACCAGAAAATCTTTGCAAACACTGAACAACACTGGCAACAACTGGCGAAGGAGATTGCATACATCTGCAATGTTAGAGTTAAGAGTCTCAAGAACTAATTACAAACTCATCAGTTTCTATTTTGAATTTTTGTAAATAGTTGGTAGTATAATGGAATAGGAGGATACGGAGATAATTAGATATGATAATGAGTTAGATAGTTTTGCTTTGAAATTAACACATTTTGGTGATTGATAAAGTTGGTTGTCACAAAAATAAAAAATAAGTCAATTTTGTCAACCCTCCTTGTCCGAATTTTGGTTTCGAACCAAAAAGTTTGGTCTAGTGACAGGAGCCTATAAACAAAAGAATTTAAGTAATATTAATTACGTTAAACCAAAAAGAGTTCTTTTGCCTCATCTTAATTATCACATAAATACACGTTGTAGCTAGGGTTAAAATAAACCCGTTTCCCCAAATATTAGGGCTTGTGAATTCAATTGACTTATATAATTTAGGGTTTTCTTCTTCTTTCAGAATTATGTTTATAGTTTAAGCTCCACTTATGGATGATGAGGAAAATGGGAAGTTTCACAGTGTACAGCCACTTAGAGACTTAGAATCAAATTGGGGTGTTGATTTAGCCAAACATTTTGAAGATTATTTGCTAAAAAATTGCTCTAGTAAATTAACTAGTCATATCTTATTGTAATGTTCTATATAAGTGCATCTCTAAAGTACTGTGTGCAAGATTGAGGGAGGTACTATAGTATATAATTGCGGACAACCAAATTGCATTTGTACAAGGGAGATCTCTAGCTCACAATGTTCTAATCTGTCTGAAGAAAAATTCAAGAACACAAAGTTTACCAGACAACCGTATTCGTTTCACTAGTCAATAACACAATCACATGTAAAATAACACGAATTGTATTGAAATTGCCACAGTCTAAGATCGTACCTTGTACAGACAATTGTTCCTGCTATTTTTTGGTGATGTATCTTCAATGGAAAAAACACTCAGGAACTTGGGGAATTGAGAGAAGAAGGAAGAAGTAGAAGAAACTGTTTTTTTTTTCTTCAGAGAAGTTTCGAATTCATATCAAAAAGAAAAGAACGCTTCCCTTTTTGTTCTGATAAAACAACGTTTACCTAAACATTGTTTCTCTTCCTTTTTTCCATTATTTAATAATTAATAATAATAATAACAAATATATAACTAATATATATTTAATAATAAATTATTATTTTAGAATGGATCCAGGTTGACCCACATGGGTGATCCGGTCTAATTTCCTTCATCTCCCATTCACACATAGTGGGTCAACTCTCGTTCCAAGTCTGTAACTTTCAACATTACGACTAGACCGTGTGACCAGTGCATAATGCGAGAGCGTATTTCTATACATCTGTTAGGAATATATAGCATCTCGATCAACAGCGTCTTGGAGTAGATTAAAGTATGCAATACCCTAGATCATTATCGCATTCTTCTCTCTCATAATCTATTTATATTAATTTGAGTTCATCATTATGTTCTTGTCACAAAGACAAACATAAAGGACCGGTCAATAAACACAACTAGTGTGATAATACTGAATGATCTTCCTCATCTCAAGAATCTCTTCAGCTCAGCTCGATTTGCTTTTCTAGAAATGTCCCGCCAAATCGAATCATCAATGATCTCTTGCAACACCCTAAGATAGCAAACACCAAATTGAATCTCGAGAAACTGATCAAAGTCACAAGGGTATGATAGGGAAAATAACTTGTAACGTTCAAGGCTTCACACAGTAGCAAGTATAAGGTCATCTTATGCATACGTGGTATGATTCACGTATCACAATATTAACTCCTTTCCCATGGAGCGTATGTCTATTCAACAAATAAATAAATACTGTGCAGATGACAGTTCAGACAACCTATGTCTAACTTTGAGTTCACAAATCTACTCATTCAACTTTCTATCAACAGAACTTACATCTGGCAATCAAAACAGACTATCACTTTTAATCACATTTGATTAAATCTTTAAATAAACGACATTTATATTATAAACTTTTCGCTCTCTATTATTATCACTTCCGATAATTATAAGTTTATAATTGTCTCATCCCTACTAGTCACTTAGAAAATAGAGCCGATTGCCTGTGTGAATAGGTCAATCTTTTGTCTGTCCGACATACTTCTTATACTCAAATTTTATGTTCCAAACATAAAATAATAATTATATGTATATGAACCAACAAATATGGATAATTAGGCTTCAACTATCATTAACTTCAAAAGAATGCAGTTTTTACATGAACATGAATTGGGAAAAATAAAAAAACTAAAAAAAATACATTAGCACCTACGCAAACTTAACGACTTCACATGTCTCTCATAAGCATCAAATGCTATGGGTTTCATTAAGGGATCTGCTACCATATGATGCGTAGATATGTATTTCACATTTACTTCTTTATGTACTACCAAGTCTCTAACAAAATTATACTTAATATCAATAATCCTTTGTGTAAGCTATTGCAGCTTGACTATTGCAATTGATAGTTACTGGTTCAACAACATTGTCATACACACCCAAGTGTACCAGAAAATGTTTAAGCCAAACAAATTCTTGCACAGCGGCCGAAAGTACTTCAAATTCAGCTTCCATTGTAGATAAGACTATGCGTGATTGTTTCTTGCTGCTCCATGATATGGCGCCATTGTTCAACAAGAATACATATCCAGTGGTTGATTTTCTCTCATCTGAATCTCCTCCCCAATCAGCATCAGTGTAGCCTCTCAGTTGCACATCATCACCTTGGTAACACAAGGAGTAGTCAACTGTGCTTTTAAGATACCGTAGTATTCTTTTAACTGCTTTCCAGTATTGTTGTCTTAGGTTAGACTGATATCTACTAACTAACCCAAAGCATAACAGATATCAGGTCTAGTACACATCATAGCGTACATAAGACAACTGATTGCATTGGCATTAGGAACTTTTCTCATTTGTTCTATCTCTTGTGGAGTCTGAGGACATATCCTTCGACTTAAAGCTTCAACCTTAGAAACATGAGTGTTTATGGGTCTGCAGTCCTGCATATTAAATCGTTCAAGAACCTTCTTGATGTAAGGCTCTTGTGAAAGTGACAATAATCTCTTTGAACGATCCCTTTAAATCTTAACTCTAAGAATGTACGATACTTCACCCATATCTTTCATCTTAAATGTTGATGATAACCACTCTTTGACTTATTTCACATACTCAAAGTCACTTGCAGCTATAAGTATGTCATCTAAATACAATGATAAGATCACAAACTTATCTTTGGACCTTTTGATGTACACACAATGATCTTCATGAATCATAGTGAAATCATATGATATGATTGCATTATGGAAATGTAAATACCATTGTCTAGAAGATTGTTTAAGACCATAAATTGACCTACGAAGTCGGCATACTCTATGCTCTTGGCCTTTTTTCACGAAACCTATAGGTTGTGCCATATATATTTCTTCTTCTAGTTCTCCATTGAGAAATGCAGTTTTAACATCCATTTGATGTAATTCAAGATCAAAATTAGCCACTATTGACAAAATTAGCCTTATTGAAGTAAAACGGACAACAGGCGAAAATGTTTCTGCATAATCAATTCCTTCATGTTGTGTATACCCCTTAGTTACTAGGCAAGCTTTATATCTCTCAATACTACCATCGGCCTTACGCTTGATCTTGAGAACCCACTTATTTCCGATCGCTTTTCGGCCCATAGGTAGATCAACCAACTCCCATACTTGGTTTGATTTCATTGACTCCATCTCCTCCTCCATTGCTTTTAACCATTTATCCTTAGCAGGGCAAGTAAGGGCCTCATTTACATTCCTTGGCTGTTCTTCATCTTGTGGAGTACCGATGAATGCTTCCCCTTCAATCTCAAATCGATGACAGGGAACGTGCGGACGACTCGTTTGTCGAGCTTGAGATTGACAAATTGATTTATCAATCGATGAGTTACTCCCAGTGGAACCAGCAATATTAAATGGATTTTCTTCGAATGATATATCGGTGGAAATTGGAAGAGGTTCATCATTACCATGGTCAATACCATCCAAATCCATTTGCATATCTATAGGGAAGCGGTTTGGTCCGCAGTTTCGAAGAGAGACAAGTCCTGACCTATCTCCCCTTGCTTAGGAAAATCATTCTCCAGGAATGTAACATCACGTGATTCAATTTCAGTTACCGTGTCATTATCTTGTTCACCTATGAACACATAACCCTTAGATTGTTCGGAGTATCAGATAAAGATACACTTTCTTCCCCTTGGACCTAATTTTCCATTTCGGGAAGAAGGATTATGGATAAATGCAGCACAATCCCAAGGCTTTAGAATACTCAAATTGGGTTTTCGATTAGTCCATAATACGTATGGAGTACATGTAACTTATTTAGAAGGGACATGATTAAGTATATATGCAGCAGTAAGCAAAGCATCACCCCAAAAGTTGATGGGCAATTTCGCTTGTTCCATCATAGACCTAACAATTTCCACCAGGTTCTATTTCGTCGTTCCGCAACACCATTTTGTTGTGGAGTGTAGAGAATAGTCAACTGTCTTTGAATTCCCTTTTCATCACATAATTATTTGAACTCATCAGACAAATATTCTTTTCCTCAATCGGTTCTTAAAGCCTTGATTTTTGTGTCTAGTTGATTCTCAACTAAGTTCATAAACTTGATGAAGCAACTTAAAGCCTCAGATTTATGAGAAATCAAATAGACAAAACTGAATCGAATAAAATCATCAATAAACGTGATGAAATAAATAGCACCATGTCTTGCCCTTACATTCATTGACCACGAATATCAGAATGGATTAACTGCAATGGAGTATCGGCTCTAGTACCTTTTCAAGATAGTTTTCTAGCAGTTTTTCCAGCTAGGCAATATTCGCAAGTAGACATATCAATTTTGTCTAAAGTGCCTAGATGAAACGACCTCGGTTAGTCGTTTCAGAAAATAGGACTCCGATTGGCGTGCCGATAATTTTAAAATATTCGTAAGGTCCATTGAGACTTATCTGTAAAATTTGAGTCAAATCAGACCTCGTTTGGTAGGAGGCATCGGAAGAAGGTTTCAGTTTTTATTGCCGATAAATATTAAAAAGAGATTTTCGAGCTCGGTTTTGGCGACTAAGCTCCGATTCAAAATCCGAAAGCGCCGTTAGGTTCGTATGATTATTTGTAACTTTTGTGAACTTTCTAAAGTGAATTTCGATGTTGTTCGGCTAGTTTCCGTTAAAATACCGAAAATTAAATAATTTGATCTTTTTCCATTTAATTTGCATATTGAGTTTTGGAAGTCCAATTTGAGATCCGGCTTCGCGAGTATGTTACATATATTTTGTATAACTTGTATGCAAAAGTTGGAATTATTTCGAATGTCGTAGGGTACCGTTTTAATTTTCGTTGAGAAAAGAAGATAAAATAAAAGAAAACAAAAAAAAAAGACAAAAAGACAAAAAAAAAAAAAAAAAAAAAAAAAAAAAAAAAGAGGAAAGAAACGTAAAAGAGTTAGGCGGTGGACAATTAAGCTTTTATACAGTAACGGGAAGCACAAAAACAGAGACTGAAAATGAGAAGCAGTAGAGGAAAAAATGCCAGAAAAAAAAAGAAAAGGGGTCGGAGAAAAGTAGAATTTTCACCCTGAAACATTCAGGTAATGATCCTTATATATTATTTGAGTTTATTACGTGTGTTTGAATATGTTTTAACAGTAAAACTTGGAATATTATACATCATTCTAATAAGTTCAATTAATAGTTTAAAGGGTCAAATGGACCCTGATAATGAAATTGATTATATATTCGTACTCAGGGAGTTATGGACAACTTATAAATATAATTTATTTAGGGTTTGGTTATGTGACCATAAATCCCATACATAGGCCTGGCCTGCGTATTGCGTATACGAATAGGGTATCAGGCTCCTAACCGGATTGGCCTAAGATGTGAGGAATGTAGCCTTTATCCCTATTTGATATATTTTTCTACTCATTGAACACAGTGGGATCGTTTGGCAATGAATCCAAAAGAATAAAGCGGATGTTGGGCAGCAGTGTTAAACTTTGGAACGAGGTAAGTGTTTGTATCCATTTCTTTGGAGGCATTTGGCCTCGTGGATTTTCTACCACGTGTTCCTTACGTGTGTAGCTGCCGATAGACGTACTCATTACGCCATACCTTTGGATTTACATCATATATTATATGTTATATCCTGTTATTGGTATTGCATTGAGTATCTGAGCATTGTACGCTGGCTGTCATCATTGCATACACTTCCCGGTAATCGATGAGAGTCCCGAGCCGGTGAAGGGTCATTATTACATATACTTCCCAGTTGGCGATGAGAGTCCCGCACCGGTGAAGGGTCATTATTGCATATACTTTCCGGTTGGCGATGAGAGTCCCGCACCGGTGAATGGTCATTATTACATATACTTCTCGGTTGGCGATGAGAGTCCCGCACCGGTGAAGGGTCATCATTGCATCTACTTTCCGGTAATCGATGAGAGTCCCGAGCCGGTGAAAGATCATTATTATTGCATATATCTCCTGGTAGACGATGAGAGTCCCGCGCCGGAGATAGGTATCATACATATGCGACTGCATTGCATCGTACCGCATTCATCCCATCTCATTGCACCGCATACTGACTATTGTGTGTATTATGTTGTGTTTTATGTATGCGGTATGTATACTATGTCGTGGACATATCTCAATTTGCCTATATATTTCTGACTCGTATTCTGGGTTGCGGGGATTTGATTGCACGCCACAACGGTATAAATATATGGATCGGGTTGCACGCCGTGACGGTATAAATATATGGATCGGGTTGCACACCGCAACGGTATAAATATATGGATCGGGTTGCACGCCGCAACAGGATGACTATATGGATCGGGTTGCATGCCGGAATAGTATATATTTTTTTATTGTTGATGTGTTCGGGATACCTATATGTTTTGGCTATCTTACGTTCCTGGTTGTTGATGAGTTTGTCATTCAATACGGGTTTCTAGTTATTATTTGGCTCTACCTTTTTATAATTTAAATAAAAGAAATATGGTCCATCTGTTTCTTTTTTCCCTAGCTAGCTATCCTATCCTTTGAGATGGCTAGTCTGCCCCACTTATTGAGTCCTTTTGACTCACCCTTGTTTGTTGTTTGTTTTTTTGTCTATCTATTTCGTTTCGGAAGGTTCGCTCCAGGATTGAGTTCGCCACGTTGTGAAGGAGCGAAGACGACTTCAGCTGTCAGGGTGAGCCAGCTTTTATTTCGGATGGCCACCAGTTTATTGGTTATTACTTCAGTTGCATTTTGCTCCCTTCAGGTGGTATTTGTCTTCTTTTGTACTCTTAGATGTCTAGTCTGGATAGCCCTAAACCTAGTATGCTGGGTAGTCAGCTGTAATTTCTTTTGTACAGCTTCGAGGTATCAGTATGTCTGTGCTTCTTTTTCTAATTCATGTTCCTATTTATGAATTGAGTTATATTTATTTTCCTAATTTAGTTGGCAGGGGTTCGCCCGACGGGTCTAGGGGAGGATGTCGGGTGCCCGCTCGGCCTAGCCGGATTCCGGGTCGTGTCAGTTCGTATCAGAGCCCGGTTTAGAGTCTCTCTAGACTAAGACAGTGTCTAGTAGAGTCTCGCTGATGGGTACGTAGACGTCCGTACTTATCTACGAGAGGCTATGATGGCATTTAGGAAGCTTCACTTCCTTTATTTCTGATCGTGCGTCGATCTAGGATTCAAAGTATTTTTGTTAATTCGTTAATTCTTTCGTGGTAATTGTGAACCCTCGTGTGACGAATCAGCAAACGGTATGAGTTCAAGAAGAAGCAGTCTAGCCTGGGGTGACAAAGCCCCGAGAGTTTTTGATCGTGCTGACGATCTAGTTACGGAGGTCCCAGCTGTATGAGCTCGCGATGGGCAAGGGAGCAGGGCCCTGTGGTCCCCTGGGCTCTCTACGATGCTTTTACGAGAATTTTAGCGACGCAGGTACCGTAAGAACCTATTATTCGCTGGCAGCCTATCAGGTTCCCGCATGTGCAGACTTTCGATCTCAGGGAGCTCCTTTTCCAGTTCTTAATATTTCTGCAGTAAATTATATTCCGGAGGTAGTATGTGTTGTACCTCTAATTGTTCTGGCTGGTTAGCCAGCCGAGGTATCAGTTTGGTCCGAGTGCCTAAAGAGGTTGCATTATTTTACGCGATTGAACCTTTCGATATTCTTAAGCAATGCATCAGATAAACCTCGTGATTCTTTTTAAAAAATAAAATGATGTCAGCATATCTTTCAGGTTGTTGGTTATCTCGAGCAATATGATGTGTATTACTCTGCTTTCCAGTTTCAGGGTCCAGCCTTGAATTGGTGGGCCGCTCTCTTATTAGCTAACTTGGTTCGGTTTTTCTTCTAGATTCGTGGGAAAAATAAATTCCTTTCGAGCAGCGAGCGAGATGAAAAGTGTTTCCAGTTTGAGTGGATTGGACAGGGTAGCCTGTCGGTTAGCCTGTTGGTATTTCAGAATATGAGATTGAATTCTATAGAATGGCTGGATATGCATTAGAACTAGTTCATAAGCCTTTCGAGAGATTCAGAGATTTATTGATGACCTTTATTTTCCCTTGAAATCTCAGATGGCTCAAGAAATTGAGGTCTGGATTTTATTTGATGTTGTTGTTAATATTGCCCGAAGGTTCGAGGCATACCATAAGTTAGAGCGGGAAAGTAAGAGATCCTAAGGCCCTGGTGGGTAACCATGGTACCTCATTTGGAGGTAAAAGTTCTGATTATTTTGGGAGGTCACCTTCCAGGTTATCTCAGCTTGTAGAGCGTGATTCTCAAAGTGCGTGAGTAGTTCATCAAGATTAGACCCAGTTTTTCTCTTTATAGCTATCAACAATCTTTCCAGCTTCCATTTTTAGTCAAAAAATTGTTATCATTGTCGTGAGTCTGGTTATCCTTTGAGGAGTTTTTCCTTATTCCGGCAAGTAGGTCGTCGTCCTTTCTCTCGGCCTCAGGCACCTGCACAGTCGCAGGGAATTTTATTTAGATCTCAATCCTCCATAGAAATGCCACCATCCAGTAGAGGTTGAGATTGTGGTGGCAGTGGTTCTCCAGAAAGTGCTTGTCAGGGTAGTAGCTCAGCTCAGCTGCAGAGGCAGATCTATGAACTGCTAGTCTGGCAGGATGCTGAGGCATCCGATGTAGTAGACCCGTGTGTTTCTTCTTCTCTTATCTGTAAGTAAGATTTATCTTTCCGATCGATCTGAAAATGGTGTGTCTTATCATGTTTCGGCGGTTTCCGTGAATATTGTCGTAATTAAGAATCGGTTGCGGTAGAGGGGTGAGTTTCTGATACGATTTATTCCTTGTATTTATGAGACCCTACTAGTTTATCTGATCTAAATATGAGAGATTTGGCGGTGAGTATTGCTATTGCCTGCTTGGCATCCTGTTATGTCACCTTGTGTTATTATGTCAAGTCATTTTACCTCTCTCCTTGGAAATCAGTGTTGGTAGGATGATGGGATTCTTATTCGTCACCATCCGGAAGTGTCGTTGTTTCTTCCGGTGTAAAGTGGCTAGTAAGTAATGCTCGATCTATGTGTCTTATCTTGGTTCGAGATTCTAGAAGAGTCATGTTATTCTATGAGCTTGTCTTAGTTATAAAAGGGTATTCTGGTAAATTGTCAGAGTTTCCTTCTTAGTGGGAGGTTAAATTGGTATGGATGTTTTTCCATAAAGCTTATTTAATGTTTATCTCTTCAATTGCGATTCTTTGGCTCGCCTGACTCGGAAGTAGTCTAGCTTTGATAGCCAAGCAAATAAGAAGATGAACTTCCTGAAGCTCTAATTATTTATATCCTCGATCCATTTCCATTTCTTCTTCGTCCGGCACTAGTGAGCTTGGGCGATTGGTAGCTGCTTGTGATGTTCCCTATGTTGAGCCAGAGTATGTGTTATTGTAGCCGGGTAAGCATATTATTGTTTTGGATATCAGTTTATCCGGGTATCCATTCCCATGTATAGTATAGTGCTGGTTCTGTTTTTGCGGATCATCAAGTTTCAGGGGAAACTCTTCCGAAATTTTTATATAGAAGTACCATCCATCAGGCGGTGGTATTTACGGCAAAGGTATGGAGTTGTGAACTTGAGAGTTGCAGCTGTTTGGTAACTCGAAAAGGGTAGTTGGTAGCTTAGGTCTGCCTACGTTCAGCTTTTAGCTAAATCTTCTTTAGTCCAGCAGACTGTACGAGGATGGTTATTCCTTTTCAAATGGCTGCATGAGTTTATGCTTTAAGTGGAGGAGTCTTCCTCCAAATACTGAATGGTATTATTAAATCTCTGAGATGTTGCATAGTGCGTTTCGTAAAAATAATATAGCTTGCATCAAATCATCTATAGTGTGTAGTGACAAGGTACTTCAAAAGCTCCCCTATTGCATCAAGTGTGAGCTAATTCTTTGTTTCATCGACTTGTTCTATATCGAAAAGTATATCGACGAGGTGATTCACCAGCAGAATCATGTTAATTCATCCAGAGTTCCGTGTATCTTTATTTCGAAAATATAGAACTCTCCTCTCGTGATCAAGGAAGGATCAGTGTAGTCAGAATAAGCTGGGCAATGGCGTTCTGATATTATACAGCTATGTTTTTATCCAAGAGTTCGATATGTGTGTTATAATTTTGATCCTATAATCAGGAGATAATGTCTGTGGAGTAGCTTATGAAGGTCGTGCAAGTTCTCTTGTTATCTGTGCGAATTTTTCTTTAGACTTGGGCTCGTTCGAGGACAAACGAGAGTTTAAGTGGAGGAGAATGAAACGACCTCGGTTAGTCGTTTCGGAAATAGGACTCCGATTGGTGTGCCGATAATTTTAAAATATTCGTAAGGTCCATTGAGATTTATCTGTAAAATTTGAGTAAAATCAGACCTCGTTTGGTAGGCATCGGAAGAAGGTTTCAGTTTTTATTGCCGATAAATATTAAAAAGAGATTTTCGAGCTCTGTTTTGGCGACTGAGCTCCGATTCGAAATCCAAAAGCGCCGTTAGGTTCGTATGATTATTTGTAACTTTTGTGAACTTTCTAAAGTGAATTTTGATGTTGTTCGGCTAGTTTCCGTTAAAATACCGAAAATTAAATAATTTGATCTTTTTCTATTTAATTTGCATATTGAGTTTCGGAAGTCCAATTTGAGATCCGCCTTCACGAGTATGTTACATATATATTGTATAACTTGTATGCAAAAGTTGAAATTATTTCAAATGTCGTGGGGTACTATTTTAATTTTCGTTAAGAAAAGAAGATAAAATAAAAGAAAACAAAAAAAGAGAGAAAAAGATTAAAAAAATAAAAAAAAAAAAGAGGAAAGAAACGTAAAAGAGTTAGGCGGTGGACAATTAAGCTTTTATACAGTAACGGGAAGCACAAAAACAGAGACGGAAAATGAGAAGCAGTAGAGGAAAAAATGCCAGAAAAAAAAAGAAAAGGGGTCGGAGAAAAGTAGAATTTTCACCCTGAAACATTCAGGTAATGATCCTTATATATTATTTGAGTTTATTACGTGTGTTTGAATATGTTTTAACAGTAAAACTTGGAATATTATACATCATTCTAATAAGTTCAATTAATAGTTTAAAGGGTCAAATGGACCCTGATAATGAAATTGATTATATATTCGTACTCAGGGAGTTATGGGCAACTTATAAATATAATTTATTTAGGGTTTGGTTATGTGACCATAAATCCCATACATAGCCCTGGCCTGCGTATTGCGTATACGAATAGGGTATCAGGCTCCTAACAGGATTGGCCTAAGATGTGAGGAATGAAGCCTTTATCCCTACTTGATATATTTTTCTACTCATTGAACACAGTGGGATCGTTTGGCAATGAATCCAAAAGAATAAAGCGGTTGTTGGGCAGCAGTGTTAAACTTTGGAACGAGGTAAGTGTTTGTATCCATTTCTTTGGAGGCATTTGGCCTCGTGGATTTTCTACCACGTGTTCCTTACGTGTGTAGCTGCCGATAGGCGTACTCATTACACCATACCTTTGGATTTACATCATATATTATATGTTATATCCTATTGTTGGTATTGCATTGAGTATCTGAGCATTGTACGCTGGCTGTCATCATTGTATATACTTCCCGGTAATCGATGAGAGTCCCGAGCCGGTGAAGGGTCATTATTACATATACTTCCCGGTTGGCGATGAGAGTCCCGCACCGGTGAAGGGTCATTATTGCATATACTTCCCGGTTGGCAATGATAGTCCCGCACCGGTGAAGGGTCATTATTGCATATACTTTCCGGTCGGCGATGAGAGTCCCACACTGGTGAAGGGTCATTATTACATATACTTCCCGGTTGGCGATGAGAGTCCCGCACCGGTGAAGGGTCATCATTGCATCTACTTTCCGGTAATCGATGAGAGTCCCGAGCCGGTGAAGGATCATTATTATTGCATATATCTCCTGGTAGACGATGAGAGTCCCGCGCCGGAGATAGGTATTAGACATATGCGACTGCATTGCATCGTACCGCATTCATCCCATCTCATTTCACCGCATACTGACTATTGTGTGTATTGTGTTGTGTTTTATGTATGCGGTATGTATACTATGTCGTGGACATATCTCAGTTTGCCTATATATTTCTGGCTCGTATTCTGGGTTGCAGGGATCGGATTGCACGCCGCAACTGTATAAATATATGGATCGGGTTGCACGCCGCGACGGTATAAATATATGGATCGGGTTGCACACCGCAACGGTATAAATATATGGATCGGGTTGCACGCCGCAACAAGATGACTATATGGATAGGGTTGCACGCCGCAACATTATATATTTTTTTTATTGTTGATGTGTTCGGGATACCTATATGTTTTGGCTATCTTACGTTCCTGGTTGTTGATGAGTTTGTCATTCCATACGCGTTTCTAGTTATTATCTGGCTCTACCTTTTTATAATTTAAATAAAAGGAATTTGGTTCATCTGTTTCTTTTCTCCCTGGCTAGCTATCCTATCCTTTGAGGTGGCTAGTCTGCCCCACTTATTGAGTCCTTTTGACTCACCCTTGTTTGTTGTTTGTTTGTTTTTATCTATCTATTTCGTTTCGGCAGGTTCGCTCCAGGATTGAGTTCGCCACGTTGTGAAGGAGCGAAGACGATTTCAGCTGTCAGGGTGAGCCAGCTTTTATTTCGGATGGCCACCAGTTTATTGGTTATTACTTCAGTTGCATTATTCTCCCTTCAGGAGGTATTTGTCTTCTTGTGTACTCTTAGATGTCTAGTCTGGATAGCCCTAAACCTAGTATGCTGGGTAGTCAGCTGTAATTTCTTTTGTACAGCTTTGAGGTATCAGTATGTCTGTGCTTCTTTTTCTAAGTCATGTTCCTATTTATGAATTGAGTTATATTTATTTTCCTAATTTAAGTGGCAAGGGTTCACCCGACGGGTCTAGGGGAGGATGTCGGGTGCCGCACGGCCTAGCCGGATTCCGGATCGTGTCACTAGAAGACCTTCTTTGGCCAAGCGATTCATTATTTGTTGACCAATACGACCAAACCTAGCATGCCACATTTTTACATCATTTTCATTATTGGAAGTAGACGTAAATAAGGAAAAACTAATATTATTATTATTGTTGAAAGTAGGAATAATATCCAATAAAATAAAACAATCATAGAAATAACCATTGCCATATTTTGTCTTGGCCAAATACAAATCAAGACCTTATTCATGAAAGACTAAATGAAATCCTAAACTAATCAACATTGTAACTGAGACCAAATTTCGGCGAATTGACGGGGAAAATAGCACATCTTGTAGAAATAGAGTTCGGCCACCATGCATATCAAGTTTACAGGTACCAATCCCTTTAACTTCCACTTTGGAGTTATTCCCTACATAAATTTATCTTGCTCCATGTGAAATTCGTCGAATTTCCACGAAGGCGTCTCTATCCTTTGCTATATGTTCGGTGGCTCCCGAGTCTACAATCCACAGAGGATGAGATTCAGTTAGATAAGCAGAATAAGAAACATTTACATCGCTATGTAAATTTGGAATAAGGTCATATACCTTTTTAGGCTCGGGGAAATCACGAGCAAAATGTCCTTTATTCTCACAGTTATAGCACTTCTGCTTAGCCATATCCAATTTCTGGTTTAGAATAGAACCATATTTCTTTTCTTGATGATTAGTCTTAGGTATCTTTGAGGCTTGTCCATTCCCCTTCTTTTGAGAAAACCCGCCATACTTGCGTTATTTGCCTTGTCCACATTTTGGACCGGAACTTGCCACATACGCACTTGTAGTAGCTTTGTCCACCCTGAGGCGCTCTTCCTCAAGTTCCAAATAACGCTTAGCATCTTTCATTGTTTTGATGCTAATGTTGTGGGTCAGGTGCATTTTCATGTTTTCCCAATTTTGAGGTAAGGAATGAATCACCGCCTGGACTTGTTGCTCTAAGTCAATACATGCCCAGCATCCTTTAGTTCATTCACTATATTCGACATATGATGAAGATGCTTACGCATAGTATGATCATGGAGTTTCTTATAAGTATCGAACTTAATAGTAAGCCCCCTTAACTTAGCAACAAAAGTATGACCAAAATTTTCTTTCAGTGTAGACCACATGTCCTCAGCATTGTCATACTCACGGAACACTCTCATTATATCAATATCCATGCTACTCGGCAATGTAATACGAGTGAGAGAGTTCTTCTTTCTCTATGCCTGATAAGCCTGAAGGTCTCTCACATGTTGTTCAGTATTGCGTTCTTCAGGAGGCGTCAGAAACACATTAAGAGCCTCTTCCTCCAAGACGTACTGGATTTTCATACTCCAAATTTCATAATTATCGTCATTTAGCTTATCGCCTTTATTAAACTCAGTGACAATGTTCTTAGTAGCAGTTGACATATTGATATTCAAAAAATAAGTATAAACTAAAGTGAGACAACTAAGTACATAATTTAAGCCTATATTCATATACATAATATTTCTTAAAATAATAAACTATATTAATATTTATTCCATGTTAGACTTAGAATCGAAAGTTCACTAAGTTCCCAATCATTATCTAAGAAACTAACATGTAGTAAATTCAATACAATTAATTATGCAAGGAACACGTTGTCTTAAATAACTTAAATTCAAGACTAATAAACAAGGGCAAATTCTATAACAAATATAGTAATATTCAACTTATTTAATAACAATCAACATCAAACACCAAAGTCATAAAAAATAAATACTTTCACAAATACTATATCACATAAAAAATTACTAAGGCTAAGCAGACCTATACTTATATTCTTTCACATGGACTAGAATAGATTTAACAAGTGCTCTGTTCAAATCAGGAGACAGTAGAAAAACCGCTTTCGGAACCATTGGTCGAACAAAAATCAACCTATTTCTATCTCTTATAGGCAGTCCAATAGAATGACACACAGTCTTCTTGATATTTATGTCAGTGTCGTTATACAATTTCTGCACAACATCTTAAACGAACATTCTATAAGGTCAGACCAACATGAAAGATCCAACCAATTTGTTTTGAATCTCTTTCCAAGATCTATCAAGCCTATCTTTATAGAACTTATTAGACGATACGGTTGATCGTAATGCCTTATATTTTTCCTCATCTATTAACAAACCATCAATCCACACGATTTGCTGGATGAGCTTATTAATCAATGTAACATGTTTCACAAAACATGTGAGATTCTCTGCTCCAACATTGGGTGCTAGAGGAAATTTGGCCAAAATATCAATCATATCTTTCGCCCTTCTCGTCTGACTTTCAATGTGAACTCGTATGGGCGTCTTTCTTAGGCATGAGCTGATTTTCTTTAACACATACAGAAAAATTAGGAGTTGCCATAAAATATACATATGTATATTAAAGAAGGACGCACAACAAAAAAAATTTATATGGTAGTTTATGAGGAAATATGTATCTATTCACTTTTAATTGACAATCTTTTGTCATGGAATTAGTTAGTAGTATATACATGGTCTGAAAAGGAGTTAAAAGAAACTTTTTCAAACTTCTCTTATATCACAGCAAAAAAATGGACTCTACAGAACCCATATGCTTTGGAATCAAGAAAAAACTAGATTAAAAAAGCTTTTCACTTTGAAAGGAACAAAACATTGGCAGAGAGTTAAGCCACTTTGACTTTAGATTAGAAACACATAAACACATTGATGTGGCTTGTTCCTTGGCAATGTATTACTGTTCTATATAGTAAATAAACAAAAAATATTGTACTGTTCTAGAATGGACAAGACATGGTCTTTCACAGAGAAAAATATAATTAAATAAATTTTTTTTGGTCCACGAGAAACTTGATCCACAAACGTCAAACAGTAGACTTAAGATTTGTTATGTTCTTAAGAACATGGTAGAGAGGACCAAAAAAAATTGCTTTTGGTTCTTATCTCAAACTACTACATGACAATACTCCATAAAATATTATAGTATTTTTTTTTTTTTTTTGCAAAATATTTGTGTAATCCATTTGTACAATGCAACAAAACTTAATGCATGTCAAACTACTACTTGTACAAACTTAAGAATTATAGTAAAAAACTTCGCCACAAACAGTAAAGGAAAAAACTAATGTCCTTTTCAAGAAGTCATCTGGCAAGTATCAAGAAAAAGGACAAAAGTTTTACTTATAAAATTTTGAGTACTATTCTGTTGGACAGACCATGACACGTTTATTCTTACTCAATTCCCATAGTGGTTGGAGTATTGTCCTTTAAAGATGATGTTTAAAAAAAATATTGGAATGAAACACAGTTCATTCCCTCATATTACTGTGTCAACAATCGGAAGAACACTTCATAAAAGGACGACGCAAACTTGGATAAACAAATTCCCACAACGTCAAACACAAGACATCGCCCAAAAAATATGATAAAAAAGATTAAACATGACTAGGAAACAAATAACACTGGCTCTTGATACCAATAAAGAAAAATTCAGGAACAATTGTTTACCAGACAACCGTATTCGTTTCACTAGTCAATAACACAATCAGATGTAAAATAACATGAATTGTATTGAAATTGTCGCCGTCTAAGATCGTACCTTGTACAAACAATTGTTCCTGCTATTTTTTTGGTGAAGTATCTTCAATGAAAAAACACTCAGGAACTTGGCGAATTAAGAGAAAAAAGAAGAAGGAAGAAGGAGAAGAAAACTGCTTCTTTTTTTTTTCCAAAGAAGTTTCATATCAAAAAGAAAAGAACGCTTCCCTTTTTGTTCTGATAAAACAATAACTAATAATAATAATAAATATATAACTAATATATATTTAATAATAAATTATTATTTAGAATGGATCCCGGTAATGGTGCCAAAAACTTGTCGCTCCAAACACACACGCAAGTATACGCGGTCGATCAAGTAATAAAGTGATAAGAAAGTATCGTTCCCATGAGGACTATTAATAATTATTAACTAGACAACTTTAGTTCAAACACCGTTCAAGAGAGTTCAACCAAATTTCGAGTGTTTTTATTATAACTAATTAACAAAAAGTAAAAGAAGTAAAAATTGAATGCAAGACGGTTTCAAGAGTTTTAAATATCAGTGAGAGAAAATATTCCAGGATCATGGGATGCTCACTAATACAGTTGCACTACTCCGCTGATTAAACTAACTTTATTTATCTGGGTCGCTAATCATAGGGTTGATTATACTCACAGGGGTCTTTCAGTACCCAACTCGCCTATTCAAGCTAACTTAACACCTATATATCTATGGAATTAGAGTTAACAAGAATACATGCGCTTCTCCTTTATAGTGACGAAGCATGACTGTTAGGTATATTTGTATCCTAACCGCAAAACTGTTCCCCAATCTTCAGGTTCAAGAACACACTCTATTTAATTCTACTTCAACCTACGGTTCCCACTTTCAAGTTCAACCTTAGGTTCATGGATAGTACTTAACAAGCCAGGAAATCAAGTAATTCAGAGCAGAATTAAACAAAAAACCCAATATGATGAATTTAATGGATTTCAAAATCAACTTCATTGTACAACTTTTATGGTTAACCCATAACCCTAGAATAACAGAGTTTAGCTACTCATAGTCATGGTAGCTTTTTCACAAAATAATCTAAAATTCATGAAACAATGAAGAGGAAAGAAGAATTACAACTCAATTGATGAATCTTGATTGCTCTAGCCTCTAGTATGTTTCTTGCCTCCAAAAGTATGTAAAAGAGGTCTAATGATATGTTTACAAGGGTTTAAATATGGAATAATAAGAGTAACTAACGCCCTAGGCTAGTCCAAACTCGGGTAGGAATGTTCCTAGTCGTACAGCAGCCCATACAATGTAAGAATCATTGTATGCTCTATTCTCAAGTCTCACATCTTCTCATACAATGTACGCTTGTTATAAGGTTCATAGAATGAGCTTACAAAGCTCCAATCCGCTGATTTTTTACACTAGCATTCTTCATTTTTCTACTTCAATTTTTGACTTCGGACTTCTCCAAAAAATGTAGTCATCTTGCTCCAAGTTCCACCAATTCATACCTAAGTTATTCAAACACATCAAGTTAAAATCATGTCACAAATTAGCATTGTTGGGCATGCATTACTATAAAAACCATCTAAAAGTGTTAAATACCATTGCTAAAAATATAGGAAATATGCCTAACATCAACCCACATGGGTGACCCCATCCAATTTCCTTCACTATCATGATTTACTAAGGCAATATAACAGAAAAACCTCTCCTAGGTGCTTAATGAAGATAGACCTTAGCAAAGCATATGATATGGTGAGAGCGGAGTTTATAGACAAAGCAATGAAGGCGTTTGGATTTACAGATAAGTATATCCAGCTGGTAATGACTTGCATAACCTCTACGAAAGTCTCAGTGAAGGTCAATGGAGATCTAGGGGATCTCCCCTCTTTTATTTGTCATTGTGATGGAGTACTTGTCAAGAGTGATGAAGAAGATGAGTAGATTACCTAACTTCAAATTCCACCAAATGTGTAAAAAAATGAAACTCACCCACTTTTTATTTGGTCATCACAACATCAACAGCAAGAGTTATGGAGGCACTGACTCATTTCACAACTACCAGAGGACTTGTGGGAAACTTGGACAAATCAAATATATTGAAAGCTGAAGTTGATGCAAACCCAAAGGCGGGGCTACTTCATCAGACAGGTTTCTCTCTTGGAACTTTTCCTTAAGATATTTGGGACTGCCAGTATCCTCTTAAAAAAAATTGAATGTCATCAACTTATTGAGAAGATCACAGCCAGAATCAAAGTCATACAAGCCAAACACTTGTCATATGCAGGAAGATTATAAGTTATTAATGCAGTCTTCTTTTCATTATATAATTTCTAGGGAGTTGCGTGTTATACTGCCTCAAAGTATCCTTAAGGAAGTTGATAGGAGGTGCATAGAATTCTTATGGGGGAAGACTGATGACAAAAGAAAAGTGACATTTATTATTTGGGATAAAGTATGCATTCCAGAGCTAACCCCTGTCCAGTGCCTGGCAGAAAGGGGGTATGTTTCTGGTTTTATTAAGAACCTCTCCGTACTTGGCGTCGAGCCAAGGAAGAGGCTATATTATTAATTTACCCATGTTTCTTCGTTTCTGAAAAGCTATATTATTAATTCTCTAAAACTGTTAGAAGTTTAACATTCTAATTTAAATGTCTATAATTCAGAGGGTATTATTACCATTGCATGACAAAATTACTCAATTATTAACACTATGAGTAACAAAAATATTTTGCTCTTTCAAAAATATTTAATTCCTTATTATGATTAGTGAATACTACATTTTTTTGGTTGCGTATTCCATTACTTTCAGTTTCCACTTGATTAAATACCGGTAGACACTATAATCAAGCACTTAAGGAGACGAAATTGGAGCAATAGAATTGCACTCTCTTCATCTACCAAAGAATTGTGCACCCCATTTCTCAAATCTGATCTTGATTCTCAAGTATACTCCAAAGGTTTGCTTTTCACAATATCTGCAGAATTGCCTTTTCACCCCACTTATAAGGATATCCTGTTCGCTTCAGCATGTAAAGATTCATTCTTACATCCCCAATTATTTGGAAAAGCAAACAAGCTTTAGACATTGGATTAGAGAAGAAAATAAAGAAGTGTCGTGGAACAAGTTTGTAAATTTGGAAAAAGATTAATGTTACAGAAAAGCTAGTCGTGACTTGTACAACTTCCTCGAATCTCTCGCTTTTACTAAAAGTAATAGGAGTAAATTAAAGTAAGCAATTTCACAGTCTTGCATGTGCTCTTATTCCACCAAGAAGTCTTTGAGATCAAATCGTCCAAAGTTGAATACTGTCGCACTTTAGATTAGGGATTAGTTCCATCGCCCTTTTTTAGAGGTCATATGCTTCCATCTGTCCATAACCTTTGGCTTTTGGGGTCACTGATCAAACTCCCACGGAAACAAAATAATTGTAGTCTGAATTAACCAAAGCAACACTACACGTTGCCTTGATTTTACAGAAGTGTTTAACTACAATCGGCTTAACATTCCTGCTATATGATAAGTTTTTCTCTATAAAACAAGTGTTTAACTTCACTTCTCAAATTGAGAGAAGTGTTCTTCAAACACTCTAATTATGAAACTTCAACAAAATTATAAATACTTTATTCTTTGGATTTGTTTTTCAGTTTATTTTTGTCCTATGTATCTTTTCGTTATACATTTGATCTTTAAAGTTTACTGTGTACGTCTTACATTATGCATATTTTTTTTTTTATATTTGGTACTATAGAACTTTTCTTTCCTTTATATCAACTAGATAGGAAAAAATGATTCACTGCGCGAAGTGCGGGTTAATTAACTATTACACTTTTGGTGCAATTGATGTAAACCTGAATTATATCAAAAAAAAAAAAAACTCACGAGTGAATGGTAAACCTGAATTGTATCAAAGAAAAAACTCACGAGTGAAGGGTAAACCTGAATTGTATCACAACCAAATAAATGTAAAAAAGTATTACATCCACAAATTTCTCAATAGAACCAACTGATAATCCCCTTGCTTCTAGTATCTCTACATTATAAATACATACTCAAATCTTCTTCAAATCAGTGTAATTCACTGGCAGAGTCAGGGGAAGAAAATTCTTATTAGAATCCCCATATGCTCTGTAAAAATAAACCCCAAAAAAAAAAAAAAAAAAAAAAAAAAACTGAAGAAAAAATAAGTATCTATCCATTGAGAAAATATCCAAAAAAATTGATAAAAAATGGCTGACGCTGGAAAAAACAAGGTAGCTATTGCTGGCATTGCCTCAATTCTTTTAGTTGCTTGTGTTGTTGGTGCTGCTGTTACCCTTACCAAAAAAAATGGTAATGATTCTTCTAGTGGTGGTCAAGCTTCAACATCTAGCAAATCTGTCCAATCCATGTGTCAACCTACTCAATATAAGGAAGCTTGTGAAAAATCTCTTGGCTCAGCAAAAAACACTAGTGACCCAAAAGAATTAATTAAGGCATCATTTGATAGCACAGTGACTGCACTTGGTGAAGCAATCAAGAACTCAGCTCCATTCAAGGATGCTGAAAATGATCCAAGAACCAAAGATGCACTAAAAGTTTGTGAAGAAGTCCTTGATCGTTCAGTTGAAGAAATCAAGAGATCATATCGTGTATTGGACACCTCTGATTTCAACAAGCTGATCAAAGATTCTGTCTATGATCTTAGGTCATGGCTTAGCGCTTCTTCTACATTTGAAGTGACTTGTATTGATGCATTCGCGAATACTACTGGTGATGCTGGTGAGAAAATGAAGAACCTCTTGAAGAGCTCCCACGAGTTTACTAGCAATGCCCTTGACATTGTCAGTAGCTTCGACGAACAGGTGGCCGACTTGAAAAGCGTAGGCATTAATAACAGGAAATTGTTAACCGTTGAAGCAGGTAATAATTGCAATTGTACGATGAGTTTAATATAAAAATCCTTAAAATGTTGAATTGGTCTGATTCAAATTTTTGGATCTGTCTCTGCAGGTAACCGTAAGCTCCTTCAAGTCGCTCCCCTCAAGCCCAACGTTGTGGTTGCTCAAGATGGCAGCGGACAACACAAATCTATCAATGATGCTCTTAAAACTGTGCCCCAAGATAATGCTCAGCCCTATGTCATCTTCATCAAGGCTGGTATTTACAATGAGAACGTTCAGGTTACCACTACAATGAAAAATGTAGTCTTTATCGGTGAAGGCCCAACCAAGACCAAGATAACTGGCAACAAAAGTTACTTCGATGGTATCCCAATTTACAATACCGCCACTGTCGGTAAGTATCTATTTTATAAATTATTTACAGTGTTAGTATATATAAAAGTTAAATCAACGCGGGACACTTGACATAAATGTCGGATGTATCAAATTTGTAGCCATCAACGGAGAAGGATTCGTGGCTAAGGATATTGGAATCGAGAACACAGCAGGACCCACAAAGCGTGAAGCTGTTGCACTTCGTGTCTCAGCTGAAATGGCAGTATTCCAGAACTGCCAGATTGATGGGTTCCAAAGCACACTTATGGCTCATGTTGGCAGACAGTTCTACCGTGACTGCACCATCAGCGGAACCGTCGATATCATCTTTGGAGATGCCTCAGCTGTGTTCCAGAACTGCAAGTTGATTGCCAGAAAGCCCGCGGATAATAACAGCCAGTCTATCACTTTCACTGCTCAAGCAAGGACCCAGCCATCCGGAGCAGGTCAGTAATGTTCAATTGAATCCCTTTCGCCCAAATAATATCTTCCTTATTACTGAACCGGAACATAGTGCACATGCACTCTTAGATGCACATAAGTGTAAAAGTTGATTCAGATCACAAATTCGAATCTCATTAATAACGTTCTTGCATTTTCTTTTTCATATTTACTTGTTGAATTCTGACTCCGCCACTGGAACAGGTGCATTCATTATTCAGAACTGCACAATCTCTGGTGAGCCAGCTTTGGTTGCCATCAACCCACCAAACAATCTTGCATACCTTGGACGTCCATCAAAAATGTACTCAAGGACCATTGTCATGCAATCTCAGATTGATGGATTCATTGATCCTGAGGGATGGACTCCATTTGCTGGTGACTTTGGCCTTGAAACTATATACTATGTCGAGTATCAAAACAGAGGTCCAGGAGCAAACACTGACAAGAGGGTCGCTTGGAAGAATTTACTCAAGAATCCTGCAGAAGATGTTGTTGCTAAATTCACTCCTGGAGTCGTGCTTAAGGTTGATGATTGGGTAAAGAAGTCTGGTGCCCCATATGAAGCAGGGATGATGAAGGTGTAATTTTCTTGATGAGTTGCAATAACTCTTTTTCTTCAATAAAGAAAAACAAACATTTTTTCTGTATTCTTTTACGCCCCTTATACTTGCCTTTTTGGGCATACAAAATGTCAAATGGTGTTTAATATGTTTGGATTACCTCTTCAAAGAATCTATTTTTGAGAAAAAATAAAAAATAATACTCCCTCTGTCCCAATTTATGTGGCACTTTTCGCTTTTCGAGATTCAAACTGCATGAACTTTGACCGATATTTCAAGACGTATTTTTCCACCAAAATAATATGAGAAAAGTTGTAACTTAAAGTACGTTTCAAGTAGTTTTCAAAAATATAAATTTTAATATTAAAATATTGAGTTAATCTAATTTAATTTAGCTTCAAAGTTTAGTCAAATTGACTCTCGAAAAGCGAAAAGTGCCACATAAATTGGGACGGAGGGAGTAAGAGAGTACTTGAGAATGTATGATTTGTTGATAGGGTTTCGCTTTACAACCTTAATAAGCCTATACGCAGACCCTCGGCTTTAGGAAAAGCTTTTATAAAAATCGATTTGAAAAATGCACGAGCTAAGGTTAAAATTACGAAGAAAAAAAAATATGAGAAACAAAAGAAACAAATAAAAGGAATAGGTGGGTATTAGTAATATAAATATTAATAATGTAGATATTAATAATCAGGAGATTAGTAATGCTGAGTATATGGGTTACTGCATGATCAAGCAATTCATCCTTCGAAATAAAGGACTCATCAGATTTAAGAACCTTTCATTGCCAACGCTTTTTCGTTATTATAGTAACTGAGTAATACTCTCTCCGTCCCAAATTAGTTGACACTTTAGCCATAACTATTTGTCCCAAATTAGTTGACACTTTAGGATTTCAAGACTAAAATTATTAGTCTTTTTCAGCTATACCTTCATAATTAAAAAAATTCTCAACAAAATTTAATAGCCAAATATTAAATAGGGGCCACATTGTAAAATACACATCCTATTTAACGGTTTTTTTAATGGGCGTGAAAAAGCTGAAAGGAATGACTAATTTGGAACGGAGGGAGTAAATATGAGGCAGAGGAGTCCATGCGTTACTAACTCATCTTGTGAACATGACGTAGTAGTAAAGAAATTGGTTAGGTAGAAAATAACTGAGACTAATTTAGAAAGGAGATACTATAAGGTGCCGTTATGTTTTAAGCAAACTTTTAAGAAGAAATTAAGAGAAAATGCCAAAAACATGAGAAAAAAGAAAATAGTATAGTTAATCTTCAAAGAGAATTAAAATATGAAAATTGTGGTAAATATTTATTGATCTACTTTATAAATAAATAATAATAATCTTAGTGAAATAAGCTTCCTAAAAGAGAAAATATAATATGAAAATTCATGGTCTTGAGAATCACACATAAAAATTTCAAGGCCACCCTCAAGATTGGTTAAAATCTTATGACAAATGGTCTTATACTTTTTTGCAAACGTTATTAGATTCATGTAATATTGTAGCAAAGTAAGTTTTGATGTCGTATGCGGTGTACAAGATTTTGACCACACAAGAGGTTCCATAAGTAACAATCATGAACTTGCAAATAGCCGACCGTTCCATGAAGCAATCAATTGAGGTTGTTAGCAATGTTCTAGTGAATGTGGAAAACTTCATATTCCCGGTGGATTTTGTGATTCTTGATTGCCCGGTAGACTTTGATGTCCCTATTATTCTGGGGCGAACCTCATAACGTATACTATACTTTTTCGACTACACTATCAAAATTTTCTTGATCTCTGACTATAGATTTAGATAACTAATTAAGATAAAAATATGTCACCAATGAAGTATCGTGCCTTACCGGTCGTGAAATTCTATATCATAATGGCAAAGTGTGTTAAACTCATTTTAATCATGACAAAAACTACACTATATGTGGCAGGTTACATAGACGAGTGGAAGCCGATCCGGGAAATACATGGATCATCGAAGAACTGTATCGAAGCTAGATGAAAAGGAGTTGCTGAGGTTGAAAACGACTGTTATAATGAAAAGATCGTAGATATTAAAAACATCAACCACTTATAGAATGAAAGATAATGGCGTTAAATGAAGGCAGCTAACTAAGAAAAGTTTTCAACTGAAGATATTGGCAATTAAAGCTTCCAGGGCTAGTTGTTCTGTGGGAACACAATGGATGATGTGAACACAAGCTACTAGCTCGTCCTTATTCTCAAAAGACTATCTCTCAAGGATCTTTTGAAGATACAATCTCTTGGGTCACATTATCTCTTTTTCAATAAGAAATATTGCACGAACAATCTGTTAAGGAAAATCGTGATCGCAATCAAATCAATTACGATAGAATATCTCGGAAGAAAATCAATCAAGACAGTAGATTAGATGATTTTACTGCAACGACTACTCAAGCAGAAGACTACAAAAAGGCAGCCAAAGGTAGAGATACAACTTACGCTTCTACTTACTATCTATATTATTCTCTAAACTTTTACTTATTAAGTTATCAATGTATACTTGAGAGTTTACAAGTGTTCAAAAAGAATAGAAAGAGAAGATCAAGGTAAAGGTAATAGTTGTGTCAAGGTGAAGTTTGTCTGATAAGTTATAAATCAGACTTGGTCGTTGTTGGTGAGCGAAGATCTAAAACCAATGAGAGAATCGTTAGTGGTGAACGATAAACTATACGGTGTAATTTGAATTCAAAAGAGCTAGAAGAGATACTCTCTCTTGTGACCCAAGGGGACTGGATTAGTCGTGTCAAGTTTTACTTTTGTATGGATAAAAATACGCCACCTATTGTTACGGAGATACAAGTCCAGCTGGCGAGACTAGACTTATCCTACAAGTCACTGAGCATTGAGGATATACGCCTGCTCCTAGAGCCAACGACCGTTTAGGCGGTTTGGTCATAGAGCGCAGGGTACACATCCTGCCGCCTAGGGTTTACAGTCTCCTAGGTAGGATTTAGTATACCACCGCCTTGAGTTGTAGGCCCATGACCTTATTATTATTTGCATTTTACCTTATTTAGGATTGGGTATCAGTACTATAAATACCCCTTCTTACAGTGTATTGTACACAAGATACAAGATATAATTTGCCGCCGAAGTGGGCTACTCTCAAGAAATAAGAATTACTTTGCTTTCTCTTTTATTTCTTGTTTAATTACTTGTCTTTACTTTCGTCGTATTCACTTACTTTTTCCATCATAATTTACCGTATTGCTTGTGACCTTATTCATAATTAATTGTTTAACCTAGACGTACAAATTTAGGCATAAACATTTTGGTGCCCACCATTGGGCCCAGACAATTATAGGTATCCTCTGAAGGAATAGGTGAAATCATGTCAGACGACGGTAGTAGCGTTCTAAAGAACACTACAGATGTAGTAGACGAGTCTGCGAAGGATCTCATCGATCCCAGCATCCAACAAATGGATCCTATCAAGCAACCAAAGGATTTTTCTCATGAACCAGTCCTTATTGCTAGAGATGGTAAAAAGAATCAACTGCCAGGAGGTAATTCAGAGTTTAGAGGCTTCCTCTTGAACATCCTCAAAAATGCGTCCAAGCGGAACTCGAACAACATAGTTGAAGGGATATCCCAGAGATTGGGAGCAATATTTGCTGGTTCATCTCAGAGGTCATTATCCTGCGATGACCGAAACCCACGAACAACTCGCCAGCATCAGTTCCCAATCGTAGGCTCAACCTAAATGCTGCCCATGGAGTTTCAGCAACGGTCAACAATCAAGACCTCAAGGGAGCCCCTGTCGTTCAGGAACTCATGAAGGAGATGAAGGCCATCCACGATCGAATCGGTAACATGCCGGGTGCTCTACCCCAAGTTACCACAGTAGATGAGCAAAAGTTTTACAAGCATGCTTATAAGGCAATTATTGCACCGGTCCGCATACTAAAGCATTTCCGCTTGTCGGATAACTTAAAGTATGACGGCACGACCGATCCGGACAAGTATGTTGCTGCTTATTATACAGTTGTGAAGAGTAACGAGATTACTGAGAAGAAATCCAGTATGCTTTAGTGAAGAGATTTGGTTCAACTCTAACCAAAGGAGCTTTTGCTTGGTACATTCAGCTACCAATGGGATCCATTGAATCATTCACTCAGATGCAAGACCTGTTCGAGAAAGCGCATTCTAGCGCCAGCAAGCGGGAGAATCGTGATCCACGCTCAATCCACTAACCACGAAGGGTGTGGGGCGGTCGTCAAAGTTAATAGTACCCAACAAGAGTCGAGGTCGATTTCTATAGGGAGCTAGCAAATCAATCTATTAATCTTAGGATGAATAGTGACGAGTTCTATGAATTGTCCGTACATTCCTAATGAATAAAGGTAAAATTAACTTAACTACACTTATAACTAACAACTAACATAAAACAAGTTAAATAATAAAATGTTGATGTAAACAATGAGAATGAGCTAAGGGTTTACCCACTCCAACTAGATTCTCATAGCCAAATACTTGTATTAACCTCATAAATCACATGAATAACATCAATGGTC
This sequence comes from Petunia x hybrida, assembly GCA_037355625.1. NCBI lineage: Eukaryota > Viridiplantae > Streptophyta > Magnoliopsida > Solanales > Solanaceae > Petunia > Petunia x hybrida. Next base: position 7,444,900 of record JBBBVM010000055.1, read on the forward strand.
GGACCTCTAATGTATTCCTCAAAACCCTCTCGGGATAGGGAGGATTTACCTCATCAAGCCCGTTAAGGTCAATGATGAAGTGCTAGAAACCCTAGTCCAAGGACCCGAGCGGAGATGACCTTTTTAGGTCTTCCCCTTTAGATGGGGTAGGATGCAATCAATATAACCCAAATTCTTGCTAGTTTCCGTTAACCTACACCTTCAACCCCGTTAGGGTGATGAAATCAAGTAGGGATAGGTTCAAGTACGACCGTGCCTTAAATCCTAGTTAAAAAAATACGATAGAGAACTAGATTTATGTTAACCCATTGATTTTAGAAGATTAAGCATAAGATTTAAGTTAAGATAATCAAGTTTTCATGAATAAACCCATAGTATGAGTTTAGCTACTCATACTAGGGTCTAACACACACATAGTAGAAGATGAAATGGCAAGAATCATGTAAGAATATATTTAAGAAATGAAATCCTTACAATAAACTTCAAGTTGGAACCCTTCCTTCACCTCCAAGAATATTCAAAAGTATGAAAAGTAATATGGTAAGCTCAAAAAGGTTCTCTTTTCTAGGAGGCATAACAACCTATTTATAGGTATGAGTTTGAAAACTAGTCTAATATTTACAAGTTTTCCATTTTGCCCTATTTTACGCCAGGCCACCGTTCATTCGATGAGCCGCCTAATAAACTACTGGCTCGCCGATGACCTATTTTACTGATCATTCTTCTGTCTTACGATACAGGTTCGGTGGGGGGCGCACTTGTAGCGGCGAACAACTCCTTGGCTTCACAGATTTCTAAAAATTTATGTGATCATTGGAGGGTTAGCCTCTTCTTCTGCAGAGTCGCTGCTTGCCTTCAGCATTCCATTCGGCTATCTGCCTTTCAATTGGCTGGAAGGTTTGAATTCTTTCCTCCTTCGGTGGATGGCTGACTCTCTTCAGCTGCTGATTCGGCGAGGCGCCGATCCTGATGCTGCCATATCTCCATGTTTTTCATAAGTAGCTAAAGTGCACTTGTTTTTGCTCTTTTTCATATTTCTTTTGGCTTTGCATGTAAATTTCTTAAATATCCTGAAACACGGAGAATAACATAAGATTCAATCAAATAATAACGCTTTAAGATATAAAAACTAGTTGAAAAGAATTGTAAATATGCGCAAAACACCAACACATCAACTCCCCTAAGCTTAAGTTTTTGCTTGTCCTAAAGCAACATTAAGAACTATCTCATATTTTATTTTTTTGGCACCGGGATTGAGTTCAACAATGGAATGAGACATGAAGAAGTTCATGACTTCAATTGGTACTAACACTTAGTTTCGCACATGAGAATCCAACCAATCAACCACAAGCGCCAAAGTTACAACTAGATCTACTAGAGCTTCTAGTGGTAACTAAAGCATGTGTAGCACAATTACTCTTTCAACTCTCCCAAGGCTCTTTTAGTTGCACCTTCAAGTCTCAAGTCCCTTAATGCTATCACTACAAGGAATGGTCCCTATCTCTCAATTAAATTCAAACAAAAGGGAACCTTAAGTCTAACCTCTCACTATCACAAATGAATGCAATTAAGCAAATACAATGTCATAGGCTTGGCCTTAGTGTCACTTGTTATTTTCTTTCATGCCAATTAATGGAGGATCAAATAGGGTTTTTAAGGTTGTAATGTAGGCTTTGGATATAGGTAGGGTATAATTTGGATAAAAAGTGACTAAATTCCCTGCTTGGGCACTACATCATCTTTGTAATCATTTCACTTTGAGCTTTTCTTTTCCATTAGCTCTTATTCCCAAATTTTCATTCTTGATTTTGCTTTGTGGCTCTTATTCATTCATTTGCTTCTCTTTTCTATTTTTGTCTTTTTTACTTTTTCTTTTGCTATTTTTGTATTTTTCTTGATTTTCTTCTTTTCTCTTTTGCAACTTTTCTAAACAATCATCTTCCTTTTTGAAGAGCCACTTAGCTTTCATTCCTTTGTTCCCCTCCCCAAAACTTAGACTTTTAGTCTAAGTCGCACGTCTTTCAATGCCTCAAGGAGACAGGGCTAAGAGAAGGTTACTGTTATTAAGCACTTAGAATTGGCTCAAGCTATTTGTGTGGCCATCAAAAGAAAGGATATTATGGCTCAAAGTTGGCTAACTGAGGATTAATTTCATTTGGTGGCTTGAAAGGCTCAAACGGGTCAAAGAAATGTCTATCATCCTATCCAACCACTAATTTGACACTCCATTCATTTTCAAGGATACACAAGCCAAGTTCTAACATGCATATGCAATTAACAAGCTTTAAGTAAGAACTCACCTTACAAGCATAAGGGAAAGAGGCAAGAACATCAACTTTCAAACACTTAAGGTGAGGATTTAGCATATACTACACATGCATAAAGTCATCAAAAGAACCTAAAGGTTGTAGGTTCAACTCGCAACAAACAATCCGCTAACTTTCTCATGTGCTCCTAATGTGTTGGTATCAAACAAGTCACAAAGCAAGGATGGAACTTCTATGATTAGAGTCTTAAAAAGTGCCTGGTTCAAAAGAACTGCATTCTTAGGAAAAGAACTGAGTTAAAGAAAATCAAGAAGGTTAATTACTAATTCAAAGCTATTTACACAAATGGTATTTACAATGGGGTGGTTGTTGTTGTTGTTTCGGGCCCAAATAAAAATGAGTTTCATGACGGTTGGCTACATATTGCAACAGTGCGAATCAGAGGAAAGAAGGCAACATCTCAAGCATAGTTCATGGGAGTACCTTTAGAATCTTTTCTTTTTGGGATTTTCAAAATTTTTCAGTTTGTTTGGGTTTTTTTCTTTTTTCGATGTTTTTAGAATTTTTCTTATGGAAACTAACAACAATTACACTATGAATTTAAAGACAAGAATTAAAACATAAACATCCTACATTAAAGTTAACATCCTAAGTTAAACAAACATCAACATCGTTTAGGACATATCACAAAATATTAATTATCCCACCCCAACATGAGAAGTTGCTATGTCCCAAACAACTAATCCAAAAACAAAACACAAGTGCATGGGGTTAATAAAAAGGGGAGAGAAGGACTCCCTATTCATCTCGAGCAATTTCTTTGCCCTTGCCTTCAACGTGAGGTTTTTGAGCTTGTTGACTTCTTTGCCCTCTTCTTTCTTTTGCTCTAACTGCTTCCGCCATTGAAGCCATCCTAGCCAAATCCATTTGGACTTCTTCATCAAGTTCTCTGTTCCTAAGCACACCGAAATATCCAAGTGTCTCTTCTTCCATTCTTCTGAAATTCCTTTGGTGCATAGTTTCTAGGGCTGTTGGTTGACTCGACCTCTCTTGTCTCTGCTCCCTTTCACTCCACAACACATTCATGTTGTTTTCCATATCTCGATGTGTGATAGCAAACACGTGAATGCACTTCTTGGTTTTCAAGATATCTTTGGTGTGTGTATCAATGGCTTCACTTAGCTGGTCAAATTCGGTTGGATTGACTTTGTGTGATGAAGGTGGAGGTTGTTGAATACGAGGTATGTTGCACAAATATACCCCAAACTCCTGCATCTTTCCCTACAGCTCCTCAAGTTCCCGAGTGAGACTTGCAATGGCAGCTTCAGTTTGATGCACACGAGGTGGAGGAGCTCTTGAAGATGATGGCCTATTAGCTTGAGATGGTGCTCCGTGAGTGGGTGTAGCAGGTGTTGGGTTAAAACTTACAACTTCATACACGCACATACAACTTCATACACAAATACGCGGACATATATCTTCATACGCAAACACACTTTCATACATAAGTACACATATATAGCCTCATACACAAAAAAAAAAAAAAATGAAGTCTAAAAGCTTTTATACAGACTTACAGGCTTTTGTACATAAATTCATAGATATACAGCCTCATACACAAATAGACAAAGCTTTTAATTCCATACCATTTCGAACTCGATCTTTTCACCTTAAACTGAAGCTTTTGCCTTAATGCATAGTGTTTCATTGCAGTAACAATCGTCTCCTTGTTTTGGAAAACTGTCCTTCCGCAATAACTTCATGCGTAGGGTCGGTAATTATTCCAACAGTTTCATCATAATCATCAAAATATTCATCATCATTTATCAATTTCACTGTATCATCATCTTTTGGGCGACCCTCCTACTCCAAACGGGATAAGTGGTCCCCCACTTGATTCTCGGTTCTCTTTCTATCAAGTACCTCAACATCAAATTCTTATAACAAGAGTACCCATCAAATCAACCTTGCTTTTGAATCCTTCTTGGCCATCAAATATCGAATTGTGGAATGATAGGTATGCACAATGACCTCAGATCCAACCAAGTAAGATCGAAATTTTTCGAAGACAAATACAATGGCTAGCAACTCCTTCTCCGTCACCATGTAATTTTGTTGATCCCCATTCATGGTCTTGCTAGCATAGTAGATAGGATGAAACATCTTCTCAACCCTTTGGCCAAGCACGGTCCCCAATGCAACATTGCTAGCATCGCACATAAGTTCAAATAGAAGATCTCATTTTGGAGTCACTATTATCGGTGCAGTTGTCAATCTCAATTTCACCTCTTCAAAAGCTTTTAAACATGCCTCACTAAATTCAAACTTAGCATATTTTTCCAATAATTTGTACAATGGGTTGACAATCTTGGAGAAATCTTTGATGAAGCGGCGATAAAATCCCGCATGTCCCAAGAAGCTTCTCACACTCCTTTGACGGTTTTAGGAGGTGGAAGTTTGGAAATGACTTCAATTTTTGCATGATCCACTTCAATTCCTTTCTTGGACACCTTGTGCCCTAGGACTATCCCTTCTTGAACAAGGAAATGGCATTTCTCCCAATTTAGCACAAGTTTGGTTTCTTCACACCTCTCTAAGACTTTCTCCAAGTTAGATAGACAATCTTCAAAAGAATCACCTACTATGGAGAAATTATCCATGAACACTTCCTAGAGATTTTCCACCATGTCATGGAAGAGTGTGAGCATGCACCTTTGAAAAGTAGCCGGAGCATTACAAAGTCCAAAAGGCATTTTGCGGAATGAGAAAGTACCATATGTGCATGTGAAGGTTGTCTTATCTTGATCATTTGCTTCAATTGAGATTTGACTGTAACCCGAATATACATCAAGAAAAAAGGCGGAATAGGTTGCTAGCTACTCAAACTTGGCATGAAAAGTCACATAGCTTCCTCAACCCATCCATGTACCTCTTAGCTATCTGATATTACGTTAAAACTGTGCCTTTTGAATCCTTTCAAGACAACCAGGAAAAAAATCACATTACGTACATCTCACACGCGCTGACGTGTCAAAACTAACAAATAAGAAAAAGCCACGTGACTTTTGACTTTACTTAATATTAAAAAAGCAAATTAAAAGATATTAAGGGTGAAAACAAGAAATATATAAAAATTATTTTGGAGAAAACAAGACCCTCCCAAGCTCATCTCCCCCGTTTCCATCTACGCCAATAATCTTCTTACACCCTCACTTTTAAACCTGTTCTAATTGAAGAATCAAAATTGTATGGAATCAGAAAAGGTGAATTTGTATGGAATAAAAATTTGCAGAATCAAAATTTGTATGGAAACAACAAAAAAATCACAAAATATATGAAGAATCAAAACGAATGGAGAAAAGGAGAGAAGATGCAATTTCAATGTTTGCACTTTAATTTGAACAGATCTAATTGTGAAATTTGTATCTCAACTGTAAAAGTAATGAGACCACTAACACAAGATTTGGTATCGAGCTTGGGTATCAAGCTTTGGATAATCGATCCGCAGCAAAATTTTCAATTTTAAAAATTTTTAAAACTCACCAGTAGAATCAATTAACTAAAAACAAATTAGTAGTGTTCAATCCTACAAATTGAAGTTTTTTGTTTTTTGACGATTTTTTCAACTCTATAATCAAATTTAGCCTAAGTGGAAGATGGGTTTCTATGGCCTTTTGTGTTTCTATCCTTTGACAATGGCAGATAAGAGGGGAGTGGTTGAGAAGTGGTGGTAGGGGTAGTGGGCATGGTAAATTTATGAAGGAAAAAAAAAGGAAATGATATTTTTGAACTAATCGCGCGCCCGGGAAAGGTGAGACCTAACTTTTTGGCCATGTCAGCATTTTGTGCTCAAATGGGACAAAATCACATTGGTTAGCCAGTAGGTGAAGGGGTCAGTTGAGGTAGCTGACTGACTTTTGGTGCCAACTTTAGGGAGCTGGACACCTATTCCGTCTAAAAAAGTAAGCACGGCTCGCCAAACAATCAAGCATTTGGTCGATGAAGGGGAGGGGAAATGGTCTTTTCTTGTTGCATTGTTAAGCTTACGGTAGTCCATGCACACTCGCTAACTAGTCATGGTCCGAGTTGATATAGCTTCACCTTTTTCATTGTGAACTACCGTCATCCCTCCCTTTTTTGGTACACATTGAAAGGGTGAAACCCATTCACTATCGCAGACTGGAACAATCACTCCCGCATCTAACCACTTTATGATCTCCTTCACAACTTCTTGCATTGGAGGATTCAACCTCCTTTGATGTTCCACCGTTGGCTTTCACCCTTCTTTAAGAAGAATCTTGTGAGTCCATACTCCCGAGTCAATTCCCCTTATGTCCGCAAGAGTCCACCCAATTGCTTTAATTCTCCTTCACCACTCCAACTAATTGGTCTTCTTGCTCTTTGGTTAAGTGGGTGATAAGGGGAAAACCACCACGAGACCGTTCACCCGGAGTCAAGCCAAAGAGGTCCAAGAAGCTCATCTACACTTGGTGTGGAAGGGGCTTGAAGATGGGAACCTTGGAAGCAATTTGAAGAAGTATAACTTGGAAACAGGTCCAGGCGCTCTGCCCAAGTTGCTGACACGACCCGAAATCCGGCTAGGCAGTGCGGGCACCCGACATCCTCCCCTAAACCCGTTGGGCGAACCCTTACCAATTAAATTAGGAAAATAAATATAATTCAATTCATAAATAAGAACAAGACTTAGGAAAAAAAAACACAGACATACTGATACCTCTAAGCTGTACAAAAGCAATTACAACTGACTACCCTACATACTAGGTTTAGGGCTATCCAGACTAGACATCTTAGAGTACAAAAGAAGACAAATACCTCCTGAAGGGAGCAAAATGCAATTGAAATAATAAACATAAAACTGGTGGCCATCCGGAATAAAAGCTGGCTCACCCAGACAGCTGAAGTCATCTTCGCTCCTGAAAAACGTGGTGAACTCAATCCTGGAGCGAACCTGCCGAAACGAGATAGATAGAAAAGAAAACAAATAACAAACAAGGGTAAGTTCAAAAGGACTCAATAAGTGGGGCAAACTAGCCACCTCAAAGAATAGGATAGCTAGCCAGGGAGAAAAGGAACAGATAAACCAAATTCCTCTTATTTAAATTATGAAAAGGCAGAGCCAGATAATAACTAGAAACACGTATGGAATTACAAACTCATTATCAACCAGGAACGTAAGAGAGCCAGAACATACAGGTATCCCAAACATATCAACAATCATAATACATCCTGTTGCGGCGTGCAACCCGATTATATTCATCTTGTTGCGGCATGCAACCCGTTCTATATATTTATACTGTTGCGGCGTGCAACCCGATTCCCACAATCCAGAATACGAGCTAGAAATATATAGGCAAACTGAGATATGTCCATGACATAATATACATACCGCATACATAAAACGCAACACAATACACACAATAATCAGTATGTGGTACAATGAGATAGGATGAATGCAGTATAATGTAATGGTGTCACATGTGCAAAAGAGATGGAGCAGAATCCTCCTACTCCGGGGCGGAATCCTCCTACCCTCAATATGATGCAATGGAGCGGAATCCTCCTGCTCCTAGGGCAGAATCCTCCTACCCTCAATATGATGCAATGGAGCGGAATCCTCCTGCTCCTGGGGCTTTCCTCCTACCCCAAATATCCTCCTACTCCTAGGGCGGAATCCTCCTATCCTCAATATAATGCAATAGAGCGGAATCCTACTGCTCCTGGGGCGGAATTCTCCTACCCCTGATATGATATGCAATGTAATGCATATGAATGCAATATGATGCAATAATAACCTTTCACCGGTGTGGGACTCTCATCGACAGCCGGGAAGTAAATGCCAACTCACAGCCAGAGTACAATGCTCAGATCCTCAATGCAATACCAACAATAGGACATAACATATAATATACAATGTAAATCCAAAGCTAAGGCGTAATGAGTACGCCTATCGACAGCTACACACGTAAGGAACACGTGGTAGAAAATCCACGAGGCCAAGTGCCTCCAAAGAAATGGATATAAACACTTACCTCTTCCAAAAGTTAGCATTGATAATCAACAACCGCTTTATCCTTTGGTTTCATTGCCAAACGATCCCACTCTATTCGATAAGCAGAAAAATTTATCAAATTAGGCTAAAGGCTTCATTCCACATCTTAGGGCAATCCGGTTAGGAACCTGATACCCTATTCGCATACGCAATATGCAGACCAGTCGTATGTACAGGGTTTAAGATCACGTAATCAAACCCTAAATAAATTACATTTATATGTTGCTCATAACTTACTGAGTACGAATATATAATCAATTCCATTACCGGGATCCAATTGACCCTTTAAACTATCAGTTGAACTTATTAAAATGATGTCTAATATTCCAAGTTTTACCGTAAAAATATATTCAAACACACGTAATAAACTCAAATAATGCATTAAAATCATTACCTGAATGTTTCGGGGTAAAAATTCTACTATCTTCCCGGCTCTTTTCTCAATTTCTGGCATTTTTTCGCTGCGTTTCTCCTCACTGTCGTTTCTGCTTTTCTGTTCCATTTTTCGTTCCTTAACTCAAAGTTAAGGATATATATATGCCCCCACCGTCCATCATTTTATCTTTGACTTTCTTTCTTTCATTTGTCTTTTCTTTTCATTTTATTTTCTTTTTATTTTATATTTTCTTTTCTTAATCGAAAATTAAAACGGTATCCTATGATACTCAAAATAATTCCAACTTTTGCATACAAGTTATACAAAATTTATGTAACATACTCACGAAGGAGGATCTCAAATCGGACTCCCAAAACTCAATAAGCAAATTAAATGGAAAAAGATCAAATTATTTAACTTTCGGCATTTTAGCGGAACTAGCCGAACAACATCGAAATTCACTTTCGAAAAATCACAAAAGTCACAAATAATTATACGAACCTAACGGCGCTTTCGGATTTCGAATCGGAGCTCATTCACCAAAACCGAGCTCGAAAATCTCTTTTTAATATTTATCGACAATAAAAACTGAAACCTTCTTCCGATGCCTACCAAACGAGGTATGATTTAGCTCAAACTTTACAGATAAGTCCCAATGGACCTTACGAAGATTTTAAAATTATCGGCACGCCAATCGGAGCCTTGACTTCCGAAACGACTGACCGAGGTCGTTTCAGTTGCTCACTGCCTCAATTGACAGGCGCTCTGCCTGGCCAGTAGACGCCCCACCCAAGGCCCTCCGCCAAAGGCAGGTGCTCCGCCCAGATTTTTCTTTGCTCGGGCGCACCGCCCACCTGCCAGGCGCACTGCCCAACACTGAAGAGCCTTGACGGGATTCATTTTTATTTTGCTATGGAATTCCTATTTTAGCCCTACGTGGCTTATGTCTTTTAAGCCCACTTTGGGGGTACTTTAGACTCTATGATATGTACTGTGGGCACCTATAAAAGGACCCCTTAGGCTTATTTCATCATTAGCTTACTTTGATTATTGAAACAAACACTTGAGAGAAGAGAATCCTCTTGGTTGAATGAAACCTTTTACCTTTGGCTTTAATCAATTGATTGTACTAATTGAATCTCATTCCAAACTCGACCGGGCTATTTGTAAGACCCGAGTGCGTCTTGAGGCCTGCACGGCATAGTATAGGTTGTTCTTGACCCGAATCGAGGGTGTTACGAGACCCGTTCCTAGTAGCTACTTCATAGGGAGTTCAAGATCCGTCTTGCTCCTATCTTATTTTTCGCTTCCGTATTTTTATCCTTATCAATTTTGTATCAGAGCAAGGCTCGAGATTTTTCTTTACAAACCCTTGATCTTTTTTTATCGTGTCTAAGTTAGTTTCTATTTTAGATTCTTGTTGTTGGTGTTTGAAAAAGTTGAAAAGTACAAAAAAAATTGCTAGTGTTTCATGGATTGATTGACCCATTGATTGATTGTTATTAGGGTTTGTTCTCTATTAAAAACCCATCGATTTGGTACCAATATCTTTTGATTTGGAGTTGTGAAACAAAGATTTGAAGAATCAAAACCCCTCTTTTAAAACCCTAGCTTGAAGACTTCGAATCATAATTGTGATCTTGATAATGAATGTTTGATGTTAAAAACCGATGGGGTTTGTTGAGGTTAGTGAAAAAAAAAATTTGGGTACCATTGATTTTTGGAAAACAAGGTGAAATCGACCAAAAATTTGGGTAAAAATTGAAGAAACACGTTGTTGGAAAAAGTTGAAGAACTCGTCCAGGCGCTCTGCCTAAATTAGCTACTGGACAATTTGGTAGGCACTCTGCCTGAACCAGGCACTCCGCCCTAGGCTGCTCCGCCTGACCCTTAGGTGCTCCGCCTAACACTGTAGTATGGTTTTGGGTAGTTTTCTTCTAGGTTTTCGTGTTATATTTGATTGCATTGCATCCGTTTAGTACCATTAGAGTAACATTCCTACTCGATTCGTACTAATCATTTGAGCCTTTAGGATTATCATGCTTCGTGGAGAGTAGAGCTCCAAGAAGATTCATAGAACCATTTGTTTCAAGTCCGCACTTAAAGATCTTAGAGTACATCGAGTCCCATTAATTCCATTCGTCCCGAAGAGTGCTTGATCTTGTGGATTGTTCGGTTGTTGATTAGGAACGTGATTCAACTACGTGATACCTTTGGTTCAAGCTTGAGTGATAAATCCCCCACCACTAAGTGTACCCGAGTGACATTCAAGTGAAGTGTGTGTGTGTGTGTGAGATTATTTCACTAACTGTTTGCTTGTTTTGTAGTTACCATGGCTAGTGAAGGTGATGATCCCATCAAGAGAGTATTGGCTACTATAATGCCCAAGTTGGATGGCATGAGCCTAGGACTTGGAAATCTTGAAAGAAGGACCCCGAGTGTCCAAGTTGAAGCCGTAGAGGGTATATGTGGCTCAACCATTACCCCGGAACAATTTGCCGAATTGGTTAAGCAACAAAAGCTAAAGGATGATCTTGCTCAAAATGAGCGTGTGTTGGGCATTCCCTACAACTTGGGAAATCCCCAAGGAAATGTTCAACTCCCTAGAGCCCGTAGAAACATTGCACCTCTTGAGCAACTTGATGAAGCTCAAGAAGTGGAAGAGGCCGAGTTTGATGTTGATGATTATGAAGCTCCCTATCCGATTAGAGAGCTATGAATGGAGGCCGGGAAGTGAATAGGAGTAGAGGCCGAGGTCGAGGGCCACCCATGGGGGATATTGGAGGGAATTCTAGAAGGGATTATGATGCTTATGGTGACAACTTTGGGGGCCAACCGGAGCCTTACCGAGGGGGTCGTGACAACAGTAATCTCAATAGTGTGAAGCTCACTCTTCCTACATTCAAGGGGGGTAGTGATCCGATTGAGTATCTTGAGTGGAAGGTGACAATAGAAAGAGTGTTTGATACCAATGACATGGCCGAGGAGAAGAAAGCCAAGTATGCTATATCTTCCTCTGAATCTTTTGCTTCCACTTGGTGGGAGTCGACTAAGAGGTCAAGAAGAAGGAATGATTTGCCCGTGAACCTTACTTGGGATGAATTGACACATGTGATGGTGTCGCACCCCACTTTTAGCAAAGTAAGTGGTTTACGACCTGGAGTAACTCGTTTGGAGTTTGAGTTTTGGAGTCGCCACCTAATAAATTTCCTAGGCGTATAAGGTCACCTAAAATTATTTCTAATTCAATTTAAAGAAATAACTCCGGGTTGGTCGACTAGTCAGAGAATCAGGTAAGTGTTCGAAATAACCTAGAAGGAAGAGGTTAGACACCTCCTAAGTACCACTAAATATGGTTCCCGACCAATTTCTATATTGGGTTTAACATATTGCTTATAAGAGGATAAAAACTAAATAAATTAAATAAAAAGGATATGGAATGTAAAATAAATAAGCAGTTTCATACATTTGCATAAACAATCTGAAGTAATAACTATATTGCACAAATAATCAAAAATTAAACAACAATTAATTAACCATTTGTATAAATAACCCTAGGGTTGTTTAGCCTATTCAGATTAGAACACGGCCTTCGTAAGGGACAATAGTTTCACAATCCAATATCAAGTATATGGCTCGGGTAGTTTCCATCATATTCGAGGGGCTTAATTCCCTTTAACCCCCCATATCCTCTTTAAATATTTAACTAAAGCGGATTGCTAATATTTTAAATGTCATAAAAGGTCTTTACTAGCGCCCCAACTTAAAATCTCGGAGGCTATTGAGACGACTAAAAATGTAAAATCTCTAGACCACTATATTTAATTGGTGCCCCCAAATCTAGACTCTACTAGGCGTTGCAAATAATAACGGTCACGCTATTTCAAGCAAAGCCAATTGTATAACAAGTTAAAAATAATTTTCGAAAGATTTTAAAAGAAATGAAATAGCTTCCAAAGTTAAATGTTAACTGCGACGTTTTCAGAATACTCGATTTGCAGAATTAAGCCAACCCCATGCACTTGTAGCGAATTTACCTACTTTTAAATAAAACTGTAACGTTAAAATCTCAAATTTGCAGAAATAAGCTACTTTTTAGTTTTAGCCACTTCTAAAATAATGGAATGTAGTTACGATACAGAACATGCAATTTACAGAAATAGACCAGTTTTAGCACTGTCGTACATTTTTAGCTTTTGTTGAAAATAGTCTAATTTAAAAGGTTCCCAAATTGCATAAACAGCCTATTTTTATTCTTAAATTTCAGTTTTACACCTGATAATCACTGCTGCCATTTTCTAGTTTTATCATTTTCTAGTTCAACCTACACAGCGATTTTAGCCTTCGCACACATAAAAAACTAAAGAGCAGGATTAGAAATGGCCCCTGTACAGCCTGCTTTATTGCTAATAGCAGCAACTCATGCTTATAGCAACCTGTCCTAAACAACTAAGTGCACCTTATGGCGCTTAAGCATACAAAACAAAGGAAAATCCTAGAAAATACAATAAAGGGTCTCGGGGATAAACACGTGTATAGAAATAAGAGAGAATGTGCCCTTGGTGCACAATAATGATCAAACAAGTTATTTTCAATTCCAACTCTTGCAAGCAGTAGCCAATTGCTGCACCTATCATAACTCAGTCCTTTACAAATTAACACTGGTATAACCTTGTCTAAGGTTATCGGAAATTCTGCAAGACAACATTAGTAGGGTGGCCAAAGCAAGGCCTAACCGGAGAAGCAATCATCATGTATAGTTCACAGATGCAAAGCATACCAACATACTACTACTATTAAAGCCACTCAACAAGCTTAGAGATTTTACCTTAAAGGTTTAAGAAGACATCGAGGCAACTAGAAAAACATTGTAGCAATGGAAACATTAAGGAAACCAAAGGCTCTCAACTAGCAGAATAAAGGAGCAAGCAACTTCTATCCCTTCTGTAGAGGGGAAACAATCTGTATATTTGAGAGAAAAAGAAGGGGAGAAGTAGAAAGTGTATCCAGTGCATAAAGTTGTCTGAATGCGTCTTTCAGCTAGAAAAGAGGTGGTATTTATAGTATTTTCCATTCGAAGAGCAAAAGGAAAAGAAAAATTTCAGTCTCTTTTAAAAGGAAAGAAGCATTCAGTCACCATGTAATAGGGAAGGAAGATATTCAGTTTAAAATTGAAAGAAAAGAAATCATTGAGTTTCACATAATGAAATATAATCCATTCAAATTTATTTTGATTGACAATTAACCAGATACATGATGGGTGAAGAATAGCATAGGGATATTATGTGATCATATGAGAAAAATAAACCAAACAGTATACTATTTTCCCTTATATTCTTTAATTCGATAAAGTATTCGTACGTGTATATACGCAGACAGGTATGATCATCTTAAATCCGTGTACAACTGAACTGAAATAGGACTTCTAACAGCAAACCAACCAAACAGGCAAATACTTTTAGTTTAATTTGAATAACAAGACATGTTCATGATAGATATTTAATATCAACGCTCAATCTCATACTAAAACAGTCCAAACATTTCAGCGACGATAACTTGATTAACATACTATACGAATCTTGATCTGAAACAAGTAGGTAATTTAAGTATAGATTTAGTAAAGCTAATAACATGCTATTATCATGCGAATTCAAAGAATCAATTAACTAAAACAGAAAAGGAGGAATATTACCTAGTTTCAAGTCGGGTCGAGTCCAGGTTTCGTCCCACTGGCCCATTTGTTTTTGCTTGATTTATGTGGATTGGGGTTCAAATCATCCACTTCTTTACTTGTATGTGTGATTTGCTTGATTCTCATAATGTTTGTTCCAGATTTGCCAGGATTCATTTGAATACTTTCTTTCCTTTTTTATTTCGTATACAAGAGAGAGGAAGAGTGATTGATTCCCGTTTCTGAGATAGGGGGGAGAGAGAGAGATCATGACCAGTGGCGCTGATGGTGACGTCGACGGCGGAGAGAGTAGCGGAGATGCCACGGTGTGTTTGGTCGCATTTTTAATGGAAAGGGGGAGAGAATGGAAAGGGTCCACGGCTGATTTTAAGGTGACGGGAAAAGGGGAAATATTTTAGGGTTTGGGGGAATGGGCTGTGTGTGTGTAATATCAAAAAGTGAGGAGTATCATGGTCCGTTGGATAAGAGCCACAGATGGCAGAGATTGTGCCACGCAGGCACGTGTGGGTGAGTGTATAAGTTATATGTGTGAGTGTGTATGCTGATGTGGATGAGTGGGTACTTTGAGGGGTTGTACTTTATGCTAACATGAGTTGTACACACGCCAAACGAAGTTGTACATTGTGCTATAAGTGTGTATTTAGTGAGGTGTAAACTTAGGTGGAGCTTAGGTGGCATACACGTGGATAGAAATGATGATGGGGACTAGCTGTAGTAGAAATAGAGTTGTAAAATAACAAATTGCTAGTATCTAATTAAAATGATAATAAATATGCATAATTAGTATAAAATATGAAAAATTATAAATAATTATAAATAAATACAGATGAACTCAAATAATACCGATTAAATACAAATAGTCACAAATAATTATAAAATAGTGTCGTAATGCATTAAATTGCACAAATAGCATATGTAATTTTAGAAAATAGCCTAAATGATGAAATTACGTAATATAGTCGTAATTAAGTAAGGAATAATATAAATAGAGGATTAATAATAGTATTGCGCATATAAATACAGGTTATCTAACGCAATTTTTTTTTTGAAAAATCACCATTATCAATTTTAATTAAATATAGCCAAATTGCAAAAATGGAGGGACAAAATTGGGTGTCAACAGCTGCCCCTCTTTGTCCGGGGATGATGAAAGAGTCTTCGGGTAAAGATAGTTGACGGAGTAGCCAATTTTGTCATGACAGACAGAATGCCATATAGCTTGTGTGAAGGGTTTATGACGCACGAGTAAATATTTTAGGCACGATTTTAGAAATGGGAATAGGAATTTATGATGAGAAATGGGAAGGTAGCTATCTCTCCTCAAACCTTGTTCGAGAACCTCTCTCTTCCACTTATCTTTTGGACTTTGTAAGGGATGTCGCATGCCGAAAATATCTTCGTCTCTGTCATGTGAGCCGCAGCACTGCTTGTATTCAAAGATATTTCCTCCCCGGAGGTATTGTCTCCTTGTTTCATATATGTCAAAACCTGAATTCTGATTGCCTTGCTTTCTAGTTTATTTGTATCCTTGCTAACAACAGACTAGAGTGGTCCTTTCTTTTGGCGAGTATCTGAATTGCTTGCTCAACGTTGTCTTGTCCGCATAATACGAACAATAAGCTTTTCATTTTTCATCATCTATAGACGTGAATCATATGTCTCTTCAATACTATGCCCACAAACGCGGACCTTATGCTTGTTTGATTGATATCTCATCCAAAAATGTGGACTCCAAACTTTCTGTCCAGTGACACAGATCATATGTATCTTCAATGCTTATGTTGCTTTCAATGTTGAACTGTATCCATAGGCACGGATCCTATCATCCACAATCGCAGATTCTATGCTCAATAGTTGGTCTGTCCACAAACGCGGACCTTACTGCTCCAAATTGCTGAACTATGTCCATAAACGTGGACCTTACTCTGCTTCAAATTGCTGAACCATGCCGACAAATGCGAACCCTATACCTTCAATTGTTGAATTATCCACAAACGCAGACCTTATATATCCATCGACATGGATTCTATGCCTCTTCAAAAGATGTCTTGCCCACAAACGCGCACCCTATATATCCACTGATGCAGATTCTATGCTTCTCCAAAAGATGTCATAGCCACAGACGCGGACCCTATATATCCACCGATACAGATTTTATGCTTCCCCAAAAGATGTCATGTCCACAGACGCGGACCTTATATATCCACTGATGCGGATTCTATTCTTCTCGAACTGATGTCATGTCCACAGATGCGGACCCTATATATCTACCCACATGGATCCTATGCTTGCCAAATTGATGTCATGTCGACAGACGCGTACCTTATATATCTATCCACATGGAATTTATGCTTCTCAAATTGATGTCGTGTCCACAGACGCGGACCCTATGTATCCACCGACATAGAATCTATGCTTATCAAATTGATGTTGTGTCCACAGATGCGGACCCTATATATCCACCGATATGGATCCTATGCTTCTCAAACTGATGTCATGTCCACAGACGCGGACCCTATGTATCCACCGACATAGAATCTATGCTTCTCAATTGATGTTGTGTCCATAGACGTGGACCCTATGTATCCACCAACGCGGATTCTATGCTCTGATAATCTGATAAATTTTGTTTTGCAAGAGTTGTTAGGCATACTTGGTACCTGCGTAAATCTCCAATAATTGTGAGTTTTCTGGGGGGAGGTTGACTTATGCATTCGTTGTGTTGTACTCTGTTGTTATCTCTTGTATAATCTCCTCCTTGTAATATCTCCCTGTTCGAATGTCGAACCTTAGTGAGCTGTGAGCAATAGGGATAAGGAAATGAGATATGCATGTGTTTTGTGAAAATAATTTTTTAAAGAGTAAAGCAAATTTGTTCCATTGAATCATAGACAGTGACGTGTTGTCTGGACATCATCCCTTCTATATCTATTTGCTGCTCAACGATCATTCGTTTTGAAATTTTGAGGTGTGTTGCTTGTATTTTCCTTGAATTTTTGAGGTCCCTTAAAAATTCTACCCCAGTTGTGCTGTAATGCATTCTTTGAATTTTTTGAGTTTTTTTAGGGAACCTAAAAAAATTCTACCCCAGCGTCCAATAAAATTTCCTTATGATGTGACTGTGCCTTGAGTAGGTTGCCTACGTATCCCCTCTTGGGAATCAGGTCGCTATGTAGTTCAAATCCAATAATTATGAATGTTTCTCGATTGGTAGTATCTCTTGATTGTATTTGAGCAAAGGATCTTGGTTGTACATCGCGATACATTTTTGCCGATATTAATGTTCCTCTTATCAATATTGTGTGCATGACACAAGGATCTTACTTCATCTCAATCTGGAGAATTCCATTTCAGGACCAACTGTCATTTGCTAACCTCATTGTTAAATTCCTTTGTCGTCTTATTGCTTGTTATGTGCATACTTTGCTATCCATGAGAATTACTTGCTCGAGTATGCTTTTGATCCATTCAGGATCGTCTAATTCTACTCCTTATATGTATTTCTACTGTTTCGCCTTGAATTGTAACTTATCTTCCTCAATATGCTCTTGTCTCAATTGTCCGCTATAAGATCTCCATAAAGTTCCTTAAATGTCCTTTATCGAATCACCATAGTCTGGCTTGTACTCGTCATTTTGGATTGCTTTCTCACACCGCAGTCGTAGATTCAATGGAATTAAAATAATTTTGCAGACAGTGAATGATGCATACTTAAGATAAAAATAGAAACGCTTTTATTATTGGACTTGAGAAAAAGTCTTCGAAAAGAAACAACAATGCAACAAAGTTGAAAAACAAAGAAAATAAAAAGCTAACGACTCGTAGTCGTATTTTATTTAAGAAAACAACTAATGCCCCAGCTTCACTAAGGTTCTCGGCATGCTCGAAATGTGTTGCAAGTTCAGTTGTTCAACATAATTTCAATTTCATCATTTTGGATGTTCAGGGCCTTAGTATGCCTTTCGGGAACTGCATCATATTCTTCCATGAATAGCTACTTTAGACCAGTCAACTCATGTTCTACTTCATGAACACCTTCAGCAAGTCCTTTTCCCTCGAGAGTTTTCATGTAGCTTGAAAAGATAGATGCTTGTTTCAAAGTTGGAATAAACTGCGCTAGTGAATGATAATCTGTTGTATCTTTTGTAGTACCTTTTCCTTCACAAACCAAGATGTACCCCAGGCCAAACTTGTATTCATCAAACACTGTTTTTGCTTTTATAATCGTGCCTTCCAAATTGCATTCTTTGCTGGAGGCGATCAAATTCACCTTCTCATCCCCATGATTGGGTAGTGGGTTATTGTGCATATTTGGCGCCTTCAAATGAATGACCTTTTCATCTATTAGGTCTTGAATCTTATCGCTTAGTGCAAAACATTTCTCTATCTCATGCCCCGGTCCACTCGAGTGATATGCACACCTTTTACTGTAATCAAAGTTAGGTGAAGGGTTGTCTGGCATCTTTTGAGGTATCGGGACGATAAGCTCGGCAGCTTTCAATCTCTCGAACAATTGAGTGCGAGATTCGGCTAGTGGAGTGTATTTCCTTTTGGGTCTTTGGTTTGACTCAGGGCGGGGCTTAGAAGGGTACGATGGTGCATTTCGGTAGTTGGGTTGAGTATTTTGCTGGTATGGTGGGCGGTTTGGTGCTGGGGTTTGGAATATAGGTCGAGTGGGCTGAGTGTTGTAAACGGGATATTCAGGTGGTATGTGATGGTAGGGATAGAATGGTGGCACTGTTTGATAATAGTGGTTGAAAGCAGGGGCTTGAATGGTTGCAGCAAAAGAGACTTCATCTTTCTTCTTTTTGGAAAGGCTCACATATCCAGACTGGATGGCCTTATTAGTAGCGTGTAGTGCAGCTAGGCTAATAATCATTCCACTTTTAAGCCCTTCTTCTACGTCATCTCCCATCAACACTACATCAGCAAACTTCTGATTTTTCATATGCAGCAGCTTATCGTAATAGATGTCCTCTTGAATGCGGATGAATATATGTTCACTATTTTCCTTTCATCCATAGCAGCATGCACCTTGACAGCTTCTGCTCTCCACCTCGTAGCATATTCTCTAAACGTCTCTGTGGGTTTCTTTTTCAACTTTTCCAGGTAAAAATGATCTGGTACACTTTCAGTGTTGTACCCAAATCGTTCTACAAAATCTGCTGCCATGTCTTCCCAGCTGAGCCATGTGCTAGGCTTCTGCTTAGAGAACCAACTCAAAGCCTCTCCGGTCAAGCTTCGGCTGAATAGCTTTAGTCGTACTTTATCCTCTTCCCCTACTCCAATCAACTTGTCACAATATGTTCTCAGATGTGCCATAGGGTCTCCAGTGCCATTGAACAGGTCGAACTTTGGTATCTTGTATCAGTCTAGGAATTTCAAAGTAGGATAGATTCACAAGTCTTCATAAGGTTTGCGTAACTCAAACTTCTTAAAGGCTGCTACCAGCTTACAAACTTTCTCTTTTGTCCCATCATCATAGGCTTCATCCTCCGCGCATTCATAGTTTTCATGGTCTTTGACTGGCGAAGTGAGTTGTTTGGTTTCAGTAGTGAACATGGGGTTGTAAGGCTGCGGGTATGCGGTGTTGGTGCGAGGTAAGTTTGTATTTAGGTAAGTAGGATGTGCAGCAACCCCACACTTAAGATTTTGCTCGTCCTCGAGCAATCTAACTCACAACCCACTTGGACAAATCAACCACTAATACAAGACTCCAAACGATATTACCACACACCAGGCTTCATTCATGCTCAATACACAAGAGTTCTTCTTTCACATACCTTAGTCTAACTCAAAATGCTAAAGCCCTCAGCAATATCAAGATCACAAACCATCAAGCACATTTGAGAACAAGATTGATGCACTAGCTTAACTCTTGCGCAAGTACCATACATTCAAGGGTCCACAGTGTGTGTGTGCTCGTTCCCCCTATAATTTCAATAATGAAACAGTGGACCTAAGCGGCAAGTGTTTAGAGAGTTCGCTCAATTCAACATATTTTTACTCATAA
The DNA here is from genome assembly GCA_037355625.1 of Petunia x hybrida. Taxonomy (NCBI): domain Eukaryota; kingdom Viridiplantae; phylum Streptophyta; class Magnoliopsida; order Solanales; family Solanaceae; genus Petunia; species Petunia x hybrida. The sequence goes on from JBBBVM010000055.1 coordinate 7,465,318, forward strand.
TCACACGCTCAAATTACAACTTCCATCTCAAGCCTCAAGGGTCAACAATGGGGTATTATTCATACATTTAACAATATTTGGATGATAGGGGCCCTAGAAATTCAACCTCACTAGGGTGCCTTTGGCGTGTTCATACTCGAGGCTTTTGTATTCACCCTTAACCGAGCATAGGAACATTGCCCCCATCCTTTGTTCATCTCTACTTTTTCTTTCTTTGCACAATTTCTTTCTAATTTTTTTTTCTTTCTTTTTCATCTACCCCTGCTTCATACCCTTTCATAGGCTCTCAATTGGTAGTTTTAAATCATTTTAACTCACTTACCACTCAGATTTTTTCTTAAGCTCACTCTCTTCATCTTTGCTAATCAAAGGTCATGTTTACACTACCAACATACATAGGGGAAAACAAAGTGCTCAATAATTCCATAGTGGACACCCTAAACTTAGTCAAGTGCGCTTGAGTTAATGCTAGGAATCAGGCCCTTCTCTACTCTCATAATGGTTCGTTTTTTTCCATCGTACAATGTGTCATCAGGCTTCCGACACAATGAATCAAACTAGGCAATTTATTCTTTCTTCTCTTTGTTATTACAAGTAACTACTATTCAAAAATCATCAAAAGTACCCGGTTCAAAACAAAAGGCATCATCGGGAAAGAACCGTGGTCAAAAGAAAACCCAAAGATTAAGCCACTAATCTAAACAAAACAAAAAAAAAAAAAAAAAACCAAAGCAGTAAAAATACAGCTACAAATCAAGATACCCCACCCCACACTTAATATCATGCATTGCCCTCAATGCATTAAAAATAAAAACTAAGGGTGATAGAGAAACTCCCTGGGGCTCTAAGCCCGAAGAACATCATTGTGAGCTTCCTTAGGGAACGAGGTACTCAGAATTCCCTCAAGCAGGACATCCTCAACCAATTGCACGAGGTTGCAAGCACCCCACACTAGGACTTCAAACCAGTCAAAACCTGCAAAACCAAGAAACTCACCAAGTAATATCCTTCAAAAAAAATAACATTTTTTTTTGGTATATTTTTTTTTCATTTTTTTTTTGTTTGTTTGTTTTGTTTTTTTTTGTATACAATTACGGGTTGCCTCCCGAGAAGCGCCTTAGTTATAGTCGTGGCACGACTTCACTTATTATCAACACTTTTTCCTCCAACTCGAGCTTGTGTATTGCCTCCCCAACTGCAATTTACCTATCCGTGTATGCTCTTGAGGTGGCACAAGATCTTGCATGCTAAAAACTAAGTATCTGTGTGAAGCCGCTAAATCAGGAATGTCTTCATATTTTTGGCTATTCTCTTGGCCAAACACCAAATATATTATGTTGTATTCGCTGGCCTTCAAAAGAGGATTTTCATCGTGTATATTGGTAATGAAAATTCCATAATGTAAGCACCATACACCTCATCCTTCAACTCTTCCATTGGCTCAAAAGGATCAATTTCCATGTCTTCCTCTAAAACCAGTGTAGAAAAGTGTCTAGAATGAGGTGCAATCCTCTCACACTTTGATTCATCGATCACATCCTCTTTCTGGTACGAGTTAGACTCAACTACAATTTCAGGTTTAATTTTATTCTCTAATTCTAGTACCACATTTTCTTCATCAGCATCTTCAAACACCATATGGCTAGATGGTTGGCTTTCAACCCTTCTCTCATCTAATGGAAATTCACGCTTTAGATCTTCTACAATAGCCATGATTTCTTCTTCTAATTCCACATCTTCTTGGCTAGTTAGTTGAATTCCCAATAGTGTAGCCAACTGATTCACTTGAGCTTCTATCTGGCTTAGTTGTGCTCTACGTCTGTCCCAAACCTTCTTCAGTTCGGCTTCGTATTCTTCCTCATCATCCTCTACTTCATTGTACCAACTGTTATCATAAGAGAAAGAAAAATCATCATAATAGGGGCTCGGGGAAGAATAAGACGTATTAGTACAACCATAATAATGATCACCTAGCCACATGTTATTTTCTGATGCCATGTTTTTTTTTTTAATCTAAAATAAAGAGAATATGTACAGAAACGAAGTTAATTGAATAAATAATTCAGCTATCCTAACAACTAAAATAACACTGTGCTCCCCGGCAACGGCGCCAAAATTTGATCACGCCCAACTACGCCCTATAAAAGGGACTAAGCGGTCGCGGCAAATATAGCTCGGTATTTAAAGTCCCGAGGTCGAATCCCACATAGAACACTCGTAATTCAATCGTTAATCTAACTAATTTATCTAATCAACCAACTTCAAGAGTTTATATTTTAATGATGGTTTTAAAATAGAAACTAAATAACAATAAGGTAAATAGCAGAATAATAAAAAGTAATCAAGCAAGGATATTAGAAGCCTAGAATTGATTTACACCGACTCCTACCTATGTGATTGACTAATGATTCAACGAATTCAACTTGGTTCTTCCTATTGAACACTTGCTCCAAATTCACAACTAACCACTTCCATGTACTAGCTATGACATTCACTAACTAATCTTCCAATTAATTAGTGAAGATGTTTAGGACTACAAGTATGGTTCACAATCGGGCTCGGTGGTCACAACTCACCCTATTGACAACCTAAGTAATTCCTTGGTTTTAGGTTGAAATATTGCTAAGCATTTAACCCTAACTCGTGAATTTATTCCTAAACGCACAAGGATAAAGGGAGCAATCAATTGGGGGCCCTTCCAATCAATTAGCAAACAAGACGTAAATACTTAGATAGGAAGAATAATCAAGTTCATTCATCAAAATCAATTAATCAATTCACATAGTATTGGAGTGGTTCAATCAACCCTAGAATGGGTAATTTAGCCACTCATGGTCATCAAAAACAAATCAAAAATGATCATGAATGAATAAACTACAAAGGAGAAGAGATAATGGAAGAAAGAACTCTTAATCTTCAAGTCTTTAATCCCACGCCTCCTTGTGTGTTCCTTGCCTCCAAGGGTCCAAAGTGCTTCCACAATGGTGGTCTTGCTCTCCCAAGTCAAGATTGGGGCTGAAAATAGGTTAGAAAACCTTTTATACCTCGTGTGAAACTCGTGGACAAGTTTGCCACTCGCCACTTTTCGCCAGAAAATTTGTCTCATGGCTGGATCATGGCCTTACGATGCCTGGGCCATGCACTTGCGAAATTCTGCTTTCAACTTCATGGCTGAATCATGGCTTTATGATGGCTGGGCCGTGACATTTCGTCTTCAAATTCCTTTCATGGCTAATCCACGGCCTTGGCACCTTACAACGCTGTAAATTAACTTCAATTTTGCTCCAAATCATCAAACTTTAACACTTTTTCATACCATTTTATTCCTACACATTCAAACACCCAATATAAGTACAAAATACTATTGTTCACGCTAAAATAATCCACAAAAGCACCAAAATATGATGTAACTAATACTAAAATATATGCATTTTTAGCCTAACATCAGAGGTGGTGCTTGATAACTGATGGGTAAGGTTGCTTGGTAAGTAGCAGTTGGTGTTGTTTGGTGATAGTGGGTGGTGCTGTCTGGTAAGTAGCAGGTGGTGCTGTTTGGTATGTGGCTGGTGGTACTGTCTGATAAACAACGGGTGGATCAGTTGGGTGTATAGGGTCCTTTTAGTTAGGCAGGGCTGACCCACTTGGATCGACAGGCTATCCTAAATGGGCAGAGTTAACAACGGATAAACTGGCCATTGTCAGTTTCTCTTCAAGTTCTTTAATTCTTTGCTCTAAAGTAGCAACATGTTCGTTATACCCAACCAGGGCTAGCTTGCAGGGTGTCCCACTAATTCCAATGTTATCATCACTAAGAGGAGCGTTATTCAACTCAAACATGGTGTTTCGTCGTCCTCTTCTTCTAGTTTGTGAGAGGGGAGGAGTTGTAATTGGGCCTTTTGCTCTCGTCCGGTACTGATGCTCGGCCAGAATGCACAAGTCAACCTTAGGAGCGGGAGTAAAACTAACACATGAAAATAATAAGTCAGTGTTGAGATAATAATTGCCTTATGCAAAATATATCATATCCTATAATGCAAAGGACCTTATTTGTGCTAGAGGTAGGCCAGGTGATGATTGCGGAGTGTATTTGCACAATACAATAAATTTTGAAATCACTGCAAATTTTTTGTCATATGAAAATATGACATTTTGGATGAGGTTAGCTAATGGAGTTTAACATGCCAGGGATGATAAGCCTTCCTAAGTTTGAGTATGATATTTAAAATTGAACGTGTACTATGTGACATCACATTTGTTCTCATAACTCAAAAAAATGAATGGAAAATAATTTTATTAAATAATTGATTTTGTTGTATAAATGTAGAAACAACACACTCGGGTAAATAGGAATAAATAAGTAATCTTATCACATTAAAAGTAGAAAGAAATTAATTTAAAGTCTATAATTTTGTTTACATGAAAGTAGAAAAAAATAACTTCGTTCATGACCCAAAATATAATTTTATAAAATAAATGGTTTTGTTGTATAAATGTAGAAATAACGATTTTAGGTAAAGAGAAATAAATAATTGATTTTGTTACATAAAAGTGGAAAAATCATATTAAAGTCTATATTTTCTTTGATCTTCCAAGTCTTTGTGACTTGTGACAACTTCCTACCAAAATAAATAATTGGATGATCCACGCTTTAGAGAACAAAAGATCTACATTAGACAAGTTTAATTTTAAATTAATACACATGTAGCATATTTAAACGTCCTTTAGGGTTGTAAAACCCGTTTGGTTCATTCGAACATGGTGAACTAATAGACTTAGACACGAGCCGAAGTCAAATTTTTTCTAAATATGATATGATGCATGGTTCCTCCAAACGGACAATTTGGAAGTGGAAAGTGCACAAACTGTCAACAGCTTCGCTAGTTGACTAATTTTGCACGTCTTTCCTAAATGGCGTTTTAGTAGTGGAACGACCGTGAGTTTCACGCAATCGCTCTTTGTGTGTAAAAGTGTGAATTTCCAGGAATGGAGAAAAATATGGACGGAATGACAATTATAAATGCATACAATTAAACAAAACATAAATAACCATGAAAAGATTAAATTAAAATATTGTAACTTCTAAAGAAACAAAACAAAGGAAAAATGTTAGTCCAATAAAAATAAACAAAGCAATAAAATAAACCCAATCATAAAAATCGTAATGGTTAGAACATAAAATTTCCAGCGGAGTCGCCATTCTATCACACCCCACTTTTAGCAAAGTAAGTGGTTTACGACCTGGGGTAACTCGTTTGGAGTTAGAGTTTTGGAGTCGTAACCTAATAAATTTCCTAGGCGTATTAGGTCACCTAAGAGTATTTCTAATTCAATTTAAAAAAATAACTCCCGGTTAGTCTACTAGTTAGAGATTCAGGTAAGTGTTCGAAATAACCTAGAAGGAAGGGGTTAGGCACCTCCTAAGCTCCACTAAACGTAGTTCCCGGCCGATTTCTATAATGGGTTTAACATATTGCTTATAAGAGGATAAAAACTAAATAAATTAAATAAAAAAGATATGGAATGCAAAATAAATAAGCAGTTTCATACATTTGCATAAACAATCTGAAATAATAACTATATTGCACAAATAATCACAAATTAAACAATAATTAATTAACCATTTGCATAAATAACCCTAGGTTTGTTTAGCCTATTCGGATCAGAACCCCGCCTTCATAAGGGACGATAGTTTCACAATCCACTATCAAGTATATGGCTCGGGTAGTTTCCATCATATTCGAGGGGCTTAATTCCCTTTAACCTCCATATCCTCTTTAAATATTTAACTAAAGCGGATTGCTAATATTTTAAACGTCATAAAAGGTCTTCGCTAGAGCCCCAACTTAAAATCTCGGAGGCTATTGAGACGACTAAAAATGTAAAATCTCTAGACCACTATATTTAATTGGTGCCCCAAATCTATACTCTACTGGGCGTTGCAAATAATGACGGCCATGCTATTTCATGCAAAGCAAATTGTATAACAAGTTAAAAACAATTTTCGAAAGTTAAAGATTTTACTCCAAATTAAATAAAACCGTAACGTTAAAATCTCATATTTGCAGAAATAAGCTGCTTTTTTAGTTTTAGCCACTTCTAAAAAAATGAAATGTAGTTATGATACAGAACATGCAATTTACAATAATAGACCAGTTTTAGCACTGTCTTACATTTTTAGCTTCTGCTGAAAATAGTCTAATTTAAAAGGCTCCCAAATCGCATCAACCTATTTTGACTCTTAAATTTCAGTTTTACACCGGCTAATTACTGTTGCCACTTTCCAGTTTTATCATTTGCACAAATAAGCCAGTTTTCAAACTATGCTGCGATTTTAGCCTTCGCACACATAAAAAACTAGCGAGCAGGGTTACAATTTGCCCCTGTACAGCCTACTTTATTGCTAATAGCTACAGCTCATGCTTAAAACAACCTGTCCTAAGCAACTAAGTGCACCTTATGGTGCTTAAGCATACAAAACAAAGGGAAATCCTAGCGAATATAATAAAGAGTCTAGGGGATAAACACGTGTATAGAAAGAAGAGAGAATGTGCCCTTGGTGCACAATAATGAACAAACACTATTTTCAATTCCAACTCTTGCAACCAGTAGCCAATTGCTGCACCTATCATAACTCAGTCCTGTACAAATTAATACTGGCATAACCTTGTCTAAGGTTATCCGAAATTCTGCAAGTCAACATTAGTAGGGTGGCCAAAGCAAGGCCTAACCGGACAAACAATCATCATGTATAGTTCACAGATGCAAAGCATACCAACATACTACCACTATTAAAGCCATTCAACAAGCTTAGAGATTTTACCTTAAAGGTTTAAGAAGACATTGAGGCAACTAGAAAAATATTGTAGCAATGGAAACATTAAGCAAACCAAAGACTCTCAACTAGCAGAATAAATGAGCAAGCAACTTCTATCCCTTCTGTTGAGGGGAAACAATCTGTATATTTGAGAGCAAAAAAAAGGGAGAAGTAGAAAGTGTATCCAGTGTATGAAGTTGTCTGAAGGCTTCTTTCAGCTAGAAAAGATGTGCTATTTATTGTATTTTCAATTCGAAGAGCAAAAGGAAAAGAAAAATTTCAGTCTCTTTTAAAAGGAAAGAAGCATTCAGTCACCATGTAATATGGAAGGAAGATATTCAGTTTAAAATTGAAAGAAAAGAAATCATTGAGTTTCACATAAGGAAATATAATCCATTCAAATTTATTTTGATTGACAATTAACCAGATACATGATGGGTGAAGAATAGCATAGGGATATTATGTGATCATATGGGAAAAATAAACCAAACAGTATACTATTTTCCCTTATATTCTTTAATTCGATAAAGCATCCGTACGTGTATATACGCAGACATGTATGATCATCTTAAATCTGTGCACCACTGAACTGAAATAGGACTTCTAACAGCAAACCAACCAAACAGGCAGATACTTTTAGTTTAATTTGAATAACAATACATGTTCATGACAGATATTTAATATCGACGCTCAATCTCATACTAAAACAGTCCAAACATTTTAGCGACGATAACTTGATTAACATACTATTCAAAACTTGATCCGAAACAAGTAGGTAATTTAAGTATAGATTTAGTAAAGCTAATAACATGCTATTATCATGCGAATTCAAAGAATCAATGAACTCAAATAGAAAAGGATGGATATTACTCGATTCCAAGTCGGGTCGGGTCGGGTCAGGGTTTTGTCCCACTGGCCCGTTTGTTTTTGCTTGATTTACGTGGATTGGGGTTCGAATAATCCACTTCTTGCCTTGTATGTATGATTTGCTTGATTCTCATAATGTTTGTTCCAGATTTGCAAGGATTCATTTGAATTCTTTCTTTCATTTACGATTTCGTATACAAGAGAGAGAAAGAGAGATTGATTCCCGTTTCTGATATAGGGGGAGAGAGAGAGAGATCGTGACCAGTGGCGCTGATGGCGGCGTCGACGACAGAGAGAGTAGCGGAGATACCGCGGTGTGTTTGGTCTCATTTTTAGGGGAAGGGGGAGAGAAGGGAAAGGGTCGACGGCTGATGTTAAGGAGAGTGGAAAAGGGGAAATAATTTAGGGTTTGTGGGAATGGGGGGTGTGTATGTAATATCAAAAAGTGAGGAGTAATGTGGTCCATTAGAAAACAGCCATGGATGGCAGAGATTGGGCCACGTAGGCACGTGTGGGTAAGTGTATAAGTTGTATGTGTGAGTGTGTATGCTAATGTGGATGAGTGCATGCTTCGAGGGGTTGTACTTCATGCTAACATGAGTTGTACACACGCCAAACGAAGTTGTACATTGTGCTAGAAGTGTGTATTCAATGAGGTGTAAACTTTGGTAGAGCTTAGGTGGCGTACACGTGGATAAAAAAGATGACGGAGACTAGATATAGTAGAAATAGAGTTGTAAAATAATAAATTGGCTATTATCTGAATAAAATATTAATAAATATGCATAATTAGTATAAAATATGAAAAATTGTAAATTATTATAAAAATATACAGATGAACTCAAATAATACCGATTAAATACAAATAGTCACAAATAATTATTAAATAGTGTCATAATGCATTAAATTGCGCAAATTGCATATGTATTTTTAGAAAATAACCTAAATAATAAAATTACATAATATAGTTGCAATTAAGTAAGGAATAATATAAATAGAGGACTAATAATAGTAATGCGCACCTAAATACAGGTTATCTAGTGCAATTTTATTTGAAAAATCACCATTTTAATTTTAATTAAATATAGCCAAATTGCAAAAATGGAGGGACAAAATTGGGTGTCAACAGATGGATGAAAAGTATGTGACTCTCCAATATCGTCAAGACCAACTCATACGACTTTATGAGTTGAAACAAGGCTACAAGACGGTTGGAAAGTACTACTATGAGTTTGAGCAAATCCGAATGAGCTTGGACATAGATGTGGAGGAAGATGAGCAAGTCGTGATTCGATTTAAGAGTGGGTTGAATCGAGAGATAGCCTCGTAATTGAGGTTTCATAAGTTTGAATCTCATCATGACTTATTTGATGCCGCAGTTGAAGCCGAGAAATGGCTCAAAGAAGAGAAGTCCACTCGCTATAAGAGTAACACTTCTACTCCCGTGAGTAAGCCAAAGGAATGGAAGACTCCAAATGCAAGTGGTGCAAGTGCAAGTAGAGATGTGAAGAAGTCTTATGAGAAGCCAACACCAAATGTGGGAGGTAATTCTAAAACTCAATTGAACACTCCTACTTCTTCTTCTATTCAATGCCACAAGTGTAAGGAGTATGGTCACTTTGCTAGAGATTGTCCTACTCGAAAGACCACGATTATTATGGATGATGGGAAGGTGTATGAACAAGATAGTGAACCCGAGGAAAATGGGTGGATGAGAGTGAGTTAGTTGAGGAGTAGAGGAAGCGGAAGGAGATGACCCTAACATGTGTCTGTTGTTAGGAGGAGTTTGAGTTCCATCCTTGTAGAGGAGAGTGAAAATTTGCCAAGAGAAAACCTCTTTCATGCTATATGTCGTGTGATGGGGCAAGTGTGCTCAATGATAATAGATTCGGGTAGTTGTGCTAATGTGGTGAGCAAATCCTTGGTCTCACAATTGAAGTTGGCCACTTTGAAACACCCAAATCCCTATCGTTTCCAATGGTTGAGTGAGTGTAGGGAGTTGAAGGTGGTAAAACAAGTCTTGATTACGTTCAAGATTGAGAAATACCAAGATGAGCACATGCTTGATTTGGTGCCTATGCAAGCTTACCATCTCTTGTTTGATAGTCCATGACAATATGATAGAAATGTGGTACATGATAGCCGTGTTAACACTTACACGGTCAAGCATGAGGGAAAAAAGTTTGTGCTCAAACCCTTGACGCCCAATCAAGTAAGTGATGACTATAGGCGTATGAGGGAGTTGAAAGAAGCGGCAAAGGCTAAGTCAATTGTGAAGACTAGGCCTTTGGCCGAGAGCCTAGTTGTGACTCCACCATCTTCTAGCGGTAGCATTTGTGCCATAATGTAACCGAGTGAGATTTTGAGAGGAAATGATGGCACCAAATTGTTCATTTGCCTAGTGCACAAAAGTATGATTTTATCTTCCGAATTTGATTATTCTTCTAATCCTTTGCCTAGTGCTCTTGAAAATATTTTGAAGGTTTTTGGGGATATGTTCCCAGATGAGATGCCAAGTGATCTACCTCCATTGAGGGGTATTGAACATCAAGTTAATTTTGTCCCGGGATCCCAAATCCCAAATCCTAAATAAGCCGGCCTATAGAAGCAATCCTGAAGATACAAAAGAGTTGCAAAAACAAGTGGATGAATTGCTTACCAAGGCCTTGGTTCGTGAGAGCTTAAGTCCATGTGTCGTGCCCGTAATCCGTGTCCAAAGAAGGATGGCACATGGAGGATGTGTGTTGATTGTCGAGCGGTAAAAAAATCACAGTAAAGTATCGACATCTCATACCTCGTTTAGATGTTATTCTTGATGAGCTAAGTGTTTCTAGCATCTTCTCAAAGATAGACCTTAGGTCTGGTTACCACCAAATCCGTATGAAATCAGGTGATGAGTGGAAAACCGCATTCAAGACCAAGTTTGGTCTATATGAATGGTTGGTGATGCCTTTTAGCCTCTCCAACGCACCTAGTACCTTGATGAGGCTAATGAACCATGTGTTGAAGCCATTCATCAACAAATCATAGCCATCTACTTTGATGATATTTTGATATATAGCAAGTCATTGGACGGCCATGTTGATCATTTAAGAAAAGTGCTTGAAGTGTTGAGAGCCAAAAAGCTCTTTGCTAATTATAAGAAATGTGCCTTTGTTGTTGAAAATATAGTCTTTCTTGGTTTTGTTGTGAGTGCCCAAGGAGTGGAAGTCGATGAGTCCAAGGTAGAGGCCATTAGAGATTGGCCTACTCCCACTACCGTGTCTCAAGTGAGAAGCTTGCATGATCTTGCTAGCTTCTATAGGAGATTTGTGAAGGACTTTAGCTCCATTGCCACTCCACTCACCGAATTGGTAGAGAAAGACAAACCTTTTGTATGGGGAGAGCCTCAAGAGAAGGCCTTCTAAGAATTGAAAAGTAGGTAGAGTACCGCCCCTTTATTGCAACTGCCTGACTTTGGAAAGGCATTTGAGGTTGAATGTGATGCCTCGGAGGTGGGAATTGGAGGTGTTCTCATGCAAGATGGGAAACCATAGCCTACTTTAGTGAAAAATTTAAGGGTTCAACCTTGAATTACTCTACGTATGATAAGGAGTTGTATGCCCTAGTGAGAGCTCTTGCTCATTGGCAACATTATCTTTGGCCTAGGGAATTTGTGATTAAGAGTGATCATGAGTCACTCAAACATCTTAGGGGCCAAAAAAAGTTGAATAAGAGGCATGCCAAATGGGTAGAGTTCTTTAAGAGTTTCTCTTATGCGATTCAATACAAGAGGGGAACCGAAAATGTTGTGGCAGATGCACTTTCTAGGAAGTTTTCTCTAGCCACCACTCTTGTCTCTAAGCTCATGCGTTTTGAGAGCATTAAGTTGATGTATGCTCATGACCCAAAGCTAAAGAGCATTCCTGAAGCTCTTGAGAAGGGAGAAAGAGTTGAGAAGTACCAATAGGTAGATGGCTATATCTTTAAAAATGGTAGAGTTAGTGTACCCCAGTCCTCATGGAGAGAGTTGCTTGTTCGTGAAGCACATTGTGGGGGCTTGATGGGTCACTTTGGGAGGAAAACAACCTTGGCCATTATCATGGAACAATTCCATTGGCCTAATTTGGGGTTGCAAGTTGAGAGACTTTGTAATTCTTGCCTTGATTGCAAGTATGCTAAGTCCAAATCGAACCCCCATGGCTTGTATACTCCTCTCCCCGTACCTATTAGCCCGTGAATGGATATTTCTATGGATTTTTTATGGGATTACCACGGTCTAGGGGGGACATGATAGCATTTATGTTTCCGTAGATAGATTTTCCAAGATGGCTCACTTCATTTCATGTAAAAAGTGTGATGATGCACAACATGTTGCTTCGTTATTCATTGATCATGTGTTAAAGTTGCATGGTGTACCTCAAACCATTGTGAGTGATAGGGATACTAATTTCCTTAGCCATTTTTGGAGGAGTTTGTGGGGTTCTCTTGGAACCAAGTTGTTATTTTCCACGCCCCACCACCCTGAAACGGATGGGAAAACCGAGGTGGTGAACCGAACTTTGGGTGCTCTTCTAAGAGCTATGACTCGAGGTAAGGCCGGGACTTGGGTTGAAAAGTTTCCTTTTATGGAGTTTGCATATAACCGTACTTTGCATAGCATGATTGGTATGATTCCATTTGAGTGTGTTTATGGCTTTAATCCTTTGATTCCACTTGATCTAACCCCTTTGCCCAAGGATGTGATTGTTAGTTTTGAAGGTAAGAGCCGAGCTAACGCTATGCTTGAGATCCATGTCAAAGCAAGGAAGAACTTGGAGGAAGCCTGTTCAAAGGTGGCATCCAAGAAGAACAAGGGAAGGAAGAAGATGGAACTCAAGAAAGGAGATTGGGTGTAGGTGCACTTCCACAAAGAAAGGTTTCCAAACCATAGGAAATGGAAGTTGACACTCCGAGGAGATGGACCATTCCAAGTGCTTTCCAAAATCAACAATAATTCCTACGTGACTTGCTTGGTGAGTATAATGTTTCAACTACTTTCAACGTTTCTGACTTGACTCCTTTTGATGTAGGTGATGGAGATGCCATGGAGGAGGATGCTTTGATTTCGAGAACGAAATCCTCTCAAGAAGGGGAGGATGATAAGGGGCAAACCACCACGACACCATTCACCTGGAGTCAAGCCAAAGAGGTCCAAGATGCTCACCTACACTTGGTGTGGAAAAAGCTTGAAGATGGGAACCTTGGAAGCAATTTGAAGAAGTATATCTTGGTAACAGGTCCAGGTGCTCCGCCCAAGGAGGAGGCGCTCCACCCAAGTTGCTCACTGCCTCAATTGACAGGTGCTCCTCCTGACCAGTAGACGCTCTACCCAAGGCCCTCCGCCCAAGGCTGGTGCACCGCCTACCTTCCAGGCGCACCGCCCAACCCTGAAGAGCCTCGACGGGATTCATCTTTATTTTGCTATGAAATTCTTATTTTAGCCCTACGTGGCTTATGTCTTTTAAGCCCACTTTGGCGGTACTTTAGACTTTATAATATGTAATGAGGGCACCTATAAAAGGACCCCTTAGGCTTATTTCATCATTAACTTACTTTGATTATTGAAACAAATACTTGAGAGATGAGAATCCCCTTGGTTGAATGAAACCTTTCACCTTTGGCTTGAATCAATTGGTTGTACTAATTGAATCTCATTCCAAACCCGACCGAGCTATTTGCAAGATCCAAGTGCGTCTTGAGGACTGTCTGCATAGTATAGGCTGTTCTTGACCCGAATCGAGGGTGTTACGAGACCCGTTCCTCGTAGCTACTTCGTAAGGAGTTCAAGATCCGTCTTGCTCCTATCTTATTTTTCGCTTCCATATTTTTATCCTTATCAGTGGCAAGAGATGATTATGAGAAGAAGGGAGTTTTGGCCTAGAAAAGTCTATCTCAAGTAGCTTGAGAGTACTGTCACGACCCAATTTCCAAGGGCTCGTGATGGTACCTAAACAACATTTGCCTAGGCGAACCAATGAAACAAGATGCGGAAAAGAACAATAATGTGAAAAGATCATAAATGGATATATAAATATAAAAGGGTGAAGTCCAAAAGAATATATCCACAAAAGAATTGGAGCATTCTAAGAGTGACTCAATAAAGTATGAATATACATCAAAGAAATCTGAGTCCTATCTCTAAGTGACTCCGGCGGTATGCCACCACGGTCTGTGTGGTCGGCTCACCTCAATCAAAAGTCTCAGAAGCCTCGGGAACCGCTAACGTCCGGGCTGCTGACTGGATGAAGGACCTGCGCACGTAGCAGAGTAAGTTATGAGCCGAAGCCCAGTAAGATCACCGACAGGCCCGCTAAGGTACCCTTGCGGGACAAGTCGCTCCATGCATCATAAGCAACAACATACTATAGTAATCATACAATAAAGTAGTGAAATCACAAATAGATGTAACACATTCCATACACACAAGTAGTAACCAGAAGTCTCAAGGATTATGCCCATCCAACGTAAGGCATAGGTCAACTCAGCGGCGGTTTGGAGGTCCAATCTCTACTCCCGTGCCGACTAACCTAGACCTACGATGGACTAGCAACACCACTACTAAGTATCAACCATATACCGTGACCCGAAGTCACTATCACAATCATGAATAAGTAGACCAACGACCCGTAGTCGTTGGCTCATCTCAAATCTGTCTACGATCGCACCACACCCCCTGTCAAGTGCGTCGTATCTCAATAAATCAAGTGACCACACCACACCCCCTGTCAAGTGTGTCACATCTCAAAGATCAAGTGTCCACACCACACCCCCTGTCAAGTGTGACACATCTCATAGTATAGGCGACACCACACCCCCTGTCAAGTGTCCCTCTAACAGTATTAATATCCACGACATTAATAACAATAACAGAAATAATAACAGAAATATTAATAACGATAATATTTCACAGTCACCGTAACCCAGGTTGGTTATGCTAGCTGAACGTAAGGCGAAGGTTAACCCGACCACAGTTTGGGGGTACAATCCCTACTCCCATGTCGTCCAACCCAAGGTTACGTATAGACAGCACTACCCAACCCGGCACGTGAACAAATCAAGTACCAATATCATACAAAAGCCGGCAAAATCCTCGGCAAGACATTTATCATGACATGCCGGCAACATCCTCGGCCATGTCCTAAGTTCTTGCTATCTAAGCATGGCGTAGCAAGCGTTACTACGATATAAATTTAAGCTACCTCGACGTAGCGTTTAGACCGGCACATACCTCGGTCGAGTCACAATCTCGCTATTTATAACAAACAATAATAGCAAGTAATTCACATCATTAATCCTAACCATTTTTAGGTATATATATGCGTACATGAAGCATACTAGCATGAAGGAAGAGTCCACAAGCACAATAGAGGTCAAGTCTCACTTGCCTCGAAATTCAGGCTCAAATGCCGGGAAGAATCTCCTTTCCCGCTCGCCTTGTCTGCGAAGGACTCTCCACTAGGTCTATTAAGACAAGATATAGCACATATGAGTGCTCACTTATAGCTATTTAAGCCTATAGGCATCCTAGGGTCAAAATTACCAAAATGCCCCCAGGTAGGACCGAGCCCTAAATTTACAAAATGTACTTTTTCGGACTCCCCACGCTCCCGTGAGTCCAAAAGTACACTAAAATTCCATATGCGAGCCTTGCTCGATGTCTTTCCCCAATTCTTAAGAATCTAGGGTTCTAACCCATTTCCAAGAATCAACCATTTGATTCTTGTGTTAATCAACATAAAGATGGATTGAAAGGGCTTGCCTTAAGTTTAAGTATGATTGGGTCATCAATAAATACCCAAAAATCGCCTCAAGAGCTCACCAAATGATTTTTATAAGTTATGAACCGAAATGGCCCGAAATGGCCTTTTTATAGCAGTTTTTTTGCCTCTGTGACAGCTTCTTTTGAAAAAATCATAACTTTTGATAGGAATGTCCAAATGAGCTGAACCTGGTGCCATTAGAACCACAACTCAAAGGGCTACAACTTTCATGTTTTGAGTTTTTCCTAATTCCTTACGGATTTACCGGAAAATCAGCTTTTATCCGGCTGTTTGCGCCAAAACAAAACAGAAAAGTCGCACCAGATTTTCTACTAATTTAGGGGCAAAACGGGACCCTACGAAACTCGGAATGATCCCAAATTTTGCACACAAGCCATAAAATACTTGGGTGACATGCTCGTCAAGACGGAACTCAATTCGGACCTCCAGAACTCAAAAAGTGGGTCCCACGGCAAAGGTTCAATTTTCGACTTTCGCCAAAATAGCGAAATTTAACCAAACGACCTCGGAATCCAATTCCGAAAGTTGCTACAAGTCACAAATGACTATACGAACCTAAAGGAACTTTCGGATCTCTCATCGGAGCTCATTTGCTCAAATCGAGCTCGGAAACCTCTTTTAACTCTTTTAAACTTCCGAAACGGGGACTTTATCAAAAGTCCTATCAAACGAGGTCCGTTTTCAATTTTGAAGGTTGCTACATATCATAAATGACGAGACGGACCTAACGGTGCGCTCGGATTTTCCATCGGGGTCGTTTACTCAAAACGACCTATCGAAACCCCAAATTCCTTTCCGGAATTTCATAAACGGATCCTTTTCTCGAAAACCTATCAAACGGACTCCGTTTCGACTCAGATTTCACAGACGGGTCATAAATGACCTAACGGAGCTTTTGAGACTGTCGACATGCAAATCGAGGTCCCGGATCCCGTAACGACTATTTGAGGGTCGTTACAAGTACCTTGAGTTCAAGGCTTGGAAGTTCTTCAATGGATGGCTTTGTGGGAGGAGTTGTTCGGTTTTCAAGATCAAGAGAAAGCCTTTTGGGAACATAGGGTTTAGTGCCAAGTCCTTCCAATGCCTTCACACACTCGGCAGCAGTATCTTTACTATCAATATCCATGTTCCAAATCACTGCGGCCAATTCATCCGCTTGACTTACTAGAACACTCTCTTTTTCCACAAGTGCATCCACAACCATGTCCACATAAGAACAAGTGGCTTTCTTCTCCACAGGTTGTTTTAATGTTTTGCTTATATGAAACACAACCTTCTTACCATTGAATCGAAAAGTGAGTTATCCCTTCTCCACATCACAAAGTGCTCTCCCGGTAGCTATAAATGGACGCCCAAGAATAATGGGGACGTCAAAGTCCATCGGGCAATCAAGTATCACAAAATCCGCCGGGAATATGAACTTCTCCACTTTCGCTAGAACAATGGTAACAACTCCAATTGGTTGCTTTATGGAGCGGTCGGCCATTTGCAAATTCATGTTTGTAGACTTCAGAACTTCCTTGGTAGTCAAAGTCTTGTAAACCGCATACGGCATCAAATTGATGCTTGCACCAAGATCACATAAAGCCTTAGGGAAATGTGTCCCTCCAATTGTACATGGAACCATGAAGGCTCTGGGATCCTCCATCTTCCTTGCCATATACTTTGAAAAAATTGAACAACATTGATGGGTTACCTTGCTTGGCTCATAATCCTCATAATTCTTCTTAGTCACAAGATCTTTCACAAGCTTTGCAATATTTGGCATTTGGCTCAATGCATCAACCAAAGAGAGGTTGATGGATGTTGATGCTATTTTATCCCAAATTTTATTGGCATGAGATGCTTGCTTTTGTTTCATACTCTTTTATGGGAAAGGAAGTGGAATTTTGGTAATGGAGCTTGGACTAGGAAGGCTTTGTTTGGGTGGTGGAGTTTTCTTTGGTTTGGATTTTTGAGGAGTAATGACTTCGGGACTTGGTTCTTGAGGGATTGCCTCATCATCAACTTCATGCCTTGGAATCTGTACTTCCACATCAATTGCCTCATCTTGGTGTATCTCCTCTCCCTTGTTTTGCTCTTCTTTTTTCATTTCTAGTTCAACACCGTCTTCTTTTGATTTAGGATCTTCCCTTATTTTTTCACTCCTTGTCATAATTGCCATTACATGATCTTTCTCATTCCTCTTAGAATTCACATCACTTGGTAATACTCCTTGAGGTCTTTGGTTCACTTGGTGAGAAAGGGTACTCATTTGTGATTCAAGAGCTTTGATGGAAGTGTTGTGAGCATTGACCGTTTGCTTTATCTCCTTGATGTTACAGGTATAAAACTCTTGATCTTGAGTACTTCTCCCACATTTCTTCCAATTTTGATTGATTTCTCTCTTCATTCTCACCTTGCTTTTATGGAGCTCTTGGTGAATAATTTTGAGAAGCACCAACTTCTCTTCAACCTTGATTATTGTAGGACTTGAACTCTTTCTTACGGTCGTCGAATGCACTCAAATACCCAAACCGGCTGTTGAAGTAGTAAAAGAGTGTTTTCTTTTGTTGTAAAAATTCTACACTCACATTTGCCACCATCTCTAATTTGTTATGAAACTCCTCAGCTATGGGGACACTAGGTGCTAGAATGCGGCCCCCTTGCCAACGATGTTCTTCTAACCCTGAGTGTGATATTGACCCTCCTATTTCTTCATTCAAAGGTGTTAGCTCAACATCCCAAAATCTAAACAGATTTAGTTCTTCATCCCAAAATGACACCAACGCTTCAATCATTTCTCTACACGGTTCCATTTCTAATAGGGAAACCAAATGCCCCATGTCGTCCAACCCAAGGTTACGTATAGACAGCACTACCCAACCCAGCACGTGAACAAATCAAGTACCAATATCATACAAAAGCCGGCAAAATCCTCGGCAAGACATTTATCATGACATGCCGGCAACATCCTCGGCCATGTCCCAAGTTCTTGCTATCTAAGCATGGCGTAGCAAGCGTTACTACGATATAAAT
The DNA here is from genome assembly GCA_037355625.1 of Petunia x hybrida. Classification (NCBI taxonomy): domain Eukaryota; kingdom Viridiplantae; phylum Streptophyta; class Magnoliopsida; order Solanales; family Solanaceae; genus Petunia; species Petunia x hybrida. The sequence goes on from JBBBVM010000055.1 coordinate 7,483,819, forward strand.
TTAAGCTACCTCGACGTAGCGTTTAGAACGGCACATACCTCGGTCGAGTCACAATCTCGCTATTTATAACAAACAATAATAGCAAGTAATTCACATCATTAATCCTAACCATTGTTAGGTATATATATGCGTACATGAAGCATACTAGCATGAAGGAAGAGTCCACAAGCACAATAGAGGTCAAGTCTCACTTACCTCGAAATTCGGGCTCAAATGCCGGGAAGAATCTCCTTTCCCGCTCGCCTTGTCCGCGAAGGACTCTCCACTAGGTCTATTAAGACAAGATATAGCACATATGAGTGCTCAATTATAGCTATTTAAGCCTATAGGCATCCTAGGGTAAAAATTACCAAAATGCCCCCGGGTAGGACCGAACCCTAAATTTACAAAATGTACTTTTTCGGACTCCCCACGCTCCCGTGAGTCCAAAAGTACACTTAGATTCCACATGCGAGCCTTGCTCGATGTCTTTCCCCAATTCTTAAGAATCTAGGGTTCTAACCCATTTCCAAGAATCAACCCTTTGATTCTTGTGTTAATCAACATAAAGATGGATTGAAAGGGCTTACCTTAAGTGTAAGTATGATTGGGTCTTCAAGAAATACCCAAAAATCGCCTCAAGAGCTCACCAAATGATTTTTATAAGTTATGAACCGAAATGGCCCGAAATGGCCTTTTTATAGCAGTTTTTTTGCCTCTGTGACAGCTTCTTTTGAAAAAATCATAACTTTTGATAGGAATGTCTAAATGACCTGAACCCGGTGCCATTAGAACCAAAACTCAAAGGGCTACAACTTTCATGTTTTGAGTTTTTCCTAATTCCTTACGGATTTGTAGGAAAATCAGCTTTTATCCGGCTGTTTGCGCCAAAACAGAACAGAAAAGTCGCACCAGATTTTCTACTGTTTTAGGGGCAAAACGGGACTCTACGAAGCTCGGAATGATCCCAAATTTTGCACACAAGCCATAAAATACTTGGGTAACATGATCGTCAAGACGGAACTCAATTCGGACCTCCAGAACTCAAAAAGTGGGTCCCACGGCAAAGGTTCAATTTTCGACTTTCGCCAAAATAGCGAAATTTAACCAAACGACCTCGGAATCCAATTCCGAAAGTTGGTACAAGTCACAAATGACTATACGAACCTAACGGAACTTTCGGATCTCTCATCGGAGCTCATTTGCTCAAATCGAGCTCGGAAACCTCTTTTAACTCTTTTAAACTTCCGAAACGGAGACTTTATCAAAAGTCCTATCAAACGAGGTCCGTTTTCAATTTTGAAGGTTGCTACATATCATAAATGACGAGACGGACCTAACGGTGCGCTCGGATTTTCCATCGGGGTTCGTTTACTCAAAACGACCTATCGAAACCCCAAATTCCTTTCCGGAATTTCATAAACGGATCCTTTTCTCGAAAACCTATCAAACGGACTCCGTTTCGACTCAGATTTCACAGACGGGTCATAAATGACCTAACGGAGCTTTTGGGACTGTCGACACGCAAATCGAGGTCCCGGATCCCGTAACGACTATTTGAGGGTCGTTGCATTCTCCCCCACTTAGACTCTCGGCCGTCCTCGGACGAGCCTAAGTCTAAGGTAGGATCCACACACTAGCCACGGAGCTGGCACGGATTTCGAGGACCCCTCGGTACCACCCAAAATCAATAAAACTTAAAAATGCAAATTCAGGCTTAGAAAATACAAGGATTTCATACCTGAATCATCGAGCAAGCGCGGATGCCTCTCACGCATCTCGGACTCAAGCTCCCAAGTGGCCTCGGCAATGGAGTGATGCCCCCACTGAACTCTCACAAGCGGGATCACCTTCGATCTCATCTTACGGACCTCTCTAGCCACAATAGCAATAGGCTCCTCCGAATAAGCTAAGTCGCCATCTACCTCCACGGAAGCCATATCGATCACTTGAGACAGATCGTGAACATACTTCCGGAGCATGGACACATGGAACACCGGATGAACAGACAGAGAGGGAGGCAAAGCCAGTCTATAAGCAACGGCGCCAACGCGCTCCAATATCTCAAAAGGCCCAATGAACCTAGGACTGAGCTTGCCTTTCTTCCCAAATCTCATAACACCCTTCATGGGCGACACTCTGAGGAATACCCGGTCCCCAACCATGAACTCAAGATCTCTCTACCTCCGATCTGCATACGATATCTGCCGGCTCTGAGCCGTGCGGAGTCGATCCTGAATAACCCGGACCTTATCTAAGGTCTGCTGCACCAAATCGGGCCCCAACACCTGGACCTCACCAGACTCGAACCAACCGATAGGCGAGCGACATCTCCGACCATACAATGCCTCAAACGGAGCCATCTGGATAGAAGCCTGATAGCTATTATTATACGCAAACTCTGCTAGCGGCAAATGGCTATCCCAATGGCCTCCAAAATCTATAGCACACGCCCTCAACATATCCTCGAGGATCTGAATGGTCCGCTCAGACTGGCCATCAGTCTGCGGGTGAAATGCAGTGCTGAGATCAACCCGAGTACCCAGCTATCTCTGAAAAGATCTCCAAAACTGAGCTGTGAACTGAGCACCTCGGTCAGAAATGATAGAAACAGGAGCACCATACAATCTCACAATCTGCTCAATGAAGATACGAGCCAGACGCTCCGAGGTATAAGTAGTCCTCACTGGAATGAAGTGAGCCGACTTCGTCAGTCGATCAACTACTACCCACACCGAATCATGCTTACCCACGGTCAGCGGCAAACCAACTACGAAATCCATAGTGATCTGCTCCCACTTCCACTCGGGAATAGGCATAGACTGGGTCACCCCGGCTGGCCTCCGGTGCTCATACTTCACCTGCTGGCAATTCAAACACCGAGATACATAATCAGCAACATCCCTCTTCATCCCTTTCCACCAATACAGCTCTCGAAGATCATGATACATCTTCGCAGTACCCGGATGAATGGAATATCTTTAACTGTGAGCCTCTGCCAAAATCATCTGCCTCAGCTCCACAATGGCTGGAACACATACCCGGCCGTTAAGCCGCAAAGCACCATCATCACCAATCACGAACGAGGATACTCCCCCACACAGTACCCTGTCCCGGAGATCTCTCAGATAAGGATCCTCGAACTGCCTTTCCCGAATCTGGGAAGCTAAAGACGACTGAGACCCCACATATGCAAGCACCCGGCCTGGAACAGAATCTTCAAACTGAACCCCACTAATGGACAAAGCCTGCAACTCACGGGCCAACGGCCTCATATCAGCATCAAGATAGGCGAGGCCACCCATGGACTTCCTACTCAAGGCATCGGCTACAACATTAGCCTTTCTGGGATGATACCGGATAGAAAGATCATAATCCTTCAGCAGCTCTAACCAGCGGCGCTGTCTCCCGTTCAAGTCCTTCTGAGTGAACAAGTACTGGAGACTCTTATGATCGATGAATATCTCACATGGCTCGCCATAAAGATAGTGCCTCCACAACTTCAGTGCAAACACGACAGCTAACAGCTCCAAATCATGGACAGGATAATTCTTCTCATGGACCTTCAGCTGTCTCGAGGCATAAGCTATCACCTTACCCTCCTGCATCAGAACGCTACCCAGGCCAACACCCGAAGCATCACAATATACGGTGAATCCCCCGGATCCACTAGGCAAGGCCAACACTGGCGCTGAAGTCAACAGAGTCTTAAGCTTCTGAAAGCTAGACTCACAGGCATCGGACCACAGGAAAGGAACATTCTTCTGGGTCAACTTCGACAGAGATGCTGAAATAGAAGAAAACCCCTCGACGAACCGCCGATAATAACCTGCCAAGCCTAAGAAACTCCGAATCTCTGTAGGAAAAGTAGGCCTAGGCCAACTTTGAACGGCCTCTATCTTCTTCGGATCAACACACACCCCATCCTTGGTCACCACGTGACCTAGGAAAGATACAGAACTGAGCCAAAATTCACACTTGGAGAATTTGGCATACAACTGCTGATCCCTCAGAGTCCGAAGAACAACTCTCAAATGCTGCTCATGCTCCTCCCTACTCCTCGAATAAACCAATATATCATCGATAAACACAATGACGAAGGAGTCAAGGTAGGCCTTGAACACTCGGTTCATCAGATCCATGAAAGCAGCTGGGGCATTCGTAAGCCCGAAAGACATCACCAGAAACTCATAGTGGCCATATCGGGTACGAAAAGCAGTCTTGGAAACGTCCTCGGGCCGAATCCTCAACTGATGATACCCCGACCTCAAATCAATCTTCGAGAAGAAGGTAGCACCCTGAAGCTGATCAAACAAATCATCAATACGCGGCAAAGGATACCTATTCTTGATAGTAACCTTATTCAGCTGCCGGTAATCAATTCACATCCGCATAGAGCCATCCTTCTTCTTCACAAATAATACCGGGGCACCCCATGGAGACACACTGGGCCTAATGAAGCCCTTATCGAGCAAATCCTGAATCTGCTCCTTCAGCTCCCTCAACTCAACAGGAGCCATACGATACGGGGGAATAGATTTAGGCTGAGTGCCTGGCAATAGATCAATGCAAAACTCTATCTCCTGCATAGGCGGCAAACCCGGCAAATCATCAGGAAACACATCCGGATACTCACAAACAACCGGAACTCTATCAAGGGATAACTCCTCTGCCCGGACATCCCGAACTGAAGCAATATATCCCTCGCACCCACTAGATATCATCCTCTGCGCCTCCAAGAAAGAAATGATCCTACTCTTCGGAGAAGGCCTGGAACCTCTCCATACAACCCGAGACTCACCCTCTGCCCCGATCGTCACGGACTTGGCATGGCAATCCAAAGTCGCATGACAGGAAGCCAGCCAATCCATGCCCATAATGACATCGAAATCAGACATATCGAGCAGCATCAGGTCCACTAAGGACTCTACACCACAGATGGAGATCATACACTGCCGATAACCCCTATCTACACATATAGAAGACCCGACAGGGGTGGCAACCATAAAGGGATCATCTAAGAAGACCAGATCCCTGCCCAAGCAAGGGACAAATCCCGGCGACACATACGAATAGGTAGACCCCGGATCAATAAGAGCATAAGCATCGCGGACACAGACAGAAATAATACCTGTGATGACATCATTGGATGCCTCAGCATCCTGACGAGTCATAGCATAGACCTGCGCCGAGCCTCCTGAACTCGGAGCTCTCTAAGACTGCTGTCTAGGAGGAATCTGAGAAACGGGCCTGGCGGCCTGAGGACCAGATGGTACCATAGCTGCGGATCCCTGGCGACCTGATGAAACATAAGGGCAACTCCTGATATAGTGCTCTGGAGACCCACACTCAAAACATCCATCACCTCTACCTCCTCTACCGCCTCTACCACCTCTGCCATGACCACCTCCAGACGAACACCTCCCATGATGCCTCTGATGGCACCTCCCGCACTGCGGCGGACCAGACTGCGAAGAGCCACCCCGCCTCTAGGATGACTGAGGCCTCGGGGTCTCTGAAGAAAAATCCTAGGCAGGCAAAGCAGCAGCCTGTGGCCTAGACTGAGAACGGCCCTGATGACCCTTACCCCTCTGAGCGGATCCACTATACCCACCAGACTGACGCGATCTCTTGGCCGCCCTCTCCGCGTCAGCCCTGGCGAAGATATCCTCCATCCGCCGCGCCACATCAACTATCTCAAAATATGACTTGTTGCCCATATCAGGGGCAACAGCTACCTACAAGCGGGGATGAAGACCCTCAACAAACCGAAGGACCTTGTCCCTCTCCTGAGCCACCATAGCCAGCGCAAACTGAGACAACCACAAGAACCTGGTGTCATACTCTGAAACAGACATGTTTCCCTGCCTCAACCCCTCAAACTCGCGCCTCTGAGCATCGTGCTGACTCTGGGGCACGAACCTGCTCATGAACATAGACACGAACTCAGCCCAAGACAAAGGAGGGAGGTCACTAGACCTCTGCCGCATCATGGAGACCCACCATGTCTCCGCATCTCCCGATAATCTGAAAGAAGCACACTGCACCCCTAAGGTGTCTCTAGTACCAAGAACTGTCAAAATCTTCTCACACTTCTGAATGTACCTCTGGGCAGTACATGTAGCTGAGGTACCGTCGAACTCTGGAGGCTGAAGCTTCATGAATGACTCTATCCTCTTGGCAACCTCCTCAGTGCCCATAGGAGGAGTAGAAATAACAGGACCTGCCTGAGGAGCAGAAGCAGAAGGCTGGGCAATATGATCAGGAGCAGCCTCAGAAGTAGGCGTGCTCATAACAGGTGTGGTCGGCTGAGGAGCCGAAACAGGAGCTGCAACATCATCTCTGACAGGGACCTGATGGCTAGACAAGGCCATCAGTCTCATATACTCCTCTGAAGAGATCACAACGGTGCCTGGCACAACAGCAGGCACAGGGGGAATAGATGTTGACAGAGTCGCTGCGGACACCGCAGGGATAGCTGTGTCCTGCCTAGTGGCTGACGGGCGACCTGCCCGAGTCTTCTTAGCAGCTGGCGGCTGCGTAGGTGCTGATGGCTCTCCCGCAGACGCAGGTGTAGAAGATGCAGCCCTCCTGGCTGAGGATGCTCGCGTCCTCGCCATCTGATACAATACACGAAAAAGGGTCAGCACCTATATAAGCTACTCAGCACGAATAGAGATGAAACGAAGGGAAAACATTTCCTAACATGCCCTTGTAGCCTCTCGCTCATAAGTATGGTCGACAACATACCCATAAGCAAGACTCTACTCAGACACTGCTCCAAGACTCCTAGGACTCGAATTAGAACCTAGGGCTCTGATACCAAACTGTCACGACCCAATTTCTAAGGGCTCGTGATGCCACCTAAACAACATTTGCCTAGGCGAACCAATGAAACAAGATGCGGAAAAGAACAATAATGTGAAAAGATCATAAATGGATATATAAATATAAAAGGGTAAAGTCCAAAAGAATATATCCACAAAAGAATTGGAGCATTCTAAGAGTGACTCAATAAAGTATGAAAGGAAAAATAGAATAATTGGAATCCATAGTTGTGATGCATTGTTGCGGATCTCGACCTGAGTCCTATCTCTAAGTGACTCCGGCGGTATGCCACCACGGTCTGTGTGGTCGGCTCACCTCAATCAAAAGTCTCAGAAGCCTCGGGAACCGCTAACGTCCGGGCTGCTGACTGGATGAAGGACCTGCGCACGTAGCAGAGTAAGTTATGAGCCGAAGCCTAGTAAGATCACCGACAGGCCCGCTAAGGTACCCTTGCGGGAAAAGTCACTCCATGCATCATAAGCAACAACATACTATATTAATCATACAATAAAGTAGTGAAATCACAAATAGATGTAACACATTCCATACACACAAGTAGTAACCAGAAGTCTCAAGGATTATGCCCATCCAACGTAAGGCATAGGTCAACTCAGCGGCGGTTTGGAGGTCCAATCTCTACTCCCGTGCCGACTAACCTAGACCTACGATGGACTAGCAACACCACTACTAAGTATCAAACATATACCGTGACCCGAAGTCACTATCACAATCATGAATAAGTAGACCAACGACCCGTAGTCGTTGGCTAATCTCAAATTTGTCTACGATCGCACCACACCCCCTGTCAAGTGCGTCGTATCTCAATAAATCAAGTGACCACACCACACCCCCTGTCAAGTGTGTCACATCTCAAAGATCAAGTGTCCACACCACACCCTCTGTCAAGTGTGACACATCTCATAGTATAGGCGACACCACACCCCCTGTCAAGTGTCCCTCTAACAGTATTAATATCCACGACATTAATAACAATAACAGAAATAATAACAGAAATATTAATAACGATAATATTTCACAATCACCGTAACCCAGGTTGGTTATGCTAGCTGAACGTAAGGCGAAGGTTAACCCCACCACAGTTTGGGGGTACAATCCCTACTCCCATGTCGTCCAACCCAAGGTTACGTATAGACAGCACTACCCAACCCGGCACGTGAACAAATCAAGTACCAATATCATACAAAAGCCGGCAAAATCCTCGACAAGACATTTATCATGACATGCCGGCAACATCCTCGGCCATGTCCCAAGTTCTTGCTATCTAAGCATGGCGTAGCAAGCGTTACTACGATATAAATTTAAGCTACCTCGACGTAGCGTTTAGACCGGCACATACCTCGGTCGAGTCACAATCTCGCTATTTATAACAAACAATAATAGCAAGTAATTCACATCATTAATCCTAACCATTGTTAGGTATATATATGCGTACATGAAGCATACTAGCATGAAGGAAGAGTCCACAAGCACAATAGAGGTCAAGTCTCACTTACCTCGAAATTCGGGCTCAAATGCCGGGAAGAATCTCCTTTCCCGCTCGCCTTGTCCGCGAAGGACTCTCCACTAGGTCTATTAAGACAAGATATAGCACATATGAGTGCTCAATTATAGCTATTTAAGCCTATAGGCATCCTAGGGTAAAAATTACCAAAATGCCCCCGGGTAGGGACGAGCCCTAAATTTACAAAATGTACTTTTTCGGACTCCCCACGCTCCCGTGAGTCCAAAAGTACACTTAGATTCCACATGCGAGCCTTGCTCGATGTCTTTCCCCAATTCTTAAGAATCTAGGGTTCTAACCCATTTCCAAGAATCAACCCTTTGATTCTTGTGTTAATCAACATAAAGATGGATTGAAAAGGCTTACCTTAAGTGTAAGTATGATTGGGTCTTCAAGAAATACCAAAAAATCGCCTCAAGAGCTCACCAAATGATTTTTATAAGTTATGAACCGAAATATGAATTTCTCCACTTTCGCCGGGAATATGAATTTCTCCACTTTCGCTAGAACAATGGTAACAACTCCAAATTGTTGCTTTATAGAGCGGTCGGCTATTTGCAAATTCATGTTTGTAGACTTCAGAACTTCCTTGGTAGTCAAAGTCTTGTAAACCGCATACGGCATCAAATTGATGCTTGCACCATGATCACATAAAGCCTTAGGGAAATGTGTCCCTCCAATTGTACATGGAACCATGAAGGCTCTGGGATCCTCCATCTTCCTTGCCATATACTTTGAAAAAAATTGAACAACATTGATGGGTTACCTTGCTTGGCTCATAATCCTCATAATTCTTCTTAGTCACAAGATCTTTCACAAGCTTTGCAACATTTGGCATTTGGATCAATGCATCAACCAAAGAGAGGTTGATGGATGTTGATGCTATTTTATCCCAAATTTTATTGGCATGAGATGCTTGCTTTTGTTTCATACTCTTTTATGGGAAAGGAAGTGGAATTTTGGGAATGGAGCTTGGACTAGGAAGGCTTTGTTTGGGTGGTGGAGTTTTCTTTGGTTTGGATTTTTGAGGAGTAATGACTTCGGGACTTGGTTCTTAAGGGATTGCCTCATCATCAACTTCATGCCTTGGAATCTGTACTTCCACATCAATTGCCTCATCTTGGTGTATCTCCTCTCCCTTGTTTTGCTCTTCTTTTTTCATTTCTAGTTCAACACCGTCTTCTTTTGATTTAGGATCTTCCCTTATTTTTTCACTCCTTGTCATAATTGCCATTACATGATCTTTCTCATTCCTCTTAGAATTCACATCACTTGGTAATACTCCTTGAGGTCTTTGGTTCACTTGGTGAGAAAGGGTACTCATTTGTGATTCAAGAGCTTTGATGGAAGTGTTGTGAGCATTGACCGTTTGCTTTATCTCCTTGATGTTACAGGTATAAACCTCTTGATCTTGAGTACTTCTCCCACATTTCTTCCAATTTTGATTGATTTCTCTCTTCATTCTCACCTTGCTTTTATGGAGCTCTTGGTGCATAATTTTGAGAAGCACCAACTTCTCTTCAACCTTGATTATTGTAGGACTTGAACTCTTTCTTACGGTCGTCGAATGCACTCAAATACCCAAACCGGCTGTTGAAGTAGTAAAAGGGTGTTTTCTTTTGTTGTAAAAATTCTACACTCACATTTGCCACCATCTCTAATTTGTTATGAAACTCCTCAGCTATGGGGACACTAGGTGCTAGAATGCGGCCCCCTTGCCAACGATGTTCTTCTAACCCTGAGTGTGATATTGACTCTCCTATTTCTTCATTCAAAGGTGTTAGCTCAACTCCCAAAATCTAAACAGATTTAGTTCTTCATCCCAAAATGACACCAACGCTTCAATCATTTCTCTACACGGTTCCATTTCTAATAGGGAAACCAAATGCCCGAAATATTGACGTACTTCAGTTTGTCATCCTATGACAAATTATTCCACCAACTAGTTAACAAAGGAGGTGCACCCATAGTCATTCCAGAACGGTGAAACTTGACTCATTGTGACCTAAAAAGAAAAAGAAAAATAGTGGATTAAAACCCCCTCTCTTTTTGAGAATAATTGGACAAATCAAAATGCATTTTTATTCTCGTCTCACTTTTCTTTTCACTCTTTTTTTTTTTCTTTTCTTTTCTCTCAAATGCACATAACCATGTCCAAACGTCCCTTCGGGGTCAAAAACCCGTCAAGTAATTTGGAAAAGTTGAAAACTAGCCTGTTCACGGGGAGCCCTTCCTATGGCATGATGCATGCTCATTACATTGAAAGAGTGGTGTAATTCTAGACATGGTTTCCCAAGGCGGACGGCCAAGGAGTGGGACCATTTGAAATTGTTGGTTGTACCACGGACCAACTATATTCCAAAATATCCCTCCTAAAAGGTTTTTTTTGTAGTGAAGCTACCGTGGGATCCACATAATCGCCCGTGTGTGTGCAAAGTGTCGTTTTCCAGGAGTGGGGGAGTATGAGTGAAATATGCCAAGTTGCATCAAATTCAGATTCATACAAATAAATAAATAAAAGGGAAAAACAAAAACAAAAAGGAAACCAAGTTAGTAAAATCATAATAATATGAATAACAAGATAATAATCAAATAAATTCCAAAATTAAAGACTCGTTATGGTTAGGACTTTGAATATCCCCAGCGAAGTCACCATTCTGTCATACCCCGATTTTAGACTCAACTCGGAGCGAGTCGGGTTTCAGATTTGACTGGGTAACTCGTTTGAGTTCAAGAATTGGAGTCGCCACCTAATATAGATTTCTAAGGCGTATTAGGTCACCTAAGCGTCTAAGGTCGAGTTAATTATTATAATAGTCTGGTTTCAGAGATTCAACGGGTAAGAAATCCAAATGACTCAGAGAAGAAGGTGTTAGGCACTTCCCCAAGTCCCACGATAGGTGGTTCCCGTCTGAGTCTATATTTTGGGATGTCTTTGCAAAGTTGTGAACGCTATCATATGCAATACTAACTTGAAAGGTCAATTTCATAATCAATTTATGAAATTAAATCTAACTATGCAAGTTTAAATAACATATACACAAATGGGATTTAAGTTTTATATATACGACCTATACTTTACGCCTAATCGCATTTTAAGGCCTCTAATATAAATGCCCAATCGCAAATAAGGTTAAATCTGCAAAAGGTATTGCAATTCAGCTTATGTGGGTAATTTCAACATCAATTTTGCACAGATAGGCAGTTTTGCAAAAATAGACACCTTTTACAAACAGTTTCAAGTTTTGTCAAAAAACTAATGGATGTTGTTTTTAAAACAAAATGGTAGCCATTTAGGGTCGATGTGACTCGTCATTAATTGTCGAGCCCTTTAATGACTATTTTTGCTTAGGGGTCAGTTTTTGAAAAGGATATAGGTAAGTGGGCTGTTTTTAAAAGCGGGTTTCATAGAAGCACGTAAATGCAAACAAAAGGGCTGTCGCACATAGTTATAGGTATAGGCATTCAAATACATGAGTAATTAATAGTATTAGGCTTTAGGAAATACTTGTATACTCGTATAGTCGACCCTATTCACTTATACACCCCTACACACTATTCGATTAGTGTATAGGAGCTCCAAGTAGTAGAAAATCAGTTTAGCACATATAAAGGCCGCATTTAAAAATATTTTCGGGCCTGGATCATTTACGCAAAGAGAGGCAGCTTTAAATTTACAGAAAACAGTCTGATTTTAGCATCTGTTGCACAAATAGCCTCGTCTTTATGAAATCAGAGGAATACACTGTTTAATTGAGACGAAATCATAATATACTCATTCCAGTCCCTGTTCTTACAAAAATCATTCGACTTCCAGTTTTTTAAAACATTTAAACTGTTAAAGACTTTATTAAATTCACTTGTGTTACCAACCAGTTTCAGCAAGAGACCATATTAAAACCTAGTTTTGAAGTCATGATGCAGTGCACATAAAGAAGTTAAAGTAGAGAAGGGCCCCTGTATGGCCAAACACACAGTTTGCAACTGTGTATCCTGTGTTAAACAATACAGACATGGATCTTCCTAACAAATACAAAAGCAAGGGACAACTAGAGGACATTCAGAAGAAGAGATGAAAAATGGTGCCATGTGTACACCCTAAACACAGCCTGCTCAGGCTTGGCTTTCCCGGATAAGGTGAACTCTTTTACCAGGCTCAGAATAAACACACTAAGGGGCCATTTGTTTTTTTTTAAGATTAACATATCTGAATCTAAATATACATTTGAATATTAAGATGTGGTATTAAGTTCTGAACATTGAATAATTAAGACCGTTTGTTTTTCCAACATCTGAATATTTATTTATTTATATTTATTCGTTATTAAAATTTATACATAATATAAAATAGTTTAAATATTATATCCACGGGATATTAGATTGTAAGGTGGTGGTTTGTGGTGGTATGACGGTGGTGTCTGGTAGCAGTGATTGTTAGCAGTTGTAGTGTTGGTGGTGGTTGTGTGATAGTGGTGGTTTGATAGTAGAGGTGGTTGGTACTTGGTAGTAGTGACTATCAGTATTGGCGGTGGTAGGTAATGGTGGTAGTCGTGCTTGGCAGTGAAGGTAGTTGTGTTTGTGAAGGTCGTTAGTATTGGTTGGCAGTGGTTGTGGTGATCATTATGCTAAGGTCAATGGTAATGGCGGTGATAAGTAGTGGTAGTGGTTATTGTAATGGTGGAGGTGGTAGATGATAGTAGTGGTGGTTGCCAATTATTGTTAGTGGAAGGTAGTGGTGGTTAAGGAGTTGTAGTGATAGAGGTGGTGGTGGTTTAAGAGTTGTAGTGATAGAGGTGGCGATGGTTGATAGAGAAAATGGTGGTTGTGATGGTGGAGGTGGTTGGTGTGGTAGTGATCGTTAGTGGTCGGTGGTTGTAGCTAGGTTATGATGATAGAGGTGGTTAGTTGTTGTGGTTGATGGCCATTGGTAGACAATGGTGGTGGTGGACCGGTTGTGGCGGGTGGTGGTTGGCAGTGGTGGTGGTGGCGGTGGTTGCCGATTGTGGTAGTACAGTGGTAGCTAGTTGTCGTAATATATGGAGGGGTGATGAACCTCTTAATGATATTAAGACTTTATTCAAAATCTGAATTATACATATTTATTAAGAGCCATTAAGTGGTTAAATCTTACTAAAAACAAACACACTTAATGTCTTGAGGTCTGAACCATTCAGATTCAAACCTTTATTAAGTGCAAACAAATGAGGCCTAAGGGTCCTATAAACAGAAGTTTGGTATAGCCAAAGAACTATCTATACAAACTGAAAAACAGAGGTTAGTGGTGGGGCAATACAGGCCCCATAACAAGACACACAATAAGTACTATTCCAGGAAAAATTCATAAGAAAAGAACAGTTCAAGTGTTGAATTAAGTGAAGGTATATGTCATGTTTTACCTTACAATCAGATCAAAGGTAGACAGAGAGATGTAAAAGTAGGCAGTGCCCAGTTTGTTCTTCCAAAAATATCCAGAAAAAGGCAATGAAATCTTCAAAGGTGCAATCACAGTTTCTTTTCTCTCCTTTTCAGTGTAAAAGTATGAGTAAGTGTATGCTTGTGAGTGTGCCTTTGTTTTTCAGTGTGTTTTTTAATTTGTGTGCAAGAGATTGATTTATATAGGTAATGAGTTTAGTACAAACGACGGGGAGTAAATAAGGCAGGGAATAACCTTCCAGAATTAACAAAGGGATTCCATTAGGTACCCTTTCCAATAATAGATCAATCAGAAGCCCTGATATTAAGGCTAATAAGATTTTGAGCCATCAGAACTCCTCCTTTTAACAATAATAAGGTCTAAATTCAAGAATCAATTAACAATGATTTTCTGAGTTAATTTAGGCTCCCCATATCTTGTCCCACCCTAACAGATTCCAATCAGACTCCTAATGGGATACTTTTGTTGACCATTCGAAACAAATTACCTTTTAAATACTAATCACATGTCTCAATTAACACAAATTAGATTTCCTTTAATTTTGCAAGATAGAATTTCATTCAAATTTCAAATTGAGGCAATTCCAGTCGACTAGGCACACAGGGAGTACTCATAGGAATATAGACAGATTTCAAGAACTTGGAACATGAAAACAAGGACATCAATGGCATACTTATGAGGATTCAAGTTCACAACAAAGATTTAAAGAGACAGCCAGTGTTCAATTTGAGTAATGTATCCTTGTAGGCTAGAGTGCAACCAACAGCTTATTTTCCTAACTTTAAAATAGCTAATTAATCAATCAATTAAGCATGCAAATACCTAACAAGATTAATAAGATCAATTAGGTGTAATCACCTAATTTTGGCACCAAAAATCATAAAAATTGCTCAAAATAGTCGTATTAGATTCGTAGGACGTGTCGTCAAATTTTTGTGGACTTTTAGTGTTTGTTCTAACTAACATTATCATTAATCGGAAAAAAATGAAAATTACTTGTTATGTGTGTAATTGTGAATCTATGTTTAATTGTGACGTTAATATAAATTTTGTGGGTTTTATATTGATTAATTTAGTATGTTTTAAATAGTGTAGTGCTTTTAAATGGCCATTTGTGCAAGAAATTCAGCCCATCAGCCCAATACCCCTGACCCGCCAGCCCAAAACTCTAAATATATAAGCCTAAGAAAACCTCATTTCCTCCCCTCCCCATAAATTCAATGGCTTAGCTAAATGCTGGCCTAATTTTTCAGCTCACCGGAAAGTAAGACCCACCGTGTCTCCGCCACCGGACCACCACCTTTCGGTGGTCGAAAAAATACAAACAATACCATTCCGGAAAGCTATCGAGCCCCTCTATCCATTTATGCTATTATTTTTCCAAAATTCCCAACCAATCAGAGCAGATCGGACTTTAAAGAAGGCTGAAAAACTTAAAACTCCGGCGAACGTCGATTTCTTGCTTTTTTCATTTTTCTTCTCTAACCCGTGCCTCCCTCTTTCCTTTTTCTAGTTGAAATAACTCATTATAGGGCTTTTTCAATTAAAAAAATGACAAGACGGGGCATGGAAACTTAGATATCTGTGGGTGTCAAGATCGGGCAGTAGGGAGGCTTTTATGGTGAAAATGTTTTGGAACTTTGGTGTTTTGGCTCGTGTTGCTGCTGTGGTTTGTTCGTAGTGGTGTGTCGATGTCGAGGCAGCGTCTTTGGGGGCTGATCATAGCGGAATCAAGGCAACGAGGCAGTGATGGAGTCGGCATGGGGAGGCAGTGATGATTAGGTGATAAACGAATATGGGTGTTAGCTCTGTGTGTGGCAGCGGTGGCTTGATGATGGTGAGGCTATGAGGATGACGTTGGTGGCCATGTTGAGGCTGATCCGAGGCTGCGTCAATGGTTACAGCAAAGTAGTGGCATTCGTGGCTTGAACCTGGGGTTGTGGTGATCGTGTGGCTGTGTCGAGATGGTCCGCGCTGGTGGCGATTCGACATAGTAATGATGGGGTAAACTCACTGGTGGTGATGTTTGTTTAGCTTCACGGGTTAGAAGAAACCATTGCTTTCCCTTTTCCTTTGTTAGTTTAGTTTCATTGTTTTAGCTTAATGTTAGCATGAAAGACAAAAATCATCTTGTATGCTTGTTTGTTCAAATGAATTTACAATAGTCTTGAAAGGATATTGGTCTGTGTGTGAGATTAGTTTGAAGTTTACCCCCATTAACTAATGGATGAACTGGTGTTTGTATTTCATTTTGTCTGAATCAAACTATCCTTGGCTCAACTCTATTAAAAGGCATGGAATTGCATAAGAAACACCTATTCCTTGGGTTTAGTCTGTTGATCATGACTGTTTGGCGTTTGCTTGCTTCGATTGCTATATGAAACATGTCTCATATTATTTTTTTTTAAGCAGAGCAGTTAGGGAACTTGTCATTTGCTAGTTACTTGAGCATGAATTGTCAGTATCTCCTGTTGTGCCTTGAAATGTCGTTTTAAATGGTCTTGTTTTAATACATTGGTATCTGATCTTTGAGGGAGTTCCTAGAGGGAATGGAGAGTTCATGAATTTTTTCTTGTTCAGTTTGCTTTTTATCTCAACCTTGAACTGTTAGATATGTTTAGAATTTGGTGGTATTCTTTGTATAATTTCAAGTTTAGTTT
Organism: Petunia x hybrida; assembly: GCA_037355625.1. Classification (NCBI taxonomy): domain Eukaryota; kingdom Viridiplantae; phylum Streptophyta; class Magnoliopsida; order Solanales; family Solanaceae; genus Petunia; species Petunia x hybrida. Next base: position 7,500,242 of record JBBBVM010000055.1, read on the forward strand.
AGGAGGCTATTTCATTTTAGTTTTCAGATTTTTAGTTCAATATTGAAGGGGATTTTCTTTTGAACTTGAAGAAGGTCAGTTGTCCAAGTACTTGTCCAACTTGGACAACTTGTATTTTCAGCTTTAGGGGGACATATAGGGTGGCTGGAATAGTGAGAAAATAGTGCCAAAAGCCTTAAAATGTGGGACTTGACAAGGGTACTCAAGTGGGGATGGGCTTGTACTTTTAGCCAACCAAACACTCCACCCTTTGATAATTTTTCAGCCATAAATAGGGCCATTTATTGCCCTCTTTGAGAAGAAGAACGATCTGAAAATTAGCAGAAAAAGAGAGAGAAAGGAGCAAGTGAAAGAAGGAAATATTTAGTGAGTTTAAGTGTAAAGATTTAGAACCAAAAGACCTCTATACCAAGAGTCTTTTGGGTCATAAATCTTTGGTTTTCAAGTCAAGTTAAGCGTATTTGAGGGGCTGTCTCAGTTGCTGGTCATTTGGTTGGTTTTGTTGGATAAGTTTGTTCCTTCATCCCTTTTAGCTTAAGGGAGTCCGCACTAGGTAAACACAATTTACCTTTCCCTTTATTATTTTGTATGATGTTAAATTCAGCATGTATGAAGGTCAGGAACACAGAAATTTCAGTTAGGCCCGGAATGAAAAAAAAATGAATTAGCTACAAGTCTGATGGATTTCTTGTTTTGATATCTTATCTATATCCGTGCTTTTCCTTTAAAGTGTTATTTTTGTTGTGTAAAAAATGGCTTGCTAGTAGTTTCTTTTTTCATTTAAAATGGTATCAACTTGTTAGCGTTCAAAGTCTGGATGATGAAATGAACTGTATGTCAATATGTGGCCTAATAAAAAATGATGTATAACAAAGTGTTGACTGGTTCTGTAATCTCACGTGATAACTTTACAAATAATTGATTGTTATAAAAGATAGGCATATTTAGGACCTTTTCTCCTAAACTAGACCTGAAAGAAAAACTCAAGCTTGTACAGATTATTCTAAATTAGTTTTGACAATCTAGGCAGAAAGGTTTAAAAAATGGGTTTAGATTAGCAAGTCAACTTTTTTTGCAAAATAATAGAAATTGAAATGGACAGATTGCTAAATGCTGCTAATGAACTATTTAAGCCCATGTAAATCGCTTAAAATTAGAAAGAGAGGATAATTTGCAAGGTCGACCCATCTTACAGAATTAGCCTCATTTTGTCTATAATAAGTATAACGCTCAATTGCGTTATTTCTTGCAAAGCTGTACCCTCACAATATGACAATAGCAGTGCGAAGTCCATCAATTGGATATCTTTAATCAAAGACACTATTTGGGAATAAAAACGGAATGTGTCACCGTGTTGCAAAACGATCCTTAAAGCAGTTCATTGATGCAAAATATATACTATATGTATTCTTGCAAGCAGCCTACCTTTTATATTTTGACCAATAGTCACCTTTTGACAAAATAATTCTTAAATTGGCAAAAAATCCACCTCTTTAATAAATGGTTTCCATTATTTGGTAAAATTAATTATGTTTGAAGTTACTTAAATTCTTTTAAAATAGACCAGTCCTTTGTGAGGTTGGAAATGCGTAATATATTTTATTTATTTTGAATCAAAGTGTAAATTCTTCCAGTCCTCTGTGAGATCGGAAAAGAATTAACACTTTTAAATTTTTTCAGAATCAAAGTTTAAATTCAATCAACGGCAAAAGATAACAACCATATTTAATAAATTAAAATTGCGACAATAAAGCAACTGTGCTTGGCACAGGACTCGAGGGTGCCTAATACCTTTCCGAGAGTCAACTGAGAATCTTACCCGAATCTCTGACGCAGACTATTAGACGAGTCAAGGGTGTTCCAGGTACACCACTTTGGTGACTTGGCACACCTTTAACTTGTCAAGTGGCGACTCCGATTTTCTCTTGAATAATTGTGTACCTTTAACACTCATCATAACCTTTTTAAATACACAATTCTATTTATTTTAGTTTTTGCGTGTTAAAAAGGGTCGTGACATTAGGTTATCGCATAATGAATCAAATAACAAGTAATGATAAAAGGGAAAAAGGAAAAAAGGAAGAGATTACCCGTTTAGGTTCGGATCGACTTCGACTTGTTTAACCTACGCGTGTGCAAAGATTGCATGTTTCTTAAAGTAGTAATGCTCACGCGCTTCGTAAAGGCGTTGCCGGAGCCTTTTCCGGTGACAGAGACGACATCGATGAAAAGTTGTATTTCTGACCTCGTCGTTTGAGGAAATTTCCATAGGGGTTTTATAGCGGATGTCAAGGGGAGTAAGAAAATGTAAGTCTTATTGCCTTTGATTGCCGGAGGTGGCCGGAATCGGCCATAGTTAATGTAGTCATTAGGTTTTGGACGAGAGAAAGAGAGAGGAGAGGTGGGCGAGCATGTGAGAGGAAATGAAATTAGTTTTAGGGTTTTGGGGGGGTGTTATGTAATAAAAATGGAAATTTGATCCTCAGTCGTTGGATTGTACACGTGGGCGGCTGAGATGAAGCCACGTTGGCAATGAGTTGTAAAAAATGGAGCTGATGTGTGTAAATGTGATGTGTCATGTGTGTATATATATACGTATATATAGTGTATATAATATGTATAATAATGTATAAAAGCTTATAAAATGTTTAGAAAATTGTATAAAACGCCTATAAATTATAGAAAAAATTAGAAAATTAATTTTGAAGGCCAGAGGGCTAATGAGAACCTATTACTTTAAATTTTAAAGTAATTTTGTGAAATTTCTAAAATGGGAATAAATACAAAAATTGTAATATGAGTGATATGATACTCTTGCGGCTATCACTATAATTTGTATGAATTAGAGGTTATCGAAACGGGAGGGACAAAATTAGGTGTCAACATGTGGTCAACACACTGACATATTTTCTTGCTCCCCATTAATATTACTACTCTTTAGATACAATTGTTAACTGCTTTAGGGTATGTAACGTTTAAACTTCTCGGATACTTATTACTCCTTTTTTGCTGATGCTAAAGGAGAGAAAACTGTAGGATAATCCTATTGTTTTGCCTATGAAATTTTAGATCTGTATGCAGAAAAACAGGGGGAGTTAACTTGGATAATGTTGACTCTATATATATACATTCTATCTAAATTTGTATGCATGGTCAACATGGGGAGTCGATTATCTCCATCGAATTTAAAATACAGAGACAAGCAGAGTCAAATTAGATGAGTTGGTCCTACACATATATTCCTTGTACTAATATGCTGGAATGCAAGCAACTGTGGAAGAAACCTACAAGGAGTCGTCTGACTCAAATCAGGGAAGCATCTTCTTTCTCTCTCTCTCTCTCTCTCAATCTAAAAGGGGATATTGCCAAACTCATTTTGATCATGACAAAAACTACACTATATGTGGCAGGTTATGTAGACAGGTGGAAGTCGAGCTGGAGGATACGTGGATGATCGATTAAGTGAAATCCAAGCTAGATGAAAAGGAGTTGTTGAGGTTGAAAAGGACTGTTAATGAAAAGATCGTAGACATTAAAAGAATCAACTACTTATGGAAAGAAAGATACTTGCATTAAATGAAGGCAGCTAACTAAGGAAAGTTTTCAACTGAAGATTCGTCCTTATTCTCAAAAGATTTCATCTTTCAAGGATCTTTTGAGGATACAATCTCTTGGGTCACAACATCTCTTTTGCATAAGGAATATTTCAAGAACAATTTTTCAAGAAATATCATGATCGCAATCCAATCAATCACGATGGAATATCTAGGAAGCAAATCAATCAAGACAGCATATTGGAAGATATATTGCAACGATTACTCAAACAGAAGACAATAAAAAGGCAGTCCCATGCAGAGATACAACTTAAGCTTCTACTTACTATCTATATTATTCTTTAAGCTTTTACTTATTAATTTATAACTGTATACTTGAGAGTTTACGAGTGTTCAAAAAGAAAAGAAGGAGAAGATCAAGGTAAAAGTAATAGTTGTGTCAAGGTGAAGTTTGTCTGGTAAGCTATAAATCAGACTTGGTCGTTGTTGATGAGTAAAGATTCAAAACCAACAGAGAATCGTTAATGGTAAACGATAAACCACATGGTGTACTTTGAATTCAAAAGAGCTAGAACAGATACTTTCCCTTATGACCTAAGGGGACTAGATTAGGAACCACATTGGTTCTAAACCAGTATAAAATAGTTGTGTCAAGTTTTACTTTCCGCATTTATTCTATGCTCATTTAAAGTTATTGTACTTAATAGTCAACTGCCTCGTCGACTAACTAATTTAAAATGAAAATACCCCCCCCCCCCCCTCTTCCCCTTTATACTTTCAAAGTAATCTTTTTACAACTAAACAATTATCTTTCTACCAAAAGAATTAAACATTTAGCTTAGAAATAAACAAATTGTAGTTATTCCATGTGTTTTCATAATATCTTAATACCTTTAACATATAATGTTATTTCAATAATGATAAATATAAAGGAATTTTCATATTTTAAGCTCTTCACACTGATGAAATAGTTAAAGAATGAAATAGAATAACTTGAAAAGCAAAGACTTAGAGCTTATTTGGCAAAGCTTCTGGAGAGTAAAAAGTTCCTATTTTGAAATATTGTGGTGTTTTGGCGAAGCTTCTAGGAGAAAAATAAGTGCTTTTGAGTCACAGCAGAAGCTGTTTTTCTGCTCTAGGGAAGAAGCTGGAAAAAGTAGATTTTTTAGAAAAGCAGAAGCTGTTTTAATTTCTATCATTTCAAAAATACCATTACCGAAAATACTTATTTACCTAATTACCACTAGTTATTTTTTATTAAAGATTATAATTGAAACGACCTCGGTCAGTCGTTTCGGAAGTTAGGGTTCTGATTGGCGTGCCGATAACTTTAAAATATTTGTAATGTCTATTGGAACCTGTCTGTAAAATTTGATCTAAATCAGACCTCGTTTGGTAGGCATCGGAAGAAGGTTTCAGTTTTTATTGGCGATAAATATTAAAAAGAGATTTTCGAGCTCGGTTTTTGCCGAATGAGCTCCGATTCGAAATCCGAAAGCGCCGTTAGGTTCGTATGATTATTTGTGATTTTTGTAAACTTTCGAAAGTGAATTTCGATGTTGTTCGGCTAGTTTCCGCTAAAATGCCGAAAGTTAAATAATTTGACTTCTTTTCTATTTAAATTTGCATCTTGAGTTTCGGGAGTCCAATTTGAGATCCGCCTTCGCGAGTATGTTATATATATTTTATATAACTTGTATGCAAAAGTTGGGATTATTTCGAATATCGTAGGATTCCGTTTTAATTTTCGTCGCGAAAAAAAAAGAAAATAAAAGAAAATGAAAAAGGAAAAAGAGTAAAAAAACAAAAATTGGAACAAATGTCGGTGGCCTAGGGGATTTAATCCCCTAGCACAATCAGATCGATGCATATCAGAAACATTACCTAAAACGCTCAGTGAGGAAAAATTAGAAAAGAGGGAGGAAAAAAGGGAAAAAGGAGTAGAAAAATAGTGGAATTTCTACCCCAAATCTTCAGGTAATGATGCTAACTCATTATCTTAGCTTATTACGTGTGTTTGAATATATTTTTACGGTAAAAATAAGGATATTATACATCACCCTATTGGCGTAAATTGATAGTTTAAAGGGTCAAATGGATCCCGATAATGGAATTGATTATATATTCGTACTCAATGAGTTATGGGCAACATATAGATGTAATTTATTTGGGGTTTGGTTATATGGCTTTGAACCCTGTACATAGGCCTGGCCTGCGTATTGCGTATGCCAATAGGGTATCAGGTTCCTACCTGGATTGCCCTAAGATGTGAGGAATGAAGCCTTTAGCCTAATGTGATATATTTTTCTGCTTATTGAACACAGTGGGATCGTTTGGCCATGGAACCAAAGGATAAAAGCGGTTATTGATTAGCAATGCTAACTTTTGGAAGAGGTAAGTGTTTATATCCATTTTTTGGAGGCACCTGGCCTCGTGGATTTTCTACCACGTATTCCTTACGTGTGTAGCTGCCGATAGGCGTACTCATTACGCCTTAGCTTTGGATTTATATTTTATATTATATGTTATGTCCTATTGTTGGTATTGCATTGAGAATCTGAGCATTGTACCCTGGCTGTAAGTTGGCATCTGCTTCCCGGCTGTCGATGAGAGTCTCGCGCCGGTGAAGGGTTATTGTTGCATCACATGGCATTCATACGCATTATATGTCATTCATATGCATTACATTGCATATCATATTGGGTGCAGGAGTATTCCGCCCCAGGAGCAGGAGGATTCCGCTCCATTGTATCATATTGAGGGTAGGAGGATTCCGCCCTATGAGCAGGAGTATTCCGCTCTTATGTCAGATATTGAGTGCAGGAGTATTCCGCCTCAGCTTTACATTATATCGGGTGCAGGAGTATTCCGCCCCAGGAGAGTGCAGGAGTATTCCGCCTCTGGTTCATATTATATCGGGTGCAGGAGTATTCCGCCCCAGGAGCAGGAGTATTCCGCTCCAGTTGGTTATCAGATTGGATTCCCCTCGAATGCAGGAGTATTCCGCTTCGGGATGGGATTACGGGCACATGTGACCCTTCGCATCATATTTCATCTCATTTCATTTTATTTCATACCATTGTGTAAACTTGTGGTACATAACTATTGTCCTGCTTATATGTGCATTTCTTATTTGTTGTTATGTTTCTGGCACGCATCCTTGGTTGAGTTTATAAGTTTCTTACGTGTTTTCGGTTGTTATCTGGCTCTACCTTTTTATAATTTAAATAAAAGAAATTTGGTTTATTTGTTTCTTCTCCCTGGCTAGCTATCCTATTCTTTGAGGTGGCTAGTCTGCCCCACTTATTGAGTCCTTTTGACTCACCCTTGTTTTGTTGTTTGTTTTCTTGTCTATCTATTTCGTTTCGGCAGGTTCGCTCCAGGATTGAGTTCGCCACGTTGTTCAGGAGCGAAGACGACTTCAGCTGTCAGGGTGAGCCAGCTTTTATTCCGGATGGCCACCAGTTTATCGGTTATCATTTCAGTTGCATTTTGCTCCCTTCAGGAGGTATCTGTTTTCTTTGTACTCTTAGATGTCTAGTCTGGATAACCCTAAACCTAGTATGTTGGGTAGTCAGCTGTAATTTCTTTTATACAGCTTAGAGGTAGCAGTATCTCTGTATTTTTTTTTTCTTTCTAAGTCTTGTCCTTATTTATGAATTATTATAATTATTTTCCTAGTTTAATTGGTAAGGGTTCGCCCGACGGGTCTGGGGAGGATGTCGGGTGCCCGCACGGCCTAACCGGATTCCGGGTCGTGTCAGTTGGTATTAGAGCCCAGTTTAGAGTCTATCCAGACTAAGACAGTGTCTAGTAGAGTCTCGGTGATGGGTACGTAGACGTCCGTACTTATCTACGAGAGGCTATGATGGCATTTAGGAAGTTTCACTTCCTTCTTTTCTGATCGTGCGTCGGTCTGGGATGAAAAAGTATTTTTGTTAATTCCTTCGTGGTAATTGTGAAACCCTCGTACAACAAATCAGCAAACTGTATGAGTTCAAGATGAAGCAGTCTGTCCTGGGGTTAGTACTGACGAAGCCCCGAGTATTTTGATCGTGCTGACGAACTAGTTACGGAGGTCCCAGCCGTACGAGCTCGCGATGGGCAAGGGAGCAGGGCCTGGTGGTTCCCTTGGCTCTCTACGATACTTTTACGAGAATCTTGGCGACAGATACCACAATAACCTATTATTCGCTAGGCAGCATATCAGGTTGCCGCAGATGCAGATGTTTGGTCTTAGGGAGCTCCGTTGCAATCGTTGATGTTGTTCCAATATATTGTTCCCAATGCAGCATGTATTGTACCTCTGATTGTTCCGGCTGGTTAGCCAACCGAGGTAACAGTTCGGTCCGAGTGCCCAAAGAGGTTGTATTATTTTACGCGGTTGAACCTTCCGATATTCTTAAGCAATGCATCAGATAAACCCCGTGAATTTTTTTTTTTAAAAATAATATCAGGGTATTTGTATATCCTTCAGGCTCTTGATTATATCGATCGGTATAGTGTTGATTATCCTGCTTTCCAGTTTCAAGGTCCAGCCTTGAATTGATGGGACTCTCTCTCTTATTAGCCAACTTTGTTCGATTTTTCTTCTAGATTCGTGGAAAAGTTCCTTTCGAGTAGCGAACAAGATGAAAAATGTTGCCAGTCCGAGTGGATTGGACAGGGTAGCCTGTCGGTTAGGCTGTTGGTTTCAGAATATAAAATTGAATTCTATAAAATGGCCGAATATGCATTTGAACTAGTCCATGAGCCTTTCGAGAGATTCGAATATTTACTGATGACCTTTCTCCTTCCTTGAGATCCCATATGGCTCGAGAGATTGAGGTCGGGATTTCATTTGATATTGTTGTTGATATTGCTCGAAGGTTCGAGACATACCATAAGTTGGAGCGGAAAGAGTTAGAGCGAGAAAGTGAGAAATCCCGCGGCCCTGATGGGAATTATACCTCCTTTGGAGGTAAGAGTTTTGATTATTTTGGGAGGTTACTTGTCAAGTTATCTCAGCTTGTAGAGCGTGATTATCAGAGTGCGCGAGTAGCTCATCAAGATCAGACCCAGTTTTTCTCTTTGTAGCTTTCAACAATCTATCCAGCTCCCATATTCAGCGAAAAGGTGTTATTATTGTCGTGAGTCACATTATCCTTTGAGGAGTTTTCCCTTACTCCGACATGTTAGCAATCGTCTTTTCTCTCGTCATCAGGCATCTACGCAGTCGCAGGGGATTTCATTTAGATCTCAATCAGCAAAAGAAATGCTACCATCCGGTAGAGGTTGAGATTTTGGTGGCAGTGGTTCTCCAGAAAGTGCTTGTCAGGATAGTGGCTCAGCTCAGCTGCAGAGGCAGTTCTATGAACTGCTAGTCTGGCAGGATGCTGAGGCATCCGATGTAGTAGACCCATGTATTTCTCCTTTCCTTAAGATTTGATCCTTCTGATCGACCTGGAGATGGTCTGTCATATCATGTTCCATGGTTCCCTTGGATATTGTTTCTGTTAAGAATCGGCTGCGGTAGAGGGGTGAGCTTCTTGTATGATTTGTTCCCGGCATTTATGATGACCCTACTAGTTTATGTGGTTTAAATGCGAGAGATGTGTGAGTGAGTATCGGTATTGTTTGTTTGGCATTTTGTTATGCCTCATTCTGTTATAATGTCAAGTCAGTCTACCTCTCTTTGGAACTCAGTATTGGTAGGATGATGGGATTCTTATTCGTCACCATCAGGAAGTGTCGTTGTTTCTTCCGGTGTAAAGTGGCTAGTAAGTAATGCTCGATCTATGTGTCCCCTCTTGGTTCGAGATTCTAGTAGAGTCATGTTATTCTATGAGCTTGCCTTAGTTATAAAAAGGGTTTCTGGTAAATTGTCAGAGTTTCTTTTTATTGGGAGATTAAATTGGCATCCATTTCTTCAATTGCGATTCTTCGGTTAGCCTGACTCGTAAGTAGTCTAGCTCTGGTAGCTAATAAAATAAGAAGATGAGCTTCCTGAAGCTCTAATTATTTCTATCCTCGGTCCATTTCCATTTCTTCTTCGTCCGGCACCAGTGAGCTTGGGCGGTTGGTAGCTGCTTGTGACGTTCCCCGTGTTGAGCCAGAGTATGTGTTATTGTAGCCGGGTAAGCATATTATTGTTTTGGATATCAGTTTATTCGGGTATCCATTCCCATGTATAGTATAGTGCTGGTTCTGTTTTGCGGATCATCCAGTTTCAGGGGAAACTCTGCCGAAATTTTTATATAGAAGTACCATCCATCAGGCGGTGGTGTTTACGGCAAAGGTATGGAGTTGTGAACTTGAGAGTTGCAGCTGTTTGGCAACTCAAAAGGGTGGTTGGTAGCTTAGGTCTGCCTACATTCAGCTTTTAGCTAAATCTTCTTTGGTCCAGCAGACTGTGCGAGGATGGTTATTCCTATTCAAATGGCTGCATGAGTTTGTGCTTTAAGTGGAGGAGTCTTCCTCCAAATACTGAATGGTAATATTAAATCTCTGAGGTGTTGATACCACTTTTCTCATGACCCAAAGTAAGGCCACGGTAGAAATCTGCAATGAGTGTCGATCATTGCTAAACCCACTAATAATCTATTAGCAACAGAGATAAGGTGGCAACTTGATCATATATACGTACCTATTTGCTGAAAGCATAAATTCTGGAAAGATGACACCACTTTAACTTTCTGGCAATTAGAACATTGAGCCACAAATTCTGCTATGTCACACTTCATTCCGTCCTACCAATAAATCTGCTTAAGATCATGGTACAACTTAATCGAACCTGGATAAATAGTGTATTTAGAATAATGTGCCTCTATCATAATTTGTCCACGTAAATCTGCAACATCAGGAACACAAAGTCTATCTTTATACATGAGAACACCGTCAGTAGTGACCCTGTGTGGTGACTTTGGTTTTCTTTGGGCTATCTGTCTGTATTCAACTGGAGCTGGACCCTCATACTGACGCTGTTTTACTTCATGAAAATTTAGAGTTAAAGGTCTAGTCCAGCTTGTCGATAATCCATCATTGGTATATATATCTCTTTCACACCTCAACTCTTTGAGAAGTTACTTTAGCGTTGTAAGTGCTCATGTAATCAACTTTGTTGCTGGTATTCTGCCTTAGCTGAAAGTCCAACTACATGTATCTTTTATATTTACTTTTTCATGTCATAATAATTCCAATTCAAAGACAATACCCTGAGGGAGATGTTCAGTCTGAAGATCATTCTTGGTCTACATCATACTATCCAGTAGTAGTTGCATGATCCTTATCCTTATACGATAGACCCTGTTCAGATGAACCTTTGACATGTATTAGGATATGAGTATCTACATTCCCACAAGGAGCTTGCGGAACAACACTAACATCAGCTGAGATGTTGCATAGTGCGTTCGTAAAAATATAATATAGCTTGCATCATATCTTTTATAGTGTGTAATGACAAGATACTTCAAAAGCTTCCCCTATTGCATCAAGCGTGAGCTAATTCTTAGTTCCATCGACCTGTTCTAAATTGAAAGGTATATCGAAGAGGTGATTATCGGCTGAATCATGTTAATCCATTCAAAGTTCCGTGTATCTTTGCTTCGAAAATGTAGAACTCTCCTCTCGTGATCGAGGAAGGATCATCTTAGTCAGAATAATCCGGGCAATGGTGTTATCATATTATCCAGATATATTTTATTTTAAAAGTTCAATATGCGTGTTATAATTCTGATCCTGTACTCATTACGCCTTAGCTTTGGATTTATATTTTATATTATATGTTATGTCCTATTGTTGGTATTGCATTGAGAATCTGAGCATTGTACCCTGGCTGTAAGTTGGCATCTACTTCCCGGCTGTCGATGAGAGTCTCGCGCCGGTGAAGGGTTATTGTTGCATCACATGGCATTCATACGCATTATATGTCATTCATATGCATTACATTGCATATCATATTGGGTGCAGGAGTATTCCGCCCCAGGAGCAGGAGGATTCCGCTCCATTGTATCATATTGAGGGTAGGAGGATTCCGCCCTATGAGCAGGATTATTCCGCTCTTATGTCAGATATTGAGTGCAGGAGTATTCCGCCTCAGCTTTACATTATATCGGGTGCAGGAGTATTCCGCCCCAGGAGAGTGCAGGAGTATTCCGCCTCTGGTTCATATTATATCGGGTGCAGGAGTATTCCGCCCCAGGAGCAGGAGTATTCCGCTCCAGTTGGTTATCAGATTGGATTCCCCTCGAATGCAGGAGTATTCCGCTTCGGGATGGGATTACGGGCACATGTGACCCTTCGCATCATATTTCATCTCATTTCATTTTATTTCATACCATTGTGTAAACTTGTGGTACATAACTATTGTCCTGCTTATATGTGCATTTCTTATTTGTTGTTATGTTTCTGGCACGCATCCTTGGTTGAGTTTATAAGTTTCTTACGTATTTTCGGTTGTTATCTGGCTCTACCTTTTTATAATTTAAATAAAAGAAATTTGGTTTATTTGTTTCTTCTCCCTAGCTGGCTATCCTATTCTTTGAGGTGGCTAGTCTGCCCCACTTATTGAGTCCTTTTGACTCACCCTTGTTTTGTTGTTTGTTTTCTTGTCTATCTATTTCGTTTCGGCAGGTTCGCTCCAGGATTGAGTTCGCCACGTTGTTCAGGAGCGAAGACGACTTCAGCTGTCAGGGTGAGCCAGCTTTTATTCCGGATGGCCACCAGTTTATCGGTTATCATTTCAGTTGCATTTTGCTCCCTTCAGGAGGTATCTGTTTTCTTTGTACTCTTAGATGTCTAGTCTGGATAACCCTAAACCTAGTATGTTGGGTAGTCAGCTGTAATTTCTTTTATACAGCTTAGAGGTAGCAGTATCTCTGTATTTTTTTTTCTTTCTAAGTCTTGTCCTTATTTATGAATTATTATAATTATTTTCCTAGTTTAATTGGTAAGGGTTCGCCCGACGGGTCTGGGGAGGATGTCGGGTGCCCGCACGGCCTAACCGGATTCCGGGTCGTGTCAATAATATATAAGTAGGACATTATTTTTAGTTCTTTTGAGAATACCTACATCATTATTTTTTGAAACTTTGAATCAAATTACATCTTTTTTTAAGGTATATTATTAAAATATTCAATTATAAATTATAATTTTAAAAAATTTAAAAATTTAATTATAATAAAAAAAATTAAATATAGTCTTTGATAAAATATTTAAAATTATTCATCTAGTTAGTAATTGTAAAGTGAATCTTTATATGGCCTTACTCATAATTTAACAATAAAAAAACTTTTTCAAAAGCTTGGTCAAACACAAATTACTATTCAATTATTGACAAAAGTGATTCTCCAATAAGTTGGCCAAACACAAACTGCTACTCTCTAAAAGTACTTTTACGAAAAGCACTTTTGAAGAAAAACACTTTTGAAAATAAGCAGTTTTTAAAAGTTTGGCCAAATAGACTCTTAATTAATTAAAAAAGGTAGAAAATACACAATGATTCAAAACTCCCCATATATCTCTAAGATTAAGAAATTACAAGAATATTTATTAGTACTTCTATACTTTATTGTAACATTAGTAAAAGTAAATTTTGATTTCTGAGAGCAATTCTATAACCTAAAGAATCTTACCATCTAAAATGTGATATATGTTGTAAAATCACAACTAACAACAATTTCTATGTATAATTACTAGTTAGCCAAATTCCATGAGCGAATCTACAAGCGATCAGAAAGAAAATAAAAGCAGAAAAGAGGAAGAAAAAAAAAACAAAGTAACAAATCGTAAGTAGTAATTTTTTTGGGTAATAAAACGACATTTATTAACACACAACATAGCTATTACAAAAGGAAGCCGACCCTAGTAACATAGTACCCAGATTGCTTCGATCATAATTGTTCATAATAGACATAGTAGTGATTAATCTAGGCCACGCAGTGCCTTGATTGTTTTGTTCTAGAATAGGAATTATAAATAAAGGTGGAGAATAGAAGATCCTAAAATTATCAAAAGAAGAATTGCAACCCTCTCTTTTCATTTTATCCGCAACTTTGTTTGCTTCTTTGTAGGTGTAGGCATCTACAGTCATTTAAAAGATTTTGATATGAGCCTTCACCCTTTAACATCATTGTAATCAAATCTTTGCAATCAATTTCAATTATTAAGGGTTCAAGACCTTTCTCCAGAGCTATTTTTATCCCATAGAATAGAGCCAACATCTCAACAAATATAGTCGTAGAATAGGGAATGTGCTTTGTCAAATGTATTGGCCTAATTCAGGTTAGGTCAATCAATCAAATTGTAACGCGGTTAACAAGCAATTTTTCGTATCAAGGTTGCGGGTTAACTTTGAATAACAAACAATAAAGATAAATAGTAAAGAAATAAAGTTTTAGTATGTATTTCTAGATGATCTTTACAAGGTACATGCATTGCTATTTATAGGTTGGCAACCACAATGGTAATTAATGTAAGAATTAGGCAATAAATACCCACTATCCACGTTCTGATCATGGGTAGCTCATGAAGATCTTATTGAATGCTGAGTTAATAGACGATCATTACGAAACTCCTCCTCTTCTGAAATGTAACTGTTTCCCCAAGGTCTAAGCTGCTTGCATCGGGGAGGTTAGTCTTCTTATGTTCAAGGCCGAATCTCCTCGAAGCTTGCCTTGAGACTTGACCCCGGTGATTTACCTCAGGAGTCAAGGCACTTGTCTCTCAATCTCTTCTCGCACCTTTGCACAAGATCACTTCTAACCATGTACCCGAGGTGCCACGTAAGTGAGCCAATTTTTATCCAATATAGATAGTCCCCCCACTACTCGGATAGTTGAAAGAACTTCCAAGGAGTGGAATAAATTTGAGTGGAAATCCGACGTGGCCACATGTGCACTCTAAAATTTAAAAACGTGGTTGTCATTTCGAATTCTCACCCATCACATGTGGCCTTCGCTGAGAGGCTGCAGCCCTTCGTTCCTCCTTCCCCATGTAAGCGCAATGATGGCTCTTCCACTATATATAGCCTAACTCGTCTTCCTTCTTCCTCACTTTAAATCTTCTAAGCAACAGTGAGTATCTCCATACCTAAAGCTTCAACTTGAACTCCTTCTTTTACAACCGAAAAGCACCACCAATTTTCTTAGTAAAAATGTCTGCAACTCACTCTGTGGAAAATTCTTCGGGTCCTTCTAAAGAAAGAATCTCAGGTGTCGCCACCATGGTCGTCGGTGATGAACTAGTAAATGTCCCAACACATTTAAATGTTATCCCGTCGGAGAGGACAATACTGAGGCGACGTCGCAACTAGGTAATGTAAACCCCAGGCAGTGAAAGCCACTAACAATTGTGACCGCACTGAGGAAATAACTAACGTAGAGGTCGACGCCTCCAGGATCGACGACGGTGAGGCAAACGCCAATATGGAGGTGGGAACTTCAAAGCCCAAGAAGAAGAAACCATCTAACAAAGAGCTCGCGCCTCACCAGGTCATCCCTTCGAGCTTTGACCTCGATAAGGATTTCAAATTGCAAGATTGAATAGATGCCGAGGAAGAGAAAAATAGGAATGTTCCAGTACAAATCACACTAAGCATGATCACACAAGCTCACACTGCTTTAGTTCAGAAAGATTGCAACTGGTGCCCCGAGGTCCAGATTAGAATTCCTGCCCTGGAGAGTCATAGCTGCGACAGAGTGGCCGGGAAATCTTTCATTTACACCTATCCATTTATGATATGGGTTCACTCGACTTGTTCACGAGATCATTGATACTTTTTGCCGAACATACAGTTTATGTTTCGCTCATCTAGGCCCCGGGCTCTGGAAGGTCGTTAAATGCCTCGACTTCTTAAGTATGAAAGTTGGGGTCCCCTTCACCTTTCAACACTTGATTACTCTCTTCTACCCCACGCTGCAAAAAGGTGGGGTTGTTCAACTTAGCAAACAAGGAAAATACTCGTTAATCACAAAGAGCGGGGACACCGAGGACCGTGGATGGTGTGATCGCTCTGTACTTCTCCCGACCTGTTTTCTATCCTCGAAACTTGGGTTTCCCGAGGTCTGGAATAACTCATGTAAGTAACTTTTTCCCAGTAGTCCTTAATAATCTTCTTGCTTTCCCTCACAACTTCTTATTTCCTAACTGAACGCATAGTTTATCCTCCAAAAATGACTTCTCCGGTCGGGGAACGCATTAGATATTTACCTAAACCAGTGAGTCCTGAAAATCCTTGTGTCAGTGGTTCGAAACCACTTCTAAGCAGGCGAAAGGTCCAAATCGTAGCCGGGAGCGAGCCGGATTTGGAAATGAAAGTGAAAGAGTAAAATTCCTCGAAGTTTCCAACTGAAAGAATTCCAATCGTGCCCTCAGAGGATCTAACTGCTTGGATTCAAGTGATTATTGACATCAAAGCAACGCTGAAGAGATCATGGATGGTCTTAGCTGCATTGGAGTAAAACAAGTGGGTGTGAAAATGGCACGATAGGTTTTAACTATCCCACATATGTTCTCCTTTAGAATTCCCTTGAAACTTTTTACTTGTTCATTTTACCTTCCCTTTTGTATGTTTTCCCCAATAGGACGGCTTCCCAGCCAAGGAGAAGAAAAAGAAAGAAAAGAAGGAGAAAAAGAAAGAAGTCCCCGATGTAGGGGATAGCTTG
This sequence comes from Petunia x hybrida, assembly GCA_037355625.1. Lineage (NCBI taxonomy): Eukaryota > Viridiplantae > Streptophyta > Magnoliopsida > Solanales > Solanaceae > Petunia > Petunia x hybrida. The sequence continues at coordinate 7,516,437 of JBBBVM010000055.1, forward strand.
AATATTATAGGGCTTAGTTGCCGAAGTTTTTGCACAAGCCAACATCCTCGAAGGATCACCTGGTCAGGGGACTTTGAAAGGTAACAACATCCTCCTTGGTAAATTTATTTCCACCATTACTTCGTCATCTCTTAACCCTAAGTCTCCAATTCATATTTCTTTAGATCTAAAGAGGAAGAGGTTTTCTCGAAGAAATCCACCAAGGAAGAGCATCCTCGAGTGGAAGTGACTGCTGGCCCTAGTCCCGAGGCTACGACCAGGTCACGTCGGGGTTTGATTGACGAACCCATATGCAATGAGGTTCCTCATAAATTTGAGACGGTTGAACTCAAGGGGTCGGCTCACGCTGCCGACAAACCCAAAGGCAAGGCCGAGGTTGGCGGAGCTGAAGTTCCTTCAGCTGTTAGGGAAAACACTGTTGAAAGCCTTTTTTTTTGTTGGAGAGAGAGCAGCACCGAGCACTCGACCTTCTACTTCCGAGCCTTCAAACGCCTTAGTATCTCAAAGGTTGTTTAGAAGGATTGGGGTCCCTTTTGATTTATGGCTCTTAGATGATTCATCAAATGTTCTTACGTGTCTCAGAGGACTACCCGGGCCATTGGAATGGGAGCGCACCAAGGATACAGTCCACGGTGATTTGATGGCTTTCTCAGCCTAGCATGCAGTTCAGGTAAACCTTCATTGACTGCAATTTATTTTGGCTCCAACCATCCTTGCTTTTATACCGACCATCAGTCAAAACCTCTTGCAGAGTTATGTGTATGGCTGTGGAGATGGAATTTCGCCGATCAGCTTCCCTTAAGAAGATAGGGGACGAGTGGGACCATCAGAGGTCGGAGCTCCAATTTCAAGTTGCTAATCTTTGAGAGCAGTTGCTCAAGTCCAACCTCCAGCTAGACGAAGCTCAAAAAGATGCTGATAAGTCTGACCTCGAGTTGGCCAAGGCTCGAGAGGCTACTATTGTCATCGATGCTCAAGTGAAGGTGCAAGAGGAGAACCATCGGGGCGAAATCCAAAAGCTAAAGAATGAGGCCAACGCGAAGGTTAAGGAAGTTGCTGAACAATATCATGATAATGTACATGGTCAAAATGAATGAGTTAAAGGCTCGAACAAAGACTCTCGAGACTGAGGTCAATACCCTTCGGGGCAAAGAGGTGTCTTCTTCATCAAAGCTCAAGCCAAAGGAGACCAGAGCTCGAGCATACAAGAACTGGGCGATTATCCAAACCAGATTGAAGACCCTTGAGCAATGCAAAACCAAGGTGAATCTGGATGAAGAAATAGCTAAGGCTCAGGCCATCATGGTTAAGCTTCCCTCGAGCGGTGTAAGCTCGGGTGACGAAGTTGAAGAAGATAACGAGGGCTCCGAGGATGGCACTTCGGGCACTAGGGAAGATGACCCCGAAAATTGAGTACTCTTTCCTGTACTTTTGTTAAGGACATCAAATCACTTAATGTAAATAACCTTTGTGGCCCCTGGGCCTTTATCAATGCATTTCAAATTTCTCTTTTTTCCAAGTGTTAGACTTTTACTTTTGCCCTGAAAGAATTCGACAAGTCACTTAGAATATTTTGCTTGCAAGACTTAAATAAAATTTATTTCACACTGATGCTAGCTTAGAACGACGTCTCGTTCTCGATCTGAGGCATGAAAGAACAAACTTATAGTAATAAATTTAATAAATAACTTTGGGCACCAATCATCGAAACAAAAAGATATTGAATCAAGTTTATTTCATTGATGATAATAAGCCATAACAAGTGCTTACATATTAACCACTTTCTTCTTAAGAATTATATTGCATAAGCCCAAGCTGTCGGGAAGATTGTCTAAATGGGAAATTGAATTGAGTGAGTATGACATTGTATATCAGCCTCAGACTGCCATAAATTCTCAAGTGTTGGCTGACTTCGTGGTTGATTTTAGTGCTAAAATGCTCCCCGAGGCCGAAAAGGAGAATTCGATGGTTAGAGGGTCGAATTTCGGGATTTGGATACTTTACACCGATGGAGCCACTAATTCCAACAGCTCGGGGCTTGAATGGTGTTGGTAGCTCCTACCGGGGAAATGATAAGGCACTCCATGAGGATTGAAAAGCTGACCAATAACGAGGCGGAATACAAGGTTGCTATAGCAGGATTGGAGTTGGCCAAGAAGATGGGAGTAGAAAGAGTAGAGCTGAGGTGTGATTCACAACTAGTGGTGAATCAAGTGCTCGGTAGTTATACGGGTCGAGACCCTAGGATGAAACAATTTGTGGCTCGAGCACAACAAGTGTTGGCAGGTTTCTAGGACTGGACGGTTAAGCAAATCCCTCAAGAAGAGAACGCCGAAGCTGGCGCCCTAGGTAACTTGGGGCCTGCTAATGAAAATGAGGACTCGGTACTAATTCAATCATTAGAATACTCACCCCGACGGTGGGCAAGATAAAGTTAAAAACTCGGTGAATGAGGTCCGAGATTGGCGGACCAAATTTATTTCGTACCTACATCTTGGGGTCTTACCAGCAGATAAAAGAAAAGCTGAAAAACTGATAAAGCAAGTGGTCCCTAATTCGATAATTCAAGGGAAATTATTCAAAAAGCTTTATTGTGGCCTGATGGCCAAATGCTTAGGCTCGAGAGAAACTGAATACGTCATGACGGAGGTGCACGAAGGTAAATGCGGCAATCATTCAGAGGGGAAGGATCTAGTGAAAAAGAACCTCCGAGCAAGGTATTATTGTCCAGAGATGAGTGAGGATGCTAGGTTATTTGTAAGAAAATGTGATAAATGCCAAACCCATGCCTCGATGATTCATCAACAAGCTGAACCACTACATTCAGTTGTCTCGCCTTTGCCTTTCATGAAGTGGGGAATTGATATTGTTGGCTTATTTCCCAAGGCAAAAGGAGGTGTCCGGTTTATGTTTGTACTCACTGACTATTTTACCAAGTGGGTCGAGGAAGGATCTTTTGCTAAGGTCGGGTAGAGAGAGGTTATCAGCTTCATCTGGAAAAATATTATTTGCAGGTTTGGAGTCCTAAGGGAGATAACTTGTGATAATGGCCCACAATTCATAGGTTCAGAAGTCACCACTTTTCTTGCAAAGTGGGAGATTAAAAGAGTGGCCTCGACACCTTATCATCCCAACGCCAACATGCAAGCTGAGTCCATGAACAGAATAATCGTGGAGAATCTCAAAAGGAGGTTGGATGAAGTTAAAGGCTCGTTTCCTGATGAGTTGCTAGGAGTCTTATGGGCAATGCGCACCGCTGAGAAAAATAGCACTGGTGAAGCCCCATTTTCCCTTGCCTATGGGATTGACTCTTTGATTCCTGTGGAAGTTGGCGATCCTAGCCTTCAATACGCTCACACAACCGAAAAGTCCAATCAGTAGGCGATGTGAGTGGAGTCAGATTTGCTCGAAGGGCGAAGGGAAATGACTTTGGTTTGTTTAACGGCTCAGAAAAGGCAAATTGAAGCTTATTTGAATAGGAAAGCAAAGTTCAGGGCTTTCAAGGTTGGTGATTATATATGTTAAAAGCTTCAAATCAAACTACCAAGGAGAAGAATGCAGGCAAACTAGCCGCAAATTGGAAAGGGCCTTACCAAGTCAAAACTATTGTTGGTAAAGGATCTTATCAGTTAGAGAATTTGAAAGGCAAACAAGAACCTTCAAATTTGACTATCTTCAATTTAAAGCGTTACTATTTTTGAAGTTAAGGAAGCGGAGGAGTGCTCGGGTCCTCATCAATTCGCATCTGACCACTGGGGGATGTAAGGGACGGTGTATAATCGAGACTGACTCAAAGTCTCTCAGACCGGGGGACTCCAAACAGACCCGAGGACTAGCTATCTAAACACCGGGGACTGTCTCTCAAAGATTAGCTTAGTTTATTGTGTTTGTTGCCCGAAATTGCTTACTTTACTCCTATTACTTTTAGTAAAGGAGAGAGATTCGAGGAAGTTGTACAAGTCACGACTAGCTAATATAAAAATTTACCATAATAAAGTCCATATACGTGAGGAAGATATAAAATTACTTTACGTTGTGAAGTACTCCTCCGTCCCAAATTGAGTATCTTATTTACAAGTCCATTATCCAAATGGTCACTCAATTATTGGAAATAAACTAACAAAGTCACTCTTCTTTGTATTGTTCCTAAATGGTTAATCAGCTTTGCATAATTGATTCAAATAGTCATTCTTGCCAGAAAACTTGTGATCTCCGATGAAATATATTGACATGATATTTTTTTTAATTTAAAATATAGAGAAATAAAACTCATCCATTTAACCAACTATCTAATTCATTTAACCAAATAAACGACCCAAACAACTTAATGAATTAAATATTTATTTTTATTATATAAAACAATATCAAACAAGTATTCAATTTCCTCATCAAGCTTCATTCCACCACTATACCTCACTGTCGTTGAATTGATTATAACCTTCAACGCCATTACAATTAAACTAAAATTTTCATAAAATATCATAAGCTCATACCATAATCCATAAGAAACTTCAACTTTCCATTCACGATGCTTGAATCTTCTAAATTGATAGAACACATCAAAGTGTGTCAACTACATTAATGATTTTAACAAAAGACGACACCTTATATATTGTGTCATATTAACAGAGTGTACACAACCAAAACAAAGAAAATATGACATCCCCTAAATACTTAAATTTTAAATTGTTCTATATAATGAAAATAAATATTTAAATCGTTAAGTTGTTCGGGTCGTTTATTTGGTTAAATAAATTGGATAGTTGGTTAAATGAATAAGTTTAATTTATTTATATTTTAAATTTAAGGAAAAAAAAAGCCACGTCAATATATTTTACTTGAGATAACAAGTTTTCCAGCAAGAATGACTACTTAGTCAATTATGCAAAGCTGAGTGATCATTTAGGAACAATACAAAGAAGAGTGACTTTGTTAGTTTATTTCCGATAGTTGAGTGACCGTTTGGGTAATGGACTCCTTACTTTCCTTTTTGGTTTGTCTCAAAATGAGTGTCTCTTACTATATTTAGTAAGTTGACAATTCAAACATCCTACCTGGCAGATTTAAAACTACAAATTCAAAAGACATTTTAGTACATTACACACATCTTTAATTTAGAACTACAAAATTAAAAAGACTCCTTATATTTCTTAAATTCCGTGCCCAGTCAAACTAAGACACTTAATTTGGAACAGAGGGAGTAATAAAATAGGTCGTCCCATTTGTCATCCAACTGCAAGCTCCAAAGCCTAGAACTTTTAGATTGAGAGATGATCCTTCTCTTTTAGCTCCAAAGCAAGGAGAGAAAATCAGTTTAACTGAGAGATAGACTTTTCTTTTAGCTCAGTCTACTTTTCTCTGACAATCTTTTGTTAGAATCTGCACTTTCGAAATAAATAAAAATAGAAAGAGATAAAGTAGAAAAATTCTGAGCCAACGGTATACACTGCTTGTCCTTAAGAAATCTAATCCCTTCACAGTTACCCAAGGTTGTGGATTAATTTCTCCCGGGATAGAACGGAATTACCCTTACTGTGATAGCGGTAATTCAAATCACAGTAAAAGGCGAACGCAAATACGGTAGCAAATCACACGACTCTAGAAGAGAGGAGAATTATTTTGTTGTGTATATATAAAATGAGAAAGTGTCTCACTATTTATAGATCAAGAATGGGTCTAATGAAAAGGTGTGAAACCTTTTCAACTAAGAGGTGCTTATGATGCCTTTTCCTATTCACAACTATTCAAAAAAAACCCCAACAATCCCCCCACATGAATGGGGAATGGCTCTATAGTGAAAATGTGCAGAAACTTGTGTGATTTGCAAGTAAGAGCTAATTGCATCTGGATAAGTAGGTTTCCCTTTGAACTTTCCGTAGTGAACATGTATCGAATATACTCGGTCAATCGATAGATTTGATATCTTTGAACCGTCGAGCTTTGGTGTATACCTAGACAATATATGTCACACAATTAGCCATTGGCCGTCTTTGATTCTCATTGTTGTGTTCGTTTCAGCCATGACCATCGCCTGGTTCATGAGTGCGTAGAGAAATGGCCTTACAAAACTCTCCTTGAAGCGGCTTCCACTTCACACTCACATAGGTGATTTCTAAACGTGTAATCCCATAGATCTACACTATTTGATAATTCCCGTATCAAACTTAGATAATCATAAAAAATGTCTTTAACGTTTTATCCTTGGTACTGAACATTGTCTTATTACGAGTTTGAGTTGAGTTGTTTGACAATGTTGGAGCGATCGTACATAACTTTGTTTGAGCTCCTTGAACCTAGATCTTGGGATCTCCAGTCTTCTAGGTAGAGTTACCGCCATGACGACTTGTCCTCGGCCATAGTCTCATTCTCTTCGATGACCTCTACTACCTCTCTAGTTAGCCTTTTGTTAGCGGATCCGACACATTATCACTTGACCTCACAATATCAACATTGATAATCCCCTAGAGAGTAGTTGTCAAACGGTTTTATATCTTCGTTGTATGTAACGATTTTCCGTTATACATATTGCTCCCAACCCTTCCTATTGACGCTTGAATATTTCAATGTATGCAAACCACTGTCAACGGCTGGAGCCAAAATTGAATATCTTCCAAATATTTTGGAGCCCTTCAATTTTTTTTCACTGTTTAATCTAGCATCACTATCAATAGCTGGAATGGTTGCATCAGTTGTGGCCACAACCTTTTCATTTAATAAATTTCTCAACCATTACCTCGTTGCTATTTATTTGATACTCAAATTATAGCACATTCGTTCATTATACAAATCCAACTCGACATGAATTTTATAATTTACCTTGGTTGGTTTTCCGTTTAAATCCAACTTGATATGGATTTTATCATTAATAGTATAATTGATTTACCGTTTTATAGAATAACGTACCAATCATCCATTCATGAACGATCATGTCTATATAAAACGTTATCTATAACCCGACTTATCTTTCTCATTTTTCCTGAACAGTCACAATTTTCCAAGTGACACTATTTCATGAAAGAACACAACATTTCAAGTGGCAACTTTTCACGAAAGGACATAATTGACTTTCTGTAAAGGCACGCGACTAACTATCGTATTGGTAGTTTTACCAACTATTCATCACGAAGATGAACACATAATGAATACGTCGACTGTCATTTCAATATCCACAAAGGATACTTGGGGTTCAAATCATCAAGTCCTTCTGAGTGATATAGACATTAAGTCTAATATCGACTTTTATTACATAAACCAAATGCCCCCACATTTTAAATATTTCATTTGCCTCTTCTATTCTCCATAATAGAAAGCATAAGGCCTTTAGTCATTAATAATCACAAAACTGACATAGCAGACCATTGCCTTCAATGATTGTTGTGTCTGCCGTTTGGGTAGTTACGAAACTAGACAAATGAATATAAAGTGTTCTTCACTTTGAACCTGAGCTACTAATAAATTCTCCTTGTTTATTTAGTAGCTCTAGCTGAAGGCCGTTCCAGAAATTTCACACGATCATGGCCAAAAGGATGAAATCCCTCTTGAATAATAAAAAGTTCCGTTTTTATTCTCGTTAGCGATGTGTCTATTATTGGAAAGCTAATTGCTTGCATCTTCCAAGCCAATTAAATATGCTATGTTTAATAGCCTATTTCCACGTCAGTTTCATTTCAGAAACTTCACTATTGGAAGCATAATAAACAGCCCCTTAGCTTGCTTTCAAAATTGAACCTTAACTTAATAAGATTCCCAATGACCAACACTGAATGCAATATCACATTCTCCTTGAAGAAGTTTGGATAACTCTTTTCGAGTTCACAACGTTGTAAAATCTCCTTCACTAAAATCTCTGTTTCTCTTCATAGAAGGAACTTTATATTCCTTTATGTCTAGAGCATTTTATGTACGTGTATTGTTGCAAGTCAGAAGAAGCAATTTCTTCTTTCATCCTTTGAGGAGAATTCATGCACACCATTTGGTCATCAAGGAACTGCAAATCCTCATCATTCTTTGTTTAAATGAAATTTTCCACTTCCGTTTTCTTGAACCACAAAGGTTCTTCCAAAACAATGGTACAAAGAGTTACCATGGCAAACTATCTGGACATGATCTCTGTCTTGTCCAACATAATTGAGGTTCTCTGCCCATAAATGAAAGTGTGAATATGTTACTAACAACTTTCTAAAAAGGGCACAACGTCATAATCTTGTTGCCAACTTTTATTTTTCAATCACATATGGAAGTGAATTTTAGATCAGATCCAATCGCCTGATCCTTTGTGTAGTATCACTGGCCAACATATGCATTATGACTTGACTTAGACAATCATGAGGCGTACTGTAAACATGCCAACACATTTTTGGAGAGACAGGTGTCTAGTCATATATCAACACCATTTCTCGCAGCCGTTGTTTCGCACGCTTCATAATTCTACTTAGCGCAGCCACATATCTTTACTGTACAACAGTGCAGCGCATAAGCACTTTGTATCCACAATAGTAGATCTCAATGTTGGTAAGGCAACAGTGCTCATGTTGTTTCAGCAAGAGTTTATCTCGTTCTTCTTTTCCTTGTAGCCTTTAGAAGTAACCCATAAACTTCTGCATGTATTAAATAATAAAATGGCTACTCATTAAAGATGTTATGCATAAAATGACTTCCCTTTTGGAGTTTTTTTTTCCTTCCTTTTGTAGAACTGCCGGTTCTTATCACTGACCAATGGCAAGGATTTAATTCCAAGTTCATATGACGTTTATGAATTGCATAACTAAACGTTGCGTATGAATCAATCCTTTTCAAAGACACCTATTACACTTTCGACACCTGACACGAACCGAAATCCGGTTAGGCCGTGCGTGCGGGCACCCGACATCCTCCCCTAGACCCGTCGGGCGAACCCATACCAATTAAATTAGGAAAATAAATATAATCCAATTCATCAATAAAAACAAGACTTAGAAAGAGCACAGACATACTGATACCTCTAAGCTGTACAAAAGAAATTACAGCTGACTACCCAATATACTAGGTTTAACGCTATCCAGACTAGACATCTAAGAGTACAAGAAAATAGATACCTCCTAAAGGGAGCCAAATGCAACTGAAATGATAACCGATAAACTGGTGGCCATCCGGAATAAAAGCTGGCTCACCCTGACAGCTGAAGTCGTCTTCGCCCCTGAACAACGTGGCGAACTCAATCCTGGAGCGAACCTGCCGAAACGAAATAGATAGACAAAAAAAAAAAACAAACAACAAACAAGGGTGAGTCAAAAGGACTCAATAAGTGGGGCAGACTAGCCACCTCAAAGAATAGGATAGCTAGCCAGGGAGAAAAAAAATACATAGACCCAATTTCTTTTTTTTTTTAAATTATAAAAAGGCAGAGCCAGATAACAATCGGAAACACGTAAGAAACTTATAAACTCAACCAAGGATACGTGCCAGAAACATATCAACAAATAAGCGATGCACATATAAGCAGAATAGTAGTCATGTATCGCAAGTCTACACAATGGTATGAACTGAGATGAAATGAAATGAAGTGAGATGAAATGAAATGAAATATGATGCGAAGGGTCACATGTGCCCGTAATCCCATCTCGAAGCGGAATACTCCTGCATTCGAGGGGAATCCAATCTGATAACCAACTGGAGTGGAATACTCCTGCTCCTCGGGCGGAATACTCCTGCACCCGATATAATATAAACCAGAGGCGGAATACTCCTGCACCCGATATAATGTAAAGCTGAGGCGGAATACTCCTGCACTCAATATCTGACATAAGAGCGGAATACTCCTGCTCTTGGGGCGGAATCCTCCTGCCCCTCAATATGATACAATGGAGCGGAATCCTCCTGCTCCGAGGGCGGAATCCTCCTACCCTCAATATGATGCAATGGAGCGGAATCCTCCTACCCTCAATATGATGCAATGTAATGCATATGAATGCAATATGATGCAATAATAACTCTTCACCGGCGCGGGACTCTCGTCGACAGCCGGAAAGTGTATGTCAACTCACAGCCAAAGTACCATGCTCAGATCCTCAATACAATACCAATAACAGGACATAACATATAGTATACAATGTAAATCCAAAGATAAGGCGTAATGAGTACGCCTATCGGCAGCTACACACGTAAGGAACACGTGGTAGAAAATCCACGAGGCCAGGTGCCTCCAAAGAAATTGATATAAACACTTACCTTGGTACAAAGTTAGTACATCCACTCAATAACCGCTTGTCCTTTGGTTTCATTGCCAAACGATCCCACTCTATTCAATAAGCAGAAAAATATATCAAATTAGGCTAAAGGCTTCATTGCTCACATCTTAGGGCAATCCGGTTAAGAACCCGATACCCTATTCGCATACGTAATACGCAGGCCAGGCCTATGTACAGGGTTTATGGCTAAATAACCAAACCCTAAATAAATTACATTTATAAGTTGCCCATAACTCACTGAGTACGGATATATAATCAATTTTATTATCGGGGTCTATTTGACCCTTTAAAGTATTAATTGAACTTATTAAAACGATGTCTAATATTCTAAATTTTACCGTTAAAACATATTCAAACACACGTAATAAACTCAAATAATATATTAGGATCATTACCTGAATGTTTCAGGGTGAAAATTCTATTTTTCTCCAGCCCCTTTTCTCATTTTCTAGCATTTTCCCTACCGCGCCATTCCATTTTCTGTGTATCGTTTCTATCCTAATATTTCTGTTTTTTGATCCCCATTCTCAATGAAGCTAAGGGAATATATCCCTTAGCCCACCGTCCCCCACCGTCCTTAATTCCTTTTTGTTTTTTGTCTTTTGCGTCTTTTTCTTTTATTTTTTCTTTTCTTTTCTTTTCGCGACAAAAATTAAAAAAGTACCCTACGATATTCGAAATAATTCCAACTTTTGCATACGAGTTATACAAAATATATGTAACATAGTCGCGAAGGCGGATCTCAAATTGGACTCCCGAAACTCAAGATGCGAATTTAAATTAAAAGAATCAAACTATTTAACTTTCGGCATTTTACCGGAAACTAGCCGAACAACATCGAAATTCACTTTCGAAAGTTTACAAAAAATCACAAATAATCATACGAACCTAACGGCGCTTTTGGATTTCGAATTGGAGCTCATTCGGCAAAAACCGAGCTCGAAAATCTCTTTTTAATATTTATCGCCAATAAAAACTGAAACCTTCTTCCGATGCCTACCAAACGAGGTCTGATTTAACTCAAATTTTACAGACAGGTCCTAATAGATATTACGAATATTTTAAAATTATCGACACGCCAATCGGAATCCTAACTTTCGAAACGACTGACCGAGGTCGTTTCATTCTCCTCCACTTAAACTCTCGTTCGTCCTCGAACGAGCCTAAGTCTAAAGCAAGATTCTCGCAGATAACAAGAGAACTTGCACGAACTTCATGAGCTACTCTACGGACATTATTTTCTAATTACAGAATCAAAATTATAACACACATATTGGAGTTTTGGATAAAAACATAGCTGGATAATATCATAACGCCATTGCCCAGCTTATTCTGACTATACTGATCCTTCCTCGATCACGAGAGGAGAGTTCTACATTTTTGAAACAAAGATACACGAAACTTTGAATGGGTTAACATGATTCAGCCGATAATTACCTCTTCGATATACCTTTCGATATAGAACAGGTCGATGGAACTAAGAATTAGCTTACGCTTCAGCAACGCCTTAGAGATTTAATATTATGATTCGGTATCAATTGAAGGAAGACTCCTCCACTTAAAGCATAAACTCATACAACTAATTGAATAGGAATAACCATCCTCGCACAGTCTGCTGGACTAAAGAAGATTTAGCTAAAAACTGAACGTAGGCAGACCTAAGCTACACAACTACCCTTTTGAGTTGCCAAACAGCTGCAACTCTCGAGTTCACAACTCCATACTTTTGCCGTAAACACCACCGCCTGATAGATGGTACTTCTATATAAAAATTTCGGCAGAGTTTCCCCTGAAACTGGATGATCTGCAAAAATAGAACCAGCACTATACTATACATGGGAATAGATACCCGGATAAACTGATAACATAAACATGTTAAGCAGATAACAAGATGAGACAACTGGATGACATAACAAATCCGCAGATAGAATGTCTGGACAGCACCACTGTCCTGATTTTCAACCTAAACAATAATATGCTTACCCGGTTACCTTGACATACACTCTGGCTCAACACAGGGAACATCACAATAGGTTACTGATCGCCTAAGCTCATGACAATGATAACACCCTTTTCGCTAAAAATGGAAACTGGACAGATTGTTGATAGCTGTAAAGAGTAGATTGAATCTGATTTTGACAAGCTACTGGCGCACTCTAAGAATCATGTGACACAAGCTGAGATAACCTGGAAGGTGACCTCCCAAAATAATCAGAATTTTTTTTTACCTCCAAATGAGGTACCATGGTTACCCACCAGGGCCGTGGGATCTCTTACTTTCCCGCTCTAACTCTTCCCGCTATAACTCATGGTATGCCTCGAACCTTCGAGCAATATCAACAACAATATCAAATGAAATCCCGACCTCAATCACTCGAGCCATCTGGGATCTCAAGGAAAGAGAAAGGTCATCAATAAATCTTTGAATCTCTCGAAAGGCTCATGATCTAGTTCAAATGCATATTCAGCCATTTTATAGAATTCAATCTTATATTCTGAAACCAACAAGCTAACCGACAGGCTACCCTGTCCAATCCACTCAAACTGGAAACACTTTTCATCTCGCTCGCTACTCAAAAGAAACTTTTCCACGAATCTAGAAGAAAAAATCGAACCAAGTTAGCTAATAAAAGAGCGGCCCACCAATCCAAGGCTGAACCCTGAAACTGGAAAGCAGAATAATCAACACCATACTGCTCAATATAATCAAGAGCCAGAAGGATACGCTGACATCATTTTATTTTTAAAAAACTTACACAGGGATTATCTAATGCATTGCTTGGGAATATCGGGATGTTCAACCGCGTAAAATAATATATCCTCTTTGAGCACTCGGACCGAACTGTTACCTCGGCTAGCTAACCAGCCAGAACAATTGGTGGCGCAACACATGCTGCATTTGGAACATATTTTACTGCGGCAATATTAAGAACTGGAATAGGAACTCTCTAAGTCTGAACATCTGCATATACGGCGACTTGATAAGCTGCCTAGCGAATAATAGGTTCTTGTAGTATATGTGTTGCCAAGATCCTCGTAAAAACATCGTAGAGAGCCTAGGGAACCGCAAGGCCCTGATCCCTTCCCCATCGCGAGCTCTTATAGCTGGGACCTCCGTAACTAGATCGTCAGCACGATCAAAACACTCGGGCTTCGACAGTGCTAACCCCAGGCCAGACTGCTTCGTCTTGAACTCATACTGTTTGCTGATTTATTGCACAAGGGTTCACAATTACCACGAAGGAATTAACGAAAATACTTTTGCATCCTAGACCGACGCACGATCAGAAATGAAAGAAGTGAAACTTCCTAAATGCCATCATAGCCTCTCGTAGATAAGTACGGACGTCTACGTACCCATCAGCGAGACTCTACTAGACACTATCTTAGTCTGGATAGAATCTAAATCGGGCTCTGATACCAACTGACACGACCCGAAATCCGGTTAAGCCGTGCGGGCACCCGACATCCTCCCCTAGACCCGTCGGGCGAACCCATACCAATTAAATTAGGAAAATAAATATAATCCAATTCATCAATAAAAACAAGACTTAGAAAGAGCACAGACATACTGATACCTCTAAGCTGTACAAAAGAAATTACAGCTGACTACCCAATATACTAGGTTTAGCGCTATCCAGACTAGACATCTAAGAGTACAAGAAAATAGATACCTCCTAAAGGGAGCCAAATGCAACTGAAATGATAACCGATAAACTGGTGGCCATCCGGAATAAAAGCTGGCTCACCCTGACAGCTGAAGTCGTCTTCGCCCCTGAACAACGTGGCGAACTCAATCCTGGAGCGAACCTGCCGAAACGAAATAGATAGACAAAAAAAAAAAAGCAAACAACAAACAAGGGTGAGTCAAAAGGACTAAATAAGTGGGGCAGACTAGCCACCTCAAAGAATAGGATAGCTAGCCAGGGAGAAAAAAAATACATAGACCCAATTTCTTTTTTTTTAAATTATAAAAAGGCAGAGCCAGATAACAATCGGAAACACGTAAGAAACTTATAAACTCAACCAAGGATACGTGCCAGAAACATATCAACAAATAAGCGATGCACATATAAGCAGAATAGTAGTCATGTACCGCAAGTCTACACAATGGTATGAATTGAGATGAAATGAAATGAAGTGAGATGAAATGAAATGAAATATGATGCGAAGGGTCACATGTGCCCGTAATCCCATCTCGAAGCGGAATACTCCTGCATTCGAGGGGAATCCAATCTGATAACCAACTGGAGTGGAATACTCCTGCTCCTCGGGCGGAATACTCCTGCACCCGATATAATATAAACCAGAGGCGGAATACTCCTACACCCGATATAATGTAAAGCTGAGGCGGAATACTCCTGCACTCAATATCTGACATAAGAGTGGAATACTCCTGCTCTTGGGGCGGAATCCTCCTGCCCCTCAATATGATACAATGGAGCGGAATCCTCCTGCTCCGAGGGCGGAATCCTCCTACCCTCAATATGATGCAATGGAGCGGAATCCTCCTGCTCCGAGGGAGGAATCCTCCTACCCTCAATATGATGCAATGTAATGCATATGAATACAATATGATGCAATAATAACTCTTCACCGGCGCGGGACTCTCGTCGACAGCCGGGAAGTGTATGTCAACTCACAGCCAAAGTACCATGCTCAGATCCTCAATGCAATACCAATAACAGGACATAACATATAGTATATAATGTAAATCCAAAGATAAGGCGTAATGAGTACGCCTATCGGCAGCTACACACGTAAGGAACACGTGGTAGAAAATCCACGAGGCCAGGTGCCTCCAAAGAAATGGATATAAACACTTACCTTGTTACAAAGTTAGTACATCCACTCAATAACCGCTTGTCCTTTGGTTTCATTGCCAAATGATCCCACTCTATTCAATAAGCAGAAAAATATATCAAATTAGGCTAAAGGCTTCATTGCTCACATCTTAGGGCAATCCGGTTAAGAACCCGATACCCTATTCGCATACGTAATACGCAGGCCAGGCCTATGTACAGGGTTTATGGCTAAATAACCAAACCCTAAATAAATTACATTTATAAGTTGCCCATAACTCACTGAGTACGGATATATAATCAATTTTATTATCGGGGTTCATTTGACCCTTTAAACTATTAATTGAACTTATTAAAACGATGTCTAATATTCCAAATTTTACCGTTAAAACATATTCAAACACACATAATAAACTCAAATAATATATTAGAATCATTATCTGAATGTTTTAGGGTGAAAATTCTATTTTTCTCCAGCCCCTTTTCTCATTTTCTGGCATTTTCCCTACCGCGCCATTCCATTTTCTCTGTATCGTTTCTATCCTAATATTTCTGTTTTTTGATCCCCATTCTCAATGAAGCTAAGGGAATATATCCCTTAGCCCACCGTCCCCCACCGTCCTTAATTCCTTTTTGTTTTTTGTCTTTTGCGTCTTTTTTTTTTATATTTTTTTTTCTTTTCTTTTCGCGACAAAAATTAAAAAAGTACCCTACGATATTCGAAATAATTCCAACTTTTGTATACGAGTTATACAAAATATATGTAACATAGTCGCGAAGGCGGATCTCAAATTGGACTCCCGAAACTCAAGATGCGAATTTAAATAAAAAAAGTCAAACTATTTAACTTTCGGCATTTTACCGGAAACTAGCCGAACAACATCGAATTCACTTTCAAAAGTTTACAAAAATCACAAATAATCATACGAACCTAACGGCGCTTTCGGATTTCGAATTGGAGCTCATTCGGCAAAAACCGAGCTCGAAAATCTCTTTTTAATATTTATCGCCAATAAAAACTGAAACCTTCTTCCGATGCCTACCAAACGAGGTCTGATTTAACTCAAATTTTACAGACAGGTCCTAATAGATATTACGAATATTTTAAAATTATCGACACGCCAATCGGAGTCCTAACTTTCGAAACGACTGACCGAGGTCGTTTCAACACCAAAACATTACCATTGGAGTTTTAGCCAAAAACAGTACAGTGACAATAACTTTTCACTTTTACACACATATTCAAATACAAAAAATTATATTGTATTAGATTTCTTAAGATTGTTAGAATCTGCACTTTCGAAATAAATAGAAATAGAAAGAGATGAAGCAGAAAAATTATGAGCCAACAGTATACACTGCTTGTCCTTAAGAAATCTAATCCCCTCACAGTTACCCAAGGTTGTGGATTAATTTCTCCCAAGATAGAACAGAAGTACCCTTACTGTGATAGCGGTAATTCAAATCACAGTAAACAGCGAACGCAAATACGGTAGCAAATCACACGACTCTAGAAAAGAGAAGAATTATTTTGTTGTGTATATATAAAATGAGAAAGTGTCTCACTATTTATAGATCAAGAATGGGTGTAATGAAAAGGTGTGAAATCTTTTCAACAAAGAGGTTCTTATGGTGCCTTTTCCCATGCACAACTATTCAAAAAACCCCCAACATCTTTTTCCAAATTTACAAACTTGTTCCCCGACACTTCTTTATTTTCTTCTCTAATCCAATGTCTAAAGCTTGTTTGGTTTTCCAAATAACTGGGGATGTAAGAATGAATCCTTAATTATATGCTGAAGCGAACAGGATTTCCTTATAAGTGGGGTGAAAAGGCAATTCTGCAAATGTTGTGAAAAGAAAACCTTTGGAGTATACTTGAAAATGAAGATCAGATTTGAGAAACGGGGTGCACAATTCTTCGGTAGATGAAGAGAGTGCAATTCTATCACTCCAATTTCGTCTCCTTAAGTGCTTGATTATAGCGTCTACGGTATTTAATCAAGTGGAAACTGAAAGTAATGGAATACGTAACCAAAAAAAATGTATTCACTAATCATAATAAGGAATTAAATATTTTTAAAAGAGCAAATATTTATGTTACTCATAGCATTAATAATTGAGTAATTTTGTCATGTAATGGTAATAATAGCCTCTGAACTATAGACAATTAAATTAGAATGTTAAACTTTTAACCGTTTTAGAGAATTAATAATATGGATTTTCAGAACGAAAAAACGTGGGTGAATTAATAATATAGCCTCTTTGGAATACATACTTTATCACAAACAATAAATGCCACCTTTCTTTTGTCATTACTCTTTCCCATAAGAATTCTATGCACCTCCTATCAACTTCCTTAAGGATACTTATATAATGAAAACAAGACTGCATTAATAACATGTAATCTTACTGCATATGACAAGTGTTTGGCTTGTATGGCTTTGATTATGGCTGTGATCTTCTCAATAAGTTGATGACATTCAATTTTTTCGTTTTCGCCTTTGTGTTTTCATCAACTCCAGCTTTGAACATACCTGATTTGTCCAAGTTTCCCACAAGTCTTGTAGTAGTTGTGAAATGAGTCGGTGCCTCCATAAATCTTGCTATTGATGTGTTTCCTTTGCAAAATATATCACCAGGTCATCAGCAAATAAAAGGTGGATGAATTTTATTTTCTTACACATTGGGTGGAATTTGAAGTTAGGTATAATCTACTCATCTTCTTCAACACTCTTGACAAGTATTAATTCCATCACAATAACAAACAAAAGAGGGGAGATCCCCTTGTCTCAAGCCTCTTACAACAACAACAACATACCCAGTGTTATTTCAATAGTGGGATCTGGGAAGGGTGAGATGTACGCAGACTTTACCTCCACCAAGGTCACTACTAAAAATCAGGGCTTTTCTGACCGCCGATACGGTGGGACAACGGTCAGCTAGGCGACCGTTGTCCGACCTAACAAGGCGGTCGGCTAAATAGTGGTCGCTCACAGCTTTCCGACCGCCGCGGTCGGACGTCGGACCGAAATACCTGGTCGGACCGCGGTCGCCTAGTTTATAGGTGAAAAAAATAATGTTGAACTGGGCGACCGACGCGGTGGGAGATTTCAAAAAAAACTGGGAAAACGGGCGACCGCAGCGGTGGGCTAGGCGACCGCGTCGGTCGGACAGGTGACCGCTGCGGTGGAAAATTGCTTATTTCTGGGCTGGGAAATTGCCAATTTTTGGACCATTTTCGAACCGCTGCGGTCGGTAGGCAGTGTAATATCTGCAATAAAAAACCTGCAATTAGAGCTACACCACGTGTAAAAAACAGAAAAAACAGCACCCAGAAGAAGATTAGGCTTCTCAAGCCTTAATAATAGTCTAAACAAGGCTTATTGCCTTTAAATAGAAAGTTTAACATTTTACATAACGTATCCAATCCGAATAGTGATCCAAACAAGTTAAAACATGTCTAAAACAAGTCTAATATATCAACAATCCATTATTACTACTCCGTTGCCTCAGAACTAGACTCAGAACCCGACTCAGAGCTGTATTGACGTTTGCTCTTGCCTTTCCCCCGGCTTTTGCTCTTGCTCTTGCTCTTGCTCTTGCTCTTGCTCTTGCCCTTGCCCTTCTTTCCCTTGGCCGCACCACCACACATAATGTTCTGCATCATTTCCCGCATGGTTCTCATATTTTCTTCATTGCGCAAACGTTCTTCTTCACTCTTTTTCTTAAGCTCTTCGATTTCATTGCGCAAAGCGGCTTCCACCGAGGGATTAATTGAACTAGCAGGAGGAGTGTAAGTGCCAAATAAACCTGGATATAGACGTTCTGAGGCATACTGCGATCCAAGACCGTAAGCACTTCCCTTCTTTACTCCGCCATTCACCTCCAACCATAGCGCAGTTTCCTCTTCTAGTGTCATTTGAGCTGGGGTACTGCTACCACACTCAGATGCCTGAGTCGACATCCTTTCTTCATAGACCGCCGTAGCCTTTTCCTGAAATAAAATTTAATAACAAGAATTAGATTGACAAATATTGACGGATTTAATAACTTTAAAAGATTGAATTTAATAACTTACATATAGCTCTTAACTTCCTCTCCTTTTTTGTTTCTGTATATATGCCTCTTCTTAAAGATTTCAGGCACACGAACTGGCCGCCCTTCTTGCCTTTATTAAAAAGTGACACTTAACTAAATTATTAAAAAATAAAATATAGTTATTACCTGAAAATCGTCAAACATGCTCATCTTTACAGGGAATGGTACCTGACCCCAGGATGGCCATGGCTCAGTCCATCTAGATTTAATGCATCTTGTGATTATGGGAGTAGCCACCATCGAGGGACTAAAACTAGATAAAAATTTATAGTTAAAATAAATATACTAAAAAATTAAACTTCATAGTAGAATTAAATACTTAAAAAATAACAAAAAATAATACTTACCCACGACTACCCTCAGGATAAATCCTCACCCTCCCGTCATCATCATATGATCCTGCAGGACCAATGTAATAAGGCGAGCTCGGCTCATAAACTCGTATAGTAGGTGGTACCAAAGCGTCCACCAGTACCGAGCTCGGATCAGAAGGTGTAGATCCAGAAGGAGTAGATGATGAAGGGGATGGTGACGGACTGGAAGATGGATGAGGCATGGATGATGATGAACCGATGCCATAAGGACGAACGGCATAACCAGGCGATGCAGGAAAGGGCATGCTAGGGGGAAAGGCAGGAGGAGGAGTGAAAAAACCTGGAGCATATGCAGACGGAGGATGTGTAGGAAGCATATGAGGTACATGTCCAGGAGGAGTAGTATGACCTGAAGCAGGCGAGGTACTTTGAACCTTTCTTTTTCCCCTAGCCTTCTCCGAAGATGACATATCTGTAAAATAAGCACAATAAATTAGCACGATATAATCAAATTATAAGTTTTTATGGAATACATTTCTAAAGTAGTGCAAATAATTGTAGTAAAGTAAAAACAACAAACTACGAACATGTCAATCATCATCATTCGCGTTAAGGTCATCGGCTATTTCCTCTTCCTCGCTCGTCTCATCGCTGTCAACAAATTCTTCCTCACTTGTTTCAACGTCATCCATATATTCATCCTCCTCGTTTGCCCTAGATGTTCCTTCTCCAAAATTAGTCGTGTTTTTTCTACGTCTAACCACCGATTCATCAAACTGTTCATAGATGCCTTCACTATGTTGCAACTGGTCGGCTAATTCAATATCCGCAATCAAGGGAATGGTAGATACCTCATTTTGATATGCAACATCTAATACATCATCTACTTCCACTCTTCCCACCGGCTTGCCTTTTAGAACAGCCCACCAATTGGCCTTGGTTTTGGATTTGGCTTTGGTTTTGTTCGTTGTCGGTGGATAAGGAACGTACCACACTTGCTTCACGTTCTAGGCAATGATGAAAGGATCATAATGTCCATATGACCTTTTGTGATTAACTTCAACTATTTTAGAACATGGGTCTACCCTCGTATCCTTTGGACTCGGATCAAACCACTTGCAACGAAAAAGCACCAATCTTTTACGAGGCCAACCTACTGTAAACTCTATTTCTAAAATCTCCTCAATCACACCATAGTAATCAAAGTCTACATCCAGGTCACCAGTACCACCTTTCACACACACACCGCTGTTGTTTGTTTTCTTCCCCAAGGACCATTCTCTAGTATGGAACTTGTACCCATTAACAAAGTACTTAGACATCCTCTTGTATTTATAATAAGGCCCGTGAGATATATCATGCAACAATGGAAAGTTTATGCCATTGTCTGGATTGAGTACCTATATAAAGTTCAAGATAGTTGTACACATTAAACCAACATATATATATTTATAAATATATATACCAAAACACTTATGTATTTGTTTATATAATGCTTACAAATTCTCTAAACCAATCTGAAAATTGTTCATAAACAGCAGAGGCGCCAAATTGTCCAACAAAGTGACTGGATGATGCGTCAAAAAATCTCATTAGTTAGATTACTGATGCAACTTGAATGTTAGGTTTTAATGTAAAAAGAAGCATACTTGTAAAAAGGCGTGACATCGGGACAATTCAACAAAATATGAGTTGTAGCTGCTTTTCTGTCCCGGTCATTGAACTTGCATACTTGCATACAACGTGCTCCAACCGAATTTCGGTCTGAAATTTCGGTCTGAAAATGATGTATTTTTAGTAGTGGGTGTAGAGATTGTTTCCGATAAACCCTCGAATAAAGAAATACCTTTTTAGAATACCCCTGCCCCTCTCCATTGACCTTCATTGAGAATTTTGTAGAGGTTATGCAAGTCATTACCAACCAGATATACTTATCTGGAAATCCAAACCCCTTCATTGCTTCCTCTATAAACTCCCTTCTCACCGTATCATATGCTTTCCTAAGGTCTATCTTCATTAAGCACCTAGGAGAGGTTTTTCTGTTATATTACCTTAGTAAGCATGACAGATTAGAATATTGTGAGCTAGAGAACTCCCTTGTACAAATACAACTTGGTTATCCGCAATTATATACTATAGTACTTCCCTCAATCTTGCACATAGTACTTTAGAGATACACTTATATAGAACATTACAACAAGATATGACTAGTTAATTCACTAGAGATATTTTTTAGCAATAATCTTCAAGATTATTAGCTAAATCAGCACCCCGATTTGATTCTAAGTCTCTAAGTGGATGTACACTGTGAAACTTCCCATTTTCCTCATCATCCATAACTGGAGCTTAAACTATAAACATAACTTTGAAAGAAGAAGAAAACCCTAAATTGTATAAGTCAGTTGAATTCACAAGCCCTAATATTTGAGGAAACGGGTTTATTTTAACCCTAGCTAGCAAATTATAATTCATGCTAGAAGCGACGACATTTAACTAAGCGATCGGAGAATTTAAATTTTTGCATTTATTGTTTCCTGCTACAACGTGTATTTATGTAATAATTAAGATGAGGTAAAAGAACTCTTTTTGGTTTAGCATAGTTAATACTCCCTCCGTCCCAATTTATGTGGCACCATTTGACCGGGTACGGAGTTTAAGAAAATAGAGGTTGACCTTGTTAAGTATCAATTTTACCCTTGAAAAAGTAAGAGAGAGAAGATTTGAGTAATAAAAAAATTGTTGGTAGGGTTAAAAGTATGTAGGGCCCAACAAGGGTAAAATAGAGATGATGCATTAAATAGTTGTCAAATAAGGAAACGTGCCACTTATTTTGGGACAAACAGAAAAGGAAATGGTGCCACATAAATTGGGACGGAGGGAGTATTAGTTAAATTCTTTTGTTTATAGGATCTTTGATGTTGGGCATAAGTCTTATGTTTCGTCATCGATTTCTTATGGCTTTTGTTTTATTTTTATGGTATTATGTGCCCAACAATGATTGATTTGAGGTAAAATACTAACTTGAGGTGTTTGAATATTTTAGAAAATGAAGGAAATTGGAGCTTGATTTGTACAAGAACAAGGAAGAAGCAGTGCATACAGCCTCCCATGCTTGGCATGCTCGGCTGTATGGCATATGAAGAGTGAAAAGTTGAAGAAATCAAAGATAACAGCGCATACAGCCATGAGCGCGAGGCATGATCGGCTGTATGCGCTGAAAAACAGTCCCAAAGCAGTTTGGAGAAGCTAATAACGTGGCCCACTTATTGTACTCCATATTTAAATCCTTGAAAATATATATGTAGAGATTATTACGTATTCTTGGAGGCAAGAACCTTTGGGAGGCATAGAAACGCTAGAGATGGGTTGGAGCTCAACATCTACATTGAGTTTTCTTCTCTTTTCTTTAATTTAGTTTGTTAGTCTAAAGTTGTGGGATTCTCCATGATTGTTGATATTCATAAGTTAATTTGATTTTATTAATTTATTATATTGGGTTATTTATTCATATCTTGAGCCTAATTATTTGATTGCTTGATCACCAATTGAATACTATTTATGAATCTAGGGTTGAACTCGAAAGTGGGAACTATAAGTTGCAATAGGATTGAATAGAGCGTGTTCCTGAACCTAGGCATCGGGGAATGGTGTCGCGGTTAGGATAGAAATATACCTAACATTCATGCTTAGTCACTATACAGGAGAAGCACATGCATTCTTGTTAACTCTAATTCCATAGACATATAGGCGTTAGGGTGGCTTGAATAGGTGAGCAAGGTATCGAAAGAGTCATGTGAGTAATATTAACCCTGTGATTAGTAACCCAAGTAAATTGATTTAGTCAGATTAACTGAAGAATTCAACAGGATTGATAGATATCCCATGACCCTAGGCTATTTCTTCCTCTTGAAAACCAAAATCGTATTTTACTTGTTAATTGTGTTCTTAGTTTAATTAGTTAATTTAGTTATAGTATTCTCAACTATTGAACCTTTCTTGTCTAGATGGTTAGGAATTGTCTGATTTAGTTAGTAGTTAATCAATAGTCCTCGTGGGAACGATACTTTTCTTATCACTTTATTACTTAATCGACCGCATATACTTGCGTGTGCGTTTGGAGCGACAAGTTTTTGGCATCGTTGTCGGGGACTTAGAATTAGCTATTTTCTACATTAGGCTTTTACTTTTGTCTATTCAATTTTTTAGTTTAGTTTAGTTTAGTTTATTACTTGTTAACATGGCATCTTTTAATGAAAATTGGACAAAAGTTGGCTACTCGTATTTTGGTGCTCCTTGTATAATTTGAAATGGACATCATTTGTGGGAAGATTGTCATCATCTTGATATCTTACATAACTATTTATCTAGTAGTTCTTCTACAACTTTTGATTGATAATGAAATCACAAACAACACTAAAGGAAAACTAACTACTACTTCTCAAACTAAAGAAAATCAAAATGTCAAGGTTTCAACCAAACAACCAGTATGGGAGACAACAAAGAGAGAGAAGATTCACATGATCAGCGAACCAAAACAACCTAACTGGGACGAACAACCAAGCAACATAAAGGAACCCTACCAACTACCAAGCTCGTCGGGGACCCAAAATCTTTACCACTCGACCACTGCACCCAACCATGTCACATAATCACTACTGGAACATGGTCTGAGAGGTCGCATACTACAAATACCAATGATGTTTTAGGGGGAGGAGACGATAATCAAGATAGCAGACCCAAACTATTTGGCTCAAATTATACTCGGATGGAATGAAAATTGGGATATAAAGCTTATCAACCAACCCATGGAACCTACCACAGAGGCAATGACGTCACCATGGAACCAACAGGCATGGAATGCACAACCACACCTATAGATCACTCTCATGCACTTGAATGCACCACTCTACTACCCATTAAACTATCAAACTCAGAATCAGGAGAACAACTACTACCATGCTCAAATGATACCGCCAATTTCTCCTATTTACCACCCAACTCACCAAGCAAGCAACATGAAGCAACACGAATATCAACCAATGATGATTCCAAATCCGAGATTTATGGAAAACGTAAACAACAAACATGCAAACAACAATCTGGTGCAATAAGTCAACTAGATTCAAGATGAGGAAGAAGAGGAAGGCAACTCAACAACAACAAAGGTGTTGTATGGAATGTTAAGGGAACCCACAACTTCAGTGTCCAAATAAGGTCAAGGAAGAATACATAACTTGTGCTTCCCAGTAATTCTAAGAAAATATCACTAAGTATAAGGGCATTGGAACCTCCAACAGAATACAAGTACAAAGGTTGTCATGGTCCCAACAATGTACGAGAATTATTGGACTATGGACATAACCAGGAACAGGAAGAGGCATCGAGCTCAACAATGATCATGGAAAAGAAGATGTTACCAATTCACCCACCTACAATAAGTGTCATAATTTAGAAGTGTAGGGGTTCAGGGAACAAGGATTTTAGGAGAGCTTTTAGGTCAATGTTGGATTACAATAAACCTATCCTAGTAGCACTTCTTGAAACAAAGCTGGATGATCACTATGCTCTAGCAGAAGAGTTTAGTTTCAATAACATGATTCAAGCGAGGGCCCAAGGAGCATCTAGAGGTATTTCTATGATGTGGAATGCAGGTCAAATCGTAGTGGGTCACATTGGTTTGGAAGATCAAGAAATCCACGCGATGTTCAAGGTAAAAAATAACCATAACCCTAATCCTTGGCTATTAACTATTTTATATGCTAGTTATGATATTAATGATAGAATTGTATTGTGGGACAACCTTAAAGAAGTAGCTAATCAATATAAGGGTCCATGGATGATAGCTGGAGACTTTAATAAAATTACTAGGGCCTCTAGGAAGTTTGGAGGGCGATCAATTAACTACAGTAGGGCTTCAAAATTAATTGATTTCTTAAATTATTGTAGCTTAATTGATTTAGGATTTAGAGGTCCAAAATACACTTGGACAAATAAGCCTAGAAGCAATCATAATTTAATTATAGAAAGACTAGATCGTCGTTACGCAAATCTTGATTGGATTAATATGTTCCAAGAAGCAAGTGTTACTCATCTAACTAGGATTCACTTCGACCATTGTCCAATTAAAATTGATCTAACTAAAGACTTTGGTCGATACAGTGATATCTTTAGAATCGAGACCATGTGGACTTCTCATCATTCTTTTCAAGGAATAGTTCATGATACTTTGCACAGTCAAAGTGATATTATTGAAGCTACAAAAGAATTCACTAATAGAGTTAAAATATGGAATAAGGAAGTATTCGGAAATATCTTTTTTTTTTAAAAGAGTATTTTGGCAGAATAAGGGAGAATTCAAAATTCTCCTATGTATACTACTAGCCAATTTTTAATAGATCCCAAAAGATACCTATTGCTAGAATATAAGAAAATACAAAAACGAGAAGAAGAATTATAAAAATTAAAGTCTAGGATTCCATGGCTTAATCATGGAGACACTAGTACTAATTTCACATTACTACTATGCATATAAGAAGGAAAAATAGAATCTTGAGCTTAAAAGATGAAGGGGGCAACATTTTCTTTAATCAAAAGGATATTAAGAACAATATTACAAAGATTTTGAAGAACCTATATAGTACTAATCATAATCAGCCTACTGTAAATCACAATAGAATATATTTTATAATTACTTTTAAAGAATGCCATGCCATGGTTTTGACTAGAGATATTACATTAGCTGAAATTAGGAACGCTATATTCTCTTTTAAACCCTATAAGACGACAGGACCTAACTATTGACACCCAATTTTGTCCCTTCTTTTTTTAAAATTGGCCATAATTCAACTTAAGGGTGCAACGTGACCATTTATGCAAATGTGCATTAGAAATTATACATTTACGTGTGTTATCCTCTATTTATACATTATATACTTAAGCGCGGCTATATTACGTAATTTTTGCATCATTTAGACTATTTGTCAAAACTGTGACTATTTTTGAAATTAGTACATTTATAATATTAGTGGCTATATTATATAATTACATCATTTAGGCTAACTGTCAAGTTTGTTCTAATTTTTGATTATTTGTGCAAATTAGTAATTATTTGTGATTATATATATTTAAATAATTTTATTTGAGTTTATTTCATAATTATTTGTGCATTTTATAAAATACGTATATCTATATTTTTATTTACACTTTTAAGTTGAACATTGGCCAATTTAAAAGAAAATACCCAAATTCCTTTTATTTTTATTCTTCCATAATTCCTATCAAAATTCTTCATTTATTTATATTTATCTTATTTATTAAATTATATTTTTTCTTTTGAACCTAGACGAGTGTTCGTCTAGGTACGTTCATAATTAAATTGAAATTTTATTTTTCTCTTATTTTATTTTGAATTAATCTTTTTTCTAAATCTTCTTCCTATTCCTACTTGAATCTAGACAAAATGTGGTCCACACTCGTTTCTTTATTTAAAACCATGTCCAAGTTCATCCCCTCCTCCCCCCTTCTTCCTTACACACAATCAACAAAAAACACAAAAAATCAATACACAGTACAACCTCACCACCGACAGACTCACTCACACTCACCCCCGTCTTCTTCTCCATTAACAATACTGATCTCTTTCCTTTTAACATATATACAAAGATCAAACAACAACACACACCTTACCATTACAATACGAGCCTACCCTCCCCCCCCCCCCACAGAGCACACCATAGCCGACCCCTGCTCCCTCTCCAATGGACTTCTCCTCTTTGACGCTCCATAACCACCACACTCCCATCAAAAACCAGTACATACACACTCCACACGCTACTACACCACCGTAACCATCGAATTCCTGAACAAAAACCAACCACAACCAGTAGCGGAAACCACCATTTTCTCCAAACCAAACCCATTATATATCCACCCAAAAACAGAGTACAAATCAACAAACCCACTATCTTCATCCTCTCTCAAACCACTAGTACAATAATACCCACCTCTCATACACCATTAAAAACCATCAATACCAATCACCCGCACGAATTGATTGAACACAGATTCGTATACACACATGCTATATGAATCAGAAACAGTGGAATACATCGACCCCTTTTCTTCCTCGCCATCTCTCTCACCTTTGTGAAACACCAATACACATCGGGAAAACTAAGGGGAAATCGGGGAACAGGGGATGCCACTGCCACCGGAGTTTTTAACTGATCGCCAGTGGCTAACCTTCATTGTCGTTCTTAAATGTTGAATCGATTTGAGATGCAGAACAACGACAGTGGTAGCGACGCCGTGGGAGCTTCTCGCCGGCCGTTGTTCCTGTCATTCTCGTCGGTTATGGTTTCGTCTGTTAATTATCGTCTGTGAATTTTTTACTGTTGATGCATATATTTTGAGATCTGATTATGTTGGTTCTGGTTTGCGTTTGGCGTATCCATTCTTCTGTTTCTAATTTGGCTATATATATTATTGACGAATAATTTGACCTTTAGTTACACTTGATCTTTTGTTGGTATAGTTTTGCAGATCTCGAAATCTTGGGTCAAGTGGTTGGTTAAGGATCTTTTAAGACTCCACGAATATTTGACTGATTCTGAACAATGCTACACTGGTCAGCGGCCTATGAAAATATTTTATTTGAGGCCTACACAAGGAATTGACGGAAATACAATGAATTGATTGACTAATCATGGCCATGAAAAATAATTGTTTATTTGAGGCCTACTGATAAACAATCACATTCCCACGTCCCTAAAACAAAAGGCTATGATGACGTTTATAAGCCGCTATTACAAACGAGCCGCTGATGGAGTGACGAGACCGGTACTTGGCATGGCAACACGACCGGCCGGCGTGTTCGCAGCAGTATCGACGTCCTTAACCTCCACCCAATTCATACACACCTGAGCCAACACTTTTAAAAATCTCTTTCCCCCTTTATTTTAAAAACTATTACTCCATCTATTCCATTTTGTTTGTCATAGTTACTATTACGGGAGTCAAACTTTTTAAATTTGACCGTAGATTAGGATATAAATTTTTTAACTTTTTTTAAATAAAATTTTCATATTTGAAAACTATACGAAAAGTACTATAAGTCACAATAAATTACAACTCAAAATATTTAAAAGATATATATAAAGATTACGGGCAAAGATAAACTCGTTTGACCCTCGAAATCCGAACTACGAAAAACAAAGTGGGACGGAGGGAGTATTATTAAAACTATTATTATTATTATTACTCTTATTATTACTATTATTATTATTATTATTATTATCATTTTCATTATTTTCATTAATACTATTATTATTCACTAACTCTTTTTTTTAAATCTTGCGAGGTAAAATTGGAAAGAGATGATAACCTATTTTGGAAGAGAACAATTCAAAGAGAAGCCTTTTTGTCATTATTATTATTTTGTTCTCATTATTATTAATATTATTATTTATTATTATTTTTTTACTATTTATTATTTATTGTTTTACTAATTCATTTTCATCCTTTTTGCAAGGTGCAATCCTTAAGGAGGAAGCCTATTAGGACCTCTTATCTTAATTATTATATCATGTAGTTATTTGACTA
The DNA here is from genome assembly GCA_037355625.1 of Petunia x hybrida. NCBI lineage: Eukaryota > Viridiplantae > Streptophyta > Magnoliopsida > Solanales > Solanaceae > Petunia > Petunia x hybrida. The sequence continues at coordinate 7,545,480 of JBBBVM010000055.1, forward strand.
TATCTAATTAGTTAGTTTAAATTGCTTAGTTACTTATTTCGAATCCCAATTATAAAGTCCGGTCGGTAACCACATTTGGTGGGGCTCGAGAGGTGCCTAACCCTTCCTCTCGAGTTTACTTGAACCTCTTACGTAGAATTTCTGGTTCGTAGACTAAGTTTAGGAGATAATTGTTAAAATTGGCTAGAAAAAAAATAAGTGACCTAATACACCTTAGAAAATATGTTAGGTGGCGACTCCAATACTTAAACTCAAACGAGTTACCCAGTCAAACCCAAAACCCGACTCGTCTCAAGTTGAGTCCAAAATCGAGTATGACAGAATAGCGACTCCACTGGGGATATCAAGGTTCAAACCATAACGGACTTTAAATTGGGATTCTTTGATTTTTTTATTTCATTTATTTCGATACTAACTTTTTTCTTCTTTTTCTTTTGCACGATTAAGGTTTAGTTTTATTTATGTGTTTTATTCTTGAATTATGTGATTATATTTTATTATTTGTTCATGTCACTCACACCTCCCCCACTCCTGGGAAACGACAATTTACACACGCACACGGTGATTACGTGGATCCCACGGCCGCCTCACCCACAAAAACTTTTTAGGAGGACGTTTTGGAATATAGTTGGTCCGTGGTACAACCAACGATTTCAAATGGTCCCACTCCTTGGCCGTCCTCCCTGGGGAACCGTGTCTAGAATTACCCACTCTTAGTCTAGAAATCATGCATCATGTCATATTTAGGACCATTTTGACTTCGACTCATGTCTAAGTCTATTAGTTCACCATATTTGAACGAATCAAACGGGTCTCCAACCCTAAGGGACATTTAAATATGTTATGTGTGCATTTATTTAAAGTTGAACGTGTCTAATGTAGACCATTTATGGGTTCTCATAACAAAATCAATTATTTATTCAAACGAACCCAATTATTTTATAAAATTATTTTTGGGTTATGAACGAAATTAATTTTTTCTACTTTTATGAAAACAAAGCCATAGATTTTAAATTAATTTATTCTATTTTTAATGCAACAAAATCAATTATTATTTCTATTTACCTAAAGCAAAATGTTATTTCTACATTTATATAATAAAATTAGTTATTTTATAAAATTATTTTTATGTTAATTTCTGGGTTATGAGAACAATTGGGATGATACAAAATACACGTTCAATTTTAAATACCATAATCAAATTAGGAAGGCTTAACATCATTGGTATGTTAAAGTCCATTAGCCAACCTCGTCCAAAAGCGTCATCATATGACGTCTATCATGCATATTATGTGTATTTATCTGCTTTGTATATGAAATTATTATCTGACTTGTTGTTTTATGTGTTAATCTTACTCCCACTCCCGAGGTTGACTTGTGCATTTTGAACTTGTGCATCTCGTGCATACCTTCCGCCACTCCTGGCGGCTTCCTAAATCGTGCATTGAAAACACGGTGGTTGCAACCACCTCTTCCCTCACATAAAAACTCCTTTAGGTAGAAGACTTGGAATCTATTCGATCCGAGACATTCCCGCTCCCGAACCGTCCGCTTGGGAGGATAATAAAATCCGGTCTAGCCAACTTCATTCCGTAGTAGCGGCGATAGGAATCATGCATCATGGCATATCATTAGTCGACTTTTTCTCAAGTCTGATAGGCCAACTTGTTCAAACCATCTGAACGGGTTTCTAACCCCCAAAGAGCGTTGGACATGATTTATTTGCATTTACTTAAAGGATTAGACGTGCAAAATGTGGACCGTTTACTACATTGTTCTGCATTCAGTGTCATTCAAAGGCATAAAGGTTAACTAAGAGGCTTTAAAAGCCCAAAGTGAATCAGAAATAATTGTTTATTCCTACTGGTCGGAATGACTCTGTAATCAATGCCATTAAAAGGAACAAAGGTTACCTAAGAGGCGTCAAAAGCCCGAATTGAATCAGAAATAATTGCTTAAACAATCAAAGGTATTCTGTATTTAATGTCATTCAAAGGCATGAAGGTTAACCCGAGAGGCGTCAAAAGCCCGAATTGAATCAGAAATGATTGCTTAAACAATCAAAGGTACTCAGTATTCAATGCCATTCAAAGGCACAAAGGTTACTCAAGAGGCTTTAAAAGCCCAAAGTGAATCAAAAATGATTGCTTAAACAATCAGAGTTATTCTGTATTCAATGTTATTCAAAGGCACGAAGGTAACCGATCAGGCGTCAAAAGCCCAAATTGAATCAGAAACGACCGTTTATTTCTTAAACAATTGGAATCATTATGTATTCAATGCTGTTCAAAGGCATTAAATAATAACCAAATAGGCATTAAAGGCCCAATTTAAAGCAGAAATAACCACTTGATAGACGGGATGACACATAACGCACATTTATCCTTTAAGCATTATATAAAGGCTTGACATCCTTGGCATGTCACAAGTCCATTAGCAACTTCCTTCTAAAGTGTCTAAAGGGTTCTCAACTCACAACGACACATCTCCTCATATCCTCTGTCGCATTTTTTTCAAAAACTTGTGCCACATGTTGATCATTTTGCTCACAGTAAAGCGAATCTTAGTCATTTTTCTTCTCCCTTTTCCTATCATCCTTCACCTTTTCCAAAAAATCATGGCCACTAGAACATTTGACATTGTTGTTGAAACCCCTCAGTTGCTCAGAGATTGGTGGGGAAACCTAAGCATAGATCAACAAGACCGAGTTAAAGTGGTGTTAGGAAACCTGATTTCACTAATAGAACATAGTGCAGTAGAAGGGATGATAGAAGCAACAGTACATTATTGGGATGCAGAATGAGTAGTTTTCCACTATGGGAGTGTAGAGTTAACACCATTACTGGAGGAAATAGGTGGGTTAACTCAATTACCATTTGAAAGTGGAGAAGTCTTGATGCCTAAGAACATTACACCCGAGGAGTTCTTCGAAATGGTTGGGTTTAAGCCTGAGTTGTGCACAGACAGTATACGGCAATCCGAAATCTATCTAACTTCCCTCTACATCAAATTTGGGTATGGAGAGACATTTCAAGAATCTGGAGACTATTTCAGCATTAACCAGGCAGATTGGCAAGAGCAGAGGGTACTTGCTTTTGTCACCAGCTTTCTAGGGATTGTCGTCTTTCCACAACACAAAGGACGAGTTGATATTTTCATGGTCACAATTGTTGATGCCTTACTCAAAGACACTAACAAGAACTACACTTTGGTAACGATGTTTGTTGTATAAATGTACCGAGCTTTAGAAAGATGCAAGAAGGGCGCTGGTTTCTTTGAAGGTTGCAATTTGCTGTTGCAAATTTGGCTAAGGGAGCATTTGCAAAAGATAGATAGCACAGAGCAAGCTTTCCATTCCATACCAAGAGAAAACTACATCTTGACTCATACCGCCCGCATGGACAATGCTCTCGAGAAATGGGACCAACCAACAATTGCCAAAGGATGGCATCACATATTCTGTCAACTGACACCCGAGAATATTCAATGGATATTTGATTACTTTCCCAGCACAACAGTAATCACACGGTCCGAAAAAGACTCATTTCTCATCTTAGTGGGCTTTAGAGGAGTTTATCCATATACTTCTCTAAGGGCACTTAGACAAGCAGGGAGAAAGCAAACGGTACCCCAAATTGCAAACATCGGAAATTTCAAAGCGAATATTCTCGGAGGAGTGATCCCGTTTAAAGACAAAATATTAGAACTTTGGAAAGAAAGGCAACGAATGGGAATCGAGACCATTGGACGAGACAGGTTTGACGCTGGCTATGACGAGGACTATCCAGACTGACTTAGAAGAGACATAGCAATGGCAATTCAACCAAGTCCAACAACAAAAAGGAAAAGGAATGCTGATGAGTTAGAATCTGAGTACAAAAGGTTACGCAAACAACTGGCAAGGGCACAAGGGAAAATAGCAAAGAAGAAGAGTTTGGTTGAAACAAAGAACGAAGAAAAAGGCAAATGGCGCAGTAAGACAGAACTCCTGACAAAACATATAGAGTCTATCGGCGTATGGGCTAGCGAGGGAATAAGCGATGTGGCAAACAAAGGAATGGAGGAGAAAGGAAAGCTTGGAAAATGTTGAAAAACTTCACATTTGACATATCCCGGCTCTTAACTAATGCAGATAATATCATCTTCCAAGGATACTCATCAGAGGCAAGCCTGTCCGAGGAAGACTCGACTGAGGAAGAAGAAGACGAAGAAGAAGAAGAAGAAGAATCTTCTGGGGAACGATCAGTATAAAAGATGTTCACCTGGCCATGATCTAACCCTCTAGCAATGTTTTCTTTCTCTTACACTGTTTCAATATCAGCCAATGTAACAAAAGTTCAACAAATGCAATATTATCTTTTAAGCTCCGCATATTGTTAGCAAAATGAAATGATACATGTGGCACAAAGCATTTTTCGAAATCATCGTGCGTAAAACGATCCTTCATATTAGGATGCATTTTTTATTTGATATGTGTGCATTGCATAAATTTGTCTGTGGCTTTAGGTCTCTAAAGGAATTCTTTCTCCAAACTCAAATCGCCTATCAAGGAACCTCCTCTCCCTACTCCATGATCAAATCCTAGTATCCAAAATCTTTCGCATGTCCAAATTGTCTCTAATTCGTTCAAAAATCTATTACCCAAAAGGTTGGCTCGAGTTGAATACCAAGGCAAAGGACATGGTTAAGCGAGTGCACTTGTCAGGGATTTTCCGAACTAGGAGTTCTTCATAGCAATTCCCACTAGTCCTCTCCTATCTCTACATTACCTCCGCTGCACTACAAACTACCAGTAAGGCTAGCTGGTCTGAAAATACGAGTCTTTTCAAAAGAAGAAAGATGAAGTCTCTTTCGTCGCAACCATTCAAGACCCTATCTTCAACCACTACTATCAAACAGCGCTACTGTTTTATCCCTATGCTCATATACCACCTAAATATCCTATTTACAACACTAAACCCACTTGACCTTCCACATCCCAACACCAAATCATCTACCATACCAGCAAAACACCCAATCCAACTACCAAAAATACACTACCATATCCTCCTAATGCCTCGCCCTGATGCAAACCAAAGACCGAAAAGAAACTACACTCCACTAGCCAAATCCCACACCCAATTGTTCGAGAAATGAGAAATTGTCGGGCTTGTTGCCCCAAGCACCTCAATTGTCCCATCGAGCAACATGAAAATTGACAAGGCGAGGAAAATATTGGTCAAACTCAAAGGAACCTTAAGACCTTTTGACAGCAACATCCAAAGGTCATTTTGTTGCACCTGTCCACACAGTCACACCACCTACAATACATGACTGTGACCCAAAGGACTTTCCAACTTATTCACATCATGATCGAAATAGCAGTCAAAGGACTAGTGAAATACAATATTGAAAAACAGAGGTGTAGCAAATACTTGTGCATAACAACCAAAACAAGCAAGTCGATTCAACTTGCAAAGGAGAGACAAAACACAATGAAAAAGCCATCATTATTTGACAAACCTGAAGACTTCCTGGAGCAAATTTTCGTCGAAGGCTTTTATTGGGGTGATATGATTTCTCATGACGCCAACTACAAAAGGACGCAGCAATCTAAGAATATACATGATATAGGCAACCTACATCGAGTGCAACGACTCGGCAATAAGATATTATCCAACAAATAAAGTTGGTGCAAAGGACTATATCACAGCAGTTGGTCAACGAGTATGAAAGACGTCGAGAACCTCTTTGAAAGACACATAGCTATCATGACAGACAAGTTTGGAAGGAAGGATGACAAATACACTCAAGGCCCTGGTATTCGACAAAAGCCAACAACCCTTCCTGTCACACAACACAATCTATTCCTTATACAATGTCTTTATCACTTTTCATTGACATTCAACTCCTCATCTCCCGCTTAAAAAAGCGTCATTCATTTGGCCAAAATCCTTGCCTTGACTGCTACATAAAGCACCTAGGCAATCTCTTGTGATATCTATACGATCTATCACAACCTTCAAATTTAAGTGTTAATCTATCATCTGCGGTCTAGGCATCCTCTTATGCTTATGTGTCATTTTTGCTTCAAGTCTTTGCTAATACGCTCACACTCTTTTGTGCATTTCACCACTTTGTTAGGGTTGCCTTGCGTTTGAACACTGAAATCGGTCAAGAATCTGCATTCGAAAAAGCCGAAATGGCAAGCCGAGCCGAAAATATTTTCTCATGCAAAATCCTTAAACCGCCAACATATGACACCAAGAATATTTCCGACAATCCCAATATCATACAACCTTCATTGTACTCACACGAGAGTCACACCAAAGAAATCCAATCACTATACAACCAAAGCTAGCAAAACACATAACCTTACAATGCACCCAACTTACACAATAAACAACCTTCTCTCCGTCAAGACTTCTAACTACAACCCTATCAGGCTCAACACAATCAAAGACATACCAAAAGAACAAAACCTCACGACTTTATTCCTTTAGCCCAATCAAATGACATTGCAACCGGCAAATAAAATCCGGCTTAGATACCCATTCTTAAATTCAATCCGACAAGATCTACCCCTTCACTCAACCATCCCATACCATGGCACCGCAAAATATCCAACACTGAAACACAAAGTTCAAAGTCTGACTGGCCCAAATCAAAATGGTGGTACAACAAAAAACCAACAAAGGGAAACTCCAACTCCCAAACCACAAACACACTTTCTACAAAGGCCAATCCATCAAAGTTAGCTCCACGATTGTCGAATAGAAAAGCACGAAACATCATAACCCGAGACAAATACAATTCTAGACAATCTCCAAATTCAGCAAAATCCAAATATCAAACGCTCAATCGGAAAATATCCACATATTCATAGTCATCAATACATCCAATCCTCACCCCAAAGGACGAATGCAGATTTTAGCCAATACATTGGTGTTCAGTGCAATGCAACCGCCTCCTCTCGATGATTTGTCATAAATAATAAATTGGGGCAGAATTTTTTAGGATCACCTCAAAAATTCCAAAAGACGCAAACTTGACACTGGGGCAGAAATTTTTTAGGGGACCTCAAAAAATTTCAAGAAAAGTCCTTACAACATCAACATGATAGTCTCCTTAGCACATCGCATGATATAACAATAGCATTCTACTTGTTGCACTTTACTTTACTCTTGATGCATCGACTGAAGGTACACTGCCAGACATCAAATTTTGCACTTTGATTAGCTGAGGGTACACAGCCCGAAGCGTCGACTGAGGGTATACAGCCCGATGTCGATTTGTCATTTAAATTAGCTGAGGGTACACAGCCCAAAGCGTCGATTGAGGGTACACAGCCCGATATCGATTTGCATTTTAAATTAGCTGAGGGCACACAACCCGAAGCGTCGATTGAGGGTACACAGCCCGATATCGATTTGCATTTTAAATTAACTGCGGGCACACAATCCGAAGCGTCGGTTGAGGGTACACAGCCGATACCGATTTGTCATTTACATTAGCTGAGGGTACAAAGCCCGAAGCATCGATTGAGGGTACACAGCCCAATATCGATTTGTCATTTAAATTAGCTGAGGGCACACAACTCGAAGCGTCGATTGAGGGTACACAGCCCGATATCGATTTGTATTTTAAATTAGCTGAGGGCATACAACCCGAAGCGTCGATTGAGGATACACAGTCCGATATCGATTCTCATCTTAAATTAGCTGAGGGCACACAACCCGAAGCGTTGATTGAGGGTACACATCCCGATATCGATTCGAATTTTAAATTAGCTGAGGGGCACACAACCCGAAGCGTCGATTAAGAGTACACAGCCCGATATCGATTTGCATTTTAAATTAGCTGAGGGCACACAATGAAGCGTCGATTGAGGGTACACAGCCCGATATCGATTTGGATTTTAAATTAACCGAGGGTACACATCCCGAAGTACTGACAGAGGGTACACAGCCCGATGTCGAAACTGACACCGCAGAGGGTACACAGCCCGATGTAAATTTTGACATTGTGACAAGGAGACAGCCTGGAGGGAAGACAGCCCGTTTAAAGGACGAAAAGCAATGGACAAACAATTCGGCGTCACAACTGGCAAGATGATCCAACAACAGTTCAGCACGACAAAGCAACTAATTCCTGACTAGAAGCACTTATCAAATGGATATCCTCCAGAGAAGAGGCACACATTCCCTAGCACTGAGCACCTGAAAGCGGACCAGACAAAGAAGAGCTCAACTCAACAGGGAAGTTTACTTTATCTTTATTTTTTATCTTAGTTTTCATTTTGTCTTGATTTTGCTATAGGGATTCTCCGATCCCTCGACAAACCCCTGCACCCTACTCTCACAATCATTCCCAAAACCACTACCAATTATGCAACCGCAAAACTTCAAATACATCCCAAAGCGCCCAAAGCCACAATCCTATACTCGCACCAGCAATCTTTCCCCTCCAACTGAGTACCAGCTCCATATTCCTTCCTATTCGTGCCTATCTGTTTAAATCGTGCATATTTATCGTGCTTTACTCTTCAATGTTCCTCAGTTCATTCTAGACAATGTCGAGGCCAAGATGACTCCTCTATCGAATTATAGTGGAAATTGTGCCAATGTAAACCCCCTTTATGGGTGTGTCATGCACCACTCTTTATAACTAGGACGTTTACAAGCCTATTTCACCACACTCGATCTATCGATGTTATCTCGATTTCGACAGCGCCTTTGTCCTACCTGCAAAATACCTATTCGGTCAAATACTGACATGCTCAAAAGCCGATCATCTGATACTCCCACAAGAAATCTACCCAATCCTTCATTGCTAATTAGAATGGTATTTTGCATTTCCTTCTAATTAATGCCTACTTTACCTATTCAAGCCTATCTGCGTCAATCGTGCGTGTTTTCGTGCTCAATCGTGCCCATCTATTTAAGTCGTGCGCATTTATAAAACTCGCTCCTCAAATCCTTCCCAGCTCAGTCAAGGCAATATTGGAGGCAAGCTTACTCAGTTATCGAGACGAAGTGGAAACTATGTACATATAGACTCCCTTTTATGGGTGTGTAGCGCGCCACATCTTCATAACTAGGATGATTATAAGCCTCTTTTCCCACTCTCGATATGCTGATGTTATCTGATCTTCGATAGTGTTGTTACTTTACTCATCATTTATTCCGTCGAAAAGGAAAAACATACACAAACTTAAACTTTGCATACCTGGATAAGTTTAGTCTCTACATTTAAAATCGTGCATCATAAATCTCCCACACGGGCAAAATGTCATTCTAGAACTACGCATGGCCTGATTCTCGTGAAATCCGAGATATGTAGGCAACTCAGAGACCGGGGTTCGGCCAAAAATACCCCCAAAACTCCCATTCCCCCTTCAATCATTTTTGCCTTCCAGTCATGACAAAATTGGTACTCCGTCAACTATCTTTGCCCGAAGACTCTTTCATCATCCCCAGGCAAAGAGAGGCAGCTGTTGACACCCAATTTTGTCCCTCCTATTTCAAAAATTGGCCATAATTCAACTTAAGGGTGCAATGTGACCATTTGTGCAAATGTGCATTAGAAATCATGCATTTACGTGTGTTATCCTCTATTTATACATTATATACTTATGTGCGGCTATATTACGTAACTTTTGCATCATTTAGGCTATTTGTCAAAACTGTGACTATTTGTGAAATTAGTACATTTATAATATTAGTGGCTATATTATATAATTACGTCATTTAGGCTACATATCAAGTTTGTTCTAATTTATGATTATTTGTGCAAATTAGTAATTATTTGTGATTATATATATTTAAATAATTTTATTTGAGTTTATTTAATAATTATTTGTGCATTTTTATAAAATACGTATATCTATATTTTTATTTACGCTTTTAAGTTGAACATTGGCCAATTTAAAAGAAAATGCCCAAATTCCTTTTATTTTTATTCTTCCATAATTCCTATCAAAATTTTTCATTTATTTATATTTATCTTATTTATTAAATTATATTTCTTCTTTTGAACCTAGACGAGTGTTCGTCTAGGTAAGTTCATAATTACATTGAAATTTCATTTTTCTCTTATTTTATTTTGAATTAATCCTTTTTCTAAATCTTCTTCCTATTCCTACTTGAATCTAGAAAAAATGTGGTCCACGTTCGTTTCTTTATTTAAAACCATGTCCAAGTTCATCCCTCCTAAATCTTCTCCTAAATCATTATCCAAATCTACCTAAAATCCCTCCCAAAATTACTCCTCTAATTTCTCCCTAAAATTCCTCCTCAAATCTTCCCTTAATTCCCATAATCCCTATAATTATTCCCCTAAATCCCTTAATTTTCTCTTTCAATCCTATATCTACATAATACTCTTCTACCATACACACGGTCATCACAATAGGCGGACCTACTTCCCCTTTGTCAGCATCTACACAACTACACCTTCTTCCTTACACACAATCAACAAAAAACACAAAAAATCAATACACAGTACAACCTCACCACCGGCAGACTCACTCACCCTCACCCCCGTCTTCTTCTCCATTAACAATACTGATCTCCTTCCTTTTAACATATATACAAAGATCAACAGCAACACACACCTCACCATTCAATACGAGCCTACCCCTCACACACACAAAGCACACCATAGCCGACCCCAGCTCCCTCTCCAATGGACTTCTCCTCTTCGACGCTCCATAACCACCACACTTCCATCAAAAACCAGTACGTACACACTCCACACGCCACTGCACCGCCGCAACCATCGAATTCCAGAACAAAAACAAACCACCACCGGTAGTGGAAACCACCATTTTCTCCAAACCAAACCCATTACATATGCACCCAAAAACAGAGTACAAATCAACACACCCACCATCTTCCTCCTCTCTCAAACCACTAGTACAATAATACCCACCTCTCATACACCATTAAAAACCATCAATATCAATCACCCGCACGAATTGATTGAACACATATTTGTATACACACATGCTATACGAATCAGAAACAGTGGAATACATCGACCCCTTTTCTTCCTCGCCACCTCTCTCACTTTTGTCAAACACCAATACACAAATCCACACCAGGAAAACCAAGGAGATCGGGGAATAGGGGATGCCACTGCCACTGGAGTTTTTAACTGATCGCCATTGGCTGACCTCCATTGCCGTTCTTAAATGTTGAATCGAACTGAGATGGAGAACAAGGGACAGTGGTAGCGACGCCGCGGGAGCTTCTCGCCGGCCGTCATTCCTGTCGTTCTCGTCGGTTATGGTTTCGTCTATTAATTATCATCTGTGAATATTTTACTATCGATGCATATATTTTGAGATCTGATTATGTTGGTTCCGATTTGCGTTTTGCGTATCCATTCCTCTGTTTCTAATTTTGCTATATATATTATTGACGAATAATTTGACCTTTAGTTACATTTGATCTTTTGTTGGTATAGTTTTGCAGAACTCGAAATCTTCGGTCAAGTGGTTGGTTGAGGATCTTTTAAGACTCCACGAATATTTGACTGATTCTGAACAATGCTACACTGGTCAGCGGCCTATGAAAATATTTTATTTGAGGCCTACACAAGGAATTGATGGAAATACAATGAATTGACGGACTAATCACGGCCAAGGAAAATAATTGTTTATTTGAGGCCTACTGATAAACAATCGCATTCCCACGTCCCTAAAACAAAAGGCTATGATGACGTATATAAGCCGTTATTACAAACGAGCCGGTGATGGAGTGACGAGACCGGTACTTGGTATGGTAACACGACCGACCTGCGTGTTCGCAGCCGTATCGACGTCCCTAACCTCCACCCAATTCACACACACCAGAGCCGACACTTTTAAAAATCTCTTTCCCCCTTTATTTTATAAACTATTATTATTAAAACTATTATTATTATTATTATTATTATTATTATTATTATTATTATTATTATTTTTATTATCATTTTCACTATTTTCATTAATATTATTATTACTCACTAACTCTTCTCTTTAAATCTTACGAGGTAAAATTGGAAAGAGAAGATAACCTATTTTGGAAGAGAACAATTCAAAGAGAAGCCTTTTTGTCATTATTATTATTATTTTGTTCTCATTATTATTATTATTATTATTATTATTATTATTATTATTATTATTATTATTATTATTTATTATTTTTTACTATTTATTATTTATTTACTAATTCATTTTCATCCTTTTTGCAAGGTGCAATCCTTAAGGAGGAAGCCTGTTAGGACCTCTTATCTTAATTATTATATCATCTAGTTATTTGCATATATCTAATTTGTTAGTTTAAATTGCTTAGTTACTTATTTCGAATCCTAATTATAAAGTTCGGCCGGTAACCATATTTGGTGGGGCTCGAGAGGTGCCTAACCCCTTCCTCTCGAGTTTACTTTAACCTCTTACGTAGAATTTCTGGTTTGTAGACTATGTTTAGGAGATAATTGTTAAAATTGGCTTGAAACAAAATAGGTTACCTGATACACCTTAGAAAATATGTTAGGTGGCGACTCCAATACTTAAACTCAAACGAGTTACCCAGTCAAATCCGAAACCCGACTCGCCTCGAGTTGAGTCCAAAATCGGGTATAACGCTGACGAGATTCATCCTTTCTTCTTCCAAAAGTATTGGAATGAAACTAAGGAAATGCTTATTAATTTCTGTATGGACGCTTTCTCTAGTAAGAAAATGAATGAGGAAGTGAACCAAATATATATTTGTCTAATTCCTAAAGTCTAAAGTCCGGAAACAATTAAGCAATATAGGCCTATCATCTTGTGTAATACAACTTATATAGTCATTACAAAAATTATAGTTAACAGGGTTAAGACTTTCTTCCTCATGTAATTCACCGGACCCAAACTAGTTTTATCAAAGGAAGAAGAGCCTCGGATAATGCCATCATTGTTCAAGAAGTGTTAAGATATTTTAAAAATACTAAGGGGAAAAAGGAAAAATGATGATAAAATCGATTTGGAAAAAGCATTTTACAAAATGGAATGGTCCTTTATAAGGTATGCTCTCATGTCCCTTAAATTTCCTAAAGATACTATAGATTTGATCATGTAATGTGTCACTAGTACCTCTACTTCAATCTTAGTAAATCGTAACAAAAGTGATACCTTTAAACCAACTAGAGGCATAAGACAATGTGATCCCTTATCACTGTATCTGTCAGTTATCTGTATGGGAATGCTTTCAAGAGTGATAAATAATGAAGTTGATTGTATGGAAGCCCATTAAAATTTTAAAAAAAGGTCACAGTATATTCCATTTATTCTTTGTCGATGACCTTACTCTACTTATGGAAGCATATAAAAAGAATTGTGATACCTTAATTAATACTCTAAATAGGTTTTGCAATTTTTCTAGGCAAACTATAAATTTTTCTAAATCAAAAATCATTTTCTCAGATAATACTCCTTTAAATGAAAGGGAATACATTAGTAATTGTTTTTCAATGATAAATGACAGAATTTCAAAAACACATTTCCAATTCTTTATCGACAAACTTAATCATAGGTTAAATGGTTGGAAAATAAACTTTTTTAACATAGTGGGAAGAACTACTTTGATAAAATCAACCTTAGTTGCTATTCTGAATCATGTAATGCAAATTTTTAATCTTCTATATGCTACCACCAAAGCCATAGACAAAGTCCAACGAGATTTTCTTTGGGAAAGCACTTCAATTAAAAGAAAGTGTCATTTAATAAATTGGAAAACTGCTACTAAGTCTAAAGAAAAGGGTGGCGTAGGTCTTTACAGAACAAAGAATAAAAATAGCTCCCTTTTATCTTATGGAATATTTGGCTTGAGTGGAATGATAGAATTCATAAAAGAGGTAGGAAGCCATGGAACTTAGAAGATATTATTAGTAGGGCTATGGAGTTTAAAATGTTAACTGAAAAAAAAAAAGTTAGAATTCATAAGGAAACAATCCATATTCAATAGAAACCACCTGACCATAATTTCTTTAAACTAAACATTGACGGGGCAATCATTCAGGAAACTGGTAGGGGAGGAATTGGGGAGTCTTTAGAGATAGTAATGGGAATTGGATCTTAGGGTTTAATGTATTGGGTAAAAATTGGCTCGCTTACGTGGCACATCGGGTACACGGTTAGAAATGAGCTTGTGCAAAGGTGCGAGAAGAGACCGAGAGACGAGTGCCTTGACTCCTTCGGTAAATCACCCAGGTCAAGTCTCAAGGCAAGCCTCGAGGAGATTCGACCTTGAACACCCCAAGGAAAATGGCTTAGACCTCGGGGAAATAGTTATGTTTCAAAAGATGAGGAGTTTTGTAACGGTCGTCTATTAACTCAGCATTCAATAAGATCTTCATGAGCTACCCATGATCAGAATGTGGATAATGGGTATTTATTGCCTAATTATTACATTAATTACCGTTGTGCTTGCCAATATAGCACTGTATGTACCTGGTAAAAATCATCCAGAAATACATACTGAAACTTTATTTCTTTACTGTTTCTCTTCATCGTTTGTTATCCAAAGTTAATCCGCAACCTTGATACGATAAATTGCTTGTTAACCGCGTTAGAAATTCGATTGATTGACTTAACCCGAATTAAGCCAATACAAATTGGCGCCGTCTGTGGGGAACAAACAATAGCATTTGTTCCAAAGTTGCGCATCACAATTACTCGTGTCTTCTTTACTAGTTCTCAACGATGGCTGACAACACTAAAAACATAGTTGAGCAGGTTAGAGATGAAACACAAGATCCATCAATCCAACCAAGCAATGGAACTCTAAATCCACCAATTGGTGCAAATCCACCAGTTGGCGTAACCCCACCGATTGCACTGGGCGTAGGAATGCCACTCTGACCGATTGATCCCTCTTCGTCGGGGTCAAATAACTCGTTCCAACAATATGTCATAAATACTTTACAACAGCTCCAGAGACAGTTTGTTGCGCAGGCAGGCTTCAACGCCGAGTTTTGAAGTTTGTTGCAAGCTCTCTCCGGGAACACGAGGAACAACACAACTCCCACCGATACTTTACCTTCGATTCCCAATGGAGGCATCCCGAACTTTGTTCCTACGGGCGCAACAATAGGGGGACTTCCAAATGGAGTTGTATCTTGAGGCTCAGGGACTGCACCAACTGGCACTCAGACTTTTAGGATTTCCCTCATGGTGGTAGAAACTAGCGTCTCGTTAGACCTCGAAAAGTGGAAGAAAGATTTTAAAGCACAATTTGAGAAAAGGCTCGAAAATGTCCCTGGAGTCAGGAAGCCCCAACTAGTGTTGGATATTAAAAAGTGCAAGCACCAGCCTTTTAAGCCCGAGGCTGCTCCTACCCCCATCCCCAAATACTTCAAGTTGAAAATTTTGAAGAAGTATGATGGTATGACTGATCCAATCGACCATGTCACTGAGTACATGGCTATCGTCAAGAGCAATGACTTGACCCCGGCCGAAAAGGAGTCCATGTTCCTTAAAAAATTTGGGGGCACTTTCGAAAAGGGGGCATTGCATTGGTATATGCACCTCCCCTCCGAATCAATTTCAAGCTTCGAGGAGTTAGCCGGCTTATTTATCAAGGCTCATACTAGAGCTCAGAAGATCCTCAAGCAAATGAAGGATATCTTTGAGGATAAGCAAAGGTACCTCGAGCCTATAATAGACTTCCTCGAGCGCTTCCAGGCTGAAAGGATAGATTTGTCAATGATGGAGGATAACTTGGCAGTTATGGCATTTGAAAAAAATATAAATGTCAGCACTTCCGAGGCGACTGCCGAATTAAAGAGAGAGCTTCAGCAGTGGCAGGCGCGAACTTGGGATGAACTGCTTGACAGAGCCACTGCAAATATTAGGCTTGAGGAGGCAGAATGGAGGGCGGCAGGACGCTACAATACTTATAAAAATCGCCCCGAGACTTTCCAACGCGTCGATACGCCATGAGGAAACTCGAAGGGTCGTTATGACCCTTACAACTCACAAAGGCAGCATGTGAGTCAACGTCTCGAGGGGCAACATATAAGTCAAAGTCTTGGAGGAAAGATCAGCACGAATACCAACCAAAAGAACTCGTCGGGACCATCTTTAGTATCCAAATATAAGGAGCTTCCTCGCATCCCTGATTATAATTTCAGCGTGTCGACCACAGAGTTTGTAAACGCAAATAAAGGGGATGACGGATTAAGGGGTGAGGTTACCGAAGGATATGAGAACGCCTCCGGGGAAGAGAGACCAAAGTTTGCATTGTGAATTCCATGCTAATTATGGACATGCTACCGAGAATTGCAAGGCACTTCGCCTTAAGGTAGTCCATCTTCTAAAAAAGGGGATGTTGGCAGAGTTTCTCACTGACAAAGGGAAACCGAATTTTGCTAAAAATAGAGGAGGTAGAAAACTACCGAGGGCTCCATCTCCTAAGAGAATTGTGAATGTGATAACAGGAGGATCAGATGTGAACAGTGTTAACTCGCTACTGCAAATAAATTTGCAAAGCTCTCAATTACCATGGAGAAAAGGACTCGAGCAGGTGGTTCGGGTAAAGAAATATTTTTTTATGGGGATGATTGTGATGGGATGATGTTTTCCCATCATGATGCTTTAGTGATCATGTTGAGGATCAATGACTCGGATGTTAAATGAGTTTTGATCGACCCCGGCAGCTTGGTAAATATTATCAGCTACGGGGCCATAAAAAAATAGGACATTGTCGTCCCGAAGGTAACCATATTGACATGGTTTAACAACTACACAGAAAAGACGTTAGGTAAAATTACACTCACTACTACTGTTAAAGGAGTCGATAAGAAGACAGTGTTTCAAGTAATGTTCGAAGATATGGCCTATAATGTTATCCTTGGAAGGCCTTGGATCCATGAGATGGAAGCTGTGCCATCTACTTTGCATCAAGTCATCAAATTCCCTACTCCGTGGGGAGGTACGTGTAATCCGCGGCGAGCAGCGAGTGGCTAGAGAGTGTTACTCGATTGCCATGAAGAACGGAGTCACCCCGAGCGGGCCATCGAAATAGAAATTAGCTTGCCCGAGGTCTGGCAAGGAGGAGAGTTCGGTTCTTGGAGCGGACTCTCAGAAATATGTGGAGAAGATCCCGACATATATCCAAGATCCTCGGAAGCAGAAGGCCGAGGACTCAACCATTGAAGAATTTTAATCCTTTGCTTTGTCAAAGGAATTCCCAGAAAGGAAGGTGTTTATGGGTTCGGAATTGGATACGAGTCAAAAAAGGCCCTCATCGAGTTGCTAAACGCTAATGATGATTGCTTCGCCTAGTCTCATGCAAACATGGTTGGAATTGATCCCAAAATAATGACTCACAAGCTGAACGTGGATCTTTACCACCCTCCAGTGAAGCAGAAGAAGAGGCTGCACGCCGGCGTGAAGAAAAAACTATTGAGGATGAAACCAAAAGGCTGTTCGATAATGGTTTCATAAAAGAAGTGAAGTACCCTGATTGGCTCGCCAATTGGAGTATGTGCGTTGATTATACGAATCTGAATAAATCTTGCCCTAAAGATTCGTACCCGTTGCCTCAAATAGATAGATTGATAGACTCCATGGCTGGACACAAGCTATTAACCTTCTTGGATGCTTACTCAGGGTACAACCAAATTCTGATGGATCCAAGTGATGAAGAGAAAACTTCTTTCATCACTGATCAGGGCACACATTGTTATAAGGTGATGCCATTTGGCCACAAAAATGCCGGGGCAACGTATCAAAAGCTAGTATGTCGAATGTTCAGAGATTACATTGGGAAGACAATGGAGGCATATATAGACGATATGCTAGTAAATTCGGTTTGAATAAAGGATCATTTGAATCACTTGAGAGAAGCCTTTGCTATTCTGAGGCAATACATCATGAAGTTAAACCCCAAAAAGTGTGCTTTTGGGGTCGGCTCGGGAAAGTTGTTGTGATTCATTATTTCCGAACGAGGCATCGAGACAAATCCTCAAAAGATCAAAGCTATTGAGGAGATTCCCGAGGTTCTCTCGGAGACTAAGAAGGTTCAACGCTTGACTGGCTGTATCGCAGCTTTGAGCAGATTTATCTCAAGGTCCTCAGAGCGGTGCCACAAGTTTTTCTCCGTCCTAAAGATGAATACCGACTTCGAATGGATGTCAGAGTGTGGAGAAGCGTTGAAAGAGTTAAAATATTATTTGGCTAACGCACTGTTGTTTGCCAAGCAAAAGGATGGGGGAGACATTGTTGATTAACCCGGCTGTGTCCGAGGTGGTAATTAGTGCAGTCTTGGTTCGAGAAGAGGAAGGGAAGCAGCAACCTATATGTTATGTGAGCAAGACTCTCCTCGACGCGGAGATAAGATATCCATATTTAAAAAAGTTAGCACTTGCTTTTGTTAGTCACAGTCTTGCATGTGCTCTTCTTCCACCAAGAAGTCTATGGCTTTGAGATCAAATCATCCAAAGTTGAACACTGTCGCACTTTAGATTTGGGATTAGTTCCATCGTGCTTTTTTAGAGGTCATATGCTTCCATCTGTCCATAACCTTTGGCTTTTGGGGTCATTGATCAAACTCCCACGGAAACAAAATAATTGTAGTCTGAATTAACCAAAGTAACACTACACGTTGCCTTGATTTTACAAAAGTGTTTAACTACAATCGGCTTAACATCCCTGCTATATGATAAGTTTTTCTCTATAAAACAAGTGTTTAACTTCACCTCTCAAATGGAGAGAAGTGTTCTTCAAACACTCTAATTATGAAACTTCAACAAAATTATCAATACTTTATTTCTTTGGATTTGTTTTTCTGTTTATTTTTGTCCTATGTATCTTTTCGTTATACATTTGATATTTGAAGTTTAGTGTGTACGTCTTATATTATGCATATTTTTTTTATATTTGGTACTATAGAACTTTTCTTTCCTTTATATCAACTAAATAGGAAAAAAAATGATTCACTGCTCGAAGTGCGGGTTAATTAACTAGTAAGCATAAATTTTACATACTTTTGGTGCAATTGATGTAAACCTGAATTGTATCCAAAAAAGACTCACGGGTGAATGGTTAACCATTGTATCACAACCAAAGAAATGTAAAAAAGCTTTACACCCACAAATTTCTTAACAGAACCAACTGATAATTCCCTTGTTTCTAGTATCTCTACATTATAAATACATACTCAAATCAGTGTAATTCACTGGCAGAGTCAGGGGAAGCAAATTCTTATAAGAATCCCCATATGCTCTGTTAAAAAAAAAAAAAAAAACAAAAAAATAAATAAATAAATAACTGAAGAAAAAACAAGTATCCATCCATTGAGAAAATATCCAAAAAAAATTGATAAAAAATGGCTGACGCTGGAAAAAAGAAGGTAGCTATTGCTGGCATTGCCTCAATTCTTTTAGTTGCTTGTGTTGTTGGTGCTGCTGTTACCCTTACCAAAAAAAATGGTAATGATTCTTCTAGTGGTGGTCAAGCTTCAACATCTAGCAAATCTGTCCAATCCATGTGTCAACCTACTCAATATAAGGAAGCTTGTGAAAAATCTCTTGGCTCAGCAAAAAACACTAGTGACCCAAAAGAATTAATTAAGGCATCATTTGATAGCACAGTGACTGCACTTGGTGAAGCAATCAAGAACTCAGCTCCATTCAAGGATGCTGAAAATGATCCAAGAACCAAAGATGCACTAAAAGTTTGTGAAGAAGTCCTTGATCGTTCAGTTGAAGAAATCAAGAGATCATATCGTGTATTGGACACCTCTGATTTCAACAAGCTGATCAAAGATTCTGTCTATGATCTTAGGTCATGGCTTAGCGCTTCTTCTACATTTGAAGTGACTTGTATTGATGCATTCGCGAATACTACTGGTGATGCTGGTGAGAAAATGAAGAACCTCTTGAAGAGCTCCCACGAGTTTACTAGCAATGCCCTTGACATTGTCAGTAGCTTCGACGAACAGGTGGCCGACTTGAAAAGCGTAGGCATTAATAACAGGAAATTGTTAACCGTTGAAGCAGGTAATAATTGCAATTGTACGATGAGTTTAATATAAAAATCCTTAAAATGTTGAATTGGTCTGATTCAAATTTTTGGATCCGTCTCTGCAGGTAACCGTAAGCTCCTTCAAGTCGCTCCCCTCAAGCCCAACGTTGTGGTTGCTCAAGATGGCAGCGGACAACACAAATCTATCAATGATGCTCTTAAAACTGTGCCCCAAGATAATGCTCAGCCCTATGTCATCTTCATCAAGGCTGGTATTTACAATGAGAACGTTCATGTTACCACTACAATGAAAAATGTAGTCTTTATCGGTGAAGGCCCAACCAAGACTAAGATAACTGGCAACAAAAGTTACTTCGATGGTATCCCAATTTACAATACCGCCACTGTCGGTAAGTATGTATTTTATAAATTATTTACAGTGTTAGTATATATAAGTTAAATCAACGCGGGACACTTGACATAAATGTCGGATGTATCAAATTTGTAGCCATCAACGGAGAAGGATTCGTGGCTAAGGATATTGGAATCGAGAACACAGCAGGACCCACAAAGCGTGAAGCTGTTGCACTTCGTGTCTCAGCTGAAATGGCAGTATTCCAGAACTGCCAGATTGATGGGTTCCAAAGCACACTTATGGCTCATGTTGGCAGACAGTTCTACCGTGACTGCACCATCAGCGGAACCGTCGATATCATCTTTGGAGATGCCTCAGCTGTGTTCCAGAACTGCAAGTTGATTGCCAGAAAGCCCGCGGATAATAACAGCCAGTCTATCACTTTCACTGCTCAAGCAAGGACCCAGCCATCCGGAGCAGGTCAGTAATGTTCAATTGAATCCCTTTCGCCCAAATAATATCTTCCTTATTACTGAACCGGAACATAGTGCACATGCGCTCTTAGATGCACATAAGTGTAAAAGTTGATTCAGATCACAAATTCGAATCTCATTAATAACGTTCTTGCATTTTTTTTCATACTTACTTGTTAAATTCTGACTCCGCCACTGGAACAGGTGCATTCATTATTCAGAACTGCACAATCTCTGGTGAGCCAGCTTTGGTTGCCATCAACCCACCAAACAATCTTGCATACCTTGGACGTCCAACAAAAATGTACTCAAGGACCATTGTCATGCAATCTCAGATTGATGGATTCATTGATCCTGAGGGATGGACTCCATTTGCTGGTGACTTTGGCCTTGAAACTATATACTATGTCGAGTATCAAAACAGAGGTCCAGGAGCAAACACTGACAAGAGGGTCGCTTGGAAGAATTTACTCAAGAATCCTGCAGAAGATGTTGTTGCTAAATTCACTCCTGGAGTCGTGCTTAAGGTTGATGATTGGGTGAAGAAGTCTGGTGCCCCATATGAAGCAGGGTTGATGAAGGTGTAATTTTCTTGATCAGTTGCATTGAGTTTTTTTTCTTCAGTAAATAAAAAACAATCATTTTTGCTACATTTTTTTGTGTCTTTTGCCACTTACTTTTTGGGCATACAAAATGTAAGCACCATTTTTTTTTGAGAAAAATACTTTTTCTATCCCAAATTTATATGACACTTTTCATTTTTAGAAATTCAAACTGCATGAATTTGAACCAACATTTTAAGATGTATATTTTCATCAAAATGACATGAGAAAGGTTGCAACTTAAAGTTCGTTTCAAGTAGTTTTCAAATATATAAACTTTAATGTTAAAATATTGAGTTAATCTAATTCAATTTAACTTCAAAATTTAGTCAAATTAACTCTCAAAAAGTGAAAAGTGCCACATAAATTGGGAAGGAATGAATAAATAATAAGAGAGTACTTGAGAAGGAAGGATTTGTTGATAGGATGCGCTTTACCTCCTTAATACACCTAGGATGCGCTTTATCAGAATTCAATGCAAAACCTAATAAAGAAGATCTAATAATTAAGAAGAAGATTAAGGTAAACACAAGTTCTACCATAATTGTCTTTGTTGATAGGATACGCTTTACCTTCTTAATACGCCTATGATGTGCTTTATCAGAATTTGCCTAAGACTTTGATAAAGAAGATCTAATAATTAAGAAGAAGATTAAAGTAAACACAAGTTCCACCATAATTGTCTTTGTTGGATAATGCAATTTTTAAACGACTTGGTATTCAATGTAGTCATGTAGACGTTGGGTCGTTTGGTAGGAAAGTGATTTATACATGGATTAACAATACATGCATTAGTTATATAGGGATTAATAATGCACGAACTAGTAATGGATGGATTGTTTTTATCATGCATTTGGTTCATTGTATTAAAAATTGGATATACTATGTATTAACTTAAACTAGTATTTGGTACAAATTTGTATAAAATTTTGTTTATAATTATACTCTTAGATATTTATAGGACTTTTTTATTTTATATAATTGAGTAATTAATAGTGAGCTAATATTTAAAATGCTTTGACTCGCGAGTTCGTAAATAATTCATATCATTTTCATCTTTCTGTTACACCCCGTATGCTTAAAGTGACGTATATCATTCTAATGACATGTTAAGAGTGATTTAAGTGAGCCTAAAGTCATAATATGACCATATATGATGTTTATATGTTGAATATAAAGTTTGGAAAAAATCGGGTTTACGTTGCGGAAAAATCGACAAAGGAATTGCCTTGTAAGGAAGCTTTTTCAGCAATTAATTTCGTATGTTATATGAGGTCTTTTGGGGACATATCATATACCAAATTGAAGGTCTTGGAGTGTAATTTCCAACACTTTTTATTGTTTGTTCATACAACATATGGATAAAAACATATGAGCATCAGAAATCAGGCCAGAAGAAGGGGCATAAGCGCAAAAGAGGGCTAGAACTTAAATGTTTCGAGTATAAAAGGAAAACATGTTTCCTTTTCGTAATTTCAAGAAAATACATGATAGAAAAACTGCTCCCATGAAGGTTTAAGCTACTTTTATGATTTTGAAGGAAGGACGCCAATCGTAACTCGAAATTGAAAACGGATTGCGTCAAAACGCTCTACGCGATTAAGGTAACGTTATGCTACCTTCAATTTCGTCTATAGTTTGAGTTTTAGAGTTACTTCATGGCTAAGTAAAGTACCTAAATGCTATTTTATAGCTTGATTAGGCTTTAGAAGGTATGAAATTCAAAGGAAACAAGGTTTGGAAACAAGGTTTAGAAGCAAGAAACATCAAAGGCATGTAAGGCTAAACCTTTCTTTTGGCAAGACATGTATCTTGTAGCTTTTGAAGCTTTTCTTAGTTCCAAAATTGATGATTCTTGTGGGTAACTTGTATGGCATAAAGGTGACCGTATATGTGCTTAATTTGGTGCTACGAACCACGGTAAAAGATATCCAAAACAGTAGCACAAAATGTTTCAAAATCTGCAAAATTGTTTTTATCATCGGACAGCTGTTAGTAGTTTGAGCATACCTCCTTGGACAAAATTGATATTGATATGCTTTAAGATTTCCTGGAACCCTAAGACATATATCTAAAACGTTTATGAAGACTATGAATTCTATAACTTTGATCTACACTCTGAAAATTAGGTTGAAAGTCTGGACAGTGGTCTAGATATTCTATTTGCGGATTTGTTATGTCATCCAGTTGTCTCATCTTGTATCCGTTTAACATGTTTATGTTATCAGTTTATCCGGGTATCCATTCCCGTGTATAGTATAGTGTTGGTTCTGTTTTTACAGATCATCCAGTTTCAGGGAAAACTCTGCCGAAATTTTTATAGAAATTCAAAGATTTGGACAAATTCTGAGTTCTAGGTTGTGTCTATAATTCTATCCAGAGTTTTCTTATCATTCCTTTGAGTCCATACATATTGTTTCCACATGTGTTATGCCTCATACATGTTTATGCTTATATTGTGATCTTGTTATGTGTGATTTTGAGTCCCCCATAGAGGCTGGACATTGGACACACAGTCCGGTCACGTGTGATACTACCCGTCTGGGGGATACAACCCCTCTGGTTCAGGCAGGAGTTGAAACACTTAGTGTGACCAGGTGTCATTCACACACTCTGACCAGAGAGATAAGATATTACTGGCTGGGGAGGGGGGGACATAGCCCATAACACCTGCCAGGTTTGTTATATACGCGTATATAGCCACAATATGCACTACATGATTATACATGAGACTTGTTCAGGTTTTCAGTTACCTGATTTGATGGGATACAACCCATAACACCAGACAGGTACTAGTTCAAATGTTCAGTTACCTGATTTGGAGGGATATAGCCCATAACACCAGATAGGTACCAGTTCAGATAACAATCCAGTTTTAGCTCAGTACTAGTTATCAGTTCGCAGTTATCAGCCACCAGTTCCAATTTATCAGTTCCAATTTCTAGTTACTAGTTATCAGTCATATTACATTTATTTATCAGTATAGTTCAGCTCAGTCTTCAGTTTCAGATTCAGCTAGACTTCAGTTTATATTAAGATCATGTTTAGTACGTTCTTCAGATTTCCAGCTATATTGCTATGCTCCAGCTCACATTTACATATTTATATTCCAGCTTTACAGTTTCATTCAGCTATGATATATTATATGCTCATGCCTTACATACTTGGTACATATCGTACTCACGCCCTTTTCTGGGGCACTGCATTTCACGCGCGCGCAGGTGAAGATAGATCAATACTTGGACCACGTTAGTAGGCTATCTATCAGCTATTGGAGTCACTCCGCCTACTCCCGGTATCTTTTGGTATGTGTACGGTCAGCCAATTTGGGTATGGCGGGGTCTTGTCCCGTCCTTTGTATATTCAGTTCAGCACTCTTAGAGGCCTGTAGATATGTCCTTGTGTGGTGCAGTCAGTATGTTATGTATATTAGCATGTGATAGCCTTGTCATCTTTCCAGACTTTATGTTTTCAGTAAATATGTATGTATTCATAACCAGGTTGCCAGGTCATCTCTATAATTCATAGACTATCAGCAGGATTAGCGATGATCAATACTTAGTGTCGGTTATCCATCGCGGCCCTAGATTGGGTCGTGACACTTTCAATTACATAACACACCTTGGGGTGATATGAAAACCAATTCAAAATTTAACTATGCTATTCTTCAGCATCTTAGTCAAGTTCTTCACTCCAATCAATATGTTCATCTACTGCCCATTCAAACAATTGATGCTGCTGCTTGTCCAACTTTCTGAAAAAATAGCTTCTTTTAGTATAAAAAGGTTAATAGAGACAAGAGTAGTTTGGTCATTATGAAATTTAATCCATGTATTGTGAAACATGGTATTACTAATTTCATATGGGTCTAGGGATAAAAGAGTACCCAAATTGAGGAATAAAATAAACCATGTTAGTTATTCCTAACCTATTTTTGTAACCAAACAAAGGAATAACTCAATGCATAACTTAATTCTTGTGTAGCAATTGTATGTGTGACAATATATTACACATCGAAATGACTCAATTAAGAAAATTAACACTTCTAACTTGCACGATTTTGTAGTGCCAATTTTTTTTCTTCGGCTTTTCTCAATTAACCACTTTTACATGGCGAAAACATGAATAATAAATATCTCTGATCATTAACCATCCTTATACGATAGTACTTTATTTAATGATGTGGACAAAGTGCATCTCAATATGCTTATAAAAGATTAACTAATGTAATAACTTTATCCAGAGAGAAAACTAAGAAAAATAAAATTTTCTAGCATTGGAGTGTTAAATGACTTTTCGAAACAAATAAGTCAATTTTTCTCTAATGCTCTTGTCCAAGTTTTGATTTTAAACACAAAAGTTTGTACACATGAACAATCACTATAAACTAACAAGTTTAACTAATATAAAGCGAATGCATCTTAATTTTCACATAAATACACCTTATATAGCGGGAAATGATAGATGCAAAATTTTAAAATCTTCTCAACCAAACGACGTCGTTTCATAGTGTGCATTTAAAATCTGCTTGCTAGGGTTAAAATAAACCCGTTTCCCCAAAAATTAGGGCTTTTCAATTTTCCCAAATTGTACAATTTAGGGTTTTTTTTTTCCTTCAGAAGCATGTTTATTGTTTAAATTGAGTAATGGATTATGAAGAAAATGGAAAGTTTCACAGTGTACAGCCACTAAGAGACTTAGAATCAAATTGGGGTGTTGATTTAGCCAAAAATCTTGAAGATTATTTGCTCAAAATTTGCTCTGGTGAATTAATTAGTGATAATTCTGATGATGGTCATCAGTTTTCTGTGAATTTTGCTGAAGGTTGGTCAATTTTTTTAGCTCAGTGTGTGTAATAATTATGTATTTTTGCATACTTTTGGTGCAATTATTTCTTTTGATAATGGTGGTGTCCGGGCTTACCTTGCGAGCACCTCGACCATATCACTTGGTTGTTGTCTCTCACCAATACGTGTACCGGGTTGTTGTGGTAACTCTACCTATCAAGACTTAACCAACAGTTAGGTAGTTAACTTTCCCCTAAAAATGTTGTTTCTTTTTTGATAATGGTGGTGTCCAGGTTTAGCTTGCTAGCGCTTCGACTATACCACTGGGTACCGGGGTGTCCGGGCTTAGCTTGCCAACACCTCGATTATACTATCTGGTACCCGCTGCCTCCCACTAGTACAAGTACCGGGTAACTCAACGCACCAAGGCTTAGGCAGGTGATTTACCGTAAGAATGTTTTCCACGATGAAATGATTTCTAAGATGTTGTGAAAACGCTCTTTGTACTCAATGTTCCTGTTTGTATGATAGTCTTCTGTCACCTGCTTTATAGACAGCAAAACACTAAAAGATAATCAGAAGACTTC
This sequence comes from Petunia x hybrida, assembly GCA_037355625.1. NCBI lineage: Eukaryota > Viridiplantae > Streptophyta > Magnoliopsida > Solanales > Solanaceae > Petunia > Petunia x hybrida. The sequence continues at coordinate 7,572,256 of JBBBVM010000055.1, forward strand.
TTTTTAGTAGAATTTCAAAGCAAACACCTTTTTATTGAAAATATATTCCTCCCTCCGGGCTTTAGTCTAATAGTAAGAGTTCAGCTTGTAATGTGTGGGTTTAGGGCATGTCACGGGTTTCGAATCCCGCCATGGACAAAAGTCTGGTATTTAAGTAGAAATGAAAAGAAAAAGATACATTCTTGATGTTTTGAAACTACTGTGCTGGGTTGGTATGGTTTCAAAAAAGGGTATTAGTGTAATTCTTTTGATGAAATGTTTTGTGATTTGTAGCTGCATTGCTGCTTCAGGGGTCGGTTCAGGTGTACAGCAGGAAGGTGGAATATTTGTATTCTCTGGTATTGCATGCTTTGGAATTCATTACCAAAAAGAGGTTCTTTTAACTTTTTCTATTTATTTTTTTATCTTTATTTTAGTAGAATTCTATTGGCTCTCTGGTTGAAGATAAAGTTTTTAAGTATTTACAAAATCAGAGGCTAGGTTATGACTTATTCAACTTTATCTTGTTCTGTAAATGGTCGGACTATGTCTGCTGTTAATACCTCTATTTGTGTTCAATAGTATTGTCGGATTAGTAGCTAAACATCTTACATCGTTCACCTGTGAGTAGTAATGCATTAGAAGCCTGATATTAGACAAGGTTGTCTTAAAGAAAAATCCTATGGGCATGTTGATGCCTACTCTAAAGTGTCACCTAAGCAAGGCAAAGTGCCCAACTTGGGTACCTAGCTTTGGGGCTTAGGCATGCCTTAAGTGAGCCTTTAAACAAATATAATGCATAAAGCGGGAAGGAGGATGGTTAATTATTTGTTCTTCACTTGGGCCTTTTACTGATGATGTCGTATTTGCCGCCCTGATGAAGTGCAGTGAGTAGTTTATATTAACTGGGGACTGATGCATTTTTCATTGCTAACAATGTCGCATTACACCAATAATGTTATATATTGACCTTTCCCATTTCCTGTTAAATCAGTGAAACAGATCTACCAGAAAATGTATCAGGCCAAGCAGATGAAAGTGGTTTGCCTGCTGCCAATGATGAAGAGAATGATCCATACTGGGCTTCCGATGAAATCCCAGGTAGCATCTTTATGTGTCTGTTATTTAAGTAAATTTTGAGACTTCAAATAGCCTGATTTTACTGTTCTTTTTTACAGTGGATGCAAAGAACACGTTGGATAACAAGACATGCAGGGATTCTTCATTTACCCAGTTTGTGAAGCCCCCTGCAAATCTGGTTGTGCTCGAGGGTGACTGCCTGGACGTTTCTGGAGATGCTGGAGAACTAGAGTCTTACTTGGTATGTTAGTGTCTATTTTTGTACTATTAAAGTATGTTCGCTGTTAAATTAATTTGTTTTGTTATTCCTTGCAGCTAGCCACGTGTGATCTTTACCGAGATTTTATTCTGTTGGATACATGTGATGCTTTAATAGTGGATGGGTTTCTGAATGATGAGAATCTTGCTGGAAAGGGGCTGAACAATAGCTGCAGGGACAGTTCTTTAAACTCCAAATGCCACAAAAGCTTTCTATCTCCAACAAGACGTTCTGGGGGAACTGGCAAGAAGTCTTCAGCTCGAAAGAACCAGGATGCTGATGTATATCAGTCTCCAGGGGTTCATGAGTTTGGTCCAGGCAATCTTGATAATGATTTCTTTCCATCTGATATGCCTGATAACATTGATGCTGCACATGAATGTGAAGATGGATACTCAGAACCTAGAGATTTAGATGACTCAGATGATGAAGACCCATGGAAACCCTTGAACCCCCATGAACCTGGCACTTTGAAAGTAAAACCATTCAGAACAGGTTCTTAAGCTTCCTTCCCTTTATTTCCTTCTGTTCACAAGCAGTTTTATTATCTAAGTTTAGGTTTCATGATCTCTAGCAGTTAAATCTAATAGAAGGCAGGGAGTGGAATCCAGAAAACTTGATTCTTTGGCTACAGAATTTCCACTCGCGAGGTTACATGGTACCATTGATGCAGTCCTCAATGATATGTGGGAGAGAAAATGTTGTGCCATGAAAAAGCAAGGCGGCTTACAATCTGCTCCACCACCTTATGAGAAGGTTTTATTTGATTGATAGTTTATTTGTACTTTATTTAGTATGTCTGAATTGTTCATTGGATGAAGCTCTGTTTGCAGCTCAGGGAATCACTTCTTCATGGGGAGGAAAACGATTATGATGGTTTGTGTAGTCCAAGGGAAACGAATAACGACGATGACTATGATAGTGCTGATCACAATTTTGGGCCTCCTGCCTTTGACATTCCAGAGAATGCAGACATGAACAATGATGCAACTCCACATGGTGAAAAGGTTAGAAGACTAGATAAGGATTTTTTTTTCCCGTGCAGTAAAGATTATTTTTCTTTGAAGCTGGCTCAATCTGGCATGGACAAGTTAAATTGCTATTATATTTTGTTTCTGCAGCAAGATAGATGCAGTCCACTTTTTGACAATGAAGCTCATGAAGATCTGAATGCTCATGCCAACCTTGAAGATCTTTGTCGCTCCCACTTGGTAAGAATATAAACCATAACATTTATAAAATTATGCATTTTAGGTATTTGTCCTCTTGATATTTTACCCTCATGATGTAGCACTGGCCTTTCTTTTGCTAACTGGCATGAGAAGGGGTTTACTAATATGGACTCTTGGCATGCTTATATCTGTTGCCTAAATTTTATTAGTTTCTGTTATTGTTTGGTGACCCTTCTTTCTATATATAGGATTCTCTTCTTGCTAGCGTTGCTGAAACTGAAAAGCAGACTGAAATGGCTGCTCGTGTTTCAACGTGGAAACAGAGAATTGAACAAAACTTGGAGGAACAAGTGCGCTGCAGTTTCTAAAATCTCCTTTGTTTGTCCTTTTGTTTCCTGTTTAGATTTTTTATTGCTCTAGTGTTTACCCGCAGGAATCACATCCACCTTTTGACATTCATGAATATGGGGCAAGGGTTTTGAGCAAGTTATCCCTGGAAGGAAATGCTGAAAGCACCATGTCTTTTACTGATGTTGTCACGGGTCAAGAGAAGCATGATATTGCTCGAACATTTTCTGCACTTCTCCAATTGGTAAAATCCTCTCTATTTGAATATTAGTGACATTAGAATTACTTATGTCGGAAGATAGACATAATATGTTCCTTTTTTGCTTTTGAAATTTATCTTTTGCCTAAGGCCACCAGTAAGCAGTATTCACCTTCTCTTTTCGCTTTGTTAAAACAAAATTTGTAGGTAAACAATGGAAATGTTAGTCTGGAAAGAGGTGGAATACATGACTCCAGTTGTTACACCGCTGCAAATCCATTCTATGTCCGACTCCTTAGGTACGATAATGGTAGGGAAAAATTTCAGCATCAATCATCAAAAAAGAGAGCAAAATCTCCTATACGTCAGTGCATTAGAAAGGAAAAAAAGAAAGATAAGGAAATTCAGGCTGCTGTTGATTCATCACCTTCAGGGACCAATTCAGGTTACAGATTTTCCCTGAAGCCTGGAAAGGTTAACGGAGTTAGTTGCACACCTGAAGGCAAGAAGAGAAGGAAATCCAGATTAGTCGTACCACCCGATATACATACTGCATTATGATATATGATGTAGTTTTCAAGTAGGCCTCTCTCCTATCAAGGTAGTAATTCTGTTTGAATGTAGTAACACAGAAGATTAACCGGACCACTGTAATTCTTATCACAAACCAACAACCCGTTGGCTGCAGAAATTTGTAAGATCTGCCTCTTAACCCTTTAGGTGTTGTATTAGTGAGGATGTAACAACATTCGACATATAACTTACTCTTCATTACTCTCTTTGTAGACAAACATGTTTTATAAAATTGTCCTTAATGTTTCAAGTGTGTTTCTTGCTGGAGCTACTACATCAAATCAGTAAATGTTCCTAAAGTTTGACTCGTTAGCTATGTATTCGAGGCTTCGATATGGAGCTCATGTGGTAGTTTTCAAGACTGTCTGAAATGGTTTTGTGCTTGACATTACCAGAAGTTACTGAAATGTTTTTCTTATTATTTTTAGACAAATGGACACACCGTACTTGAATGCTTGTTCAATATTTCATCTAATTCAAATTAATTTGTTGATTTGGATTTGCAATTTGTATAGATATTAAAAGAATAAAGAATGAAATTGTTAAAGGGTAAATGTCTGAAGCATATGTAATATTTGGACAGGTGGAACATTTTAGGCTATAAAGCTAAATGTCCAACATATCATTCACTCTATTTGGTTTCTTAAAGAGGTGGCAATTTTTAACGTGAAAGCAAGTTAGACAAGATGGAAGCTTATGTTTTACCTATGAAAACCATGGCCTCCACTGCTTACGTAAGTGAAGAGTATAGGCAATCTGAACAAGAGATGTTTTGCTTAGAAAGCAAGACAATTCTTTTGATATGGTTGATTTACAAGAGAAAAGAAAAGTCATTTACAACAAATCAAGAAGGTTAACAACCAACTTATTTTGGACACTTTGATGCGTAGATTTGATGCATGCGTGCTTAATAAAACTATTATTCAATAAAAATAAAAAAGAAGCTGATGAAATTAAACTCGTGATTAACTGAATTTGAATACTCCACTTTGATGGATCTCCTGTTAGGACTCGGTTTCGAAGCAAAACAAAAGAAAATAAAACGATAAATGATGGTAGGATTAAAGTCGCCTGATTATCTGTCTCATTTATTTATTGAGAACCGACCGATAAACATCTCTACTGTTCACTTTTATTGGTTGGACGGATTTGTATTGTTGAAAGCTCATTATGAAATTTTAAGCACAAAATTTTGTTCTAACGTTATGCCATTTTTGCTATATTTCTTTTCAATGATTATCTGATCGATATCTCGAAGTCATTTTTCTGACTGTGCCAAACATGTAGTGTATAACCTTATAAAGGAAAGTAGTCTTATAAATCGCTTTTTGGATTAGGTAAGATGTTTGATACACAGGGAAGTCGTAATTGCTTCCCTTCTAATCTGTATTTTATGAATATTTCGCATCTAGTTTAAGAAAACTTTTTTTTTCTTTGTAAATTAGGTATCTCCCTCATTCAATTTCTAGCAAAAGTATTTAATATTTGTCTACAGACGGCCTCCTCATTCAATCTCTAGCAAAAGTATTTAATATGTCTACAGATGGCTTGTGTACCTTAAATTTAGATATTTAGTTTATTATCAATCGAATTGTATTGGTAAGGTCATGAACAATTAGTTAAATCAAGATTTAGGACATTTTAAACATAATTTTATGTATCTTGGCGTGTAGATCAATGGTTTGTGACTAGCCGATTGACAATAAACAGTTGAAGAACAAACGATTAATAATAATAAATAAAAATAAAGAAAAAAGTAAAAAGAAGGAAAACATTATTGATTTGGCCAAGCAAAGCTTCCAGTTGTAGCATAGAATCGCTGAGAGATATCTACTTCAGTGTCCGTAATGCCCGAATCTGTGAGCGTTCTTTTGTTATCCCGAAGAGATGATCCTTCGTAACTGTCATTATGTTGTGTCCGAGTCACTTGAAGGTGCTTGTCTCCGCAACTAGCCTATTCGTGCCACGTACAGGGACGGCCCAACGATCTTTGCGGCTTAAAGTCAAACTTTAATGAGAGGCCTTAATTTTTTATTATATATATTTATTTTTTTGCCTCTTTGCAATGTAAAATTATTAATAAATTGATAAGAAGATAATAAAAAGATAGAAAGATAGAAACATGATACAAGGATAATGATTAGATATCAGATTGAATTTTCTGCTCAAGCATGCTTGTTGTAGGTTTTAATCTTGAAAATTGAATTAACGAAAAAAACTCCACTATTTTTCAAATCAATGCACTGTAGCTCTACAATAATGCTCGATCTTTAACTATTGCAAAATGGAGACTTGAATTAAAAAATAACGTAGAAAAATATAGTGTAGTACACCCGTTTTCACTTTGTTGTGAAAAAGTTCTGCTAAAAAATTTAGAACTTTAAAGTAAAAGGTATGCTTATTGATGTATTAGAACCAATGAGAATATATTTCTCACCTAATTGATAAATTTTCAAGTCTTAACATAAGTACTCTTCCTATTGCGATTTAAAAATGACTCTTTCAATTTTCAGAAATATACTAACGGCTACCCATTAATTACTATATCAAAGTGGTCAAATAATTTTTCTCTTTTTATGTTAGACTTAAAAACTTTCTAAGTCTTGTGTTTCAGAACCAAAAAAAAAAAAAAATGAAGCCACATTATCAATTACTATGTCAAAATTAATTTTCTCTTTTTATGCAATTTTTCACTTAGTTTTACTTTTTTCGCTTCATATAACTTTTTTTTATAAAAATTTATATATAACATATATTGGGTATAAACAAAAATGGGAGCCGCCCCTGGCCACGTATTTGTACACCTGACATGAACATGTCCGGACTAATTTTCACCGACACACTGCTCTTTCGTAATTTTGATAAAAGCTAAATTGCAACTTATAGCACTTTTGACATAATTATGATACTAGATATTTTGACTTGACTATAAAATAAAAATAGTTAAATTGACTTTCAATTAGTGAATAAATATTAAACATTTTTTGAAAGAGATAAGCCTAAAAAGTAGCCAATATTTAACCACCAATAGAAAATAGAGAGAATCGTGAAGCACATGTCATATTGAGACGATTATGTACTTCCACAGTGTCACTATTTAACCTTTATGGAAAGTGTATAAATAGCCAAAGATATTTAGCATTGCGAACATACAAATCTCTTTCTACAGATCAACTTTCACCAGGGAAATTTCAGAAATGGAGGACATCTTTGAGCACAAAACAGTAACAGTGAATGGCATAAACATGCACGTTGTAGAAGTAGGTCAAGGTCCTGTAATTCTCTTCGTTCATGGATTTCCAGAATTATGGTACTCATGGAGGCACCAGATATCTTTTATGGCTAAACATGGTTATCGTGCAGTGGCCCCTGATCTTCGTGGCTATGGAGATACCACAGGTATATTAATATACGGACCTATAGTTTTGAATATGTACTCTTCAAGTGAAATCATCATCTTTTACCTGTAACATATGTATATTTATAAAATCTTGAGAACTATATTACCTAGATTAGGAAAAATGTTCGATATTAATACCACTTTGCTATAGAAATATCTTTATTTTATCATGAGTCATTTATACCTTTGCCGTTAGTAGAGCACAACTTGCCCTAGACCCGATGTGAATCTTGACCGAATTAGTAGTGGCAAAAATCTAGACCTTTTTTTCTGAAGTATTTTGACATGTGAAATTACCCGATTGATGGTTAAAGGGCAAATACATGATGATTAATGACAACGGTATGAATAATCCAGTAGTATAAGAGGTGGACAAAATTTAGGGTATTTCCTATAGTGAAAGAGTAATATAGGACCTTATAGTAAGTTATGAACTGATAAGTTCAATAATAACAACATATCTAATATAATTTCATAAATGAGGTCTAGGGAGAGTGAGATGCACGCATACTTTATCCCTATCTTTGGGTAAAGTAGAGAGGTTGTTTCCAAAGACCCCAAGCTCAAGAAAAGCATTTGTGAAATTATGTTTAAAAAATAAGATGTAAATACCAAGGTATAGAATCATAAAAAAAACTACGAATAATCTAAAGTAAACCGAACAATAGTAGCAATAAAGACGAATAGGATAAAAATAGTGTGTGCGTATATATATATATATATATATATATATAAAAGGCTAATACTAAAGCTAATATGACAGAACTCGCTCGACTACCTTCTAACCTTATACTCTAATCCTCAACCTCTATAGTTTCCAATCTAGGATTATGTCGTCGATGATCTGAAGGTGTGTCATGTCTTACCCAATCACCTCGTGCCAATTCTTCCTCGGTCTACATCTACCCCTTCGTAGATCCAACATATTAACTCATTGTGCTCCTCGCCTCTCGCATCTTGTCCACCACTGAGGCCACTCCCATCATGTCTCATATGACCTCGTTCATAATCTTATTCATTCGAGTATGCCCACACATCTATCTAAGTATTCTCATTTTTGCTACTTTGATCTTCTGAATGTGTGTGTTTTTTACTGGCCAACACTCTGTCTCGTACAATATAGCTGATCTGATGACCATTATGTAGAACTTGCCTTTAAGTTTTGGTGGCACATTCTTATCGCATAGGACACTGGATAGAGCCTCCATTTCATCCACCCTATCCCAACACGATGAGCGATATCATCGTCGACCTCTCTATTTACTTGAATTATAAACCCAAGATACTTGAAGCTTCCTCTCTTGAGGATGACTTATGTTTCAATCCTCATTTCCCCATTTGTCATGTGATGCATTCGCTAAACATGCATTCCATGTACTCAACTCATAAGTTCAAAGGAACTTATCAAAACTTTGGACTAACTAAGTTTAGATTCTGAATTTGCATTTGACAGGAGCACCAAAAGATGACCCCAGCAAGTTTACCACCCTACATGTAGTGGGTGACTTAGTGGAACTTCTGAATACCATTGTGCCTGAGCAAGAGAAGGTGTTTGTTGTAGGACATGATTGGGGTGCTGTTATTGCTTGGTATCTTTGTTTGTATAGGCCAGATAAAGTCAAGGCTTTGGTCAACTTGAGTGTGGCCTTTTCTCCTAGGAACCCAAAGAGAAAGCCACTTGAGACCCTGCGTGCTGTTTATGGAGAGGACTACTATATTGTTAGATTCCAGGTTCTCTTTGCTTTTTTTCTTTTCACATATCATTTTATTTCATTTAGTATTTATATGTGGATATTATGATCTACTCGTAGACGCTTCTCCAAGGTCTTATTTAGTGTGTGAGTGTTAAGTACGTTCTAATAGTTCAATCATATATATATGCTTGCAAGTTGCAATGAAGAGTTACCTATTATCGTGAGTCAACTTAAAGTATAAAAATTTATGCACTATCGATGCACAGAATTTAAACTCTTGTTTGTTCATATTAGGAACCTGGGAAAATAGAAGCAGAGTTTGCCAAAATAGGCACCAAGAAAGTTTTGGAGAAGTTTTTGAGTTACAGGAACCCTGGACCATTAATCTTGCCTAAAGGAAAGCCATTTGATGACAGTACAGTTATCTTGCCCCCTTGGCTTTCAGAAAAAGAAGTTGATTACTTTGCTACCAAATATGAAAAGAGTGGCTTCACTGGAGGATTGAATTATTACAGAGCACTTGATCTGTAAGCTAATCTCTACCCTCTTTCTTTATTGCCTTTTTCAGGTTTCTGTCTTGTAAAATTTCATTCACAGCTTGGCTAATAGTATGTTTGACACTTCTAATTTATTGAAAATTATTACTATTTCGTCAACATTACTTGGATATTCTGACAAAAAAAAAAAAAAAAGAGGGACATTCATATAGTCGAGAGCCTCAATGTATTGTATCCAAATTTGTCCTTAAATTATTCTAAGAATGAACTGAATGAAAACATTCCGTTGAAATCCTATGTAAAAAGTGTGGCTTTTGTTACTATTTTTATCTGAGTTTAACTTTTGTGCATAAGAGAGTAATTGTCTATAGTAGTCTTAATTGATAATGTGATGCAGTATATACCCTGCTACACAAAAAGACTTTTATTGTTAGGGTATATACAATTTAAATTCTCCTTATTTTACATGATCCAGGATCTTCCCTAGCATTTGATCAATTTTATGAGCTATTTAAAAGGTATTTACATTATGTTGTAGGAGTACTTATAACTATAAATGATCACTTTTCTTTGAAATGCAGAAACTGGGAACTGACAGCAGCATGGACTGGTGGTAAAGTGAGAGTACCAGTGAAGTTTATTGTGGGAGATTTGGACCTAACTTACAATGCACCTGGAGTTAAAGACTATGTACACAAAGGTGGGATGAAAAAGGACGTACCCTTGCTAGAAGAAGTGGTTATTTTGGAAGGAGTTGGCCACTTTCTCCAACAAGAAAAGCCTGATGAAATTAACAAACACATTCTTGACTTCTTTCATGGCTTTTCTTCTACTTAACAGTTAACTTTGCCCTTTTAAGTTTGATTTTGAGATTAAAAAAAAAAATTATGGGAAATGCTCCGTTTATTCCTATAAGTTGCTTATGTGAGTTATGCTATACTAGATGGGACTGTTACGTGTAAGATTATACGCAAGTGGTGTTGGTCTGTTGCTATAATACGATTTGTAACTGAGTTTGGATTTACGACTATGTTTGTTTTAAGACTTTTTAACTTATTACTTCAACTTAATAATTACTTGGTATTATTGTCAAATCGTATTGATTTATACAATTAAAAACAGATGTTGGGTGACACCGCTGCACGATGGTGTGTACAACATACCTTCTTTTTTAGATGATATATCCTTAAGCCTAATTGAAATTTTCATATTTAACTTTGCACAACCAATAAAGTCAAAAAATAATAATTATAGATAGATATCAAAAGAAAGAAAACAAAAAAAAGATAGGCACGTGACCTTTAAGAATAATCACAGCTAATATTAATCATATCATATTACTATAAAAGCGTGTCCTCAAAAAATTAACAAGTTGATTTACCAAAATAGCCCTAAAAAAACTTAAATAAGAATTGCTTAAAATTATGTATTTAGAAAATAACTCTAAATTTTGATATGTCCCGATCAATTTGGAAAAGTTGTGACCCTTAAAAGTTTGTTACTAATCTTTTGAATTAAATTAACTGTTGGTGGCTAATAATGAAAAGTCACACTCTTATATAGAAAGTTTTTATCCAAAGCAGCCACAATTAGCCACTTCATTGAGTTGGTAGAAATTCTTTTTGGCCATCCAGCACACATAATTTGATAGCTTCAGTATTTCCCACGAGTGTAGGTTAGGCAGTTTTCATATATATCTTGATGTTCTTGTACCTTTATATGAGTTTTCATGATGCAGATTGGAATATTTATAAAGTTATATTCATAGCATAATCTAAGTACATTGTTTTATGGAGTGAACCATATTTGGAACGTGAATTTTGCGTTTATGCATGAAATAATATATACTTATTCTCATGTTTCATTTGTAGTCCTATTATGTTTCTGTACCTTTTTCCTATCCACTTTCATGTAACCAAAATACTGATCTCCAGTGTTCTTTCTATGAGCACTTACTTTATTTGTAAGTTTGAATATGCTTAAAAAGAAAATTGTGTTGGTAGACCAAAAGATCTAACAAGCGAGATAAATAAGAGTATTAGCTATTATTTAGTTCAATTGATTGGATAAGCTATAATGGTGATAAACCATAAAAACATCTCTTCCTCCCAGAATTAAATTTTGATTATTCTCTTTTGTAGGTCCAGAAGATATCCACACATTTTGATAACAAATGATCTTCATGTTTTTTAATTCTCGAGTCAAAATCTTGTTATAATAATATTAATTTATTTTTTTATGACACTACGCATTATAAAATTCGGCATTATATGCAACGCACGTTCGGAGAAACTAGTGCTTTGGTAAAAGTTTGGACTGAAGGTCTGCAAGCCCAGTTATTAATAGTTTCACCATACACACAAGAGTTCAAGACCTTGCTAGTCTTTACCTCTTGTTGGGCTTATTGAGAATGTCAACCAATTAAACTAACAATTACCTTTTCTTTCTTGCTGGGATCCCTGTAACAATTCTCATGAATCATACTCCCTCTGTTCCGCAAAGAAAGACATGACACAATTTTAAATTTAAAAAAAGCTTAACTTTAAATTTATCATTTTACATTTAATAAAATGCTTTATAGCTACACATTTATGTAGGGCTTATTTTGGACCACAAGTTTTAAAAATCTTGTTCAATATTTTAAACTCTGATCCAAGTCAAACTAAGGACATCATGTGTGGAACAGATGGGAGTACTTGATAATTGGACAAATGCACTGAGCTACTCACATTACAAGTTCTAAGAAGCTAAGGCAAAGGAGAGGGGTTGTGGTACGCTGGTAACTTAGCTAAATTTCACGATGAATCCTCACTCCAACTTATTGGAATTAAGCCATTAAGGCCTAAATTGTTGCTGTACTCGATGTATTTGATCACTAGAGGTGAGTGTGAGTAGTTTAGCAAACATTGTAACCAGTCTTAGCTGCGTTGCTAATTTACAGAGTGATATAAATCATATGATCTCCTTTTTTGATGAAAGAAGTTCGGTTTCTTTTTTTCCCCCCTCTTTTGATATTGGTGACGAGTGTGTCACATATTGTGCGCTCTAGTTGTTTACTTGTTTCTAATTAAAACTCCAACAGTTGAAACGAAACACAAATTGAGATCTCAAGCATAAGATGGATAAACCATATTTCAACATCGGTACTAAAAACGTTGCAAATACACCTCATAAAATATAAGCATCTTTGTGGATATCTACTTTGAGGTACACTAGGAGCTATATCTTGTCCTCCAAAAGGGCTAGGACATACATTTCGATAGTTACACAAACACGAATGAACTAGAGGAATTTATAAACACAACAATATATGTATTATTAGGATTATTACCCCCGTCCTAGACATTATTTCACCAAGCACGAAGTTTAAGAAATAGAGGTTAATCTTAGAAAGTTTTAAATTTATCATTAAAAAAGTAAGAAAGAGAATATTTGAGCAATTAAAAAGTTGTTGATAGCTTTTAAAGTAAATATGGTTTAACAAGGGTAAAATAGAGATAATACATTAAATAGTTGTCAAATAATAAAATGTGACATTTTTTTTGGACAAACTAAAAAAAATGGTATCATATAAATGGAGACGGAGGGAGTACAAATTAGTGTAGTAAGTAATAGTTTTATGTTGGCTACTAGCCAACCACAATTCTTCTCCTTTATTAAGATTTGAAATCGATAATATAAGCAAGCTCATCCAGACAAAGTTAATTAGAGAAGTTATATCATAAGTAAAAAATCCAAACCTCATACATTTATACAATTACAATTCAACCACTGTAGGACACGGATTTGATAATTCAAATACAGTGTTATGTGGATGTATCATGTATCTCATATATATATTCTAGTAAATCAATGCACTATTTCATTATAAAGCGTGTGTATATTACATATATATATTGTACTAGTTCTGCACACGCGCAAAGCGCGTGAACCCATATCAATGAGTAGACAACAATATAAATACTTAAATCAAGATAGAAAAAAAAAAACACTATGTATGGAGTACCTATATCCAGGTAGGTTCCATTTGCATATTTCTATCAAAATAATTTGAAACAATTATATTTTTATGCGCAGAATTTTATAAAAGTTTTGAAATGTTTGAACGATATCAGGAGGTTAATGTGACAATTGTGAAGATTTCATATGTGTGCACGATGAAATGTACTCTGTAAATTCCCTAATTACTTCCACAGGAAAGTTGGCAACTCGACACCTGGAGACATCCAAGTTATAGATGGATAAACAAAATTGCTCGAATATGTACATATCGCCTATAGATAGAAGTTATAAACTGGAATTATACCCAAAAACTATATCATATGAACACATTGAAAATACATTGTCTTAAATATATAAAACAATCACCTTACATAAAATGCATATAGATCGTATGTGCCAATACATCTAAATCTTGACAACTCACTTTGTGACGCTGATGAAGATCTCCTAAAAGCTCTTTGAGATGGACTATTATATGAGACTTGAATTCCGTTTCGTTATCAAGTACGTGACTCTTAATCCTGACAAATCTTCGTCTTCTCCTTTAGATCTATAATAACTTTTGGTACTGTATGGAAAGTTTAAAACTTGGTGGAAGTCAAAGACACACTTGAAGGATGTTAGCAACTGCATATATTACAGAAAACTTGCAATAAAATAACCACTAAGTGGGTTATATAAGAAACAACAGAAACACTTTATTTGAGAGATTCAACCATCTTTATTATTTGCTTGGGATTTCCATGAGGAATGTTGACGGTCTAAATAAATACTCCGCATACCGTGTGCTTTCAATCAGGTCACACAAAAGTATAAAAGTAGTAACTCAAACATTAACGAAAGTAGCTCAATAGCCTTTTCATAATTATGATTTATAAATATCTTCACATTTAAGTAAACATGACATGAATATGTATAGTAGAAGAATGTATGAATGTGTGGACATGGGTGTTTGGAATTTTAATATTTAATTTATTTATTTAATTATGTATTTACTTTTTGTACACAAAGATATTTAAGATAATGTTTCATATAATTATAAAAGTGCGCTGCACGTGTATTCCATGCTATTTAGTACAAACGTCTTAAGCCACCCCAATTATTTTCTTCGTTGATCACCATTAAAGTTTGCAGTTCTGTACAATCAATTGAATTAGCATCACCAACATAATTTGTAGCTTGTTAAGAAGTTGTAGCCACAGAAATAAATAAGAGGACATATATTTGGAAACGACTATTTAAGAAATGCAACGAAGTAAAGTTCAAACGACTTAAACTAAGCATTTCCTCTAATACATCAAATATTCAGCTTCACATATTTTTTAAAATTTCAACAACTCATAATTTAAATGTGTACATGAGGGATGTTGGCTACAGTTGCAAATGATTCATGTCTTGAAGTTTTGCCATTGCTTCAAGAAATTGTAGCCTTCTCCTCCTTGTAGCAACATACATGTCAAGAAGCTGAGCAGCATACATGACAAGAAGCAGTCGTCGAATGAAAGTTGTTTTTTGTAGAAGTTGTACCAAAATTTGATTAACATACGTGTTTATTAGTTTGACTAATAATTCATTGTCAATTACATAAGGTACACCTACAAAACAATGGTTATTTGTAATAGCAATACACTTTGAAGATACTGACATTAAAATGTTTTGGATAATTTCTACAAAGCATAGTTGCATATTTACCGTTTGGTTGATTCAACCTTAGTAGTCCTTTCATCTGTTTATTACAAAGAAGAAATGTTTTAGTACTTCGTAAGAAAAAAATTAACACTACCAAATTTGAGAAAATTATAATCTACATGAGTTAAGAAAAATAGTTTTTAATAATCAGATATCACAAACAAAATTACACAAGAATAAATAAATTATAATACGACATACAAAATTTGAAAGGTGAAATTTAAAAGTAGGTCAGAATTGATTCAAAAGAAGAATCACCTAAAACTCGGAAAGAAAATTTAATTAAATGCGTATGTCACCTCAATCTACTCATATTATAAAAGGTTAAGCTTTAATATAGTTTCATGTTAATTATTAAATAATTTTAATGGGTGCTTGTGGACTTGACTTTCGCTATTTAACCAATAAGAGAAAATTAAAACGATTTTTCGTTTAACCAAAAACAAAAATGGTAGGTAACTAGGGAAAGAAATACATTACCTAATGTGAGAGATGTAGAATGGTATTGTAGGTCAGAGAATTGCTTAAAGAGTTCATTCTTAATCATGATTTATTTATACTAAAGGGATATGGCTGATTACATACATTAATGCATAATATTGTTGGAAAACTGAAAGGGAGGCATTCTAAAGGTCAATGATAATTAGCAGATGATGAAGCACCTCAATTTAATGAGAAAGGCCTCATGTAAATCTGAAGTCCATTGAACTTTCTTTTCAATTACAAGGTGCATTGTATTTAGACGGTAAGTTAATGTTTTGGTTTAAACTACAAAAAAATTGTTAAACTAAACGCAAAAAAATGTAAAGACATTAATTCTAGAAAAGATAATTAATGGAGTATGAAATGATAGAGTTCTTTCCAATTTTCAAGAATTGTTGATCTAGAGATAGTAATTATAAAAATAAAATAAATGAAGTAACATGTTATTATTATTAAGTATGAAGATAAACATCCAATTCACATATTTTTTTTGATTCATCTTATTGTTGCATCATTTAATGCATATTTGGAATTAAGGCTAACTAAGAATTTTAAACGGTTGGTCAGGACTTGTCGTAGGGTATATTTTTTTTATGTAATATAAAATTATTTATTTTGAATACAAAAAGGGAAAAAAGTTGTAAAAATATACATTTCCTATTTTAAAGGGTGTTTTAGTCCATTACTTTTATATATATATATATAAGATACTTCTATTTACTATATTTATTGGTGATGAAGTGTGCGTGTATTTTTTTCATTTTGTGTAATGGGTAATAATTTTTTGTGTAATGTGTAATGTAATCTTTTATTAACTTCTATTTACTATTTTTACTTTTATTGCTGTAGGGGTAAAATGGTCTTTTACATTTTGCTTTTGGGTTTGGCTCTTTTATATTAGTACGATGATATGATGTGCTTTATAAAGTGTGAATTTATTATATTCGTATTCAATTTCAATCCTTTTTGGGAGGAATTAGAAATTATAATTTATTCTCAACTTCTCAATTTCAATTTATTAAAGATAAAAAATCATTATATTCACTATTTACTTTGTGATAATCAAAACTTAAGTTAATTACTACCCCCCTTTCTTGACCGTATTGGCATAAATTCGAGAATTATTCCTTCTTTTTTTTTCGTTTTGCCACAAATTTCTGCTCTTGTTGGTAGTTAGTTTAGGAAAACCAATTTTCAAAATGTAGTTGGAAAAATGAAGGGAAATTATAATAGCCTACGCCTAGGGATGTGTGAGCTTTGGAACTATCACCTGTGGGCTCCCATACTCTTATCATCTAATCATCTAATCTGTTTGGTTGGACCTTGGACCAAACTAGACTATTTTAATTACTACTAGTAAGATAAATGAACCTTTTAAAGAAATTTGAAAAATTGTGAGATTTAGACCAAAATATTTGATAGAACAATGTTATCCTACTGCCAAGTTAAGTGCATCAGCAAATCACATACTGCCACGGCATCATCCCTGAAATTGGCTTAGGAGTAAACGTGGTTGTGTGAGATGTTTTCACAACAAAGAATTAATTTTATCTTCAAGACTTTCCAAAAATTATGAAAGATTTATGAAATTATGTCTTAATTTTTTTAAAAGTTACCCATTTCCTTTGGTAAATAATAGCTCAAAAAAAAAAATTTAACAAGGAAATTAACAAATTACAATCTCTCAGTCGATAAAATTTGTTAAATTTCAAGGAAAGCTTTTGACATGTGAGCCAAATATATGCCAGGGCGGATTTGGGATGCATTCGAATTCTTAATTTTACTGTAGACCATTTCATTTACTAGTTTCAAAATATTACGTTTTAACACATATTATGTTAGAAATTTGGATTAAAGTTATTGATCGTATGAACCAATAAAAAAACATTATACATCTACTCCCTGAGTATATGGAATGTACCAATATCAACAATAACGTACCCAGTATGATCTCATAAGTGGGATTTAGGAAGAGTAAAATATGTACAGTCCTTAGCCCTATTTCAAATGAGGTAAAAAGTCTGTTTCTAATAGACACTCCATTTAAGAAAAATAGTTTCGAAAATGGGTATGAAAAAAAAGAAAAAATACAAAAATAATATATAAAAATAAAAGTACCAAATTAAAGAAAAACAATAAGGGAATATACCAATATTCTTTTAAATAAACACATGTGTTATCATTTTACCAAGTTATATACTCAATTAAGGATAAAATAGAAAAGTGTAATTCTTCTTTTTCTTTTTAATTAGAAAAAAGTTATGTTTCAATAGAAAGAAATGTTATGTTGTGTTATACTCCATATAGAAATCAACGAGTATATTCCAAAGTACATATAGTACTCGCTCAATTTAAAAAAAAATGTAATCATTCTGTTATTAATTCGTTAAAAATTAATATAATTTTAAATTTAGAAATAGTTTAATTTTAATATTATTGTATATAATTACATATTTATTTGTTTTATATTATAAAATTTAAATTTTTTTTTTTTATTTTCTAAATTTCAATCCAAACAAACTATGTCATCATATGTGAAACGGAGTGGGTAGCAAAATTGAGTAATATTATATCAGTCACAGTCCTTATCTTAGTTAGTATTTGGTCTCGGTGTTAGCATTTCCAAACGCACCCGTACGTCATTTGTACACATTACCGTCACGACACCCACCTTCCCTTCCCTTCCCCCATAAATATCACTTCCCTCTCTTCTCATTCATCTTTCCTTTCTCTGATCATTAAAATTCATTTGAAAAATTCTGAAACAAATATGAATCCAAAGGGAAGAACAACACTTGAAGTTGGAAATGATGGAGTAGCTATTATTACAATTATTAATCCTCCTGTCAATTCTCTTGCCTTAGATGGTACCTTTTATTTACATATTCATAGATCTAACTTGCGCTTATATTTCATTTTAAATGTTATTTGATTGAATTTTCATTAATATTTGAATGATCACGAGTAATTTTGTATAACACCTCGACTAATTTCACTTGGTACCTGTTATCTGTCACGAGACAGTAAGTAACTCTATCCACCAAGGCTTATGGCGGATAGGAAGTTTTTTTTTTTTTTTTTGCCTTCCATTGGGATTTGAACCTGAGATATGATCATGAATAACTTAATCCCAAACTAGTTATACTCGACTTTGTGGATCATTTGCATTTATTCGAGAGGCAGCTTGACAGGCCTCGACTATTCCATTGGATACCTACTACCTCCCGTTCATACATATATGTAATATTGTGCACCTAGGCTTAGACGGCTAGGAAGAAGTGACCTGCTGTTTTTTTCCTGCACTGGGATTTAAACCTGAGACATGATCATGAATTACTTAATCCCAAACTGGTTAGGGTCGACTATGCGTATTATTTGCACTCATTCAGCTGAATTTGAACTTAGTGGTTCATAATAATTTGACTATTTTTATAGCATTTTTACAACAACTTTTCCTCAATGATTTGGGTTTGGGATAAGCTTATGCAAAACTTATATAGGTGGAGGTTCAAATGATCAAGAATTGTTTCAAACTTTGAACTTTTTTATTTTTGATATCGTTCATAATTTAAACTTTTGCGGGAAATTTGGCGTAGTGAAAGTAGAAAAATCGCTTTACTTTTTGTTTGAGACTTAATAATTCTACTTCTAAATTAGTAGTATTTCTTTATTCTTGACAGAGATTCTCAATTCAGTTTTGCATATTACGTGTTCACTTTTTATGTCGTCTTTGATGTCTCTGCTTTTGGGGTTACTTTGGTTTTTTTTTTTTTTTTTTTTGGGTTCAGCTTTAGTTTCTGCTGAGAGAATGCTCTCTACAAATGAACCTTAGTCTCATTGCTTTGTTTTATGCAAATTTTTAGAAATCCTGTACTTTGAATTTTACCATCTAGCTAGTGCCTCACCAATACAGGGAAATAAGAACCACAGTTCCCAGAAAAGGTGGTATAGTAAAGGGCATATAATGGGCGCGTGTGCCTGACATTGTAGAGTGAGGAATCGATTGCATGGCCCTTCAATAATAGATGAAAACATGCCCTTGCACATAAGATTTTGCAAGCCTTATGGAGTTGTTGATCCATAGTTGTCTTTGAGCTTGGCGGTGGCTTCTTTTGTTTAGTGTATATTGGGGAGTTATTTCTCTTCCAGCATGTGTGAAGATTTTTTGATGATCTAATTCATGTGTTTAGAGCGGATCAAATACATATGGTTCTTATAGTCCGATCCAACTTATTTGGATTGAGGGAAGTCGATTGACATTGTGGTGTATGACTTATTAGAAACTATTGGTATTGGTAAATGAAACTGAGAGAAAGATAACAGAACTTACATCTTCTCGAGTTTAATTTTGGAAAAGAGGTAGGAGGAACTGTATAAGAAAAGCTTGCCTTTTCCTTCTCTATCTGAAAGAAGGAAAACGAAATGTACTATTGTGATGAAGCTCAATATTCTGAATCAATAATTGATTTTACTCTTTTTCAGTGTTGTACAGCTTGAAAGAGAGCTACGAGCAAGCCTTAAGAAGGGATGATGTGAAAGCTATTGTTGTGACAGGTAAATGTCAAGAGTTAACACTCTCTTTATGTATTCGACTGTGTGATATATTAAGCTTCAGTATGTAAACCTCGACAGGTGCAAATGGCAAGTTCTCTGGTGGTTTTGATATCAGTGCTTTTGGTAAATTGCAAGGAGGAACAAGTATGCATTTTGATTTGTTTATTCCCTATTCTTGTGCTCTGCAAGTTTTCTTTGCTAACTTCAGTCTGTTCACAGTCGAATCACCAAAACCTGGTTTTATAGCAGTGGAGATTCTCACTGACACCGTGGAAGGTAAGCCTTAGGCTTCTAATCTTCATCTTCGACGTACAAAAATTGGGTGCAGTTCAAATCTTATTTTTGTCTTTGCTGATTAATCCTTGATGTTAGCTGCAAGAAAACCTTCTGTGGCGGCAATTGATGGTCTCGCCTTAGGTGGAGGACTAGAAGTTGCAATGGTACATATAAAGCTATATTTCTCTGCAGAAACTTCTGTTGAGTTCATTCACTGACTCCTTGTGTGATAATATCAGGCTTGTCATGCACGAATTTCTACTCCAAACGCGCAACTTGGATTGCCAGAACTTCAACTTGGTATACTACCTGGATTTGGAGGTAAGCAAGTTTGTCTCTATGCTTGAGTACTTTTTTCTTTATCTTTTTCTAAATCTACCATCAGCTTTGAGTGAAATGAATGCTAATACGGCAATGGCTTTTGTCCTTCTAACAATCAAGAAATTTCACTCTTAATTCTTTTATAATTTAGGGGGGACGATACAAAGATATACACTTCTTTATCCGATTAAAACTTTTTTTTAATAGCCAAAATCAAAAGTAATATTGCGAGAAACACTGACAGATCATTGTTATAATAAATTTGAAAACACTGACTTTCTTCCTTTATATCATTCTATCTGATGTAGTTGCAATCATAGGCGGTGATACCACTGTGCTTTGTTCTCAAACACTGTCTTTCGTCCTTTATATCATTCTATCTGCATTATTTCAGGTACTCAGAGGCTTCCTCGCCTAGTAGGTCTTGCGAAGTCCCTCGAAATGATGCTAGTAAGCTGCAGATTGCCTTTGGTTATGACTCTTATGAGTCCATATTTTGGGCACAATAGTATGAAATTTTGCTTCTCATCCTCTTTGTCTCAATCAATGTAGACATCAAAGCCCGTTAAAGGAGAGGAAGCTCTTAATCTGGGCCTTGTTGATGCTGTTGTTTCATCAAACCAATTAGTGGATACTGCTCGTAAGTGGGCTCTTGATATTTTGGAATGCAGAAAACCTTGGGTTTCCAGTCTTCACAAAACTGACAAGATAGAGCCTCTTGGTGAGGCAAGAGAAATATTAAAGTTTGCAAGAGTTCAAACACGCAGACAGGCTCCAAACCTCCAACATCCCTTAGTGTGCATTGATGTTGTTGAAGAGGGTATAGTGTCTGGTCCACGCGCTGGGCTTTGGAAGGTTTATTCCCGACTGATTTTCTTGTGCTTTCAATCCAAGTACCTGACTTGTAATCTAAAAACTTGTTGGAATTTGCAGGAGGCTGAGGCATTCCAAGGTCTTCTACATTCAGACACTTGCAAGGCCTTGGTCAACATTTTCTTTGCTCAGCGTGGAACTACAAAGGTAAATGAGTTAACTAGCAGTTCAAAGATTTTGTTCTGTTTTTTATTCCATTTTAAACAAATGAAGGTTCACTTTAAGTTCTATTGGTACCAATTCGTGATTGCTGCTTTGATATCTTAGTTGACTCTTTTAGAAACTTAAATATGACTGTAGTTTTCCACTATATAAATATAGTATGGGTTATCAATTCAAAGAGTTAGGATCATCCTGCAAAGTATGGATCTGCGGAGAAGCTTCTAATTTTTGTAATGCTTCAATGGACCCAATGTTTGATAATGGTAATGTTATTCAGCGCTGAGTGACGTTCTATGACTGCAATATAAATGCAATGGAAGCTATGTGAAATTAGTAGATACTGCAATTGTGTTATTTTACATGATATATACAACGGTTGTAATTTGGTCGAATATGTGACGCCATGATAATAACTGATTAATGCGTAATTTGATACTTATACTTTAAACAATGAAATCTGTTGCCAAACAATTTGTTATATTGTTTGTTCTGATGATCTTAAAACCCTCACCTCTTCATTCTGCTGACACCTTTCTCTGCAAAAGCAGGTGCCTGGGGTGACTGACTTAGGGTTAGTACCGCGACGCATAAAAAAGGTTGCAATTCTTGGAGGTGGCTTAATGGGTTCTGGAATTGCAACTGCACTGCTTCTCAGTAACTACCAAGTGATCCTGAAAGAAGTTAATGACAAATTCCTACAGGCTGGACTGGGTAGAGTAAAAGGTAAAACCATGGTGTTGGTTTGATATGATAACTTATACTTGGCGTGACTAGTGACTAATACATTAATTTCTCAGCCAATTTGCAAAGCAGTGTCAAGAAAGGAAAATTGAGTCAACAGAAATTTGAAAAAACACTCTCCCTCCTCAAGGGTGCTCTTGATTATGAAAGTTTTAGAGATGTGGACATGGTCATTGAGGTTAGCAATATTCTCATTCAGGAATACTCTGTGATTCTTGTTGAGATCTCACTAAGCAGAGCTATTAATATGTGTACAGGCTGTCATCGAGAACATATCTTTAAAGCAGCAAATATTTGCTGATCTTGAGAAATATTGCCCTCCACAATGCATTCTAGCAAGTAACACTTCTACGATTGACTTGAATTTGATTGGGGAAAAGACCAAATCTCAAGATCGTATTGTCGGAGCTCATTTTTTCAGGTACTGTCTTTGAAAGGGTAGAAATATTTATTGCACTTTCGTTGTTTGATCTGTCAATTAATTGATCGGCTGGTGCAGTCCGGCTCATGTGATGCCACTTTTGGAAATTGTCCGCACGGAAAAGACGTCACCGCAAGTAATTGTAGACTTGCTTGATGTTGGCAAGAAGATAAGGAAAACTCCTGTGGTAGTTGGGAACTGCACAGGTTTTGCTGTCAACAGAATGTTCTTTCCTTACACCCAAGCTGCTCTTTTGCTAGTTGAACGTGGAACAGATGTCTACCGTATAGATAGGGCCATTACTAAATTTGGTATGCCAATGGGCCCCTTCAGGTAAAAGATAACAGTGATCTAGGTTAGATATGCCTATCTGTTAAGGTGGTTGGACTTTAAGGGTTTGGCTTCCTATATGCAGATTATGTGATCTTGTTGGTTTTGGTGTTGCAATCGCAACTGGTGGACAATTTGTAATGAATTTTCCTGAGAGGACTTACAAATCAATGCTGATACCGCTCATGCAAGAAGATAAAAGAGCTGGTATGATTTCCATATTCTGAAACACGGGGAAGATTATTAAGGGAAAAAAATGAAATTTCAGACACTCAATAGCCATTTGGTACACTTTTTGTAGGTGAAACAACTCGTAAAGGGTTTTACGTATATAATGACAGACGCAAAGCAAGCCCAGATCCAGAAATAAAAAAGTACATTGAGAAGGCAAGAGAGATGTCTGGTGTTACCATTGACCCTAAGGTCGGTCTTCCTCTCTCTCTCTCTCTCTCTCTACAACCTTAGTCGAGGTTGAGTACTACTTGTGATATTATGTTCAGTAATTTTTCTGCTCACACTGAGTTGTTTTGAACTCGACCCAGCTGGAAAAACTCTCAGACAAGGATATCGTTGAGATGATTTTCTTCCCTGTGGTAAATGAAGCTTGCAGAGTGCTTGCAGAGGGCATTGCAGTCAAAGCAGCTGATCTTGACATTTCTGCTGTCATGGGCATGGGGTTCCCCCCTTACAGGTTTGCGACTTTTTTCAGATTGAATAAATTTCTGTTTCTTTTTTTTTTCTTGAGTAAATCTTTCACAAGAGCATGCTAATGAGGCTTTCATAATAAGATTTATTTGTTTACTTTCTTGGCCAGGGGAGGGATCATATTCTGGGCAGATACTCTTGGGTCCAAATATATCTTTTCAAGATTGGATGAGTGGTCAAGGATGTATGGTGACTTCTTCAAACCTTGTGCCTACTTAGCTGAAAGAGCTGCCAAGGGGGCTCCTCTGGTGAGTACTTTTTGTTTCAGTTTCGTTTTATGATCAGGAATAGGTACTTGTCACAGTATGTTTGAGTTTCTCTGCCTGTGAGTAGGGTTCACTTAGATCTCCGAGTTTATTCTGCCATCACCTAGTGTGATTTCTCTGTGAGAGATTGGAACTTTGTGCACAACGGTACCATTTGCTATCTGCACCACATAGTGGCAGTATATGCTACTCAGTTCACCCTTATGCCATCATTTCGTTGACACGCATTCTTGCAAGGATGGATCATTAGTCGTTGAAAAGTCAATAGTACCACTAGATGATCCTGATCAGTATATAGCCTAGTTGAAATTTTCATTAGCAACTGCTAGTCAATAGCCAGATGCATCAAACTCGGAGTTGAAAAAAAACAACTCATCATTAGACATGGGAGAGATAGCTTGGTAGTAACGACTCTCCCTTATAAATGCAAGATTGGACGTTTGAGTCACCAAGGTAACAGAGTGGAAAGGGCCGCTGTTGGGCTCTTGGGTTAGAGGGTTTGGGTGTAAAGTACAATTTGAAGGGGAAAAAAACTCTGAAATTCTTTGGAGGAGAAGACTGAACAGCAGCTTGTCTTCTTTTTTGAACTTAAAAGACCTTGAAACATTTACTTATTTTTCAGGCCATTTATATTTCTTTGTGGTCATTGCAGAGTTCTACTATGAATCCAGCCAAGTCGCGCTTGTAAGATCAGCAATGCCATTGAGTATTCAATGTGCCAAGTGATGCTTGTATGAATGATGAGCGATGCCATTGAGCATTCGTCGCCTTTGTAGCTTAGTAGTTTCCTTACCCTGGTCAGTTAGAAGTTGATAGGAAGAGTCAATAATGTAGAAATGAAAATGAAGAGCTAGATTATTATGTAACTTTAAAAGTTTTAAGTTGTCTGGGAATAATTGAGAGCAGTATGAAAATGTGGGAACTATTATCAGACCTATCCTCTTTGTGCTGATGCCTTTGATGAACCATTTTTATATGTATTGCTTCTGAAGTGGGTTCTTTTGATGGTCTCACTATAATCATATTTTCATTTTTGTTTGGGCTTCCACGCTCTTCAAGATTTAGAAAATTCCATATAGAGATACTTCTATGCTTGCTTTCCAATTGTGACATTTTACCATTATAGTATTTCCTTAGAGACAAATCTTAGAAATGAATTCGCATAAAAATAATATCGATGTTTCATTAGTGACTTTGTATGAGGGCCAACATGCGTGCAAGTAGAAGGAATCAAACAGGTGCCAGCAAGGAATTTCTGATCTTTCTTCCGTTTGTTCCTTTCTGACATGTACCCATTAGTCAAATGTTATACTTTTGTCTTGTGTTTCTGCAACTCCATTTTCATGCTTGAAAGCTTAAAGAAATATGCATGAGCTACTCTGTAACTGTCTCTCTGGTTCCCTGAGTCTCGTCGAAACATAGCGACAGAGCCAGGTAACACTCATGACTTAAGTAAGCTATAAAGTTTCTACTATTTACTTATCAAACATAGTTCGATTAAGGGTCTAAACTGAATGGATCTAAAACAACACATACCGTAATAGATTTTTGTATGGTTATTTCTTGCTATTTAAAAATTGGTTATGACGATATTTCTTTTATATGTGGTGTGTCTCTGCGCATAAAGGAGGGATTTGATGAAGGATTTGGCTGTATGTTTTGAGTTAAGATAATGCGGAAATATATATTTACCTCTATCTATGTTTCATGTTCATATACACAAACTCATAGTTGGATCCATTTCCGAGTGATTGGTGTCGAAAACAAGGGGTGAAGATACTGCATTAATCGCACCAACTATTAAAATGAAACAACTAGCTGTTGTTTGAGTGTCAGATCCATGTACATGCTCATATTATACGCAAACACATAGGACAAACAAGCTAAATGAATAAAATAAGAGTACTATTATTTATGCATTAAATATGATGAATTGAGAAACTTTGGTTAGAGCACCATATAACTGGGGAGAGAAGAAAGTGGTCCATTGATGGGGTTCGTCCTGAAGAAGCCAAGTGGCACTGAGAGCACATGCTAGATTTTATACTAATAATAATCAAGTCGAAAACATTGTTGCACTTAATTAATTACAAACTGATCTAATTAATTTCTTAACTAGGAATATTGTGAGACGGCATTCACACTAGAAATCTGATTCCAAAATGAAACAATTCATTCTTGCTGATTTAACTCGTACAAAATGAAAGTACACAATAGTTAAACTTTCCTTTTAATAATTGAAGAATATAATGCACCATGAAAATAGAAAACCTTAGGGTGACAGAGTAATGAAGATGTATTCATCTAAGACAACAATGATAATACCAAAGATTGGATTCGTCACATGTTGTACACAGATACTCTCACGAACTAAAACGTACAAGACGTTCGATATGTCGCTTTTGGACGTATCAAAAGTCTGACAAATTTATAAAAATAATTAAGGCATCCAATGGTTTCGAAGTCATTATATGCTCTCTCCAATATGTTTATACTATTATTCTTATTTATGGAAGTAGACAATTTTTTCCTTCTTTTTCCAAATATTAAATAAAATGTTATGTTATATCTATATTACTTAAGAATGCAATCTTCAAATTTGCATAATACTTTTACCTACGTGTTTTGAACTTTTTTAAACTGGAAAAAGTATGTGAAAAACTTTTTAAAACTGGAAAAAGTATGTGAAAATCTTGGGGTAAGATCTCTAAACACTAGGGTAGCTGACTCTAGCCACTTTCTAGTGTCACTAAATCTCATTCCTTCTAGGTTTAGATTCAGAGTTTCAAGGTGGCCATTGGAATTAATCAACTAAAGTGTTTTGAGTTAATTTATACATAATATATGACATTTTAAGGTCAAAAAAAGAAAAAAAACTAAAGAAGGATTTTTTCTTCTTCAAATGATTTTGCCTATCGTGTGATCTGAAACAGTCGTACACCAATAACCTCTTAAATTACATAGCTCAAGAATATATGGATGTTTTTAGTTAATTATGTAAAAGTAGAGTTAATAATGTATTTTAAATATTTTTGAAGTTGATAGTATATACTTTGTAGTATTTTCAAGAGTTATATTCAAAATATTTTATAATGTATAAACACAAATGATTTTAAAGGATACAGAACTATATATTTGAAGCTAAGTGATCCATTTCTAAAGAGCATTTTTTGCCACACCAAAAGAGAAGTAGAAAGAATAACAGTAATGTATTGTTGCAAGCCGTCTACCATTCCAAGGCGATTAACTAAAAGACTTAAGAAAGAGATGGAGAATGAACTTGAGAAAGAGGCAATGAAGATTTAGATGATAAAGAATTGGCTGAAGTTGTGTTCTGTCATTTGTGTTCTGTCATTTACATAGGGCTAACATATATATATACATGATGCATATCAATCAAGTCTAATTCTAAGGCTCCAAATCAGTGAGCCAAATTATGTGGGATCTAATTTACACTAAATAGAAAAGTGAATATATGAGATATCGATACAATCTTTAACACTCCCCCTCAAGTTGGAGAGTGAATATCATGAAGTCCCAACTTGTCGCGTAGTGTCACCAAATTGATCCTTTTTTAATGCCTTAGTGAATATGTCCGCCAACGGGAAGCGTGTAGGTACATATGATGGACTAATCATCCCAGCTTGATATTTTTCCCGAACTATGTGACAATCAATATGATTTGTACGTTCATGGAAGACCGGATTCGCTGTAATATGCAAGGCAGCGAGATTGTCACAGAATAGTTTTGTAGAAGCTACTTGTGAGACCTTTAAATCATGTAGAATGTAGCGCAACCATGTGAGCTCCATGCATGTATTAGCCATAGCTCGATATTCTGATTCTACCGACGATCTTGAAACATTTGATTGTTTATTGGACTTCCATGAGATAAGAGAACTTCCAAGAAAGATGCAATATCCTGTAACTGATCTTCTTGTAGCGCGACAACCTTCCCAATCTGAATCACAAAAGGCCTTTAGAGTGAGATCATTGGTGGAAGGGAATAATAAACCTTGACCTAGAGTACTATTAATGTAATTGAGGACCCATATAGCAGGCATCCCAATGAGGTTTTCGAGGCTCATGCATGTACTGACTTAGTGTACGAACAGAGTAAACTATGTCAGGTCTTGTAACCGTAAGATAAATTAGTCTGCCAACTAATCTTCTATACTTGGTTGGATCATTTAACAATTCTCCATCTGTAGGAGTAAGTTTCAAATTTTGTTCCATCGAAAACTTGTCTGGGCGTGCTCCTAGAAGTCCTGAATCTTGCAAAATATCTGACGCATATTTTCTTTGTGACATGAAAATACCTTTATGTGATCTGGAAAATTCAATGGCCAAAAAGTATTTTAAATTTCCAAGATCTTTGATGCGGAAGCGTTTAAGAAGGAACCGCTTGAGGTGCTCAATTTCTTTTTGATCATTTCCTGTAAGAAGTATATCATTGACATATATTAAAATTACAGTTAATGAAGTACCTTGAGTCTTGGTGAAAAGAGAGTAGTATGCCTTTGATTGCTTATATCCAGCCTTTTGAATGGTTTCCGAAAAGGTGAGAAACCAATTTCTTGATGCTTGTTTGAGACCATAAAGTGATTTGTGTAGCCGACATACAATGTTCTCCCCTTGTCGGCGAAGACCGGGTGGAGGTTCCATATATACTTCTTCGTTCAAGTCCCCATGAAGGAATGCATTTTGGACGTCTAACTTGTAGGCAAACCAATTGCGTGCAGCAGAATCAGAAAGAAGGCACCGAAGTGTAGTAAGTTTGGTTGTAGGAGAAAAGTTTCCTGATAATCAGTACCCTCTACTTGAGTGTATCCTTTAGCAACAAAACGAGCCTTGTATCGCTCAATGGTCCCATCGGACTTGTACTTAATTTTGTAAACTCATTTGCAACTGATGGGTTTATGTCCAGCAAAAAGAGGCACCAAACTCCATGTATTATTTTGTTGGAGTGCTTCTAATTCTGTATTCATCGCTTGTTTCCATTGAGGATCAAGGATTGCTTGATCAATGAGATAGGCTCGGTATGACATGTGATATTAGCTAAAAATGTACATTGTGCAGATGAGATACGAGAGTACAAAATAAAATGAGAAGAGGATAACGAGTACATGATTGAGAACTTGGCGTCGGGTTAGAGTGCTTGACTTTTGCAGACAGTATGTAGTCTTTGTGCCATGTTGGAGGTTGCTTTATGCGGAAGGATTGTTTTATGGGAGGTGCAGAGAGGCTTGTGGTGTTTGGATTAGATTCTGATTCGTTTGAAGTACTAGCTACAATATCTGGTGCAACAGTAGGCAACAGTAGGTTTGATTGGAGGTAATGGTTCAGAATTATTAGGTTGGTCTTGTGAAATTTCTGATGCTTCAAAAGGTTCAGGCAAAGATATTGATTCGGAAGATGTGTAATCATTTACATCAGGGTATTGCAGTGGTTGATGTGAAACATCAGTGAAAGATTGTGTATACTGCCAATTGTTTGTGAAGTCTGGAGAAACATTATGCAACATAAAATATTGATTTCGTGATGTTGAGAATGGAAAAATAGTTTCTAAAAATTTGACATCTCGGCTTACAAAAAACTTTTTAGCATCCAAATCATAAAGTTTGTAGCCCTTTTGACTTGTAGAATACCCAACAAAAATGCAACATTTCGCATGAGAATCAAATTTATGAGCCGGATGAACAATAGTGGCGTAACATAGACAACCAAAAACTCTCA
Source organism: Petunia x hybrida (assembly GCA_037355625.1). Taxonomy (NCBI): domain Eukaryota; kingdom Viridiplantae; phylum Streptophyta; class Magnoliopsida; order Solanales; family Solanaceae; genus Petunia; species Petunia x hybrida. The sequence continues at coordinate 7,602,016 of JBBBVM010000055.1, forward strand.
AATGATCAAGTGGTGGCGGACGATTATATACTCAAATGGTGATTTAGAAGATAATAATGGTGGCGGAAGCCTATTGATGAGGTAATCAGCAGTCAACACACATTTGCTCCAAAATGTGAGAGGTAAGTGTGATTGAAATTGTAATGCTCTTGCTACAACTAGAATATGAAGATGCTTGCGTTCAACTACTCCATTTTGTTGAGGAATTGAAACGCAAGTCCGTTGACATTCAATACCTTGAGATTGACAGAAACTTCTCATGGATTATATTTCTCCACCATTATCTACCCATATGATTTTAACAGATGCTTGAAATTAGGTACGAGAAAAGATAATAAGCGATTTCATTAAATTTTGGGTATCCGACTTTTTTTCATGAAAAATACCTAAGTGCATCTTGTAAAATCATCCACAATTTAACCTTAAGTTACTATTTTAACTTTAATGTAAAGCTTTTACAATCACACAAGTAATATTAGATGTTTAAAATTATAAAATTTAAATATTTTATAACCACACAAATATTACTCTATAATATATTTGGAACAACAGATAAGTTTTATAGGGTGATTGTTTAGCCTGCGTTGTTGTATGGGATAGAGAGTTGGCCAGTCAAGAACACCCATGTACAAAAGATAAGAGCAGTGAAGATGATGATGCTTAGATGGATGTGTGAGCATACTAGGAGAGATAAGATTACGAACGAAGACATATGTGACAAGGTGGGAATGACCTCTGTGGTGGATAAAACGAGGGAATCGAGGCTGCGATGATACGTGCATGTAAAGAGAAGGAGTCCAGATGCCTCAGTAAGGATGTGCGGGAGGTTGAGTCTACAGAGAGATAGATGTAGACCGAAGAAGAATTGGGGGGAAGTGATTAGACAAGATATGACACACCTTCAACTCACCGAGTACATGGTACTAGATAGGAGAGTTTCGAGTTTAGGATTAGGATAGAAAGGTAGTAAGTATGTGAGCAATTTCTTCCTTCAATATGGTAGAGCAATAAGTTAGTGGTAGCTTATATGGTACTATTGTAGTTGTTCCTTTTGTTTGTTACTTCTATTTTTTATACTTTCTTTTCTTCATACTTTATCTTTAGCTTTTACTTGTGCATTTTTCCATATTAGTTTCTAAACTGTTTTTCATAAGTCGAGGATTTTTTTGAAACAGCTTTTCTACCTCTCACAAGGTATAAGAAAGGTCTGCATATATATAACTCTCCCCAAACTCACCCTATAAAATTATACTGAGTTTATTATTTGTTTGTTTGTAATATATTTCGAACAACAGATTTGAAAGCTGTCTCATTTTCTTTCTTAAATTCTAGGCTTAATACATATTTTACCCATCAAACTTGTCCCAAAATACCCTCGACACACCACTACTACACGGGCGTTTTTTGACACACAAACCTTTCACGAAGTGTAACTATTACACACCTCATTTGATGAGTTGGTATTAAAGAGTATAACGTCCCAACACGCGCTGGCCACGTGGATGACAAGTCAGCTACACAGTCAGCTACACGTAATTCACCCTACCCATTTTATTTTAACCCGAACCCATGTAAAAACCCGACCCAACTACTAGCCTATATATTGTTTTAACCCTAAATTGGTCCCCCACATTCCCAAATTTACCGCGGCTAAGACGTAAAAGACCCATTCTGCATAATTTTGGCTAGGAAAACAACGGGACGAAGGAATCTTTGGATGGTGCAATGAGTGTAGGTAAGTTATTCCTTATTCGTTCAATTTTCTTTAACTTTTCTAGAGCTAAACATGTGGTCCAGTTATTGTAGTTATATTTTAGTGTAAAGAACTGAACTTGTTAACAACTTTCTAGGGCTTTGTTGTCTTTTATGTAAAAGGGAGTAAATTTAGGGTTATTGTTTATTGTTTGCCTCTATTTGTGTATAAAAATAGGGTTATTTTATGGCTGCCTTATTTTATTGAATCTGAATATTTTCTAATTTATTTTTCAGTGTGAACATGTCATTTAAAATTATTTCTTTGAGGTTTCATCATGGGGGTGAGTTAATTCAAGGAAATTTTCCTACTTACCTTGGGGGTGGTCATTCTTTGATCCTTGACGTGGATGTAGACATGATCTCTTTAATTGACCTGATGGCCTATACTAAGGAGTTGGGGTTCACTGATGTTGCTGAGTTGTACATATGTCCACAAGATAGAACTGATCTATTGGTAAATGTTATGACTGATAGGGACATTTTAGGCATTTCCAACTCACTAGAAAATGGTGATACCCTAGAAATTTATGTCACACATGCTGCCCCTTTAGCATTTGTTTATGAGAGTGATACTGGTGATAACAATAGTACTAGGGGTAGAAGGCTAGTAAATGCAAAAGATGTAGGAGCTGATGAATCAGACTCTGATGGGCTTCAAACTAGTGAGGATGAACATGTTGATGTAGTTGATACTAGTTCTAGTTCTGAGAGTGAGGGGGTAGATGTAGATGTCCCTGATGATGAATACTATGGCTCTGATGTACACCCTGAGTTTGCTGAGGTTAGGGAAGAACTGAGGAAGTATAAGAGGAGAAAAAAGAGTGAGAGGCCTAAGGATAGAGGTGATATAAACTTGGGAGAAGCTGGTTGTGATCCTGGATTTGATGAGCTAAGGACAGGGAGCAAGAGAAATAGGTTTGAGGACTTAATGGGAAGTGATGAACCATACTATGGCTCATCTGATGCTGATAGCTATGATTCAGATGTTGAAGATGAAAATGCAGAACAACTTAAGAAAAAAATGACTTGGAAAAAAAACAAAAGGAATCTGAAATTTGATCCAACTTGTGAGAAAATTTGTTGGGAGCTGGGATTGACATTTGAGAGTGTGCAGCAGTTTAGGGAGGCTGTTACCAAATATGCTATTCAAAGGGGGGTTCAGATAGATAAGTGGATTAATGAACCAAAGAGGGTGAGTGTCAGGTGTAAAGAAGGGTGTCCATGGAAGTTATATGCTAGTGTTGAAGGCAAAACCAACAACTTTGTGGTGAAGAGTTACCACCCTTTTCACAAGTGTTACAAGACAAACAAAAACAAGTTGTGCAATTCCAGATTTCTTGCTAAGTTTCTTAGGAAGAGAATTGTGTCACAACCTGGTATTAGAGTGTGGGAGTTGAGGAACTATATTAAGGATGAACTGGACATGTATGTGGGCAGAACTACTGTCCATAGAGCTAGGGCAAAGGTTTTGAAAGAGATCATAGGAGATGTGAAGGAGGAGTTTAAGAGATTGCTTGACTATAGGGACACCATTCTAGAGTATAACCCTGGGAGTACTTGCATAGTAAAATCAGTGGATCATGGTGATGGCAAGCAAGTCTTCCAGAGTTTTTATGTCTGTTTTCATGCCATGAAAAAAGGGTGGATGGAAGGGTGCAGAAGGGTAATTGGTGTTGATGGGTGCTTCCTTAAAGGGATGACAAAGGGACAGCTTCTAGCAGCAGTTTCCAAGGATGGGAACAATCAGATGTTCCCAATTGCATGGGCCATTGTTGAAGTTGAAAACACTTACACTTGGAGCTGGTTTCTAAAAGTGCCGAGTGAAGATTTAAATCTGCAAGATGGAACAGACTTGGTGATTATGTCTGATATGCAGAAGGTACTCTTCTTTATGTAGTTATTTAATTTAATTCATTTTTAAGTTTGCTAACTGTTATTATCTTTAATTGACAGGGTATAAAAAATGTTGTAAGGGATGTTCTCCCTGAAAGTGCGCACAGAATGTGTGCAAGACATGTGTTGGCCAACTGGTCAAAAAACTGGAGAGGACTGGAAAGGAGGAACACTTTCTGGAGGTGTGCAAAATCATCTTGTGTTGCTGAACATAATAAGAACATGGAGGAGCTGGAGCAGTTAGGAAATGGTATTTGTGAAGACTTGCTGGAGTATAGGAAAGAGGGATGGTGTAGGGCTTATTTCACAGATGTTGTCAAGTGTGACATAATTGACAACAACATGTGTGAAACCTTCAATGCTTGGATACTTGAAGAGAGACACAAGACCATTATAACTATGCTTGAATACATTAGAGTGAAGATGATGCAAAGGGTTTGGAAGTTAAGGGACTTTGCTAATGGCTGGTGGTGTGAAATCTCCCCAATTGCAATGAAGGTCTTTGGTGATAACCAGGAGAGGGCAATGAAGTGTTCTCTCACATGGAATGGTGATGATGGCTATGAAGTGTTGGAGGAGAAGTTTAAGCACCAGGTTAATATGACTACAAATCATTGTAGTTGCAGATCATGGAGCTTAAAGGGTATTCCTTGTGCCCATGCCATTGCTGCATTCCACCATATGAATGTTGACCCCACCACTTATATTTCTCATTGGTATCACAAGGAAACCTATATGAAAGCCTATTCCACATACCTGCAGCCTATGCCAAATATGCCTATGTGGCCAGCTACAACCAATCCTCCTATTGAACCACCACCTTTTAGAAAGATGCCTGGTAGGCCAAAAAAGAGTAGAAAAAGAGAGGATACAGATGCCTCAAAGTCTGGCAAACTGTCAAGGAAGGGGTTGGATATGAAATGTTCTAACTGTGGTGTGTATGGACACAACAAGAGAGGCTGTCCAAAAAGGCCAAGAGCTGCTGGTCCATCTACTGTAAGCCTTATAACCTTTCTTACACCATGTCTTTCCAACTTTCAGTTTTTATGTGTTTTATTTCCAACTGTAATTCTTCTTTTTCATTTGAAGATGCCTGGTGCAACTGCTGCTGCTAGGGGAAGAGGTTCAAACACCACTGGCAGATGAGCTGGTAATGTTGGAGAAGGTGCAGCACCACCTAATGTGGGAAGAGATGGTGGCAATGTGGGCAGAGGTAGAGGAGCTGGTACACCTTCTGAAGGTGCAGCACCACCTAATGTGGGCAGAGGTAGAGGAGCTGGTACACCTTCTGAAGGTGCAGCACCACCTATTGTGGGAAGAGGTGGTGGCAATGTGGGCAGAGGTGGTAGAGGCAGAGGAAGAACAAGAGGATATGGTCTTTTCCATGCTAGCAGTGGATTCAGTTCATTCACAGTAAGAATTCACTAATGTTCTTATCAATTTATGCTTAGGAATTCAAATTCACTTATGGGAATTAAAGTACTTATTTTTTCATTTATACAGATGGGTGGTGGCAATCCAAGAGTGATTAATACTGGGCCTGTAAGATCATCAGCTGACATCCAGGAGTGTGCATTCAAGCCAAGGCAAGGACTAAGGTGGAATAGGAGAAGAGCTCTTAGTCAACAAGACCTGCAGAGACAAAGGAACAGAGCTGCTGCAGCTCCAAGTCAAGCAAGTTCATCATCTCAGCCAAACAGGAGTGCTGGTTGATGTGCAGAGCACTTTTAGGATATCTTTTGAGTATTAAGCCTATGTTTAAGACAATATTTGATGTATTAAGTCTATGGATGTCTGTTAATGTTTTCTGCACTTGATACTGGTTTAATGTTTGTTGATGATGTAAAATCTGCAAGAACAGTTGTGCTGCAGATTAGTTGTTCTGGATTGATACTGGTTTAATGTTTCTGCACTTGATACTGGTTTAATGCCCTTTTGTGTGCTTTAATGAAAAATTCAGAAGGCATTTTTTTGCTCACAGGTTGTTCTTCATTATCACTTATGCTACTGTGTATTTGTACCCAGAATTTGTGCTCTTTAACTGAATTATTTCTGTCGTAGATTGGCACAATTGCAGACCACTTTATACCAATCAACAACTAAACTAACCAACGTATTAAGCCAATCAACAACTAAACTAACCAATCAGCAACTAAACTAACCAATATATTAAGCCAATCAACAACACCACCCACATATTAAGCCGAGAAGAAGCTGGAACATTGAACTTAACCATGCCAATTAACAATAGGAACATAGTACTCAACCATTACAACTCTTGGTTTACATTGCCAACAATTACACCATTTACACTAACCATTACAACTCTTGGTTTACATTGCCAACAATTACACCCTTTACACTAACCAACACAATCATATCCAAAGCAACTATTATAACCCTTCAACAACCCAACAAAATCTATAAATACCACCCCAAAACAATCCCACAACTACAATCAAATCTATCAAAATACATCAACAAAATATGGCACGCAGACCACTTTACAAGCTTGACAATGTGAAGGATGACATTGAAGATTTGAGAAACCGTCTCCGTGAAGCCAAGAGGCGCCAACTAACAGACATAAGAAGGATTGCCCGAGTCCTTGCTGTTCTCTTGGAAGTACATGGTAAGAATTTGGATGACTATATCTCGGACGATGATAACCCCCCACCACCTCCACCTGCAGATTCGGCAGTTTAGAAGGTTTTTAGTTTATCAATGTTAGCAGTTTATTATGGTTTAGAGTAACTAATGTTAGAAATTTATCAATGTTTATGAAGTTTGTGTAATGGTGGTTTTATTATGAATCAATGAAATGTTTACCTTACAATATGTAGCATCCTTTCGAACTGCCGAAGAACACAATCCTAAGAAACATTACAATGAAGAGAATCAAACATAATTTCTTCCAATTTCTTTGCTTCTCGTTTTCTTTGACATAAGCATCAAACTCCTTCTTCCTTCTAAGCAATCCCAAGATAACAGTTTTGGTATGTTCGGGTATTAGAGGATCAAACCATAAAAAGAATCTGCAGCTTGAATTGGTACCATTATGCAAAACAACATAATTGCTTAAGAAATTAACGGAAAAAATTAATAAATAACTTGTTGGACCAAAATACGATGGAGCTTTACCCCATAGTTACTACATCCATAGAATCGACGCCCAGGATTAGAGTTAGTCCAAGATGTAATCAAGACACATTCATCCCCACAATGACATAACGGGGTATATAAGCCATGATTAGTAAACCTTGAAAATCCAAATCAAACAAGACGATGAAGTTTCTGAGATTTTTAGGGTGAAATTGAACAACAAGAAGAGAGGATTAAGAGGAAATGTTTAATTTTCAAAAAGGGCCATTAATGGAGTTCAGCAGTTAGTGAAGAAGAAGGAGGGGGAAATAAGACCCATTTAGTCAACATAGCCGTTGGAATTCAATCTGGGCCGTTTATCTTAGTTAGAGTTGTTTTTAAAAAACTTGTCACGCGCAAATTTTATGTGCTTCCACGCGACAGCCAACTCATCAAATGAGGTGTGTAATAGTTACACTTCGTGAAAGGTTTGTGTGTCAAAAAACGTCCGTGTAGTAGTGGTGTGTCGAGGGTATTTTGGGACAAGTTTGATGGGTAAAATATGTATTAAGTACTATGATAAGTCAATATATGACATAAATCAAGTAGAGATTCAGCAAGTCACTACAAATTACCCAGAGAGCTAGAGACTAGGCAGTCACTCCAACAAAGGAATAAGGTGATATATAAAATCCCACTTCCTTTTAACTTAGAAGGAGTAGGTATATATAGGAGATAAAAGGTAGTATAAACAGATATATATGCTCCATCCACTGTTACTAGAAATTCTTGTATATTGCAAATTCTTGAGGAATCTTCAAAGAGCAAAGGTCCCTTTTCTTTTCCAGTCTCTTCTTAATTCCCTTGTGATGCAGGTGCAGCAGTGTCTCTTTGGAATTTGGACAATATATGTACAAACACTTTTCTGGTCAAGAGATTCTTTTTCTTTACTTTATGCCACTGCTGGCTGCAGTTTCACAGATAAGCAGTTCTGCACTGGAAATATGTAATCAATGTATATATGCAACAAAATTTATTAGTCGTGCTCTCTCTCCTCTTTAATAATTACCAAAATAAATAAATAAATAAATTAGTCCTTGTTACCTAGATATAAGTTCCTTATTATATTCAGTTTAATTCTTAATTAGGAGTAAGAGTTACTCATTTTGTAGTCATTTATATGGAACTTTTTTCTTTTTAGTAAGTCCAAAAAAAGAATTACATTTTTCTATTTAGTAACCGTTAAATTTTATGAGATGATTAACATTCATACAAATATCTATAATTTGTTTTAAACCGTAGTTTCAAAATTTTTTCTTTATTTCTTAAATTCGGTACCTAGTCAAACACATTCACATAAATTTAAGCGGAGGGAGATATCCCTTATTGCGGTTTATATATATAATAGTATTCACTGTATAATTAATGTTATCAACACTCCGAGCTAAGATTCGATCCGTGACAAATGTTATCTTACTATATAACCTCAAGAAAAAAAAAACACACCACCTTTACAAAAATTATATTATAAAAAAGTTTTTATGATCATTTTTTTCTGTTCAAAGCATTATAATTTATACTCTATACCTCCTTCCCCTTGTGTCTCCACACATTATATATCTGTATTCTGTATACAAATATGAATCTTCACATAAATTACAAAGTACACAAATTAATACTCCTATGTATAATTGTATGTATATTGTATATTACTAGTAGCTTCTTGGGGGTACCTTATATTGTTCATCAGCAGAATTAATTATACATAGGTTAGTCAGGTTACCACGTGCTCCTAGGGACTACCATTTCTCCTTTACTTCAATGTCACAATTCTCTATTTTTGCACTCACTTTACACTACTCCTTTGACCATTTTACATTACTGCTTCTCCATTTTCTCTCCATCTTTCAATTAGTTGCTCTCCACATTATATGCACCAACAAAAACACAAACTATATAGTACATAAAAAGAGTGTCAATATTTCATTTTCTTGTCCATTTTTTGGTGTGAAAAAATGGTAATGGAAGGTATTCAAGAAGATATAAGTGATGGAAATATGCAATGTATAAACCATCCTTATAAAAACAGTTCACCAGGTGGTATTTGTGCATTTTGTCTTCAAGAAAAGCTTGGAAAACTAGTTTCTTCCTCTTATTCCTCTACTATTTTTCCTTCATCTGATATTATTGGCACTTCTAGTACTACTACTACTACAACTTCAACCTTACCATTACCAACAAATAACAAAAATACCACTGATTGTAATAATAATAGTAACTATTATCCTTATGATACAATGAGGAAATCAAGAATGCAATTTTTGTTGAAGAAAAAGAAGGAAAGTAGTAGTGATTCTGGTATTGTATTTAAGAGAAGTAAGTCTACTACTGCTCCAAGAAATCATTTACATTTCTTGGAAACTGCTGATCATGGAAATGAAGCTTATGGTCCTCATAGGAAAGGCTTCTGGTCATTTCTTCATTACTCATCCTCAAAGCATTATTCTTCCACAGGTAAGAAAGAATATTAACTTTCTTATTACATTGTGTCATTTTTCTTTTATAAATGTGGTGTCCGGTCTATCTTGTCAATTTCAGTTGTGTGTTGTGTCATATGAAATACTAATTCCCTTTAAAAAAAAAAAGATGAATCTTTGCGGAGTACGAGGGTCAAATTGACTCATTTTGACTGGGAATTTGCACATCGAATTTTTAAATTTTTTGAAATAAAATTTACATATTTAAAAACTACATGAAAAGTATTATAAGTCACAATAGTTAATCATTCAAAATAATTAGAAAATATTTATAAGACATATGGTCAAACATAATCTTGTTTGACCCTTCTAAACAAATAGTAATAGGTTCATCATTTTTGAAACGGAGGGAGTAGTTATAAAGTCTAGATAGTTATATCAAATTATGTGACTATATCAAATCTTTTTTGGAATTATATGAAGGGGTTTCAAAGATGTAAGAATGTCACACTTGTGGACTTTTAACTTTGAAAATTTGCACCACCTTTACCACTACCCATTTATATATAGGCACAAAAAGTTGTTTTTACCCGATTTGCATAGTATAATTTTTCGACGAAGGGGAAAATTCTACTCCAATGGGTAGATCCACCGGTCGATGGTGGTGAGACTCGAACACATGACTTTTGTATGCTCTAGTATCATGCTAAATTGTGTGGCGATCTCATTTGAAATCTTAAACTGTCAGAGAGAGTACTTTTTTATTTACTTAAAAGTACATATTGAACAGGTTCTATAAGATCAAGGGAGAAGAAGAAAGAAGAGTTTGTTGTGGTGGAGGAGGAGAATGAGAGTCCTAATGATGCTGCTGCATTTGATAGAAAAGTGGCAAGATCCAAATCTGTTGGTTGTGGAAGCAGGAGTTTTTCAGGTGATTTGTTTGAAAAAATCTCCACTGGTTTAGGGGATTGTACTTTGAGAAGAGTTGAGTCTCAAAGAGAAGGCAAGCCAAGATTTTCATCTGTTGTTCCTCATAAAGAAAGAGTCAACTGTGGTGGCATATTCAGTGGATTTATGATCACTTCTTCTGAAGAAAATGTGAATGGAAAATCCCATTTTGCTAATGGAAGGAGTAAGAATTGGGGATGGGCATTAGCCAGTCCAATGAGAGCTTTTAGTAAAACATCATCATCAAGTGGTAAAAGAGAAGAGTCAAACAAGAATGCTACTCCAAACTTGAATGCAATTCCTTCATTGTTGACTGTGAGTTAGCTAGAGAGAGACTTCTTTAATTTTTCACTAAGTAACTACGGATACTATTACACAAATTTGTGTTATTCTTGTTTAAAAAATTCTGTTTATTATTGACCCCGGAATTTGGTCTACTGGTACAAGCATAGGGCGTGATGTGTGGGTAGGCTCATGTCAAGGGTTCCAACTATGTTGCAAACAAAAATTTGGTATTTAAGTGGACAAGGATAGAAGAGTTAGCTCATTATTCACCGAGTTTCAAACTGTGTGTCAAGAGGGCTGGATTTTTTGGCTATCAAGAAAGGCTGTTTATTATCAGATTCTATCCACTAATTCTCTGTTTCATCACTGTTTGGTTCTACCCTCTTTTGTTCCTGCTATGAGGTTGATGTTGATTTTTGATGATTTTATTGTCAAGGTTTGATGTTGGTTCTTTACTGAACAATTACCACTTCTGTATGACTATGTAGAATGATGATGATTGAGTTGGATTCAGACACTTTGTAGTATTTAACAGGGAGAAATTCCCATTCTATTTCCTCCTTTGGACATATAAATGATTAAAGAATGAGTTCAGTTCCTAATTCATTTGATCATCAATTGATAGAAATGATCTTCAAGGAGAAGGGTCCAATGACTCCAATCCTATCATTCTCACCTCCTTTGTTTATATGATATTGTATCTTTCTCTAGAGTTTTTATGAATGAAAAAAGTTCTGTAAGAAGTTACTTTGTGTCATTTTATAATATGACTTTTTTTTACTGTATTAAAAAGTTCTCTTAAGTTTTGTACTTAGTCAAATACTGTCATATAAAATTAAAACAGAGGAAGTTTTATTTATTTATTTATCTTTTATGCTTTCCTATTATGGATGAAAACTGAAAACATTTGTTAGTACTTGCCAAGAGCAAATTTAGGATCTTGAGTGAGAAAGATGGGAGTATCCATGACTTTTATTGTGGATCGTGGAACCCCTTCATCTATAGATGTCTCCATCTAGGAGTCTCACTAGCTAGTTCATATGAGTAGCTTTTTAGTTGGCCAAAAGCTAGAAGCCAAAAGCCAAGAGATCTATAAAGCACAAGTTGATAATAAGAGTATCATATCTACTAGCTATCTCATGTGCAAGGATTCGTGGACACAACTAATCATTGTTAAAATAAAGGGGTTTTTAGAATCACTTTCAAGTCTTAAGCTGCTAAGTCAAAATACAAGCACATGTTTGGTAGATGTTGACACATGCCAAATGTCCTAATCAGGCTGGCATATGACCCCCAAAACACTAGCATACTTGTGACAACCTTCCCTTTTATGTATTTGATAACAATAGCATTCGAGCAAACTTGAGTGTACCTTGTTCTCACCAATGTAATTATACTTCATTTTCAGTTAGTCACCTTGAATCTTGATAGGCAGATTGGTTTCAGGTTTAATAGCCACTTTAGTAGCTGTGTAAGGCTGGGATGAACATGTCTTCTTCACCATTCTAACAATATGACACTTAGTAATGGCAGATTCAGAATTTAGATAAACTATGATTATTTTGTGAGTAAAGATAATGAGTTTTCAAAGTATATAAATTTAACCATCTCTACTTAAACATTACGTACGACAAACTCATGGCCACAAAATTGTACTTTTTTTAATGCAAACGATTAAATGGGTAGGGTAACGTACGACTTTCTACTTGCTTAGTTATGTCTACTTCATATTCATGATTTGCTTACATATATGTAAAGTGGACAAACCGCTAAAAACAACCATTCATGAATTAACTTTGCCTGGTTGCAGATAACTCACGAGAGGCTGCAAATAAGTCTGTTACTATTTGTCTGATGGAGAAAAAAATTGAGAGTAACTTTCGTTTTTTCTTTTTCCTTACTTGATTTGTGTAGATCGTGAAATTTTTATGTTGTCAGGTTTGTCTGGCTTTCTTGCATGAGTAATACACTGTCATGCATGAAGTTTCACTGCACATATGGCCATCCATTGTTAATTAACTCTGTCCGTTTGCTAGTCCGCAAGATCATTGGATCGTAAAGAATTTGTTTTGTTACATTATCACTGTAGTTTTAACCTGTAATACTAAGTTAATTGTTAGCATTATTACTAGGTCATTATCAATTAATATTTATGACGGATATACTATCTGTACGAGTTGATTGCATTTATGGTCATTCAACTTTGGGTAATAGGCCACTATGGTCACTTATCTTTATTTTGTCTTTCTATGGTCACTTAACTTTGGGTAATAGACCACCATGGTCACTTTTCTTTGTTTTGTCTTTATATGGTCACTCAACTTTACCCAGTTAACTCGCATGGTCATCCAACACAAAACTCTACAAACTTTCGTTAAGTATATGCTGACGTGACAACTAAATTTTTTATGCAAATTACAGAAAATGAACAAAACTAAAATCATTTAGGACCAACCCACTTTAGACCCCGCCCAGCTCCAATCCGAGTTAAACTTGGTCGTCTGACCTTGACGAGTTAGCTGCATTCATGCATTTTATAAGCAGGAATTTTTATTTAAGTGGCGTAGATTTTTAATTAATTATAAAGATATTTCACAGTTTGTTTAAGTAGTACTACTTTTATTTATATACAGGTTTTTGATAGTTGATATTGATATCAATTTAGCAGATATGATAATAGCTTCAAGTTGATGTTAAATAAACTGACTATAGCATATTGTTTTGCTGGTTAAAATGGTTATGCTCTCTTGGAAGAAAGAAGTCATAGACAGCGGTTTGATAGGATATGTTGTAAAGAAGTTAATTATAGGGTTAAAATGGTTATGTTTTCTGTTGAAGAATTTAAATAATTTTACAATGGTTTGATGTCATCATTTTGCTTTGGATAATATATGCTCCCTTTTTGTTTGATGCTTTATTTTATTCTTTTCACTTCGTAATGACACGATAACTATTACATATAATTTGTAGTATGAAATATGGAAAAGATAAAAGAAACAGAAAAAAAAAACAAGTTGTTTTGCAGTAAGGAAGTTCTGCTAAATTCAAAATTTTGGATCGATTTGGGGCTTGGTGGGGTCTAAAGGGGATTGGTTTATTTTTTTTTTATTTTCTGTAATTTGTATAAAAAATAAAGTTGCCACGTCAGCATATTCTTAACGGAAGTTTATAGAGTTTTGTGTTGGATGACCATGAGAGCTAACTGGGTAAAGTTGAGTGACCATAGAAAGACAAAACAAAGATAAAGTGACCATGGTAGTCTATTATCCAAAGTTGAATGACCATAGAAAGACAAAACAAAAATAAGTGACTATAGTAGCTTATTACCCAAAGTTGAGTGACCATATAAGCAATCAACTCCTATATGTACTTATAACTTAAACCTTTCAAAAAATATTTTTTTAAAGTACAAAAGGCTTGAGAGTTCTACTATTATAGTGCAACTACTAAAAGTTTGTAATATTAGAATGTCCCTGGTGATTCTTTTAGCTTGTATTTTGTAATTGTGATTAGTGAATACCAATTTTATGGATCAATGAAATTGAGCAAGTTATGTCAGCTTTATAACTCTTTGAAAGGTCTTAATAAGACTATTCAAAAATTATATAGCCTTATCTTTAGTAATTTTTCTAGTTTTAGGTGGAAGATAGCAAAAGTGCTTCTAAGACTTATTTAACTAAACTAATACTATATCACTACGATATTGTCACAAGCTGCTAAGACACTCTATGCGAAAACTCTTTCTTCCTCCTAATAATGAGAATAGTCGTGGTTGATATGGCGTAGCAACTCTACTATCGTGTTGCATTTTCTTTGACTGAAACCCCCTTCCCAATCCATCGTACTGGAGCAATTTGAAAAGAACAACTAGGCTCATATATGACCTAAATTGAAGATAGTGAATGCAATTGTGACATTTTCTGTAGTTCAGATTCACCAATGGACTATGGTATGGAAGAAGGGAAAGTTGGTACATCCTTCAGCAAATCTTGTTATTCAAGCCCAATCCTTGACACATCAAGACAGGGAAGTTCACAAATAGCCTACATTTACATATCCTTTAATGTTCCAGTCACTTTTGTGTGCACCTTTGTAAAGGTTGGTCACTTTGCCTATCTTCAGATCTTTAGGTTGAAGTTCAAGCCAAATATGTTAGTATTTTTTTCTTCTGCCTTGGTTTGAAGTTGAGACCAACTGCACGCTTTTGGTCTGAGTTCATTTTTCAAGCAAAGTATTTTAAGTTGAGTGAATTTCAAACCATGGGTTGAAGTTGAATACTGCATAACTTTAATTTTGATGGTTCGAAAATGAGTGACTACACTTGAAATTTTTTTTTTAAAGTGGCTAAAAACTTAATATAGTGGGTAAAATAGGATTCCTAGCAAAATTTTATCATAAAGACCCATCCACAGTCAATACTGTTATACTGGTAAAAATTTCGTCCAAGGCCACTTTTGGAATTGCGATTTAGTTTCAGGCCACTTTTCTTTGGTTGTGCAAAAAAAGCCACTTTATAGAACTTCAGTTCTTATGGGAACTTCATATCTAAAGGAATGAAGTTCAACTTCAGCCCACAAGGTTGAATTTACACATTTTATACCTAAAAGTTCAACCCACAATGTCTGAAGTTCAGTCCACAAAGATTGAAGTTTCAAAAAGTAGCTAAAATTAAATATTTTTTAAAAAAAGGCCCCAACTGTGAGGGCGGGCCAAAAAATGGCTATTTTTGCACTTTTCTCTCGATACGGAGATAAAGAGTATTGGCCTTGTAAAGGTAATTTTCACCCACAAGCCACTTTTGTCGCTGGTATTTAGTTTGAAGCCATTTTTTTATTGGTCTTACATGAGAGGTCACTTTTTGGAACTTCAAACTCTGTGGGCTGAACTTCATTGCCCTTGAATCTCACATTCTTTCTTAGACAGCACTTGCCCCTTCCAATCTCTTCCCTCATTCTCATAATTTGAAGTTTTGCCTAAGCAACATTTGCCACTTGACCTCTTCTTAAAAGACAGCACTTGCAAATTGACAACTTCAAGTATTGCCTACCGATCAAACGGAGGATATTATGCTAAAATCTTGTTAAACGGGGCAAGCTCTCAAAACAAGTCAATTTTGGGGACACCGGACTATGCTTTTTTAGTTGCAATAATCATGTAATGATTTGTACACTTCTTATATAAGTGACAAGTGAACAATCATCAATCTTTACATAGAAAAGATATAAAACATTACAATTACTTGCAAACAGATGGAGATAATTCCATATACACACATAATGCTACTATAAAAGAGGCCTTTACCAACCCATTCTCTCGCTCTCATATCATTAAATTTTTTTATTTTACTTTTGGATTGTTTACATCATGTATGTTTTATATTTCCTGTTCTTGTTTTTCGTTGATGCTGCCTTCACGGACATCAACCTGAGCTGAAGGTTTGTAATATCCAGTGACAGGGTCTGGTACCCATGATGATGTTTCAGAAGCAACAGAATTTGCCTTCTGTTCTTCTGTTATTGACCTTGCTTCTGCTTCTGCTTGTGACCTTGCTTCTGATTTTGCTTCTGCTTTTATTGACCTTGCTTCTGCTTCTGCTTGTGATACTGTTGCACTATACCCTCTCCTACAAAAAATTTTCTTTGTCAACATATGTTACACAAAAAATGAATGTATAGTGCGACATTATCATTTTATTCATTAGTCTTGCGTAGACATAGTAGCAACTAGCAAGTTTGTCGACGTCACAGCTCTCCATTGGTACTATAATATAGTTCAATAAATTTTAAAATCATGTATAATTAAATTCCTAGACCTCACTGGTGGAATATCACTTTGTTGTATCTTTATATTAAGTTTGACCAACAAAATTCTAATCTTGCTTTTTACTTATGAGTAGTAGTGCGTGAATTCACACCGTTTGTAAAAGCTTCATATCTAGCATGTATTTGCCTAATCTAAGCAGAGTGGATGCTCTAATTAGCAATACTCGATGTCCAGGCATTATTTGAAGGATTTTTCACTCCAATAAGCTACAGGTTTCTCTAAGGAAGAATATAACTAATAAAGCATGGCACTACAGATTCGATAATGAGAATTTATTTTATTGGTTTTTCATCTTTTGACATTAGATTCTGTATTGAGAGAATAATATGAGATAAGGGGTATTTTCGATTTTCTCTTATCTATCAGGATGTCCTTTAGTCTCATGTATCAACACTTTATTTGGAATATTTAACGGGAAATCTCAAAATCGATGGTATGGAATAGACCATGCTATGCACAAAGCAGTTACCATACACAAATTGAATATTACAAGGGGTATGTATACCTTGTTCTACATTAAAAGAAATTATGAATAGGTACTAAAAGATCAACTCACCTGGTAATAAGATTTAAGGGAATGCTACCATCAAGAAGACGGAAAGAACACCTGGTTTTGGAGAGGATTCCTGTCATATTGCTAGCCATATTTTTTAGTCAACGGAACTCCAAGACTTTGTCAATACTAATAAGAGCCTGTTTGGGTGGACTTATAAGCAGCTTATTTTAAGTGGCTTATAAGTCAAAAAGTGGCTTAAAAAGTCACTTTTTGAGAAGTTAGGATTTCTTAACTTCTCAAAAAGTGGGTTTTAAGCCACATATGGCTTATAAGTCCAAAATTTTTTAAATTACCAAACATATATTAATGAGCTTATTAGCTTATAAGCCACTTTTAAGCTCACCCAAACGGGCTCTAAAAGTAGAGGTGAAATATTCCGAGATATTTAGAGGGACACAAGCCAAGAGTTGCTTATATAAGAAACGAATAGTCATAAAGTGGAACAATTGGTAGGACAATTGTATGATTGAGTCGAGTAGGTCATAATGACTTCTTGAATAAGCAGAACCAACCACGTTTCACCACTCTATAGTGCTGTTTATAATTTTAATTCCTTATAACTAAGGAGACGTTTGGTTCGAGGGATTAGGTATATTAATCCATGTATTAAATTTAATCCCTTGTTTGGTTGTTATTTTGAAAGAGGTATAACTAATGCATGCATTAAATAATACACCAATTGGTGTATTATTTTATCCCTCCATCAAGGTGGTATAACTAATACATGTATTAGTTATACATGGATAAAGAAACAAAAGGACAAAGATATCCTTCCCATTTCCCTAGAAGCCAATAAAAATCAATCATCAAAGGATATAATTATAAATTCATTACTTTTTAGTTTAAAAATAACTAAAATATATTAAATGATAACTTTTATCTCCAATGAACCAAACACTGGATAAAATTTAATCCATGTATTATTAATCCCTGCAATATTAATCCATGTATTATTAATCCCTGTATTACAATCCCTGTATAACTAGTACATCAAACCAAACGACCCCTAAACGTATTAAAACGAAGAAGCTTCGAAGAGGGGGGAGGTGCACGAAAAGTCAGAAAGGAAAAAAAAGATTGAAAAATAAAGGTAGTGAAAAGAGTTTTGGTAATTCGAAAAGAAAGTGAAAGTAGAGCTAAGATTTGACCATTTTGGTTTGATGAGATAAGCATCTCTTTTTTTTTTTGCTAATATGAGATAAGCATCTCCCGATCCTCTCTTTCCAAAGTAATTTAATCCAATATTCTCTTTAATTAAGAATTAATGTAATCGTATGCGTATGATTTATGAAATTTCTAGCAATATATTCTACCCGTTTAAAAAAGAATAAACCTATTTTTTTTTTTAGTCTGTTTAAAAAAGAATAATTTTTTTCTAAATTTGGAAATAAATTCATTTTTATTGTAGTCACACAAATATGTACGACTAATTTTATAGCACAAGTTTCAAAAATTTTTTCTTCTTTATTAAGCTTAGTGTAAAGTCAATAAAGTTCATTCTTTTTTAAAGGAAAAAAATAGTATTATTATTCCTGAAATTCCTAGTAATGTAGTAGTAATGATTATTCCTGGTTCAGCTGCGACCTTTAGTCACGAGAAAGGCTACCTCTTTCGGCCTTTCGTGCAATCACGACGTACTTGTGTAAAAAGGTTCTTTATTCAAAAAAGTCATCAACACGTAACCCACATAATCATATGATGTATAAAAGTTGTTACTCAGTAATAAATAAACTTATAGCTTCCCTCATTAACTATTTAAATTTTAAAATAAAGTGATCATACTGTTCAAATGGTATTAAAAACAAGCAGTGTAGATATTCACGTGTTCAATCTAAGGGGGAAAAATCAAGCACACCTAAGGCCTATTTCAAAGATAAAATAGATAAATGTACGTAAAAATGCACCCAGCAGCAGCTACAGAAATTTGCAAGGATAATTGCACTACTGTTTGTGGATGATTTAGACATGTGCTGCAAGCTCAAAATTTTCACGAACCCATAGGAACATCCAGCTTAACAACTAGTAGTAATGAATTACAGGGTACAACCACTAGAACAAGGGGAGAAAAGAGAAAAGAAGCCACAAATAAGAAAAAAGAAAAGAAAATATTGCAGATTATAGAGTATCCGAAATTTCAAGTAATCTTTTTCCCAACATCGGACAAAAATAGATCCTAACAGTCTGTCTTCCCACATCAGAATTCCACTGACTTGTTTCACTAGTTTTTCCTGTTACTCACTGATTTGTTGTATATTACACTCAGATAGGGCACGGTGGAACGTCAAGAGTGATACCAGCCTGAATTTGGCCCCAACCAATTAGACGCCAGTGCTTCTCAATTCTCCGGCTCAGAGCAATCTTCTCACCTTTGCTGGTACACACAGGTGACGTCAATTGCAGTTTTGCAAAGACGTTCTTGACGGCTACTACACGAGCCCCAGTTGACATAGACCCTATGTTTAACATAAGGATTTCTCCCTTAGCCAACTTTGAGACTTTGCCCTGCCTTTCTGAGTCTTTTGTCCTCACACCCAGAAGACGGCGGAGTAAAAAGAAATTCACCTGCATTAGAAAGTAATGTCGGAAATTAGTGAAAGGTACACAAGCTCATCAATGAAGATAATCATTTGGAAGGAAAATAATAGTCGAGATTTTTTTTTTCTAAAAGTGTCCTGAGGTGTTATCGAAGCAATTTACCTCCAGTTCGACAAAAACTTCAGGAAGTGACCCAACCTCACCAAGAACCTGTCCCACCAATCGATCAGCACGAGTCAGTGTTGGATCCATAGTCGTTCCTACTCCAATGAGGCCTCCAGGCACAGCAAATTGTAGTTCATTTTGCTCAGCATACAATGAGACTATTCTTGAATATATTGGGGTACACTTAATGTTTCCACTCTCATCCTTGACAACTATACCAGGACGAACCTCAATGAATTGATTTACCTTCAGGACACCCTGCAGAAAAAGATTAATAGGTCATTTAACTTATCTTCCAATCAGTTTTTCAATTACGTGCAGGTTAGCACAAGCACCGGAGTAGAATGAACAGACAACACCCGTAGGGTTGGTAACTAATGCCCTTGATCAATAAACAAAGTGTGAAAGAATAGAAGCTGTGAGCTGTTGCATTTGTCTATTTTACGGAATATAAACGCATACCTTCAGTATACTGCCACCAGCAACACCACCTCTGATATCATCAACTTCAAAACCAGGTTTATTAACATCAAATGATCGGATGACTATCATATTTGGTGGTGAAATAAAATTCCTTTCAGGAATGGGAATTTTCTTCACAATATATTCAGCGACAACATCAATGTTGTACTTCAATTGCGCAGAGATTGGTACAACTGGGGCACCATCAGCAACAGTTCCCTGAACAAGGTGTTGAAATAAGGTATAATGATACAGCATCAGAGATCAAGCAGAGAACATTTAAGAGGTAAACTAATTACACTAACCTGAATAAATTTCTGAATTGCCTCATGCTGGTTGATGGCAACATTTTCCTGAACTAGATCAACCTTATTTTGGAGAATTATTATATGTTGGAGGCGCATAATTTCAACGGCAGCTAAATGCTCAGAAGTCTGAGGTTGGGGACAGCTCTCATTAGCAGCAATTAGAAGCAAAGCTCCATCCATAATTGCAGCTCCATTAAGCATTGTAGCCATGAGAATGTCATGACCCTGCAGCACATTTCATAATAAAAAGCACTTTATATCAGGAGACTAAATATCTTAGATGCAACAATGCATTAGACAATTAACCTAGGCACATGCAAAGGACTAGATTAAAGTAGCTGTCTACAGAAAAGAATCTCTCGACATAACGAACTAGGAAAAAAGGATTACTGCATGCTCACTGGGTTATCTATTCAAAAACCTGAAACCATAAGAAACATTCTCAGAGCAGTTACACTTGCAGAGATGAGATTCACTAACTAGCGTTTAAGGGAAAACCAACATAATTGAACTCGCTCCTTTCTAGAAATGGCATTGCAGTTCTTAGCACGACTATTAATCAGGAGCCTGAAGCTTAGGGAAATAAATTTCCTATTTCTTTGGTTAAATCCAATACAGCTAATTGGAACTGCAGGTAGCATAACATTAAAGATGTAAGAGAACATGGAGAACATCATAAGAGAAAACGACAATGATTCAATTAAAAATTATTGTGTTACTTTATCTAGGTGTATTCCTATGACAGCTTAAGATTTTCTTTGGAATAGTCATATCCACACAAGATAAGACAGCAAAAGATAATCGTTTTCCTCCAACAGCCAATACTCAAGTAAAGTGGTAATAATATATACCGCAAATGGTAGGTGGAAGACTTACAGGGCAATCAACGAAAGATACATGTCTCAGCAATTTCATCTTACAGTTCTCAAAACCAGGGACATCACACATGGGATTGTCTTCTTTTCCACTTCCATATGCCCTGAGAAAGAATATTGTTACAACAAACAAGCAACCAAATAACACATAAGGACATATCCGTCTCAAATGCAAGTACTTACTTGTAGCACATGGGTCTAGGGCAGCGATCATCTTCACATTTATATATCTTAGCATTAGCATATCCAAGCTTAATTGTGATATTTCTTTCTAGCTCATTTTTAAAACGAACAGTCTGCACAAATAAGACGCATAATAAATTTCCTTCATGAGGAGAATGAAAGCTGAGGTTGCCAAATCAGTATGTGCTTAGCCTTAACATTTTTTCATAGCATGAGTTCCTTAAATGGACAAATGAAAATACAGTTTAAACGGTTTAATCAGACAAAACAAAGAACTAAATGGTCAACTTATCAAAGCAACACAAGCAAATCAGCTTTAATCTCAAAAGCTAACTATTCCAGACAACGCCCCCAAACTAATGCGGTTCCATCTCATGCTATATTATACGCTATGCAGAATTCTTTGGCATTTTTTCAACCAACATCGAAATTCTTTAGTAAAAATGTGCAAACTTCACAAATCACATGAAATTAGGACTAGACATCTAATTCTTACTCAAAATGAATAATCTATAAACTTAAAAGTAATATAAGGACTGTATTTACAGTTACAAAGAGTAACTTTGTTATTGTTTTATAACTAAAAAGAAGCTGATAAAAAAGAAGACACGCCTAAGCGAAGGTCCAGATTCAAAAACAAAGGCGTACCTGCACTCCAGATATAGCTTTTACAACTGTTGACTTTCCATGAGCCACATGACCAATGGTACCTGGACAATGAAACTAAATTCAGGCTGATGCCAGTAATGCATAAAAGAGTTTCTCAAATGATCCCTAAAGACCAAACCGAAGTACAAATGCAGAAATAAATCAGCTTAACAGGGTTTAAGTGTTCAATAGAGATCAGTTACCAATATTTATTGTGGCCTGTCGAGAAATAACCTCTGGTGAAAGTGGATGCAACTTTGTTACATCCAACTTGCTCAGGTCCTGCTCCATCAGTCCTTTTCGAGACATTTTTTAGCTGCTCTTCGATATTTATTTCGCTGTCAGTAATTTTCAAGCCTGGAATGGAAACAAAACAAAGAAATCATGCTCAAAACAGAGACTTTAGGCAGGCATACAGTTATATGCAGAAAGTAGCTTAATCACTAAAAGTTGTTCCAATAAACAGAAAATTATCAGATAACTCATTATATTTTGTGTTTATTTTTTCTTGGGATCTTAGTTTTGCTCAAAAAAGTTGTAACTTTTATCTCTGTAAGGATAAGCGCGAGACTTTGAGAACCAACTAACTTGCACCTGGACAGAAAGACCTTATGAAGCTTCACTGCTCCCTGGGATTGGCTTTGGGCCTTTCCTGCTCAGCTTAGGTGGAAGGCGAAGAAGGCCTACTTTTGGTTGGGGGGGGGGGGGGGGGGGGGAGCCATGAGTGAGACTGGAATTCTAACCTTGTGTCAGGACCTACGGGCCATTGTACAGTCTCACGTAGACAGTTTTTATGGGGCATAGGCCTCCCAAAAGGTAATGGAGGCGTGCAAAGGTTTTAGAGAATTCATTAGTTGCCCGATTTAATAAGTTATTTAGAATCAGATTGGAGCGGAGCGGACCAAAAAAAAGGTATAAATACACAGGATTCATATAGCTGATGAACAAAAACACATCACAATAGCAGGATAAAATGTTGTGAATAAAATGCTAGGTGAGTTCTTCCCATTTGCCTAAGTCTTGGTTGGTGGAGTAACCATAATTATGCTTTGGTGGGAGGCAACAGGTACCTGGGGGAACATTCAAGCGATTTTCACATTGCTTGAACAGTGGCTGAGTCGTTTAAATAAAAATTACTTGTACCCATTCTTTTATATATTCATGTATAATAGGTGTGAAATCTATGTATCCTGATTAACATGGCTATTTCTATAAAGTTCCCAGTAGTCAAGGTGTGCGGACACCATCATCCCAAAAAAGGAAAAATTGCTGTGAATAAAACGGATAGAATTTAAGGCATAGTCGACTGAGAAGTCATCCTTTAGAGCTTCTTCACTTTCGAGAAATCCTTCAAAACAAGGCAACTTCAGGGACACTCAACTACTTCCCAATGTTCAAACCAACTAAACAAAACTCGAATTGCAAAAACACTAGGTTATTTCCTCTCATCCATCCAAGCCTTGTTGGATAGAGTTACCCGTACCTGTGCTGGTGGGAGATAGCAAGTACCTCGTGAAATTAGCCGAGGTGCACGCAAACTGGCTCGAACACAACATAAATTTAAAAAAAAAAAATAGCGCGACTCATGAGGAGATAAAATGTAATTACAAGCTCCAATACATCAATGTAACAACTTTCAAAAGCTTAAATTTCATAATATTTCCATTACCAATCCTAAAACCCTAATTCCTAAATCTCACTAAACTAGATATTTATAGCTCCGATTCATAACACAAAATAAGAAAAAAAACAAACTGTATATAATCAGATAGAAAATAAATACTAAACATAAAACATTTAAAAACTTGAAGGCTATATCTTGTAAAGAGAATATGAAAAGGAGATTATAGATGTAAATGAAACTGGAGGTGATTTAACTGCGGCGTACGGCGGAGAGGACTCACCGGAGCTAAATGAATAAGGCGGCGACAGCTATCAAAAAGCAGTAAAAGAGAGTGAAATGAAAATTTTTGTGATTTTAGCTTATGGATGTAGAAGACGATATTTCCGTTCGAGACCCAAAAGTTTATTTAATTACATTTAGACCCCTAATTTTTTCGTTTTGTTTGTTTACATATTACGGATGTTGTTATACAAGTTGATTTTAATTCTTGATGCCGAGGAATGAAGGGAGGGTTTTTTTTTTTTTTTTTTAAAGAAGGGAGGGCTTGTTGATTTTAACACTGAAATAAGTATATGTTGAATAGAATATACCACTCAAAAGTATCGTGATGGGTTTACCACTGTTATTGGCGGAGCTATAGTGTCCTGATTCCTAAGGATGGTCGACAAACAACCTTCATTAAAAATTATATTTCGTATATAGTTCAAATGTGAAGGAGACAACTAGTAAAGTTGTCTTTGTGTGACCTATAGGTCACAGGTGGAAACAACCATTATTGCTTGCATTAGGTTAGTGCGTACACCACATCCCATAGGGTACAGCTCTTTCCCGGACCTTGTGTGAATGCGAGATGCTTTGTGCATCGGGCTACTTTTTCTTATATAGGTCAGCTATCACTTTGTATGGTGATATGTTAAGTTGTGAACACACACAACTAAAAATAATAATTTAGTGGTTAAGTATGTTCAAAATTTAGTTAGTGTTGTAGGTTCGAGTCTTACCACGCATCAATTTGCTATTTTGATAAGCAAGAAAACAAACAAGCTTGACAAAATTAAGTAATAGAAGGGGAAAAAAGATTTTACATAAGCATTATAGTGGGAATTGATCCTTGTTCTTGAGTATAAATGAGCAAATGTCTCACCAAATAAACAATTCAAAGTTTTATCGCATAGGTTCACCAATATCATATAAGATATATTTTGAGAAAAATATAGATAATATATCCATATTGGTGGAGGGAGTATGGGTTCACTAAACCACCCTCCACCATTAAGATCCGCCTATGTTTGGTGTTTCTTCCATCAATCATCGGGATCAAATAAAATTGACCAGTGGGATTGGTATAAATTTCTTCTAAGAGTTGTTTGTATTGGTATTACAAATGTGATATATAGTTTTTTTTAATTACAACTGTCCTTAATGTATTGATAATGAAAAGAGCTCGAGGAGGACTAGGTCTGGCCTCATACAACAGGATTACATTAAGGTTCAGACAAAAAAAATGGAGGAAAAAACTATACAAGTTTCCTCCATGCTACTACACTTAACTTACAAAAAAATTGATTTTCCATATCTGCTTCTAATACTTGGTACCTGCCTTCTATCCAGGTAATATGAACTTTTACAATTCCCAGGTAGTTCTTCAGTGTTGTGATATATTTTAAGTTCCTTCAGATTTGCAGCATGTTTTGCCAGACTATCTGCAATCTGATTTTCTTCTCTGTAGCAGTGAATCACTTTACCTTGAGCCTCTTGTAGTCTCATGCTAGTTCTGTCAATGATTTCTTTCAGCTTCAAGTTTCCTGAATTATTTCCATGGATCATGTTAGCAATAATCAAGGAGTCAACTTCAAGACTGAAGTTTCTCAAGCCCATTAAGATGCATAGTTCCACTCCTTTCTGAGCTCCCTCTGTTTCTGTCTTGAACACTGTATAGGTATAGCAAAAGCTTGTAGCATGACTCCTTGCTCATTTCTGATTATGCCCCCTATCCCAGACATTTGCTTGTTTCAGAGAAGCTTCCCTCTGTGTTGATCTTTGCCCCCATTTCTGGCATGTTCCATGTAACTTGTTTCCACATTTTGATATGTCTCATTTGTTGCACCATATAGCACAAGTCTGCCCTTGTCTGGTTCTTGTAAAAATTAGGAAAAGCTAATCCTATGGCAGCTTGTATATTCTAGAGTATGATATTTCATTTTTGTTAACACAAATTTCTTTTGTTCTCCATACTTGCAAGAACATCTACCCTTTCACAATTCCCAAACAATCATCACTGGTGTGATTTCCATTATCAGCTTATGAACACTATTTCTGATACTTATATCCCACCATGTCAACAAAAAGTTGTTTATGAGAGTTACCTGCCATCTGATGCCCAGTGGAGCCCCAAAGAAAGTCCATAATTGCTTTGTTGCTTCCCCCTCTTGAAACACATGTTGTACTGTTTCACTCTTTGGATTTACACAACAGTTACAACTTGATACAATATTGAGTCCACATTTTGCTATCACATCATCAAATGGTAATCTTTTTTTTAGTGTTCTCCATGCCAAAAAGGACATTTTAAATGGCACATTTTTATGCCAAACTTTCTGCATAATTCTGGTCCTGTCTCTTTGTTCTGATTGTTTTCCAACACTATAATTTGCAAATTGGCCATTTAGGGAAGGTTTCCAAATGGCATAGTCTTTCAGGTCTCCATCTCATATGTTCATTTTGGTAATCAGCTGTACTGCCTCATTACTCATTGTGGTAGCCAGCTTCTGTTCATTCCATTCCCTATTACAAATGAAATCACTTACTCTGGCTCTATGTGATCTTGGTCCTGGGTTGTAGGTATTAGCTAAAGCTCCTTTTTTCTATCCAGTTATCCCACCAAAAATTGCATTCCCCATTTTGAATTCTCTAGGATAAGTTTTTTTCAGCTTTTTCTCTTACTTGTAGCAATTTCGTCCAAGCATAAGAATGGTTTCCTGCTTTCCTCTTTGATATTGGGTGTGATCTGGGACAGTATTTAGCTTTCAGAAATTCAGCCCATAATGATTCTTTAATTCTCAGACTCTACCATCTTTTAACTGCAAATGTATCTGCAACCTCTTTTAGTTTCCTGATTCTCATTCCCCCTTCTTTTTGTGGTAAGCACATGTTGCTCCATGAGCACCAGTGATGTTTTACCTCTTCCACACTTGATCCCCAGAAAAACCTGGGATAATGTCTTTCAGTTGTTCTGTAAGTTGACTTTGGAGGGTTCATTGTCAGGAGGTTATAAGTTGGAATAGCTAGCAGTACATGTTTGATTAGTGTGATTCTTACTTCAGATGATAGTTGCTTCCCTTTCCATCCACTCAGCTTGTTCATGATTTTTGCAACCATTGGGTCAAAGTATTGTATCTTCTTTTTGCCAATATAAATGGGACATCCTAAATATGTTAAGGGAAATAATGTGTCCATGAACCCTGTGGCAATTCTCATTCTGTTTATTCTTGATGGAGCAGCTTTTGGATCAGTCACAAATACATTTTTGTTCTTGTTTACTTTTTGCCCTGACAATTTTTCATAGTCCCTGACTTGCTTTAGCACTAGGTTGATTGACTTATTATCTCCAGCTGAGAAGATAACTAAGTCATCTGCATATGCTAGATTATTGATTGCAGGACCTTTTGATTGCATTGTGAAAGAAGTAAAGTCCTTGTTCTGAATCAAGTTGTTTAGAAGCCTTGACAGGATTTCAGCCCCCAAGATGAACAAAGATGGGGAGAGAAGGTTACCTTATTTTAGATCCTGAGATGATGTGAAGAAGCAATATCTTGCCCCATTTATGATTATAGAATACCATGCACTTGACCTCAGTCTCCAGATCATGTCAATGAAAGCTTCTGCAAACCCAAATGATCTCATCACTATAACAATAAAAACCCAAGAGAATATGTCGTATGCTTTCTCCATGTCCATTTTCATTACCATGTTTCCCCATTTGTTGTGCTTTCTGATGCCTTGAACTATTTCTTGTGCCAGCTAAATATTTACAATGATGGATCTTCCTTTTACAAACCCTGACTGATTTTTTGATACTAGCTTAGGAATAATAGGGGTAATTCTATTGGCTAGGATTTTAGAGATGATTTTGTTAGAGAAGTTATGAGTCTGAACTCTAAAAAAGTAGATGGAGCTTCTGTTTTTGGGATTAGAGCAAGGCAAATGTGTGTATAAAACTTTGTAAGCATTCCTTTATTAAAGAAGTCTTGCACAAAGGCTATGACATCCTGCTTGATTGTCTCCCGGCATTTTTGATAGAACAGACCACTGTACCCATCAGGACCAGCTGCACTTGATGCACTCATAGTGAAGATAGCATCTTTCACCTCATCTTCATCTGGAATTGAGGAGAGAGAGATATTGTCTTCAATTGAGATGCTTTGTGAAATAAGTTCTCTGATCCTACTCTCATTTACATTTCTCTTCTTCAAGTTGAACATCTTTTGGAAATATTTAACTGCCACCATAGCAATCTTTTCATTCCCTTGCACCCATCTATTTCTGCTATTCTTT